>CM050889.1:88452405-89702405 GCA_027725995.1 Rhynchospora tenuis
GACTGGACTCCAGTTATGATGCTGTCCGTTCGCAGATTTTGCTCAGCACCGAGCTACCTTCCTTCTCAGCCGTGGTTGCCTTGGTGTAGAGAGAAGAAACAAGGCGGACGGCCATGAACTCAGAGCTGCCAGAGCCGCGCCAAACATGAGAGAATCAGGTCTATGTTGTTACCAATTCAAACCCTAACTCGGAAAGGGGGAGAAACAAAGGTAATAAGGATGAAAAGTGCTCTCATTGCAAAAAGATTGGACACACGGACGAGAGATGTTGGATTCTCCATCCGCACCTCAAACATAAATGGAGAGGAAAGGGCGGAGGAGCTCGTGGACAGGGGGAGACGGCTAAGAAGTCGTGGAAAAACCTAGACGGAAGGAACGGAGAGAAGAAAGGTTATGCCGCGAAAAGAGAAAGCGGTGAAGATGTAATTGAGTAGAGCGAAGTGACTCGACTCGACCGCCTAGAGTCGCAGATCTCCAAACTGTCTTCTCTGCTAGGCAAGACATTGGGCCGAAAAGGTTCAACTAAACTCTATCAAGTTAATTATCAATCCAATAAATTGACTGGGCCAGAAAAATGTGAGGATAACATGTCAAATTCGTCCAGCCCAAATATAAATTCAGAAAATAAATGTTTGGCCATAGGTTTTAGTACAAAAATTGGTTCCAACAATTGTTCTAAGTGGATACTAGATTCCGGTGTCACGGATAATATGACGAGCAACCAAAAATTAATAAGAAATTACCAACCCATTACCAAGGACCAATTTTTTACGGTTGCAAACAATCAAAAAATTAAATTAAGGGTTGGGAAATTGTTAGTCTTTTCCAAAAAGGATTTCTTCAAGATGTTTTCCTTGTAGAAAATTGTAATGTGAATTTACTTTCTATTAGTAAACTTTCAAAGGATTTGAATTGTGAAGTTGTTTTTAAATCGAATAGTGTTATTTTTTAGGATCTTCTAACGAAAGAGAAGATTGGTGAAGCTTTTTAGAAAATGGTCTTTATATTTTGGATAGCAACAAGTCGATTTTGAATGTTAGAAAAGAAGAGGACTAGAGCAACCTTTGGCACAAAAAAATTGGGCACCCTTCCGACAAAATTCTAAAAATTTTATTTGAATTTCCTAGGATAGATTGTAGTAGTTGTGAGGCTTGTAAACTTGCTAAACATTCAAAGCTTCCCTTTTGTATTTCAAATTCGAAAAGTAGTGAAATTCTTGAATTGATTCATCCCGATGTTTGGGGTCCCGCTCCAATTATCTCTTATAATGGTTTTAAATATTTTGTGATATTTATTGATGATTTTTCTAAAACTACTTGGATTTATTTAATGAAAAATAAAAGTGAAGTTTTTTTCTCATTTTAAAACTTTTGTTAATTTAGTTGAAAATCAATTTAACAAAAAAATCAAAACTTTTCGTACCGACAATGGTTTAGAATATGTAAATGAAAAATTTTCAAACTATTTGAAAGAAAAGAGAATTTTTCACCAAACATCTTGTGTTTATACTGAACAAAATGGTGTTTCCGAGAGGAAAAATCGTTATATTCTTGAAATGACTAGAGCTCTATTATTTCAAAACAATGTTCCAAAATATTTTTGGTCGTTATTTTCTCTTGATCATTTAAAAGTTTTTTGGTGTGTTTGTTTTGTGCACAAAAACTGTCTTCACAAGCTTGATGTTACTTCTATCAAAGCTATTTTCTTAGGATATTTTTTCCAAAAAATGGTTACAAGTGCTATGATCCCATAGGAAAAAAACTTTATATTTCTAGAGATGTTGCCTTTCTTGAAAGAGAACCGTTCTATAAAGAAAATCAAGTAAATAATATTGAAAAAATTACTTCAAATGATTTTGTGTATCCTTGTATTACTAACCCGGAGCCAAGAGAAATCCATAGAGAATTAAGTAATGATGTAGGTGAAGAACCGCAAGAAGAAATAAATGAAGAAGAAGATGACTTGGAACAAGTAGACGATGACAACATTGAAGAAAACTTACCACCGAGGCGCTCAAGTCGTCAACCACAACCTTCAACTCGACTTAGAGATTATGTAACCTACTCGGTACAATATCCCATTCAAGATTACTTATCTTATGATTAATATTTCTAGTAGTCACTTTGTCTTCCTAAGTAATTTGTCAAAAATTGAAGAGCCAACCAATTTTGAGGTTGCAAAAAGGGATCCTCAATGGTGTGCGGCTATAAAAGAAGAATTAAGTGCTTTAGAAAAAAATAAAACGTGGGAATTATGCCAATTACCCAAAGGAAAAAAACCCGTAGGATGTAAGTGGATATATATAGGTGTGATGGTACCATTGAAAGATATAAAGCAAGATTAGTAGCCAAAGGGTATACCCAAACACAAGGAATTGATTACCACGAAACCTTTGCCTCGGTTGCAAAAATGAAAACCGTTAGAATACTTTTATCTATTGCGGTTAACAATAATTGGGAGTTACAACAAATGGACGTAGAAAATGCCTTCCTTCAAGGAACACTTGAGGAAGAGGTGTACATGAATTTACCTCCCGGTCACAAAATGGAAAATACTCCTAACATTGTTTGTAGATTGAAGAAGTCGATTTATGGCCTTAAACAATCACCGAGGGCTTGGTATGGTAAGCTTAGTCAATTCTTGATTTCTTGTAATTTCAAGGTTAGTAATGCCGACAACTCTTTATTTACCAAAATTTCAAATAACATCATTATTGTTGTGTTGGTTTATGTAGATGACATCATTATAACGGGAAACAATTACTTAGAAATAAATAAAGTAAAAATAGAATTGAAAGAAAAATTTGATATTAAAGACTTGGGTAAATTAAAGTACTTTCTCGGCATAGAAATTGCCCACTCTTCAAAAGGGTTATTTATTTGTCAAAGAAAGTATGTTCTTGACTTACTTAAAGAAACCGGTAAGTTAGGTTGTAAGCCGGCCAAAATCCCTATAGATGCAAACATCAAACTTAATAGTGAAGATGGTGAACCATATGAAAACATAGGTCAATACCAAAGGTTAGTTGGAAAACTAATTTATTTGACCGTGACTAGGCCGGACCTCTCCTATGCCGTTAGTATGGTTAGTCAATTTATGCATGCACCAAGGACTATCCATGTAAAAGCAATAAATAGAATTTTGAGATACTTAAAAGGTTCTCCCGGAAAGGGAATTTGGATGGAAAATTATGGAACTAACACACCATGTGGCTATTCCGATGCAGATTGGGCCGAAAGTTTTGATAGAAGGTCTACCACCGGCTTTTGTACATTTGTAGGCGGAAACATAGTCACATGGAAGAGCAAAAAACAAAATGTCGTGGCACGATCTAGTGCCGAAGCGGAGTATCGTGCCATGGCATCTACTGCAAGTGAGTTGACATGGATCAAGCAATTGCTAGCCGACTTAAACATAAAAGTGAATACACCAATAAAAATATTTTGTGACAATCAAGCGGCGAGACACATTGCAGCCAATCCCGTCTTCCACGAACGAACAAAACACGTAGAGGTGGATTGTCATTATGTGAGGGAAAGAGTTCAATCCAAGGAAATTGAGACACCTTTTGTGAGAAGCAAGGATCAATTAGCGGACATATTCACAAAAGGATTAAGTAACAAAAATTTTGAAGACATATCTAGCAAGCTAGGATTATTTGATCTCTACAATCTTAGCTTGAGGGGGAGTATTGAGAATAAGAGGATTATGATAGGAATTAGTCTCAGATATTAGTTCATCATTGACTAATTTTAGAAAAATGAGCCCTTAATCTATTTCTAGAATTAGGTCACTCAACTTTTTCTTTTTATAGAAAGTACCGTTAAATCAACTGAATATATTACCGATGTATATGTTGTAAAGCTCAGAATAAAGAGAAATAAAATTGTTCTTCATCGCAAAATTTCAACACCAATTTTATAATTCAATTATGTTGGTTGAGTCGGGTGTGGGAATTGAACTTGCACGAGGTGTGAAGGACAGCTCAGTGCCGGTGAAGGAGAAGGTGGAGGAGGTGGTGGAATTGTTGATGGGTCCCAATGCAAAGGGGATTGAAATTAGGCAACGAGCTAAGGAGTGTAGAGATGTGATGAACAAGGCATGGGATGAGGAAGGGGGCTCTTCTATGAAAAGCTTGCTTGAGTTTTTTCAAATGAGTAATATTTAAGGCCACACTTGATAACAAATTTAGTTTAATTTAATTTTTGTGTTTATCTGCAAGTGAGAAACAGATCTGAGGGTTACTGGCCGAATCCCGGCCCCCCTATTTTATTTAGCATTAATTAATAGGAGTTCAACTTTTTTTGTTATGGAGTATATTAGGTTTCAACTTTCATTCATATTTCCTTAAAGTTTGTAGAAATAGAAGGGTGTTCATGAACTGAAAATGAATTCTAAAAAAGGGTATTTGCTGTAGGAAAACTCTCAAATCTTAAGAGAAAGGCAGAAAGCCTATAACATTTAATTATAACTTAAGAAATTAGAGCCTAAGCTACAGTTTCAGTTAGTTGTCTCAGAAGATTGGCACCCCTAATCAGCTGAGTTATTGATATAATGATATGACTAAAAAAAATTTCGATCAAATTATTTCTCATCCTAGGGTTTTACACAGCCGATGCTTTAGGCTACTAGGTCAATTGGAGATAGGGATGCACTGGTGGCCGGTGTGGTCTTTGCTGTCATAAAAGGTACTGGCATGTCAATGGAAAACTAGTAGATGCAAAATTGAGGTCCAGTCCTCTCTCTCCTTTCTCTATCTAGATGATTAGATCTCTCTTTGATGAGGGCATAAGTAAGTGTTTGCTCCAAAAAAATAATAAGAAGAAGATGAAATTTTACCTAGGACTTTATAAAGGTTGCTCTTCTGTGAAAGAACTTTTGATATCAACTTAATCAACTCTGTGGTCCCCTGTTAAAAAATTCTAAATACTTGTTTTCTTACAACATCAATCAATCAACACTCTAGTAAATAACATCAATTTTCATAAATCGATCATAAATTTACTTTATTTTCAAAGTTCCTTTCATAACAACCTAGCATTTGCTGTTATAATTTAAAACTTACAACGCACCTTTAGGAAGTATCAATGGTATCAAGCTTAAATAAACAGCCATAAAAATATTAAAAAAAAATCAGAACATGTGGATGTATGAATTATAATTGCATGTTGGATTACAGAGACACACAAAATCTTGGACCAAGCATTATTAGATTAAATAGTGGGTCTAAAATTAAAAAAAAATGATGGGTTGAAAAAAGTGTAATTTCGTTGGAGGGAACAATAATAATTTCTAAAACATCAATTGAGGCACCACAAAGAGACAAGACAATTTTTGCCTTATGTTTTTTAGGGTCATATATTAAATTTTCAAACTGCTGCTAAAGTTGAGTTCTGAATTACGATTTTGTAATAAAAACGATGTGTCATTATTGAAAGTAAAATTTTTTTTTAAAAATACCATACTTAATAATTGTAATTATTTCTATGCCATCATAAAATAATTAAAATTAGTTTATGCCATTATTTTTTTAAAACATAGTTAATTACAAATTTGTCACTCTAAATTCTATTATAGTTTTTAAAATTACCCAAATTACCCCTCTCTCATTAGATTAAAAACTATAATAGATTTTGTTTTATGTTAATTTATTCTATAGCACACGTGATCAGCTTGTAGGTGTTTTCTTAAGATAATGCATGTTAAAGGCCCTACTTCAATGGCCCTTGTCCTAATAAATTGTGATTACTAAATGCAGAGAGGATTGTTTTTTCCAAATTTGTGTAAATTCATATGAAACAAGAGGCTTCAAATGGAAATCAGCATTTGCTCTAAATGCTGGTTCATTTCCGAACCCAAACTCTATTCTAAACCCCAATGGAGGTGATGGTTCACCTTTTGGCACAAACCAGAGTTGTTACTCTTCTCGGAGAACCCACAACAGAACTACTCAATAAATTGAACTCAGCACGAAAAAAATTTTGATGAAAATATTACTGCTCCGCCCTAGAGTTTTTCTTTTTTAAAGGTTACAGAAGTTGATTGTGATGGTGAATTATGGAAGGCCGGTGTCTGTTTGGGACTTTTTGTAGATGCTTTCAAATTGGAAAGTTGAGAAATGTCGATTCAAACATGTAGCTTCATTCTGTCAGCTACTGACACTTTCAATTTGTGGTCGACCGTTGGGGAGATAATAAAGGAGGATAACAGGAAGGGAGCTGGAGTGCTGACTGCCTGGACCAAGATGACAGAGGCTGAAGAGAGAGTAATGTCGGAATTAAAAGGAATAAATAGAAATTGGGCAGCAGCTGACAAGGGGCGAGTTAATTGAGTTGTTCTTACCCTTTGCTGACGTGGCCATCAATTAGTTATCTGTTATTCACTTTTACTCTAATGAAACTGTAATAATTTGTTGTAATAATCGAGAGGATATAAAACTCTATATGTACTGTGATGGGGACAATTCTTGAATAGTGAAATAAACTCATTTCTTCTGATTTCCTTCTCACTTCTCTCTCCTGATCCCCTTTCACTCTCCCCTCCAATTACATCAAAATACTCAAATTGTATCCAAAATTGAGCAAATTGATTGAAGTACGTGACAGATTTCTTTTATTTATTATGGTACATAGGCATCAGCTCAATTAGTCATGGCTAAATATAGTCACTTTTCCTTGACTTTCCATTGTAGGAAAAGAGGCAAAAATTGTCTTTAATGAATTTTTTATAAGACATAATTAAGGGCACATTTATGTGTATATTTGTTGTTATCTTATAACTTATAAATGGGAATATCGTTTGTTTAATGAAAATTAATCCCTGGTACTTGCCAGGGAACATTAAAAAAAAAAAAAATTATAACTGAGAATAGCATCTCACAATTAGATTCCTGAAAGTAATTCATTCCGTTTGAAAATAAAAAATTTTGCTTCAAAAGTGAAAATGAGATTATGAGCTATGTACATAGGGGCGTTCAGTTGTGTAGTAAGGGGTTGCATAAGTTAAGGTTGTCTAAGTATTTAAGTATTGTTATGTAATGGATGTTTGGTTGTGTAGTAAGGATGAGTAACTTAATGCATGTATATATCCATGTCAAAAGACTAAAATGCCCTTAAATTTGCATTAGTATTATGTATTAATAAGACGTTGTGACCTAATTATTGTTAATTATTAATTATTATAAAAATTAATTATTAATGTTAATAATAAATCATTTTATTATTTTGAAATAAAATAATTTTTTAATTAAATATTATAAACATGATTAATTATTTAACAATAAAAAATTATTATTGATTAATTATTTTTAGTTAATAATTATTATTTAATCGTTATTATTAATAATTAATATTATTTGTTAAATATTAACAATTATTTAATTATGATCTTATTCAATATAACTTATTTGCTAATTAATATTACTTGTTAAATATTATTATTTATTAGTTATTATTAATTATTTGCTAATTATTAATTATTATTAATTACTAATTATTGTTAATTATTATTTATTATGAAAATTAATTATATATGATAATAATAAATTATTTTTGTTATTATGAAATATTAATAATTAATTTTAATTAAATATTATAAATATTATTAATTATTTAGTAATAAAAATTTATTATTGATTTATTATTTTTAGTTAATAATTATTATTATTGTTAAATCGTTATTATTAATAATTAATATTACTTGTTAAGTCTTATTAATAATTATTATTTAATTATAATAATTATATTATTAAATACGATTTTTAATTATTAAATATTATTAATAATTATTATTAATTATTTCTAAGGGGTATTGTTGGAAAAAAAATTAAAGGGGATGGGTGCATAACTTATGCAATCTATTTAGGTTGTATAAATTATGCACGCTTAAGATATCTTATGTAACGGATGTTTGGTGACTTAAGAGTGCATAACTTAAGTTATGCACTTTTTAAGTCACAAACAAACACGGTCATAAGATATATGTCCCTTTTGTTAAAACACTAGTATTGCTTAAGTATAAAAGTATAAAAGGTAATAAATCTTTCAAAAGTATAAAAGGTAATAAATAGCTACGAAGACTCACGATCATAATAAATAGTACGTACAAGCAATTCGGAGTATTGCTCCAGTGGGCCTTCTATTCACAAAATGCAAGTAACATTTCATGAAAAATACATCGAGTAAATTCAAGAGCATTGTTGTCTTTTCACATAAAATTACTCTTCTTTACTATACAACCAAACACCCATTACATAACACTACATAAACACTTAGACATCCATAACTTATGCAATCCTTACTACACAAACGAACGCCTCCCGCCTCCTTAATGCCTCCTTAATTTATGTACTATTGATACACGTCTCTTTAGCTTGGCGACGGGTTAATGCCTTCCATGTATTAATTTTAGTGCAGGTGATTTTTGGTAAGAACTTCGAATTTTTTAAAGAAACGGAAAAGACAAAAAGTTAGATGATTGAGGCCACCAACTGTTTGACTTTATCTAGCATAATGCAAACTTGTTTGAATTTTTTTTTAATTTGAAAACGTATACCTACTGATGCAAGTTGTTTGATTTTTTTTTTTTTTTGTTTTTCCAAAACGTACACCTACTGATTAAGCAAAACAATATAATAACAAAAATATTGCTATCAGACATTATGCAGGCTCATTTAAAGTATATATTCATGGCGTTAAACTTCCTGCCTTATCTCTTTCATGGGGAAACAACAAGCTCATGTAGTTCTCTTCCCATTTCCGGCTCAAGGCCACAACTCTCCTTTCCTCTCCCTTGCCACTCGACTCCACCGGCCTGGCCTGACCATCACTTTTGTCTCAACCCCTACTCACATAAATTCAATCCGATCTTCCCTTCCCCCTGATTCACGTCTCCATCTCCATTCCCTTCCTTTCTACCCGGCTGATCATGGCCTTCCAGCTGGTGCCGAATCCACAGCTGACATCCCCGTCGCACAATTTATCACCTTCTTCAAGGCTACTGAAACACTTCACCCTGCTTTTGATGATTATATTTCTACTCTTGCTTCAAATGCATCAAGTGGTTTTACCCTGTGCATAGTGTCTGACTTTTTCCTCGGTTGGACAGTTGACGTAGCACGCAAGTACAGAGCCTGTCATACTACTTTTCTCACCATGGGTGCATTTGGAGGTGCTGTTTTCTTTTCTCTCTGGTTGAATCATCCTCATAGACTGACAGAGAAGGATCAATTCCCACTGCCAGAGTATCCAGAGGTCATAATTGACCGATCACAAGTGGCACAGCATATTCTTGCATCAGATGGCACTGATGAATGGTCACGATTTTTCAAGAGGCAGCTCATGTTTTTGAACAATACTGATGCACTAATGGTGAACACTGTTGAAGAGTTTGAACCACTTGGTCTAAGCATGCTTAGAAAAACCTTCAAATTTCCAATCTGGCCGATTGGTCCCCCACTAGCTCCTGCCAATGAACCATCTTCTTCAAAATCTGATGACGAAAACACAATCATTGCATTTTTAGACTCACAACTACCAGCATCAGTGCTTTACATCTGTTTCGGGTCCCAAAACACAATACAAGCCGAACAGATGATGCATCTAGCGCAAGGTCTCGAGGGGAGCGGTTCCCCTTTCATTTGGGTCATCAGACCTCCAATTGGATCTCATCCAAAGGGTGAATTCAAAGATGAGTGGCTTCCTAATGGCTTCAAGGACAGAATCAAGCAAAAAAATATAGGACTACTTGTGCACGGGTGGGCCCCATAGTTAAAAGTTCTTGGTCACAGATCTACCGGAGCATTCCTGAGTCATTGTGGTTGGAACTCAATACTCGAAAGCATGTGCCATGGCATACCTATCCTCGCGTGGCCCGTCAATGCAGAGCAATTTTTTAATTCAATGGTGGTGGTTAAGTCGGGTGTGGGAATTGAACTCGCACGACGCGTGATGGAAAGCTCAACACCGACCAAGGAGAAGGTGGAGGAGGTGATCAATTTGGTGATGAGTCCCAACGCAATGGGGATGGAAATTAGGAATCGAAATAAGGAGTGCAGGGATATGATGAACAAGGCATGGGATGAGGAAGGGGGCTCTTCCATGAAGAGCTTGTTTGAGTTTTTTCAATTGAGTAATATTCAAGGCCACACCTGAAAAAAAAATTAATTTAATTTAATTTATGTGTTTCGCTGTTGAATTATCATGAGAGAGAAAGAGATCTGAGGGTTACTGGCTGACTCCAGGGTAGTCCAGGCCCTCTATTTGATTTAGCATTAATTGATAGGAGTTCACCTTTTTTGTTTTAAGTATAATTATTTTTAACTTTTATTCATGTTTCTTTGAAGTTTGTAAGAAATGAAAGGGTGTTCATGACCTGAAAAGTGGATTCTGAAAAAGGGCACTTGCCGGGAAAATATTAAGAGAAAGCCTTTAACATTAATTATTACTTGTAAGAAATCAGAGTCTGGACTACAGTTCAGTTCGTTGTGACAGAATATTTTCACTCCTATTTTAGCTGAGTCATTGATATAATCGATATTAAATGACTAAAAAATCTCCGATGAAATTATTAGTTTCTCCCTAGGGTTTTACACAGCCAATGCTTTAGTCTACTCTACTAGGTCAAACTAGAGATTGGGAGGCACTGATGGCCGGTGTATTCTTCCTGTCATATATAATGTACTGGCACGCTGGTGTGGTCGTTGCTGTCATCAAAGGTACTGGCACGTCAATGGAAAGCAGTAGATGCAAAATTGAGGTCCAATTCTCTCTCTTCTTTCTCTATCTAGATAATTAGATCTCTGATTGATGAGGTGATAAGTATGTAATTGTTCCAAAAAAAAAAAAAGGAATTTATAAAAGTTGCTCTTCTTAAAACGCACTTTCGATATCAACTAATTCAACTCTGTGGTCCCCTGTAAAATTCTAAATACTTGCTTTCTTAAAACATAAATGAATAGTGATTGATTTTTATCACTTAACAAAGTACATCAATCAATCGACATCTCTAGTCAAAAAACATCAATTTTCATAAATCGATAATAAATTTACTTATTTTTCAAAGTTTCTTTCATAACAACCTATCATTTGCTGTTATAATTTAGAACTTACATAAACAACGCACCTATAGAAGAAAAAATATAAGAGACCAAGCATTATTAAATTAAATAATGGGTCTAAAATTCTTTAAAAAAATTGATGGGTTGAAAAAAAAATGTAGTCCGTTGGAGAAAACAAACATAAAAAGGCTTTATTTATTTAAGGCACCACAAAGAGTAAAAGACAGTTTGTCCCACATGTTTTTTTAGGTCTAATATCGGTTTTTCAAACAAGGAGGTTGATAAATTTGGAGTTCTAAATTCCGATTTTGTACTAACATTTTTAATTAAAATTAAATAATAAGTGCATAAAACAGTCCCCGCCATATATTCATATTTATGATTGTCACTAACTTTACCTTTTCTCGCCGCCTAATGAAAGCTTTTTTATTAATGCGTCCTAGGATAGTAGAGACACTGTTTATATTTATGATATAATTTTATTTCTATTTTTCAATTGTAAGACTTTTATTTTATTTGCGCAAATCTCTTTGTTTTCAATGAAAATAATGGTTGGCTTTTCGCCAGCCAGCTTCAGAAAAAATTCTTTTTGAATAGGTCCACCAAATAACTAATTAAACATTGTTATCAAACAGTAAGTAGGCTCCTTAAATTATTTTTTTTTCCCTGAGAACATATAAGTAGGTTCATTTATACATATATATACTCATGTCCATCGGTAGACTGTGCCTTATCTCTTCCATGGGAAAACCGCAAGCTCACGTAGTTCTGTTCCCTTTACCTGCTCAAGGCCACATGTCCCCTTTCCTCTCCCTTGCAACTCGACTCCACCATTACCGGCCTGGCCTGACCATCACTCTTGTCTCAACCCCTCATAACATAAATTCAATCCGGTCTTCCCTTCCACCTGATTCAGGCCTCAATCTCCATTCCCTCCCTGTTTATCCTGTTGATCATGGCCTTCCAGCTGGTGCTGAATCCACGGCTGACCTCCCTGTCGAACTATACATCATCTTCTTTAAGGCCATCGAATCACTCCACTCGGCTTTTGATGAGTTCATCTCTAGTCATGTCTCAAATGCATCCAACAGTGCTCCACTGTGCATCGTATCTGACTATTTCTGCAGTTGGACAGTTGACATAGCACGCAAGCACAAAGTCATTCACGCTACCTTTATCACCTTGAGTGCATTTGGAGGGGCAGTTTTCTTTTCTCTCTGGTTGAATCACCCTCATAAATTGACGGAGAGAGATCCATTCCCTCTGCCGGAGTATCCAGAGGTCTTAATTCACCGATCACAGGTATCACAGTATATGCTTGCATCAGATGGTACTGATGAAGGGTCCCAATTTTTTCAACGGCAGCTCATGTTTATGAATAATACTAATGCAGTAATGGTAAACACTGTTGAAGAGTTTGAACCACTTGGTCTAAGCATGCTTAGAAAAACCCTCAAATTTCCAATCTGGCCTATCAGTCCACCGCTAGCCCCTGTGGGGCAGCCATCTTCTTCAAAATCTGATGAGGAAACAGAAATCATGACCTTTTTAGATTCTCGACCACCAGCGTCAGTGCTTTACATCTCTTTTGGCTCCCAATACACAATACAACCCGGACAAATGATGCAGCTAGCGCAAGGTCTCGAGGGCAGCGGCTGTGCTTTTATTTGGGTAATCAGGCCTCCAATTGGATTTGATCCAAAGGGTGAGTTCAAAGATGTGTGGCTGCCTCACGGCTTCAAACACAGAATCAAGCCAAAACATATGGGACTACTTGTGCACGGGTGGGCCCCTCAACTAAAAATTCTAAGTCACATATCTACCGGAGCATTCCTGAGTCACTGTGGCTGGAACTCAATACTTGAAAGCATGTTTTACGGAGTACCAATCATTGCATGGCCCGTTTGCGGAGAGCAATTTTATAATTCGATGATGGTGGTTGAGTTGGGTATGGGAATTGAACTCGCACGAGGTGTGATGGATAGCTCGATGCCCGTGAAGGAGAAGGTAGAGGAGGTGGTGGAATTGGTGATGGGTTCCAATGCTAAGGGGTTGGAGATTAGAGAACGAGCCAAGGAATGCAGAGATGTGATGAAAAAGGCATGGAATGAGGAAGGTGGCTCTTCCATGAAAAGCTTGCTTGAGTTTTTCAAATTGATCAATATTTAGGATATAAAAAATTGATTAATATTTAATATTACAGCACTGGATAAATGAGCTGATTTAAATTATTTTAATTTATCTGTTTACCGGTTTGTAAGGAACAGATATGAGGGTTACTGGCTGGGCGATCCAGGTCCTCTATTTGTAGCATTAGTAAGAGTTTAGATTTGTTTTTATAATTAAATATATTAATTTCTCTTATTTTGTTGTTTCTTGGAAGTTTGTTGGAAATAAAAGGGTGTTGATTTTCATGCATAGTCTAAAATCCTGAAAAAGGGTATCTTGCAAGTTAAACCTCATGGAATGACTAATAAAAAGATAGGAAAAGCTTTAAACACAAATTCCTTTCTTATTGTAAGAAATTAGATGCTGGGTTATAGTTTAATTCTTTGTCTCAGAATTTTCACATTTTGAAACCGTATTTAGTATTCACTGTACCAAAAAAAAAAGAATATATATATATTTTCCCCTAGGCCTATTTCAGGGCTCTACACACAACCAAGCCTGAACATTTTCTATGAGTCTGTTTAGCAACTCTGGATAGAAACAAAGAATAGCATACAATTTTTTTTAAAAAAAAAAAAAAAAAAAAAAAAAAAAAAAAAAAAACAGCTGCAATCAATCTATTCTTTCTTTATTTTTTATTTTTTTTGAACAAATAGCACCTCAAGAGGGGCCTTTTATTTCGAAAGCAAACTGACGACAAAATACAAAAAAAAAAGTAAAAAAATAAAATAAAAGAAAGGTATCAAAATACAAAACGACAAAAATGCACACAAACACACACAACTTAGATAAGCTCACAACAAAACCGGTACCGGCATATATATAGAACAACAACTCAAAACAAGCTTACAATAGTAGCACTGAACGTTACAAGCTTGCTATTATTGCACCACATGTAAAAGAAATACGATCCTGACACCTTGTCGAGGGGACCTCATTCATGGTCTCGTCCGCACCTGCAATAGAGCATTACCATATTTATTTGATTCTATTTTCATTTGAGAATTTAAAATTTGTGCGTTCTCCGCCGCTGGCAAGAATTCCTCTTTCAGTTTTCTCATCATTGTCTCTGTTTTATGATTTGCAAATTATATAGTGCGAAACTGCGAATGTACGATGGATGGTCTGCTAATAACTAAAAGAGACCCAAAACGCGCCACACCATCATACGACTTTTAAGCTGCACGATACAGTAACAAACTGGGAGTACATAAACAACTTAAGGTCTGTATCAATTAATTAATGTAGTTATAGTCATAGAATAGTCCAAACTGATGGTTATGTTTCAATAATATCATCAATTATGCATTAATTTACTCATGGTTACATTTCACTGGACTGCATTTTTGATATAGAAGAAAAATATACAAGCAGGGATTCATGGGCGGAGCCAGGATTTTATTATAGGGGTGGCAATGGTCTCTACATACAAACCTAAAATACATACAAAACGAAAATAATAATGATTATTATTATTAATTTAAAAAGTATGAATGCTGGTATATCTTTGCATAATTTAGTTCATATTTGTAATTGTCCGAGTTGTTATAATTATTTCATTGTTTATTGACAAAAAAAAAAAAAAAAATCAAGTCGCAACTGGTGTGCAGTTGTGAATATAATTTTCTACTTTATTAACTTGATGCTGCTTTTGCTAAAAACAAAAATGAAAAATAAAGCTCAATTGCTATTACATGCACTGATGGTATCAATGTAATATTTGAGAACATCCAGGATATTTTAATATATGATTTAAGAGAGGGAGCCAACTAAGAAGTGTGGAAAGGAACTGTATCCCTCTTGCGATTTTCAAAAACTATATTTGGATTTACTTTTGTGTAGGAGTGGATATAGAATTGCTATGACCCGTTATATAAAAATTATTGGTAATACAATTTATTTGTGGTAAGTCTTAATTTGGGCCGAAATACTGGGGTCAAGATATCTCGGTGAGTTCATTCAACCATATTATCCAATATAACTTATGAAACAACTCAAATGTTAGGGGGGCCAGGCCCCCCTCGCCCCCTACTGGCTCCGCCACTGCAGGGATTGGTTACAAAAATAAAATTAATTGGGGGTGTTCCGAGAATCGAACTCGGGACCTCTCGCACCCGAAGCGAGAATCATACCACTAGACCAAACACCCACTTTTGTATTAATTTGCTTATATGAAATATTGAACTTGTATCTTTGCATGGCTTCCTTTGCCTGGATAGTCTGCCAGACCGACACGTCACTAACAGTACTACAAGCACCATCTTTTCCGGTTACATATTTGGTAGCCTTGTTACTTTGTTTGTTACTTGTTAGTGGTCTTCATCCCACAGAGGAAAGAAGCGGAAACCCCAAAAAAATTAAAATTAATATCTCAAGAGTATCCATGGTCGCTCAAGGATTAGCAATTGCTCGTTTGATTAGAAGGCTCATGGGAACCGTTGCTAAAGAAGGTAATCGAGCCGCTGTGCACGGGTCCCGCTCTCCAGTGACTACCACAATTGACGTATGTTAATCAAGCTAATTTCCTTTTTATGTTGCTTAAATTAACGGGCATTTTGGTATAGCACACCTTTTTATCGATCCATTATATTCCAGACAACTTGCGTCCAGAACTCCAGATATTTTTTCTTTTTTAAAAAAGAAAATTTGCAAGAAGTTGAAAATAATACCATCAATCCTTTGTGTGTGTGTGTGTGTGTGTGTGTGTGTGTGTGTGTGTGTTGCTGTGTGCAGAGAAAAGTGGCAGAGGAGGCAATAGAGGAGGGCAAGGAGGAGAAAAAAAACAAGAGAAAGGAGGTGGAAAAGAAAGTTAATAACAAGAATGATAACTCTACAAGTTAAGTTTAATTATGAGAAAATAGGTGTAGTAGCCATGAAAAAGACCCACGGTATCGATCGTCAGCAATTGGATGTGAGGTCTAAAATTTGTACACCTGTAAAAGATGACCTTTGGCATGTTCTTATTTATTTATATAAAGAAGTAGATAAGCTTCATAGAATAATTCTCTCCTTCTGTAAAATAATATGTATCATATTGTTTATGAATTTAAAATTAAATTATACAAACTTCAGTATAATAAAGCAAGAAATCTATATTGTATTAGTGTTGAGGGTGTTTTTTTTCCCGAAATGTCGCTAAAATGGTCGTTGATTCGCATACTTTCGAAGCTTGATAATAACATATGAGTCATCAAAATTAAAAGTAAGAATATAGACTTTTTATTCGAGGGGGGAAGTGATATATAATGTGTTAAAGCTGATATCATTTGAGAGACGAATGAACAAATTGTAAAATGTATTATTAATTAATTGGTCCATGTATGACTAATGAATCAATAAATTACATCAATTTGAGATTTGTAAATTTTTCTGATCATAATATTTTAAAATTCTGAAGTTCAGATTTATTTAAATTCTAACATGTTTAAAATTTTAAACACTATTTGGAATCTTCTTAAAATTTTGAAATCTTAACTAATTTAAATTATTATAAAAATCTTGACTAAATTAAATGGTAGCATATATTTTTTAGTTTATACTTCAGTTTAAATCACATTATGTTTAAATTTGAGTTTTTTAGAACAGATTATATAAATCATTATGTAACCTTCAATTTTTATTAGTTTAAACGATAATGTATTTCAAATTTTAAAATTCAAATTAATAAATATTGTATCATTTATCATAGTTGATATTAGAATCTATTTTTTTATGATTATATGTTTTCGGTTAAATAAGTAGTACAGTAAGGTGCGTTTAGATCGTTTGAGAATAAAAATTAGAATTAGCTGTTCATAATAAAAAATATTATTTATAGATGGTTGAGAATGATTTTTTAAAAAAATATTTTAAGTGATCCAACATTTAGAATAAATTATTATCATAGCATATTTAGAATAAATTAATATCATAGCATGTTTTGATCATCATTTTTGTTCACGAAATCGATGGGATTCTTAATTCAGATTAAAATAAATGATAAAAAAACTACGAATAAAAATTTAATTCAAAATTTGAGCCACTTAGAAATAAAATACTAAAATTAAAATATTACTCATTTTTAATTGTTTAAAAATAATATTTTATTATTATGAATAACTATGTCTAATTAATGTTATTTTTAAGCAATCCAAACACATCCGAAGTGAATAAAATCAAGCATATAAAACGTAATTGGACAGAATATTTAACGTAACATAAGGTTTCTGCGCCACTGGCATGGTTACGACACAAAGCTCGGTGTTTGTTAATAACAAAAGTGAGAGTGCGGAACCAATCAAAGCACGACATATTTTAAATTGGAAAGAGGTTTGTATGGGTCATTAACTTGTCTGAGATGTCAATAATTATTAATTAATAAAGCAATCAAGCAGTAAACTAATCTATCACTTGGAGAGATCTTCCCACTTTGTTTATGCTTTGACTTTGGTACAAATATTGATATGCGATTCCCAATTATTTACGCGATATCGTGGCGTGGTCTTAAGATTTTGCCACCTACACAATGTCAAAAGAAAATTTGACAATTTATAATATTAGAAGATCTGTGGTAACTGTTTTTTATTAAGGGTATATATATATAGAATATAATATTTTTGAGTAAATTCATCGTGTCTCGACCACGTATTGAGGAAATTTTCCTGGTTCATTGAACCTGGACACTGATACTTTTCTAAGAGCTCTTTATACGCTAAACTACGTACAAGTAACTCAACATTGTTAGCCATGTTTTTTCGTAGCCCGTCTTTCCATTTAATGTGGACCAGCACTACGACAGAAATGATTTTTGGAAACACTCAATTAGAAACGGTTTTTAATAAATTCGTTTCTAAAACTAGATAGTGGCATTTTCGCAATTGTCAGATGAAATTTTTAAAAACGGTTTTTTATCAGAACCGTTTCTAAACTTTAAGCAAAAAAAAAAAAAAAAACACTATATATTATTAGAAACGGTTTTTAGTAAAAAATAGTATTTTTAGAAACGGTTTTTAGTAAAAAACCGTTTCTAATAATCAAACTGATTTTATTTTTTTTGTTTGATTTTTAGAAACGGTTTTTTACTAAAAACCGTTTCTAAAAATACTATTTTTAGAAACGGTTTTTAAGTAAAAAACCGTTTCTAAAAATCAATTCCAAAAAAAATCTGATTTTATTTTTAGAAACGGTTTTTAAGTAAAAAACCGTTTCTAAAAATCAATTTCAAAAAAATCAGGTTTTATTTTTAGAAACGGTTTTTTACAAAAAAACCGTTTCTAAAAATCAATTCCAAAAAAAAATCAGATTTTATTTTTAGAAACGGTTTTTAAGTAAAAAACCGTTTCTAAAAATCAATTTCGAAAAAATCTGGTTTATTTTTAGAAACAGTTTTTTGTAAAAAACCGTTTCTAAAAATCAAACCAAAATTATAAACTAATCTCTCTCCTCTCTTTTCTCTCTCTCGTTCAAAAACTACCCCTCCTGAAATTTGTCTAACTCCCTCCTTCGATCTACCTCCTCTCTCTGCTCTCTCAACACAGCCACTGAATCAATTTACCTCCTCTCGCTGCACGAAACTTGGGTCGAAATTGGCTTTTTAAGATGTCTTCAAATAAAACTGTATCGGCTGCACGAAATTTGTTCAAGATGTCTTCAAATAAAACTGAAGAGTGAAGATAGCTAAGGTATTAGATAGTGTCTTCAAATAAAACTCTTTCTTCATTTGAACTTGTATTGTTATGAACTTGACATTTTGCTTAATCCAATTATAATTGTAGAGACAGAAGATCTGCCTAATTATTAGAGAAATAAGAGGTTATTGAAGCCTATTGAAGCAGACAAAAGAAGGCAGCCTATTGGAGTTGATATAGAAGAAGTTAAGTAGGATCTACGTTTAGTTTTTCTTTGTAATTTGTTCTTTTTTTTTTGTTTAATTGTTTAATTGTATCTTGATGAAAGTAGATGGGTAATTTATATGTGTTACTTTGTTACTTTAATTTTGTATTTGTTCGTTATAGTTGCATGTGTTACTTTTTTATTTTGTATAATGTGTTAATTATATATCTAAAATATGTGTAAAATATTTTGATGAAAATATGTGTTAATTATAGAAAATGACAAAAAAATTTCAACTGCTGCCCTCAACAATATGTTTAAAAAAGCATTATATTAATAATCAAAAAAAAAAAAAATTCGGATTATTATTAGAAACGGTTTTTAACTAAAAACCGTTTCTAAAAATACATTTTTAGAAACGGTTTTTAGTTAAAAACCGTTTCTAATAATAATAAAAAAATAAAAATAAAAAATAAAATAAAATTATGTTTATTATTAGAAACGGTTTTTAGTTAAAAACCGTTTCTAATAATAATCCGAATTTTCTTTCAGTTTTTGGAAACGGTATTATTAGAAACGGTTTTTTATATATCTTTAGCACCACCTATTTTTAGCACCGCTGCCAAACCGGTGCTAAAAACATATAGAAAACCGTTTCTAAAAATGAAAAGTGGCGCAGTGCAGTATGGTTTTGCCAAAAATATTTGCCTTGAAATGAAAATTCTCCCCAACATATTTACTATAATTTTAGTGAACCCAAGTTTTTTTGGTTTATTCTACTGATACGAAAACGATTAAACGAGAATGTGACATAAATGAACTCAAAATCATAGTATTTTACAACGAGAGATATTGCAGATCATGTTTATAAAACATCTTTATCCTTTTTTTGGTTCATAGAGTTTGGCAGTTTGCATGTGATTCTCTTTTTACACAATAGAACATAGGTAGCTAGAATGGTAAACCAACACAATCCCAACTAGGGATGTCAAACGTGTCCAACGGCAACGGAATGGTCCATTCCGTTTGCCGTTCCGTTCCATGAACGGTATGGCCGTTCCATTTCGTTTCCGTTCCGTTTTAGAAAACGAATTGCCATTCCATTCCGTTAGACGTTCCGTTTGGACGGAACGGGACGAAACACGTTGATTTACACTATAAATGTCGAAACGGAAGCGAAATGACGTTCCGTTTGCCGTTCCGTTTAACGTCCTCTCATTCCGTTTACCGTTCCATTTTTTGGAACGAAATAAATTTCGGTACCGTTATACGTTCCGTTTGGACGGAACGTCCACGGAAAACGTATAACGGTATACCGTTGACATCCCTAATCCCAACCGTTCATATGATGATGGATGCCCCATGAATTATACAGATTGATAGATCCGAAAAAATGAACCGTCAAGATCAAATCGAACGGTTCAGATCTTGTGCGGCAGCGGATAAGGATTCCTAGAATGGCATTTCATTCAGAAATTAAGGAGAAAAAAAAAAGGTTAAATCACCAGCTATCTTTGCCCCTTTTAAAATTTTCAACTCCGCAGCTTTTTCTCTAGTTTGGTCTTGGAGTAAAATGAGATTACTATGACTATTGTTATATTCTGCTTATTCTTCTTCTTTTTTTAAGATTGTTAAATTTCCCAAATTTATATAAAAAAATAATTAAATAAATCTTCCCCTTTTACAGCACTCCAACCAAACAAATGATTTAAGGGTGTTATATATATATTTTCTCTATCTGCCAAAAAACAATAAATTATGTGGTTTATCAATTCTTGGCCAACGTTGAGATTTGAAAATACAATTAAAGCACTTAAAATTTATTTCATAATCATTTTTTTAACTTACCGTTTGGTTTAAGCGAAGCACAATAAGCCAACACCATCCAAGACGTACACATAAACTACACAAGTTACCAACTCCTATTATAAAAACTAGAGAAGCAAAAAGTCTCAAGGTAACCAAATGGAGCAAGAATTGGAGAACTTGAGAAAGAGAAACACCGAGCTAGAGAGGGAGGCCAAGGAAGGAAAAGAGAGGGAGGATTCGCTGTGGCAGCAGTTGGTGCAGGCCAATGCACGATTGAGAGTCTTGGAGGAGGCCGAGGAACGATTGAGTGCCGAAATTGGAGAGCTAGAGGCTCATGCACTCGAGGAAGCCCGTGCTTATGAGTCCCGCATTCAACAACTGCTTGACCAGCTACATAAGATCACGGATGTTTCTTAAAATAAAGTCACTAGCGAAGGTGATAAAATGTAATTAAAGGTGGGTTAATGTGGTGCATATTGATTGATTTGTTGTATTGGTTTTAAGCCCTGTTATATATCTTTTTCCTTCTATTTTTATGCTTTATTAGTTAATTATTTTTCTTTGGGGAAGGGTTTTTTTTTTTTTAAAGTTCAGGAAAATATTTGTATATTTCTTTTTTGTTTGAAAGTTAAAATTAGTAACTGTAATCTGATGTAATTTGTTAATTTGTTTGCATCTTTGAATCAATCTCTTTGATGAGGCTTCAAATCATGCGTTAATTCCAGCTAAGAAATTTAATAATATACATGTGAAGAATAAAAGCAATTTAATTTGTGGGATCAATGTCAGACAGTCCTTGAAAAAAAAAAAAAAAAAAAAAAAAAAAAAGGTCCTACATAAAGGAACAAGGTAGGTGATCACTTCTCATGTTTTGTGCCAAGAGGAAGATGAGATGAAGATAGAAAAGGAAACAGCACATACGGAGTACATTGCCATATGCCATCCATCTCTCCAGCTTCCATTGCCAATCCTCAATCGCTCGCGCTCCGGTGAACTCACATATTTCTTTGGTGCTAGTTATATTGGAGTAAATTAGAAGCATTAAAGACCAAAATTGATAATTTAATTTTAAAAAAAAAATTAAAAAATAAATAAATGAGGCTTATTGATTATGTGGATAAATTATATATATATAATGTTGAGTTTTCGGTGATGTCAGGATACATCAGCGAATGAACAGTGACCACGTCTCTTAGAATTTCTCTGATTTTCATCGCAGGGATGAATATTTGCCACATTTTGAAGTCAACTTTCTGAGTGTACATTTATGTAGCGGGTCATTTTGACACTGAAATAAAACTCATTGGAAAAGATTGCACGGAGTACTACTCGGGAATGGTTGCATGTGAGCACAATTAATTGATAGGGTGGGTCCCATACTTTTGTTTTTTTTGGATAGATAGTACCAAGTACTAACTATGCTTCCCCCTTGCGCTGGCTCTTTACCTTTTGCTATCCCTTTACTACACAATAGAACAAAGGATTTTTCATTAAAAAAAAAAAAGAACAAAGGACAGCGAGAAGAGAAGAGCAAGGGACTAAGGGTCTGTATTTCCTTTTACAAGTTAATTTGTTGAGATTTGGAATTTGTCTTGGAAGAACGAAAAGTTCATATTAGATGGAATCTAAAATATTAAAAAAAAAAAATTTTTTTGGGAACGGTATATATATATTTCAATACTAGATGAAAAAAAGTATTGAATTTTTTTATGAACCGTACATATATATTTCAAGAGTCTATATGATAGTATTTTTAAAAAAAAATCAATTAAACCATATAGTAAATTCTTTTTAAATGAAAAAATAATTTAATAGCGTACTTTATATCGTAATATCATAACAGAACTAAAGTTAATATATTTATCACTTCTCATTAAAGTTATCTATTTGTGATATCATAACAAAACTAAAGTTGATATATTTATCACTTATTAAAGTTATGTATTTGTGATGGCTCCTTAACAGAGCTAAGGGGTTAAATAGCCTCATATTTTCCAATTTATGAAATTTTGTTTCTTGCCTTGACGAGTTTTTCTTTGAATTCCACATATTTTTTTTATTAATAGATGCAAATTCGGTTGATCAGCTGTAGCTTTGTTCTCACTAGCCAAATTATATAAACCCTTTGTGCGGTTTCAGATAACCAAAAAAATCAGAAGCATGCATATGTTTTCTCAAAATATAAGAGAAAATTATTAATTAACTTATGTTGTCATTGTTCAAGTAAATTTTGGTACAAATAATATAAATAAAATGACAAACTCAATAAATAATATAAATTATCATGAAAACATTATAAAATACCATACTAATTGTATATCTAGATAATAGTTGCGGCGGAGCCGCAACCAAAAAATCTAGTTTATTGTATGAATATATTTATGTGTCAACTGCCAAGTAATCTCAAGTCTTTAAAATATTTTAATTTGGTAGAACAATTATTTTGGTTCTAGTTATATATGAGAGAGGTCTAAGAGCTGGAGATGAGGCAATAAAAAGGGATTCAAACATATAAGGGCCCTGATCAATTTTTTTTTTCTTTTACATGGGATTTCATTTCATAGCAAAATATTTTATCAAAATAAATGGATTTGGTGTCATTTGATTGGGATTCCCATGCAATTAGATCTTGAGAATAAATTCAATAAATGAAATAAAATTCCCGTGAAAGACATTTTGCTTAGCGCCTAATATAATTACTAGAGAACATGCCCAAATGATCGCGTGGCACTGGCACCTGATTTATACGTGGCATTAGATGAGGCAATGAAAAGCCATGATTTTTGTGCATGGCTTCGTAAAATCGTAGTCGCAAACGCTAATTCCCAATTTCTCTCGGACTTGTATGGATGGCACAGTCGGAGGCGTTCATGCCTCTCTCATCGAACACCTCTCCGTCTCCTCCAGTTCTTCACTTCCTTCCCCTCAACCCGTACCTGTCCCTTCAACGGAGTCACTCCACCGTGCCATGGCAGAGGCGTCGCGACCGAAGAGGCCTCTGGATCCGGATGAAGAGCGCTCCGCTCAATTAGCAAGGGAATGCCGCGAAAACATGAAGCGCATCTGCGAACGAATCCTTAATGGCGACCTCAACCTTCTCACCCGCAAACGAGTACGACGTAGACAAACACCTGGCAAATTGTATCGTCTGTTTCAGGTTTATCCCGTCTAATTTTTTAGCCCCTTTTAGCACCTGTTGAAATCTATTCTTTATTTATTTCCATTCTCTAATTGCTTCTGGTGACCTATATCTAGTTATATGCAATCACATGACATACACAGCACTAACATGGTTTCTCTTTCTCAACTTAGGAGACCAGATATTTGATGCTACTTTTCAAATTTTTACAATCTGCATATGAAACCCATCCAGAAAGTTTCACCTCTCTTGGTCCCTAATTTGTGCCCTGAAAGACCAGCTTTTGGTAATTTTTTTCTTTCTCATATGAAAATGGAGACACGAAACGCAAGGATTATTTGTTGATGTAGCGCACATACTGCCAATTAATTACAATGGAACAATATGTTTGGGTTGCTATATCTGCCTCCTTGTGTTGTGCCCGCTACACAACACACACTCACTGGTGTGCTGATAACTTTAGCAAATCCAATTGCAACAATAAAATTACAACTGACACGTTCTCTGATAACTTTGTTTTTCTATCCAGTGTGACCGGAGACATTACAGCTGCATCGGATGTTATGAGCATCACTCCAACAAGTGTCGGTATTGCTTCACCACTAGGGGCTCTGTTGTCAACTGGGAGGAAGAGAAGGCTCAAGAATATACAAATCAATTCTCATGCCACAAGGGGCGTGGTTGGGTCATACCAAAAGAAGACGATTTCTTCTGCCCTGACAGTTCTTGCCAATTCTGTGGCCCACTAGACAGTATACTCGACCACATTACAGATGTTCACTCAATGACCATCCAGAATTTCTCTTATGGCCAAGTAATACGGATTCCCCTTCATTTGATCAGCAAGTATGTTGTTCTGAGCGCAGAGGATGGTGCGGTTTTTGTACTGTGGGTTCATGATATAAGGCACGGCAAGATACCATCTGTTGTCTGTGCCGAGCAGCCCAGCTTCTGTAGGTCCAGATTCACCTTAGAATTGGCATATGACTTGCCTCCTGTGGTTCACAGCTGGGTTCGAGGCGAACCCTGGATTCCTCTTTGTAGAGCCAGCAACTCAAGGGTGAAGCCCTGGGACATTGTCGAAAGCTCGATCATCAAGTATGAGAAAAATCGTAATGTTGCTGGAAACGCCCATGCCAATTCTCATATTATAAGGTCTCATATCTCCAGCTCTAATCTGGGAGTCATGCACGCAGACTACATAAATTATGCTATTTTTGTACCTCGGTCGTATTATAAATCGTATTCTGACCGCCCAAAAATGTGGTATGGAGATTTTGTTCTCTCAATTGCTTCCCCCTCCGATGCAACTAAGTCGCCACCTAATGTCTGAGCCTTTTTCCTAGCTGAGCTATATTTCAAAACTAGATGCGTTGAAGAACTTAGTTTAGTTAAAGTAGCAGTATAATGCTTTCTTTAAAAGCTCTCCAGTAAACCGACCTCTAATGGGATAACATCATGACCTCGCCATTACTTTGAATTTATTTGAAGTTTACGAAAACATTTGTACATTTCTTTTTTGTTTGACAGTTGAAAGTAGAAAATGCAATCTGATGCGATTTGTTAATTTGCTTGCGTCTTCAAGTCAATCTCTTGAAGGCAATATTTAGCTTCAAATCATGAGTTAATTCAGGCTAAGAAATGTAAATAAATATATCAAAGTATAGACGCAGTTTAATTTGTGGGATCGATCTCAGACAGTCCTTAAATGACCAACAGAAAAACAGCAGAGGAAAAAAGTTCCTACATAAAGGACCAACCTGATCACTTCTCTTGTTTTGGGCCAAGAGAAAGACGAGATGGAGATGGAAAAGGACACAGTACGTACGGAGTTTATTGTAATATGCTAAGCATCTCTCCAGCTTCCGCAATCACTTCTCAGTCGCTCACGCTCCGATGAACTCGCATATTTTTTTTTGAATCACCAGTGAACTCACAAATGTATTTACTATCCTTCCTTTTCTTATTTTCCTGCTTTTTTTTTTCTTTTTTTTTTTTTTGATCGAGATCACCACACTCACCCAGGCTCCCTCCTTCCCCCTATTAATTTCCTTAATTATAACTATTGGGTATCCCTTTCCTTTATACTTTGAAAAGCACGTGTATAAATTCTGTTCCTACACAGAATTGGCCGTCACACTGTAACTACAGCATACAAAGTGTCTGATGGTCAAAGAATTATACAACACACACACATGAATGGCCGGAGGCTTGGAGGGTCAATTTATAACATCTTAAAGACTCAGGATTTTTTTTTTTTTCAACTTAAGATCATCTTCATGTAAAACTCTTTTATTTATTTTATCAAATTGAAAGAATTTAGTATTTTTTTTAGTACTACTACTACTTTATTTTTTTCTATACTATTTTTTTAGTATTATTAGCCTTACTTTTGACATATACTTCTTATTTTCTGGTGACTTGGTGACTTACGCTGGGTTTCTTTTCTAGCCTACCCCAACTAATTTGGGACAAAAGGCTTAATTGTTATTGTTGAAAGAATTTGTAATGAGAAGTTAAGTAGCGCCTTTAGAAATAAAAATAAATAAAAATAATCAATAGAATAAGCAATAAAATTACACAGCTGCAGTAAACTAAAAAGCACTGCCAAAATGAAGTGCTTTGAAGTGATTTGTGTTGATGTGCGCCAACATTGCACAAAACAACCTAAACAAAGAGACCTTATCAAGCCCCAACTGTACTGTTGAAGCCATTTGCAACAAAAATCACATAAGAACAGCATTTCAAAATGTTTGGTTTCGAACAAAATGGTTTCTCCATGTAATGCAAAATATCAAAATACTACATGCTGCATTCTTAGCACAAACCAAATAGTCGTCTACGTAACCCAGAAGAAACTGCTGAGTTTGGTACATCTACATAATCAGTTGCAAAAACTGCCAGAAGGCACCTAGCTTTTCAAATAACCAACCACAAGGTCCATGATTAAAACCATAATTATGTTAGCATGTAAAACCAGAGATGATAGGTTACCTTCAGTATGTCGAAAAGAAATTCCTTGTCCATTTGGAAGCCTTGCAACTAATAATAGCTTTAACACTGTCAACTCAATTGATATTGGGTAACCAAATAATATAGTTCTACTTACATTTTAACTTATCTTGCATCACTGTGACTGAATTGGTCCATCCAAAATTTAAGAACAAGTATGGAGATAGTAGTGTAATAACACAATGCACATTTACTCAAAAATACTTTTTTCTTTTATTACAAAAAAAGATATAAGTCCACAAATAGCTTGGATTCCTAATTAATTGGAAACTACTAGGTAGACAGATAGTTTGGTATTGAAAATTGTTGACGAAATAATGAGAATAACAAACAAAATCAAAAAATTATAGCCAAGCTCAAACTCAGTATTATGCAACAATAATAAAGGATAGGTGACACCTACCTTCCAAAGCATTCATTCCTCTAAATAATATGAAGGCCATACATCATTTTCAAGTTCTCAACCCCAGCTGCCTGAACATAACAGAACTCTTAACAAACCACCAGTCACAAATTCTAATACACTCATAAATATAGGTCACGAGAAGTAGAAGTAAAACAAAAATAAGCCAGGGTATACCTCTTCAGTCCGATGACTTGATACTACAAAATACCAAATTCTTCTGCCAATACTGGCTTCACCGGCGGTCACGTCTGATTGGAGAGCGAGACCGGCTTCTATCTCTACCTCTACGATCTCTGTGCCTCTCCCTATCATAGTTATCTCTCCCATTTCTATAACCAACATGTCTGTTGCCTCTCCGGTCACGAGACCTGTCATTTTCTCGGTCACGATCTCTATCTCTATCTCTATCTCGAGATTTTTCTCTCTCCTGGTCACGAACCCTCTCTCTAGATTGCTCTCTTTTTTCTCTTGGCTTTTCCATGTCCTCCCTCTTTTTCCTCCTTTCCTCATCCTCCTTTTCTCTAGCTAACCTCGCTTCTTCTCTAGCCTTCTCCTTTGCAGCCTAAAAATTGAAAGAAAAGGAATAACTAAGCATCAGAGTGTATCAGTTGAAATTCTTCTTTAATTTGCCTTGAAAGATGCCTTTGGCTACTTAGTATTAGTTGTAAGGCACAATGTAATATCCTAATTTCAAAAGAAAATCAATTGCAAATAATTAAAATAATGTACAAGTCTCCCATTATGGGACAAAAAAATCTTCACTTCCAGAAAGGAGGCAATCAGGCAAATAAGCAAATGTGACAAATTAGAAAAATATAATAACAAAAAAAAAAAAATCCCACCTGGATGATGTACTTGAAAACTTCAATACTGGCTTATGTTTTGTACTCGCCATGGTTGGTACCCAACTTCAATACTTCCCATTAGAATAACTATGTATCTGAAAAGTTGGGTACCAACCATGGCGAGTACAAAACATAAGCCAAATATAACAACTTAGCTTCATGAGAAAACAAATGATTATAGAATACCTTGTAGTCAGAAAGAAAATCTCGAATCATGCTATAGCCAATGTGCTGTTTCCCAGCAACATGTGACTGTGCCCGATCTGCCGCATCATTTGCCACTAGGAAGGAGCCGCATATTTCACAGAGTTCCATTTTCTTCTCTTGTATAAGTGCAGTTATCTTACTGTTTGGTTGTATTATGGCTGTCTTTTCAGCATTTAATCCATCCACCTTCAAAAAAATTAAAGAACAGACAAATAAATAAAATCAATATGAAAAGCCCAGGATGACTAATAAATATAACAAATATGTTCTCTACAATTACAAAAGTACCACATACCCTTGACTACTCTTTCCCCTCCAAAACCAATACAATCTTTTCTTTTCCATTCATCTTTATTTATCTTTCATGTGCTTGAAAAATGATCATTTGGACTTCACACTGATTCTTCTCAAAAAGTGCATTTATATTCTCTTCACTTTACCCTAACTTTGATGTCCTAGCATATTATTCTAGTTACAGATGCAACAGCTATTCAAAAGAGAGCAGTGTTTTAGTATATTATATCCTCAAGGAGAAAAGGAAAGAGAATTTATAGAAAGAAAAAAATTTATACCTTTCTCATGAGAGCTTCTGCTTCATCAACCTTTCCAGCCTCACCAAGTTCTTCGATTTGTTCCAACAATTTCTTTATCTTCTCTTCAATCAATGAAAGTTGTTCAGACTGCTCACTGGAGAGAGGAGGTGTTGGTACCTCTAATTCTTGTGCCAATCTGTCCCGCCCTCTACGTACTTTCTTATCCAGATCAGTCACCTACATGAAGAAAGACAATTATAAGTTGAACCTACAATAACAACAGCAAAGCCTTTAGTCCCAAACAAGTTCGGGTAGGCTAGAAATGAAACCCAACAAGGTCATTTATAAGACAGAACCTAAATAGACAATTACAATCTTCCCATATTATTCAGAAATTATCATAAAGCCCCCTTAAAAGAATTGTTTCTACCTAAACAATGTTCAAGCCCTCTCAAACAAACTGAAGCTACCTCTTTTTTTCAATCTTGTGTTATTTAGGGGTTGTATTATGGTTAACAAATAGTACCTTAGGCAGCATAACATTTCTTCAAGTAGAAGGTATAACCAGAAATGGTACTTCTGACTTCTTATTCCAAATTATTAATATGAAGATGTGACTTACCAGCCTCTCACAGAACTGTGCAAGATCAGCTTCAAATCGTGGAACAAATGCATCATGTCGAGGTGACTGCTCAAAGCTGCTCTTATTTATTAACCCAAAAGTTAATTATTCACATAAGGCTATGATTAGCAATTTAAATTTCTTTACCAATATAAAAAGAATATTTTATTGTCTCATGGGAAGACTAACCCAACCCCTTTTTGCTTTCCTCAGAAGAGGTATTTACCTTCACTTAAGTTGAAAAAGAAAAACAATTTACATAGGACAGATAGTTATTACATTAACAAGCTGGTTACCTTAAAAGAGAAATATAATAGCTATTACAGAGAGAACTCCAAAATCACAATCATTGGTTGCCCTCACATCAATATGTAAATCCTACATTAAATAAACTATTACTAATAATTTTTAGGTGGTTGAAAATATTGCTCAATCTGACAAAACCTTGAGCAATACCAGCAAGTAGAACTCTCATTTTCAATGTAGTGAGAGAGGCATGAAAGCTCTCGAAGTAATAAATCAAATGAACTAAAAGCAGAATAATATCAATATATAATAATAAATATTAGCAAAAAGAAAATCACCTTTCTTTAAGCTTGAGGTCATGAATTTTTTCACAAGGTCCTGGAAGAAAAGATGTATAAAAAAAACCCCATCAAGATCACTAAAATAATACCTAAAGGTAAAAGAAATTGTAAACTAGTGATAAATTTAAAAACTGAAAATGAGAAATAGATATACCTAGATTGCTTTTAGTATTGACAAAAAGGTCATGGGGACAAAATCGAACCATAAAGGGACCACAAACATCTCTATCATCCCATTTAATTTCTCTATATGATTTCCTTTCGTCCTCTGTCATATTTCTGGCTGTTGCATGCAACAAAGAAACAGGGAAAAGATTATTTTAATGGTATTAATAATATGAAAACATGACTATTTTGCTAAATAATCCTTGCAGACTGACATTAGCCTCTAATATCATTGAGTTACATGCAGATGGCATAATGATCGGACAATATAGGTAGTAGACATAAACAAAGTTGAAAACCTTGAACTGAGATATGGCAAAACACCTCCCAAATGTTGCTCAATTAAATTATTCTGACGGTGACTGTCACCAATAAGCTTACATTCTTGAATAAGAATTGCATGGCCTGGGAAAAGTTCTCTTATGTGTACTTTATCAATGCAGTATACAATTTCCTCTTCTTTTTTTTTTTTTTGGAATTACTGGAGCTTCAAACAATAGACAAATATTACAGTGTATATTACATAATTTTAACTCCTGATTAACAATTCATTACGTTTCAAAACATCCTATACTCCAGTTCCAACAAAATTACAAGGAAAAACACGATTGAAATTTCTAGAAACATAGCGCAATCACAAGTTCTAGCGCAAAACTTCCCAAGTTCAATAAATTAAGGTGATTTACGGCGAAGGAAGAAGGTCTACCTGCTCCCATGAGTTCGTCGAGTAGAGCTCTTTGCGCATCCATGGCGATTTGGGAACGAAAACCCTAACCCTAGCTGGTGGCTTCTCACTTGAGCAATGCTGGTACCGGAAATAACAAGGAGAGGATAAAATAAGAGTTATAAAATCGTCATGTTATCGGGTTTATCTCAGGATCCGTATCCGAAAACCTTGACGAACCGGATCAAGATTTCGAACTAGGCCTGGCCCAAATCTCATGAAGCCATCTTTTTTGGGCCTTAAAATTGAAATATCATTATTACAAAATTAGAATATGTAATTGGAAATTGATTAGTGCCATCGGCACAAATTGCCATCGCTGAGGCGCGATGGTCTCTCACCTAGCGCAATTTTATTTCATACCTAAATGTTCAATTAGATAAGTATAAATGTTCCGTTATTTTGAGTATAAATGTTCAGTTAGTTGCAATAAAAAATATAAGTGTTATAAGCAAAAATGTTCATTTTATTAAGTATAAATGTTTAGTTTAGAAAGTACAAATGTTCAGTTAGTTGCAATAAAAAAATACTAATGCTATAAGCAAAAATGTTTATTGGATAAGTATAAATGTTCAGTTTAGTAAGAACAAATGTTCAGTGTAGTAATACAAATATTCAGGTTATTAGATATAAATGTTCAGTACCACTTTTAGATTTTTTTAATAGGTGAGCGAAGGGGTCACGAACCGGAGACAAAACACATGAAAAAATTAGAAGGGGTCATGAACCGGTCCGGTTCAAATTAAATTTTTTTCGACTATACCCCTGGGGCGCCTCTCTCAAAACTGACGCGCAATTTTATATTAAACCACAAATTGATGCATTTAACTGAACACTTGTGATTATTAAATGAACACATTTTGTTATTAAACTGAACATTTATAACAGACACAGATATTTTTGTTCAGCGATGGCTCGCGATGGTAAATCTGCCGATGGCAGTTATCATTTCTGTATATAATTTGTACAAGGTTAGATATGGAAGTGTTTGGATGCGTGATTGAACAAGGGGTTGGAACAAGCACGTGGCTTCTCTCTCCTCCTCCTAATTCTATTTCCTTATTCATCTTGTTCTCTCAAAAGGGTGGAATTAGAATTAGCCTTTGAATAGGCCTTATTCTGAATAAGGATTTCCTTGTTCCATGTTTGTTTCTCACGTCTATTACCTTGTTCCGAATAAGCATTGTTCCAATGTTTTTTTTATTTTATTTTTTGTTGTCAAACGCACAAAATGCTATTCTAGATAGTTTTAATTCATCATCTAATTTTTTTTAATTATACGATATGTTGCAAGATGACACGATAACGATAGAGATGAGCGCAAGTATACCCACTCGTCGTTTTTTTTTATCCTTCTTTCTGAAGAAATATTTTAAGTGAAAAAAAAAAAAAAGAATTGGCTGATATAACTTGCACAGAGTCTTGCCTGGATATAAACGAAACCATTTATTCATATATTCTTGCTCACTCAACAAATCAAACATGTTGCAATCGTGTAGTAACTCAAAGGTTAGGTGCTGGTTTTTTATGCAGATGCAAGATTCCAGACTTCAGTTTTGGATGTGTCCAAGGGTGCAATTTTATGCTTCACGGAATGGAAGCCACTTAATTCTTAGAATAACTTTTTTAGCTAAATTATTTTTTATTTTGAAAATCCGAATTGATTTAAAATTTCTCAGAAAAAGGAATATTCCGCTAACTTCAATAGTTTTATTAGGAAAGAACATGTTATGATGTTAACTTGAAAAATGGAATTCCCGCTTACAATTGGCTGACGAATTTCAATGCTAGTGCAGATTGAGGAAGAAAATGATGGATCATCCATGCCAAAATATTGAACACAGTGTGAATGCCTTGAATTATATGCATAACTTTGTAAACAATTCTATAGTAATTTTATGTTTCATACATGAAACACATAAATTTTAGAAGAATGGTGATTCATGGATGAGGGAAAGCATCTTTAATGTCACTGAACATTCAACAATTTAGAAAAAGGTCACGTGTTTTTCACAGCTTTTCTTTAAAAAAAAAATATTAACCTTCAACGGTTTCTGACAAGAAGTACGTAGCCATATAATCAATAAATAAAAATCAAATAAATTTCAAAGCAAACAGTCATCAATTTTTTTTTTATTCTCAAATACACCTCTAATTATAAATAGTAGGTGCTTCTCAATGTTCTGGAAGAGTAGCCTCGTATCTTCTCTTCGTTACCATTTACACTGGCTCCTGTTTGTGACAAAAAAGTCAAAAAGAAGGTCCCTAAGGTTATTAAGCTAATAAAACAAATCGTTTCTTTTTCATAATTAAATGGTGATTTATCTCCGCTGCATCGGTTCAGGAAATATTAAAGAAAATTATAAAACTAAGATTATGCCAAGCATTATAATATATTTCAAGGCTAAAGAAAATTGTAGGGCCATTTGAGTTCTTACTGAAGTGAGTTTCTTTAGGTCTTCAACAAGAGTAGAAACTTCATCTTGCTTCAGTAAAAGCTTCCGTAATATCTGGTAGGGTAAAAAGAAGAGATTCTTCTTCAATAAGACTGTCTATATTACAAATAAAGCAATAATAAAAAAAAAAAACTATACCTCATTTGTGTCTTTGAGCCAACCTTCCAAATCATTTATCTTCAATGAAATGCCTCTTTTACTATCATTTGTCTATATTTTTTTTTGTTCAAATAAAAAAGTTAATAGATAATCAACATGTATGAGATGAAGGTAAAAAGTTGTATACGATAATTTGACAAATGGTACCTCATATTCTCTTTCTATCATTGTTAGCATTCGTTCACTATTGTGATTGAAGTGTCTATCAGAAGGCTCCTGATAAAGCACACAAAAAAAAATAAAACTTGTACGTTTGAGCTTACAAGCAACAAGTAAATACATGCGCCCATGCAGTTATGCATAGGAAATTAACCAAGAACTACTTTGCTAAGGGGAAAAAAAAAAGATATAATGTAGGACTACATTTGACATCATACATTGTTCCTATCTGAAGATGCATCAACATTTGTTTCTTCACTGACCTCCTCCGCAAATTTCTTCCCTTTAGAGAAAACCTCCTGCAATTGGACAAGTAAATGAGCAAAGTACATTTCAGTGCCAATTTTGTAAAAACCCTTCTGTAGACAGGAATCTTCGATAAAAAGAAAAGGAAAACTAATTCCCACCTCCAGAAGATGATTTATTTCTGGGTTAGTCCAGGGCCCTTTGTCTTGCATCAAGCAGCCATTACTGGCTGAACAGGCACAGGCTCCTCCTAAAAACTCTGGTATATTACTACAAAGTAAATTTAACTTGATTAGTGTTGTTACATTAATATTTTTAGCCATATCTTGAAATAAAAGTTAGGTAACAACTTTGCTCGATCATTTTTGTTACCTTGGATCTATAGCTTCAAAAAGGGCAGCTTGATAACTAGTCCCTAGCACCTGAAACAATAGTAGTAAAGTTATAAAAAAAAAAAATAAAAAAAAAACTCTAACCTTTCATTAGGAGGATCAAATAGTTTTTACAAAAGGAAAAAATAAAGACAGGTACCAGACCTGTATTTTTGAGAGTGTGCGTGCCTCTAAGAAAGCTTTTAGCACTCTCCACAGAGCTCTAAATCCGGATCCAGCATTTATTATAAATAATTGATTTAGCGTCTGTTACACAAAATAATTAAAAATAAGATAGGTACTTTCCAATTGTAAAATAATAAAAAGAACAGAAACAAGGAAAGGTCAGAAATTACCTCTGGATAGTAATTGCTATCGATTTTCTGAATCTCTATGAATAGCTCTCGAGCTGGTTTTGAGAAGTTACTTAGACCCTAGTTAGAACCATTTTTTAAAACCATGAATAAGGAAATGATTAATAAAAGATATTGCAAGTCCCTTCCACAATCCAAAACCCTTACTGTCTTTTTTGTTTTCACACACAAAGGACCCCTTTTTTCATACTAAAATAGACAGATAATAATGATGAAGGGGAATATTTAATTACTTTTTAATGGATACACACATATTATTCTTGTTTCACACATGTATAGTATATTCATAATAATCTGTAAACTACGAGTTGAAATGTATTTACTACTTACCACTCCTTTCACATCTAATATCATTGTAGTAGAGGCTATATGCTTCTTAGCAGCGAGTGAACATGCAGGGTACCTGTAATAAAGGGTTTTCTCTTGCTCAGTTATGTGGTACTTTATGTACCGGTCTATGCTGGTGGCATGTAAGAAAGAATTTAGGTCGACCAAGCCTATCCTCTCTATGTACAGTGGCCTGCCATAACGGTCCACCCCATGATATCCTTGTGGATAGCATCTTTTGACTGTTTCAAGCTCTTCAAATTTAAAATCCTGTACAATAGAGAATAACACACACACACACACACAAAAAAAAAAAAAAAATCTCAAACAAGTCAACACCAACTAGAGATACTGTTTTTCCTTTTGTTTCATTAACTTTCATATTTTTTGCAATACATAAGTTTGAAAGGTTTATCGTCTGTTTACCTTTACAATAGCATCAACTCCAAAATCTTCACGCCATTTTACCATATTTAAGAACATTTCCTTTGCTTTTGGTACATTAAATGCTCTCATTCTTAGGAACCTGCAACCAATAACAAAGAAAGCGCACACATTACCTTACGACAGCTTTGTCCCTGTGCCATGTTAATTAAAAAGTGCAACGGATGATGCTAGTAATCAAATCTTTCAGACGGTACTAGGCCTGACACCTTGAACTTATAAATAGTGGTATCAGACCTTTCTAATATTATGTAGAGAGCACAGTTCCTCGTTCAATACTTTCAAGCCTACATTAAACAGACAAAATTTCACATACTCCTAGGAAAATTTTGTCACCAATAAAGTTTAGACATTGTCAGGGTTATGTACCTTAAGAGTGTATGATAATCGTCGTACTTTTCAGGCAACTTTCCCTCGGACAGAAGCTGCTTTCGTATTGATTGTACAACTTCCTCTTCTTTTGGATCATGAATGCTCTGGAATATACCTTTAAAGGTATTGCTCCTACTAATTTTTGTCAAGGACTCCTGTACAGATTTGAAACTCATTATCGATAGAGAACGTTTCTTCTTTTTATCTTCTTCTGGGAAGTGCCAATGGGATTCTACGGGCAACTTGAGAGAAGGAATTCTTTCTTTGGTTGGTTGAGTCTTTTTTGAACTACTCAAAGTTTTACTGCGGAACCAACTGGACATGCTCCCCTTTTGTGGTTATGCTCTTCTTTGGGCAATTCTGCCCTTTTGCCTCTGTAATCCTTCCACAAATAAGAACAGAAGATAAAAATAAAATATAAAAGCAAATTGAATTGATGACCCTAATTGTTTATAAAAGCAAATTGAATTCACGGTGTCAGGCAGTACCGTGCTATTCTAACATGTCCACATGCCTGCCCATAGATGTGTTGTGCTGATAAATCGGTATTTTTGGGACAATACTGTATGACCGGGACCCTAAAGGCCTAAACACATCTCAACACTCACAAAGCACGACATGCCTGGACTTCTAATGCCCACGGAGTGGGTGTTTTGAATTGGCATGGCAATGCAAGTCTACTGACCAGCATGTGCCAGTGCAGCACCACAAGTCTGACAGGCCTTCGGATGCCTGGCATGACAAGTTTGGAGTACTCTCCTATTTGACTTTGACTAGGCAATACAGGATTCTTAGGCTCTTAACTTTTCTTTCGACAAGAGAAATAAATTTAAAGCGAAGTAGATACTAAATGACTCTAAAGTTGATGTTTGGGAATAGTGATGTAATAAGTGTAAAAGGTATCAAAAGTTGCAGATTAGGTTCTTGAAAGTTTAAGATGCTCGATAGAACTTCCCTATGTTTCATTAAAGCACCTTAAATAACCACTAAAACACTTACGAAATGCACTCAGTTCATCATTATTTATTTTTCTGTTTTATGTTATTTACTTATGTATGAATATATCTTCAAAATCATTACGAGAAAAAATGGACACTGAATATCAATTATGAATTGTATACCAGCCAGTTCATCTCACTAATATCCCAGTTGTGCAGTGTTAACTAAAGTAGTATGTTTCATAATTATATACAAGTTTGAAGGATAGTAAATAAGGTAATTTCAACTGTAGCACTGGTAATTTCATATTAGTTACAAGTTATAGTAAATGAGGTAATTTTGTAATGTAAAGCATCATTACCTCTCTGAGGCAAAGGCACAAACAGTTGAAGGGCACCAATAATAGACTCGCATAAGCACCCCCAAGAAGAATCCAGAGAGAGAGAGAGAGAGAGAGAAGACAAAAGAGAAAGGGAAATGGAAATGAATGATGCTTTGCTTGTCATGTCTGTCCTCGTTTGCTTCCTTTCTTGCCTCTTTTGATTTCTCTGCTATAAAGCTGGAAGGAGACACATGGGGAAGAACCGCGAAAGGAACAAAAAACCGTTGTGATTTCATTTCAACAGCCCGGAAATTATGGGCCAGCTAAAATCAGGCCTGGGTTATCATAGAATTATATGGGCCGAATTGATACATCGACCGGTATACAAGTTTGAAATTTCCCGTTTATCAGTTATCACCTACAAAAAATAAAATTTTATTTTTATTACTCCATGACTCAAATTAGTTGAATTGTTTTGTAAATACAATGTCACAAATTATGAAAATATTTATAAATTATCACAGGCAATAAATTATTCTAAATTTTGATAGTTGAATCCAATCAAAGAATTTTGTTCCTAAAAATTCCTGCTTTAAGTTGTCATTTCTTAGAAATAAACTATCTGAGCTCTCCAACTTCTATTATTTTTCTTTTATTCGAAGTATCTCCACACATGATGAATTTTCTAAATTAATAATAATAAATGCATTTAAAAGTTAAATTTAGAAATTGAAGAATTTTAATTTGAAAAATAGATTTTGTTCATTCACATCTTTCTCTTAATAGATATTGAACGGAAGCTTCCAGTTCTAGTGAAAGAGAGAAGAGAAGAGTCCGACAGTAACCAGAGAGGAATTTTTGTATAAAAAATTCAAAACAAAAAAAAAAGACGCAACTGGCCTAAAGTGCCTGCGAATTTGCTGAAATGGCCTCCCACAGGACGCAACTACCAGTTTCGTCCCACTGAAGACATGGGCCCCACGTGCAGGCGCCAGCGTGGTGCACTTGCTGGTGTACGTGGTGTACACCAGGGACGCTGGGACGACGTTCATAGTTGCGTCCCGTCGTTTTTTATTTTTCATCAAAGCCAGCGCCCCCCTCCTTTCTTCTTCTCCTATCTTATTTCACACCAGACGCAGCCGACCCTTCTTCTCTCAACCCGTCCTCTCAACTCACCCCCCTCTCTTGAGCAACCCCGGCCCCCCTCCTCTCAATTCTCTCCCTCTCAAATCGCCCCCCTCTCCACTCTCTACTCGCCCCCCTCTCTACTCGGCCCCTCTCTCTACTCGGCCCCATTCTCGATTGTGCACCGTCGCTTCTCCGATCACCCGTTTTCTCTCGGTCCTTCTCTTCCGGTACTACCCTCTCCTCTCTCCCTTTAATTTTGTCATAATTTGTTAATTAATATTAATTTATGTTAATTTCTTTGTTAGGGTTTAATTTTTTTTCTTTCATTAGTGTTATGAAGTTTAATTTCTGTTAATTAGGTTTAATTAGTGTTAATGTGTGCTAGTTATGTGCTAATCAGGTGTAATATGTGTTAATTATTGAATTAGTGTTAATATGATGTTAAATTAGTGTTAATTAGTTTTAATTAGTTTTAATATGTGCTAATTATGTGTTAATTAGTTTTAATTAGTTTTAATTATTGTCAATTAGGTCTTTGTCCATGTGAATATGTTAATATGTAAATATGTGTTAATAATGTCAATATGTTAATGTGTTAATTGTGGCATTTGTCCATGTGTTAATTATAATATGTGTCAATATTTGTGAATAAGTGTTAATGTGTGGCATTGTTTTACATGGCCTTTATCCATGCATGTCAATATTTGTGAATAATGGTTGGTATATTTATTTATTGATTAAATTTACAATGCATTATAATATAGGAACAATATGCCACGAAGGCAAGTTCGGAGCAATGAAGCTCCCCCATTGTTGACCCGGAATGCCGATCATGCATCGACCCGTGCATATGATATGGTAAGTTCTTAATTTTTCATACTTGTGTTATTTAATTTTATACATATGTTATTTTATGATGAATTGTTTGAAATGATGCATCGGGGATGTTTGAAAAGTTATAGGGGTTCATTAAAATGTGTATGGGGTTGCATAGGGGATGCGTAGGGGATTGGTTTAAAATTTTTTTAAATTGAATATGGTTTGTTATATCCTTAATGAAAATATCTTATATGATTTTAATTTTATTTGTAGGCAGAATTTAGGCTAAGAGCAAGGAGTCGTCATATGTCTTTCACATATGATGATCAGATTCAGCCGATATTGAGTCGGTTCGGGCTTGACCACATAGCCCGTCTCGGGTCAATGCGGATTGATTGGCCACTCATCACCGCCCTCGTAGAGAGATGGAGGCGTGAGACACACACTTTCCACCTACCGATCGGAGAGATGACCCCGACATTGGAGGATGTGTGTTATTTGTTGGGCCTTCCGGTTGACGGTGAGCCAATCACCGGAATCTCGGATGATAATTGGTCCGGTGAAGTGGTGGAAGTATTTGGTGAAGATGATTGGGACACATTTCCTCCACGGAGACTACCGGGCACCTACCATCTCAATCCGGAATGGCTTCGGCGCATTTTTCTCCCCGCTAACCTAGTTGGTAATCCGGATGTGAGACCGGTCTTAGCTCTAAACTCTCCACCGGAGTTAGTAACAAGGTATGCCCAAGCCTTTATGCTTGATCTCTTCGGTTCCGTCATGTTCCCGAATCACTCGGGTTACCTATACTCGATGTTCTTGCCCATAATCAAAGATGTGGACAATCCGCCACAATTAAGTTGGGCAACGGGTATGTTGGCTTACCTTTATAGAGGTTTATGCCATGGTTCGACGAGGAAAACCAAGGAGATTGCTATCCCGTGCTTGTTCTTATAAATTTGGGCTTGGACTCGGTTTCCAATTGGGAGGCCTCAGGCTAGGTATTTTCAGAATGGTCTGGGTCAGCGACCTTTTGGAGTTAAATGGGTCGGAGAGCATCATTTTGGCGATGTGCCACGTGGGAGTGTGGCGGCGTACCGCCGTCAATTTGAGAAACTAAGGCAAGGGGAGGTGAATTGGACGCCGTACGAGGACATAGAGGATGAACTTCCTGAGTTGTGTCGAGCACCGAACAACAAGGAGTTGTTCTTTTATGAGGGGCCACTTATTTGGTTTTGGATTGTGGAGGGGTACACGACTCGGCGAGTCATGCGCCAATTCCACAAACTTCAGACGGTTCCACCTCCATTGTTGACGGTTGAAGACCACTTCCACGAAATTAAGCACTCGGGTTTGTCTAATGATGATTGGGAGTTAGTGCATGCCGAGTAGATTGAGACATGGGCTGCAAGAACACAACATATTGTTGTCAATGACGATGCATTTGATGAGGATCGTTGGTCGCAATACATGGCCTGGTTCAATAAGCACGGTATGCGGACAGTGTTTTGGCGTGCTTCAACCGCTTTAAATATCAACGAACCTCAGCCTTTAGCCAATGTGGTGGACCAAATAGATCGGACTTACAATCCACACGATCAAAGGGTGCAACAAAATGTAAGTTGATTGTTAATTATTTTTTTATATTTAGTTTCTATTTATGCATCGTAGTAAATTATTATTAGTTACTTGAAAGTTTAATAATGAGTTATTATTGTGAAACTTGTAGATTATTCGCAATGTCACGTTGGCCAGTGATGCAATAGGAGCCATCCGCACGTTGACCGGCGAAGCTCGGGCATTTGCACGCCGTGTCCTCCGTTGTTGCCGCGGGAATATAGAAGACGTCAACCGAGGTGATGTCTTCGAGCAATTCATTGCAAATCATAATGTGCAAGAAGAGGAGATGGCGATCCCAGAAGAGGAGAACACCCAAGTCAATCCGGCCGATGTGGTATGGCTCCACGATGTCCTTGGTACAGACTACGGTAATTTCTTGTCTGAATCTCAAATCTTCTCTACCCAAACACAACAATTGTCTCAACAAGGCATTTGCTGTGTATTGTGCTTCATCTTCCTAAAATAAAAAATTTCACAAGAACAAAACAACCACTACATTCTTCTTCCTAAAATCTCACTATTATGTACAGAGGAGGTAGCTCCAGCTCTAACCGCGATGTGCCAAACTACCAAGAAGCTACCCGTGATGAGTACTGGCCAAGTTTCAACCATTACCCTGACGATACAAACGGAGAAGAGAGTGGAGATTACAGCGCAATGTGTCGCAGATGTAATCAAACCTTCAAATACAACATCAACGAAGACATCTATGAAGACGGGCACGTGTCGTCTTAAAAGTACACTACCAGTCTCACATTCAACCTGCAGAGAAACGTGACCGGCGAGAGAAAGGAGGTAGCTCTAGGTCAAAGGTTGCTGACCAAGATTTCTGGCAAAATTACATACATTATCCTGCAGAAGGTGCAAATTTTATAGCTGTGTGTAAAAAATGTGACCATGGTATTGACTACAATACAAACGAAAAACTCTACTGGTTTGATTTAAAATGGCACTATCACGAGCACTTTGAGGGGCACATTAAGCCAATAGACAAACGTACACGGCTACAGAAAATGCTGGCAAAACCAGAGAGGCCCCCAAGTGATGCCTACATAAAATGGATGAATGAAGTATACGGTGAAAAACCCAAAGTTGTTGAAGAAAATTCAAATGACCTTAACTTACCATGGGGTCCAACACCATGGTACCTTTACGAAAGGATATACAGCTTTAATGGAGACCACACCGTAACCTGTATAAGGTGTGGTCAAGTTCTCAACTACAAGGAGAACATCTTGCGTGACCACTATGATGAACACATTCGTAAAGAGAAAGAAGAAGAAGAAGCTCGGGAAAGAGAGAAACAGCGGATTAAGGAAGCTTATGAAAATGAACAAATGAGGATTAGGTATGAAAGATATGAACAAGCGTATCGTGAAAAAATCAAAAGGGAAGAAGAGATAAGGGAAAAGAACAGGAAATTAATGGAGCGAGCCAGGAGGGCTGAGGCTAAGAGAGAAGAAGAACGAAGAAATGCGGCAGCTCGAATGGCAGAGATAGAGAAACAAGAGGCTGAAGCGGCTTTCTGGAACGAAGCCGCTCAGTTCGCTGACAACCCTCGTGCCAGTAACTAGCAGCCTGACAACCCTGGTTCCAGTAACCAACAGCCAAACGAACAGGAAGAAGAGAATCCTTGGTGGGATGAAATTCCCCAATATGTAAAAAGTCAAGATCTCTAAGTAGTTTAGCTTTTAACATATTTGTGTGTTTTATTTTTATCTTTTAGTAAGTTAGTTATGATTGTAAGGTTTCGATTTTTAATTAGCGATAATAGTGTTTTTGTATTCAGTCATTCCAAGTTATAATTATGAATTGATTTTGTATTAAGTCATTTGTTGTTCGATTTTTAACATTTTTGTTGTTCGATTCATTAGGGAAAAAAGATAGAAAACCTTCAATTAACAAAAACTATTTTAATAAATCATTCAGAACAACAAAATATTTATTAAAAAAATATATAACTTATAATACAAATATATAACAAAAACTATATAAAAACAATACAAATACTTAATATAAGTATACATAAAACAAAATAACAAAAGTTACTTAAAAATAAAAATAATTAAAAACATACAAATTTAATACATCACTACATATTGAGATATTAAAAATTTTCTCAACAAACAGAATATTCTCACCTATTATATAAATTAAGATATAAATTATTTAATTACTAATATAATTCTATTATATCTACAAGAACGACTTTAGTGACCCACTATAATCTGGGACGCAGTTGACAACGTCGTCCAACACGAGAACGCAAGTACTACATGCGTCCTGCAAAAACATTGGGACGCATCTGGTACCTGCGTCCCTTGTGTACACCACGTACACCAGCAAGTGCACCACGCTGGCGCCTGCACGTGGGGCCCAGGTCTTCAGTGGGACGCAAATGGTAGTTGCGTCCTGCGGAGGCCATTTCAGCAAATTCGCAGGCACTTTAGGCCAGTTGCGTCTTTTTTTTTTGTTTTGGATTTTTTATACAAAAATTCCAACCAGAGAAGTCCGAACCAAATTCTTTTGCTCATGAGCTCCTTTCAGAGTTCCTAGTGAGTCAGATATCTCTCCTCTCAAACACTCTTCTCTTACCTGATTTTACTCCGTTTATATTCTCAATAAATTCCTAGTTACGATCGCCTCCAATTGTTTGCTCTTGTGCAATCAATATATTCCGTCGGGAATCAAAGGCACTGAGTGGCATTTCAACAAACAGTTATACGTCTCTTGTTTTACCTTTTTATTTCTTTAATTAAATTAAAGTGATTGATAGATTCTACGTTTACTAACTCTTTTATATAAATATTTATGTAAATGTGTAATTCATTATATTTGGTTGCAGATTGTGGAGTGCGTGAATTAAGACATGGACAACGATCAAGTTCATAATTATGTCATCAAACCGGTTAGTATGGTACCATCATATATTATTACTACACAAACATAAAACAATTTCTGTATAACACCATACCGGCTATACTGGTACAAGGTTTTACCAACTATACCCCGTGCTGGTACTAACCGGGGTGGATTGAACTTCAAATTAACATGAACCAAAGATAAATGTTAGGTGGTTAGGTATGCAACTGGTTCTTCATATCCTCATTTGATTTCGTTTTGGCATGAAAATGTTATAATAAATTTATGTGACCTATTACTATGTTGTACTTACTATTTATATCTTTATTTCTTGTACATAGAGGCATAATCCTATACGATATAAAGAGAAGGTAGTCATCGGGTGTGGGGCTGGGTTCCGAGGGGACCGTCCAAGAGCGGCTCTCAAGCTACTAGAAAGTGTACCAGAATTAGACTACCTTGTGTTAGAGTGTTTGGCTGAGAGAACACTTGCCGATGGGTACAAAAAAATGATGTTAGGTGGAGAAGGATATGACCCAAGAAGTATCTCTTCTCTCTCTCTATAATAGAAATATTCCAATGATAACTATAGCTATGACACCTGATGCAGGAATTATTAGTTTCCAGCCTGTTACAATTTGCCTGTGGGGCATTTCGACAAATACCTTTGTGCAAACAAAATCTATCAATCACATAAGGGCCCATCTTTTGGTACAAATGACTAAAAGGGTTTCTCTGTCATTGCAAGGTATTCTTGCATTACCAGCACCAGTATTCTTGCTCTGAATTTTCTTTTTACCAAGTTCAAGAGTGTAGTATGTTACATCATTGTTGTGTTTTCTGTTTTCTGATGATGTACATTTCAGTGTCTGTATGGCAGAAATTTTACAGGTCCCATATCCATATTTTGTCCATGAGGAATGAACACATGAACTCTTGGAGGTCATCCAAGTATCTCTCCACCTGAGTTTTAGTAAGGTTATTGATTTCATATTTCTGTTTTCCATGACAGTCAGAGAATGGATGTCATTGCTTTTGCCATTGGCTGTGCATAGAGGAGTTCGTATTATTACCAATATGGGTTCTGGTACTCCCTCTCCTCCCCCCACCAGTCACCCCCCTGAACCCCTTGCCCTCTATTTGTTTCTTGAGTTAGTACTTCATAATGGTTTTTTTGGCAGTGGATACTCTCAGAGCGCAAAAAGAAGTATTGGGTGTTGCAACTGATTTGGGGCTAAAAATTACAGTTTCAGTTGCTTATGAAATACCTGCTCCTAGTACAGGTAAATTCCTTTCCTATATATATAATTTTTACCAATGTAGGTTCTTCAAAGCCTCTCAAAATCATTGCATGCTTGCAGAAGATAGTCTAGATCATCGATTAAATGGAGCCAGCACATACCTTGGAGCCGCTCCAATTGTTCACTGCTTAGAGAAGTACAATTCTCATGTTCTAATAACATCACGTGTGGCAGATGCCGCCCTCTTCTTGGCACCTATGGTACGTGGACCATACCAGTTGTGCCAGTACTGGTACTAGTCTGGCATATTCTGAATGGTTGAACTGCGCCAGTATTGTGTACTGCTACTGTTGTCCTTGTAGGAAACAATCAAACTATTCTTAATTGACATTGTACTTCTTTTTTGTCTCCTGAATTTTTATTCTTGCTTTCAAAATATCATGTGTGAACTGTGTGAGATCGAAAGAAATCTCCTTATTGAGCCTTTCTAATATTGTCCTCATAAGATATAGAAGTAAACTATATGATAGTGGCATTATTTTTTTTAAGATTTTATTTTCATTTTTGTTCCTTCGGTTTTCCATGTTAGATTTATGAATTTGGTTGGCTCCTAGATGAGTACGAGTTGCTGGCAAAAGGGGCGTTAGCTGGCCATCTTCTAGAGTGTGGTTGTCAATTAACTGGCGGCTATTTCATGCATCCAGGTGTGCTTCTTCTCAAAGCTATTAAACAAATAAACCAATGAATACCTATTTGTAATTTTATGAGTGAATTACACATCTCAATTTGTCTCGTGTAGGAGAATTATGAATAACTTTTTTTGGGAAGGGTTGATAACGTGTTTATCATTTTTTTTCATTTGTTTTCTTTATTGAAGCAACTAAATATTATTCACACCAAATAAAAAGCATTGAACCATTATAAAGAAATGAAAATAGAAGGTCGTCTTGCTGCCATTGCTGATATACAAGTTTCATGTGTCACAGTAACAATAACTTACAATGATGCAACTATGTTTCACTTTTTCAAAGAGCGGAGCCTGAGGTGGCCTGGTTATTAAAATCCTTAGTCTTGGGGTTTGGTGATATCACCCCCTTCTTTCTATCAGCCATGCACTTGATGATATTTTTTTCTATATAATTACAGACAGTTTTACTGTTATCTTTCTAACAAACAGGTGATGCATGCAGAGACATGCCATTTGAGAAACTTCTGGATTTATCTCTCCCCTTTGTGGAAATTGATTGCAGGGGAGATATGTATTTAGCAAAGGCAGAAGGAAGTGGAGGCGAACTTTCAGTTCGTACATGTGCACAACAACTTCTCTATGAGATTTCAGATCCTTCGTGTTATATAACTCCTGATGTGGTATGCTGATCCCCACTTATAAGTTTAATATCAAGGGTCTAGATCATGTACAGACCTGCATTATGTCAAACACTCAAACTATCACTTGTATTCCCTTGAAAAATTGTTATGCTACCATTAGTTACATATTGTCTATATAAATAAAGAGTAAGGAGGGATGTTTTGGACACTTTGTTGAAATATAACAGTTGCATATGTGATATTCTTGCTTTTAGAGAGGCCTATTCAATGTTTCTTCTCTACGGAAGTATGGATGATATTTTAGTCAATAGTCGGGCAATGGGCATTGTTTTCCTCCTATAATTATAATTCTAAGGGGCTTAATGTTTTCTCTTTTGTAGAGTAGACAATAGATTTGCGGGAGGTATCCTTCCATGAAGTTTCAGAAGACAAAATTCACTGTCAAGGGGCAAAACCATCAAAATCTCTTTTCCCACAAAAGCTCCTTCAGTTAGTCCCAGCTGTAAGCATATTTTGAAATTTAGATTACAAAACATTTGTGCTAGTTCTTTCTGGTAGTGTCACTACAGACGCCCCGCCACTCCTGTATTGTTAAGACCTGAAGTAATCATGTATTAAGACCTCAAGTATCTATAAATATTTTTTTTTTCGAGGAAGGTACAACAAATTATCCTTTCTAATTATCCCAATTTAGAATTGGACTTCTTGATGAGGACTATAAGAATGCAGTTTAACTTTTACTACATTCAAAGGATTGTGGATATAAAAGCTGGGGAGAGATATCTTACGGTGGCCGAGGCTGCCTAAGGCGTGCTCAAGCTGCTGAATTTTTGGTTAGTGATCTAATTAGTTTTGTTGTAATCTTCACTGGAATAGGAACTTCTGAAATACCACTGCGGTAAGAAACTGTGCATAGCCAACAAAACTTGATTATATATGCCCGTATTCTACTGCTAAATTATTTGACCTCCACCAATAAATGCTTGTATAAAGACACCTCTTTCCGCAGTGGTATATTTTAGATAAGTATATTTCAACATTCACTGTCTCAGAACTCCAAATTTGATTCTATGCTCCGACTCAATCTACTACTGTATGATCCTGGAATCCCAATTCTTACAGCTTAGCCTATAATGTACATGTAGGTTAGGTCCTGGGTAAATGAAACGCATCCTGGAATTGGAGATCGAATCTTTTCTTACATCATTGGACTTGACAGTCTCAAAATTCCTGATGGAGATGATAGGCACTCAAAAGGAGGGAATAAAGATATCAGACTTCGGATGGACGGCTTATTTGAACTAGAGCAGCAGGCTGATTGTTTCTATCATGAGTTTATGGCACTGTACACTAATGGACCAGCTGGTGGAGGTGGTATTAGGTATGCACAAATTAAGTTTTACCAATAACTTCTCCTCCAATTGCAGAAGTTAAAAGTGCTTAAGATAAGTTTCATACCCTTGCTTATTGTCTGTTATAATTTCCAGTGTGGGCCGTGGCAAGGAGATAATACTGCATAAGAAGCTGGTATGTAAAAATTTTAAGCAATTGACCATTGGGTATCACCATGGTATCTAGATTCTGGGACTTATGGTCTAATCCTCTAATCCTTTCAAGGATTGACATATTTTCTTAATTTCGAACAAAAAGTTAGTGTCAATTCAATCGCCATGACTACCTCAAGTTATAAAAAGCATAGACTTAATCAAGTTCACTATAATTAATTCTGTTATATGGCTTCAGGTTGGACGTGAAAATGTATTCTGGAGGACAGATTCTAACCAAACAAATGCTTCTGTTTTACATCATGAAACCTCAACCATTTACAGAACTCCCAAAAAACCCCTTAAAAGAATCCATCCTTCCGCAACCCCAATTGAACCCGCACATAGTGGTTCCATAATCCCTCTTTACAGAGTAGCTCACAGCCGGACCGGTGACAAAGGAAATGACCTCAATTTTTCTCTCATTCCTCATTTCTCAAGTGACATTAACAGACTCAGAAAGATAATTACACAAGACTGGGTCAAAAATGCGGTTTCACCCCTATTTTATTCATCAACAGTCTCCGAAAATCAAGCAGTTGAAGCAGAAAACAATTTGAAGGATGTGGTTGTAGAGATTTATGAAGTTCCAGGTATCAGTTCACTGAATGTGGTGGTGAGGAATGCTCTAGATGGAGGGGTAAATTGTTCTAGACGAATCGATCGGCACGGAAAGACAATATCAGACTTGATTTTGAGCCAAGAGGTTGTGTTGCCTTGATGAATATTTGTGATTTGTTTGTGTGGTCTCCGACTTTTATTTTCTTTGTATCTTGCTAGTTCGTAGAGACGCAGATATTTGTATTGTGATCAGAGTTTACTGTGTCCATAAATAAAAATAATCGTGCCCAAATCTCAATAATTTACTTGGGTTTTTAAAAGAAAATCTTATCCCTTTTTATTTGCATTAAAAGTATAGGATATATTATACATTTTCTTATACTCATGATATCTTTATTCCCTATTTTTGGAACAACGCAATAAAACAAATTTTGACTACTATACTAGTACATACTGTGTTGGTAGTTGGATCTGACATGTTCTGCTCTTTACTTCACATGGCATGTATTTGCAAAGAGGTTCAAAAGCTGAGGCTTTCTACATCTCCACTAAATTGTAAAATATAACTGTTAAATATCTAAGAGAGATGACGTCTATATCTCTATTTGTGACGTCTCATACTTGAAATTAATTAGTTGACAAATTGTGTATCCTTTTTGTATTCATGCTTGATTTAACAAGCCATTCGTAATCAGCTAAATTTATTGTTTGTTTTTCACTCGCACAAAATTTCGCATTACACCTGATAAGCAACTTGTAGAAGAGGGAGATAATTCTTTCTCAAAAAAAAAAGAAAAGAAAAGAAAACAAAGAAAGGGAGATAATAAAAATATCTACGTCGATATCTCAATTGCAGGGATAACTTTTAGAGTAACACTAGAATCAAACATATAGGACGTCAAACACGATCCAAATATCAATTGTTAAAATTTCAAATGACCGATCCGAACCGCTCAATATGATCTCTATATTTAACTATAGGTAGGTCCCGTCCGTTTTCGAATTTTACGACTCACCTGAAAATGGGAGCATAAAGTCTAAATATAAAATTTGGTTTCCAAGGAGATTTTATTATGGACAATAATTTGAGCGGTTCGGATCGGCCATTGTAATCTAAAAGACTGAAATTTTATCGTGTTGGACGAGTGCATGTGTCCTATATGCTTGACACTAGTAACTCCCATAACTTTATTATATTTTGCAGAACAGACTTGTATTAAATTGGAACTCTCACATTTGAAAAAAAAAAAAAAAAAATGGGACCGTCACAAAATTCATTAATAACATATAGTTCGAAAATGTAGGGGTACAAAGGTCAATTCATAGGAGCAATAACGCCAACAGATTCGCCATCCTAGTAAGCAGTAACTCCATGCTTGAATGTTTGGAATAGTAACTCTATTCACCAACCCACATTAACCTTTCTCAGACTTCAATGGAACAGTAACTCCATTTACCATCCCACAGTACGATTTCTCAGACTGCTTGAATTTTTGAAAAAAAAAAGAAGAAAATACTAGAGATAAAAGAGACAAGATTTGATAGTACAATAATTTGTATTTTATTAAATTTCTCTTAACTTACTTACATAGAGTACAATAAATTATACTAGCTTTTCATACGCGCTTCGCGCGTGAGGCATTGTTCATCCAGGTTCAGGAGATTTAGATAATTAAATCTATACCAGGAGATTTAGATAATTAAATCCACATATAAGTAAAAATGGATGATGTATAGGCTTTTCTTTTCCACATATAAATATTAGAGATAAACTAATGTGTTTTTTAGGTACAGAATTAGATAATCATTTTGAAAATCTTGATTACAAGACCAAATCTGGTAAGATTTAAAAAAAAAAGGACAGGTAGCCAAAAAAAATAAAATGTAAAAAACAATGTAATAAAATTAATTATATAAAAAAAATGAGCTAAAGTAAATCATCTCAAGAAAAGAAGATCCCAAAAGCTCATTCAAAAGATAAGAGCAATCAATTACTTCTAAAATTTTCTACTACGTTCAAATTTAAAGCAAAAAAGAATTAGAAATTCTTTTTTAAAATTTTTAGTAAAAGGCTATCATCATATACTAATGTCGAATTACTAAACATTGAAATATATGTTAAAAGATGCATACATGTAATCGCCCTTATAATAGTTAGTTACAATGCCTATACCTGCACATTGAAAATATAAATAATAAACAAAGAGGTATAAGTTAGGTGTTAGTTTGCAACAACTCTCCTTGAACTAACTATAACTCAAAACTGAAATTGAAATTAAGATATACCCATTCAACATGAACGGCTAAAAAGAGGGAAATAATTTACATATCAGTTAAATATGTCCATTACCAGTCGTTCCTTCAAACATGCCGAATACTAAAAGCAAGAGGAGCTGCTTCTCAGAGCCAATAGGCCTGCCATCAAATGGTGCCTACTAAACCGCTCATCCCTTGCTCACCTTTGGACAAATATTTCATTTTAACATTTTCCATGAGAAATTGGTATATGACACTAAAGAAAAAACATTGTACCAATAAAAATGGAAATAAATTTGATATCGAAATTGACTAAAAGAATGTGGACCTTTCCAGTAACGTCTGTTAAAAAGATCAAGCCAGTTGGCATCTGGCTCAGTGGAACTCACACTTCCAGCTTTCAACTCAAGCACGATCTCAGCAACCTTCTCTTTTCCATACGACCTTTTTATGGCTGTTTCTGCCTCAGCAATTTTCCCTTGCTTCAGTCACCAAGAAAGAAAAAAAAAAAAGAAACACAAAATCAGTACCTGGAGAAGTTTATATGAGAGTGGTAAACGGAAACCCTCACAAATTAATAATCTCTAAATACCATTGTGGGTATTCTACGAGGTGTGCATGGGGTTTTAGAAGACACAATGGCCAGATTCTATGAGGGTCAGTTTACAAACAATTGATCAAATTAAAAACAAACCTGAAAGAGCAAGCAAGGGTTCTCCGGAGAGAAAAGCATCCCTAGTGCCAATAAGATAGGAATCGTTGCAATCCCAAACATACTTCTTCACCTGTACAAGAAACCTCATTGTGCATTAAAAAAAATAATAAACTGAGATATTTATTTCTATGGTTTTGTAATTTTGCATGAGTTTCAAAAAGGAGAGAAATGTACCAGGCATGATCAGCAACTAAAGCGGCAAGAATTCCAATGCAAATAAAGAGTTGATTGATTGAACCAAGTGCACCACGAATTCAGTAGGTGAAATCTAAGAGAATGAACACACATGTATTTACAATGACATATAATGAATGCTATATATACAAGCTTTGCTAATCTAAGAGTCTAACCTCAGAAATATAAAGTGGCACAAGACCCGAAGAAATTCCAATTCCAACACCAGCAAGTAGACGGCCCGCGATCATAGTACGAACATCCTGAGATGTAGCACTGCATCCAAAATAGATCAGTTCAGTAACATAAAGTGCGTGGAGCTAAGATGAATACACTCAACTGCATGTTTCTGTTTTACTTACCTGAGATATGTACCAATTGCAAGAGGGATTGAATCCAGGATAAGTGTTCTAGTTCGACCAAATTTGTCAGTCACTACACCTCCAGTAAAAGAACCTACAGTGGCCCCTGCAAGTTTTACAAAACATTCAAACTATTTTACAAAAGGAAAAAAAAAATTAGAATAAAAGAGGGATACAATTGCCCATGTACCTTTTACAACCTGTTAGTAATCACATATACCCCAGAAAATAAGAAATATCACACATTCCACACACAACATTCAAACTTTTTTTAAAATAAAAGGATCAACAAAGCATAAAAAAATTTTAAATACACGCCACTTTCCCCATTTTGATTAGAACAGGCATAGACCTAAATTTCTCACTACTCTATCAAGATGTGTGTGTAAAGAGTATCGTAGGCAAATAGGAGGAACTGAAAGAGGTGTATTAAAAAATATAATGCATGTCTCTGAAAACAAAGTAAATAATTAAATATATAAAAAAAGCCAACAACACATCTAAATATCAATATACATGGTCCTTTCCTATTCTAATTAAAAGATACTGAAGTAAACCCTCCATTCCTCACGATTTCTTCTAGATGAGTGGGCAATATTTTGGACAAAAGATGATAATCTGAGAGACAAGAAGTACATTTTGGTAAAATCCTAAATTCCTGACAACTTTAAGAAGAGTTACCTTGCAAGACAGTGTTTTCGACAATGCCAAGGTACTTGGCGAGATATTCAAGTGCACCATTCACCGCACTTCACAATACAAGATAAAAGGTTAATGTTTTCTTCATGTACTTCACATAAATTAAGTGACATTTGGTCTATGTAGAGAAACATACCCAAGATGATAACCAAATAAAATAGCACCAAGGCAAGCAACACCAACATAAGGTAATACACTGGCAGATGATTTCTGCTCCAGTTAACTTGAAGGAACATCCTCCAGGTCATCTAGGAAAAACCCAAAATTTTGTTAAGGAAATATGATCTATGCATGATTTGCTATAATGTAGGTGAGGGGTAATTAAGTCAGAGGTGTCCTAGAAACACTAGTTATTTTTGTTGTCTTGATGAAAGGCCTGTATGCTTTGGTTGATATAATAAGGCAGTGCCTTGTTATTTTGATGTCCACGGTGGTAATTAGTACAGAAGAATAATTCTTTGATTGATGGTGGTTGGGACTTCTCAAAGATGTACTTTGTGATGAATATTCTGACGTGCATTATGGTGAGGGATGCATTATGAAAATACTAAATCACTATGGAATACAAAAGGTGTATGCTGACTGTAAGTTGTCGTCGGATAGGTGGTGAGGTGCTGCATGGAGCATGCTTCATCAGTTGCGAAGACTTTCCTGACTTCTGACGTGTTGGTTGTTGACATCAAGGAGCCAAAGCCAGCACCTGTTACTACCCCAATGGACAACTCTGGTAAATTTTCAGTTCCACATTTTTTAATTGTCTCAGTGAGAGTATAGAAATGGTGTTGACTTTGTTACAACGTCAGGTTCTAGTACCATTCAGGTGTTCATGTTTTAGGATCTGTACTAATTCACTTTGGTGGCATCATTCTGGTATAGGTAGCAGGTACCTCTCAAATTTAGGTTGGTACAAGGTACAGGCACTACAAAATATTTGAACATAACAGTAATAATGAGAATATCTGGTACCTAAATATCGAGCAGTTGAATTACCCATGTAGTAAAAAATAGGAATTGTGCCTGATGAGGCGTGAACTGCCGTGTATCGAGCTCTGTCCCTCGATCTAAACATTCCTTCAACCCCGCTCCTGACATTGGCCATCTCCAACCCCAAATAGCAAAAAAAAAAAATAAAGGAATAAAGAAGACACAGATAGGAGAGAAGACTCGACTAAAAATGGGCAAAGATCTGACTTACCTTTTCTTCTTCCTTCGTTTCCAAAGGCTAAAAATATTAGATCCGATCGATCCCGTCTAAATCCGAGGAAGAGGAGGGGGCCGGAGGAGATACTGCAATGGCACACCTCCCTCCAAACCTCCATTTCGCTTTCCCTCTTTGCTAATTTGACTCTTTTGATTTGGCAACAAAAATCTGTTATTCTCTCTCCCCCAATCACTCTTCTCTTCTGTTTTGTTTTTGTTTTGGTGGAGGAAAGGAGAAGAGGCATCAAAGAGGAGATGGGAGAGAGGGAGGAGATGAGAGAGCGCGCGGCAAAAAAAGAGTCGAAAGAGAATTTCTTTTGAGCGTACCGACAGCGGAGAGAACAACAATCTCCGCGGAGAGATCGAAGAATACAGGTGCGGAGATAGCGAAGCAGAAAGACTGACGATTTGATGACGTCATCATAGTTACTGTAGAAAAGACTCCCTACGTTATAGTATTTTTTGATAGCAGCAACAACAATTAAGTCTTTTGTCCCAAACAAATTAGGTAGACTAAAAAAGAAACCCAACAAAAATCACAATAAATTATATAGCAACATTATAAAATTGACCTACCTCTTAACTCTCATCCTTCGAAATACGAAATTGTAACAGCATGAAAATAATCATCATGCACCAAATCAGATTAAAGAACTTGGCAATGCAAACTCGAGTCTCAAGTTCTTTTTTATTATTTTTTTTTTCTAGACAGCCTCTGTCTAGATTATCAAAAAAAAAAAAAAAATCTTCTTCTTAATAAATTGCCTAGAGTTGAGCTTTGCAGGCATGCTTGAGATCTTTTAAGTTGTCTCGTTTGTTTCATAAGTATAAAATTAAACAACACGGTGATTAATACAATATAAAAACTTTTTCTTTTCTGCTTTTCTTCATCATAACTGAAAATTTCTCTTGATCTAACCTAAACTATGATTATTTAGTTTATCATACTTTTGGAATAAAAATATACATACATATAAGAAAGTTCGAAATGATAAAATTGTACGACAAAAACTTGCATATCACTAGATATTTCTTTACTTAATTACATAAAATGCAATAATTTATCGGAACTTTCTATGACGGACTTTTTTTTTTTACTCGATTTTAACCTCGATCCATTTGAGCAATTCATTAGTCATAATTTATCTATAGTATTATTAATTAAAAGCCGTGGCCATTATGATTTGCGGTAATCTAAGACGTTCGTTTGTTTACAATGAAATACGATCGCTCACTTTTTATATATTTTTAAAATAAATAAAAAATAGTTTTTTTTTTTTATAACTGCCAGTAGGCCCACCCACACACACTCTCAACTAGCAAATGCTGGAATTCGAACCCTGTCTCCATGGAGCCAGGCAAGTGTTTTAGCCAACTGCATTAGCAACGCTAGACAATTAAAAATAGTTGTACCAATTAAAAATAGTCATACCAATCATTAAGCAATATTTTTTTGGCAGAAAATTTATGTCAAGTTTATATAGTGGCTTTTTATGAAAGAAATTAATAATTTTGAACTTACAAACTTTTGTCTATAAATTTTGACAAGTTCTTTTAGGCAGATTGTTTATATTTTACATTGGAAATTTTGGCAAGTTTGAAGAAATATATTAAATTATTCTTCAATTTAAAAACAACATAGTATTAAATTATTCTTCAAGTTTGAAGTTGCGACTATCATGTCTAGTATTAAATGAATAGTAAAAAATTTTGCGAAATCTTATGAATATTGGAATTTTTTTAGCCCATATATTAAAAAAATAATCTATCACAGGATTTTACCTATTTTTTATTTATAAGTACACAAACTTCTATAAATTAACATAATTCTAAAATATCCCGCTTGCTAAATATAAAATTTCCCTTGCACTAAATATAGAAAATTAATTCTTCTAGTCTATAAATTAAAAATCCGGTACATGTTATAATAATAATAATAATAAGTAAAATGCTTTGACAAAAAATCAATTTTCAGTTTTAAATCCAGATTAATTATAGTTGTTCATAATTTTAAAGAAACAGTCTGCATTTAATCTCGTGTAAAACTAGTTGATTTAATGTAGAATTTTTGTAATAAAAAAATAACAATAATGATAATAATAAATTACTAAAATAATAATGATACGAAATAAAATAAAATAAAATAAAAGATGGTCAAAAAGAGTTCCTAATCTCCGCTACTAGACAACAGGAAGGTGGCACGGACTCTCAACGCAAGGCGGCGGCGACATCTGTACCCCAACAAGCGTCTCTCTCTCCGTTACTTCCTAGGTTTACATAGTAGAGCCTTTTCTATACACCTTGAGGCTTGAGCAAAGCGATACCACTTCAAGTTCCACTTGACTCACAATCTCACACTCACCACTGAGAGAGAGAGAGAGAGTTTGAGACCTTCATTAGAGTCGAGAGAGACAACAATGGCGGTCCTCGAGGGGGTGCGACCCCTGGTAAGTATATCTTACGGGCTTTGGGTCATGTATAGAGCCCACCTTGTGGCTATCCGTGTTGCATGTCACTTAATAAGGGTAGAATATTTGCGTAGTGACTTGTTTCATGAAATGCTGCTCCGCTGGGTTACAGCGGATCATCGGACACCCATCTTTCTTGGTTCTGATCGCTGTGAACTGTTGCATTTGGTGTTTTCCATCTTTCTTAGCTTCTATCTTAAACAAAAAGTTGCATATGATGCCTATGAAATAATATTTTTTTGTTTGCATTCTTCAGTTAAAATAAAAAAAAAAGAAAATTGAAAAGAAAGTGAAGAAGCACTTGTACAGTTGTACTATTTACATACAAGATTTCTAGGCAATTTCTTTTCCTGATTTAGCTGTCAGAAAATCCCAAATCTTACAGAAGCAAAACTAACTACATTACCACATTAAGAAAATGGTTCTTATTTACTATGATTAAACAAATGTAGTCCTGACTGACATATAACCTTTTTTTTTTTTGACTGTTTTGTAACTTTGACTCCATAGCGCATGATTCCTCCTACTGAAACTGCTTCAAACAGCAACAATGTGTTTGATTCTGATCCATCCAAGGTAATTTCACTTGTGTGCAGAGTTACTGTTCCTGCTAATATTTTTACCAGTAAAATACCATATATCTCAGTAGTGTCTGCTAAAATGCCAAAAAAATGAAAGCCAAAAAGTATCCAACAGTTAAATGAAAATTAAATGTTACAAGGATTAGTTACTCATATTTTCTGGACTTTGACATTTAGGTTGTCAGCCCCCCTGACAATTCTACCAGTTGGTTGCCTCCTGGTTGGGAGGTATTTAGCAGGATTAAGAGCAGTGGTGCCTCATACAAGGTAACTGAGATAAAGCAGCCTTTTGATTTTTTTTTTTTCTGCGGTTCTACCATTTGGTTACATTTTCAACAAGTAGGTTTTGCTTATGATTACTGAGTGGAACATTACCTGGTACATCAGTTTAGTCCATTCTTCTGATATACCAGCAATGTAAGCAAACTCACACTAAAATTTCCTTTCAAGTTAAACATTCTAATCAAATATTTTACCCTTTGTAGGTATATCGAGAATCTGAAACCGGTAGGAAGTTTTATTCACGAGTAGAAGTGCTTAAGTATCTTCAAAATTCAACTCAACAAAATCCATCTCCACGTACACCTCAACAAAAGGTTCAAGTAAGTATAGTTATTCCTAAAGTTCGAAGGAACTTCACATTTTTTGTCTTTAAATTTATTTTTGTGACTTGCAAATGGGGAAATTGGTTCCTTTGGAAAGTACTATGACCTCCATGTAGAGTCCACATGCTGCAATTATGGTGGATCTGGCACTAATTTATTTTGTATAGCACACAGTAACAAAGTACCAGGTACTGCAGCTTTGAATTGTGCATATTTTACCACCAAATCATGCAACAGCTTTACTGTATGAATTTTTACCACATAAATCATACTTAAAATTTTTAATATAGAAAATAAATAACTGTATCTACAAATTCCAGTAGGGTACCTTTTTCTGGTGGTACCTATTCCAGCTAGACGGGCTTTGTGATATGTCAATGTGTTTCTAAATTGGCCAGTGCTGTAAAACAAATAACTTCCATGACCAATGTGGTGCCAACAATAAGCTTTATGTTTTTAGCATAATTATCATGTGGAAATTTGGACCTGCTCCAATATTAAAAAAATCTCATTGATTTATCATCATTATAACTTTATGTTAGGCAGAGCCAATTACAATCCCTGGTGAGCATCCAAATTGGTTACCTCCTGATTGGGTTGTAGAAATTAAGACGAAGATGAGCGGTAAGACCGCTGGCCACAGATATAAGGTGAAAGAAGAGTTGTTATGTTAATATAGTGTTCTCATTTTGTCTTGGGGTATTTTCATGTATTACCTTAGAACTTTTCTGCGTCATGCATCCTTTAGATGATGTTTTTTTATTCATGTGGAACTGGAATTATTTTTTGTTTTTAACTTTTTTCCTCTATGTGATTATGTGCAAAGCATCCTAATCTACCCTGATGATAGTAGAAATAGTTGTTGTTCCTTGGTATGGTTTGTATTCTGTAATTGATTAGGGTATTATGTACAAGGATAGTTTGATAATGGATTTATAAGTCTTGATTATTATTCTCAACAATCAGTTATATAGGGTGAATCAAGAAGAAAGTTTAAGGATGTTTTGTTGGCAAATAGTTATCCTATATATAAATAAAATTTAATGCATTTTTATTTTATTTGATAATGCATCAAGGATCATCAATTTCAGTCTGTTTGAAAACTTCCAACTTGTTCGGTCAGTAGTAATGCACATTAAACATCATCATTGTTTTTAGAATATAGATTCAAACCCTATAATGTGGCATTGTCAAATCCACGCGTTATTTTGAAAATTTAAGGTTGTCACAGATAAATTTTCAAGTGATCTCCTTATCATGAATATTCCATTATTGTCATTAGCAACAAAAATCCAAGTTTTGTTGACTATATGTTTAGAATACTTTGTTGATTATGTTGTATTATAATATTTCTAATTACCAAGATTGAGCATGCTATTACTGGTTGATTCAACTTTGTTAATCTGTGCTAAATGGCGTATCAATTGTTTTGGTTGCACAATGCATCATTATAGTACAGACAAGATACTGGCTTTTAGAGCCATAAAAAAGAAATAACAAAATTGATTGTAACAACTTTATTATATTTTAACCATTTTTATTTATTACTTAATATTTGACCCTGCTTGCAGGTATATGTAGAAAAGAGTACTGGAAGGAAGTTCTATTCACAAAGAGAAGCTCTTGACTATCTGAAGCCTTCTAATTCTAGCACCCCTGAAATGAAAAATGTTCAAGTAAGTGTACTCCTTTGACCTTATCCTCCAAATGTCTACTTTTGAGTTGTTGAGTCAACTGAGGCTGCTTGTTTGTAGATCATTAACTATGCATATGTTATCCAATACTCAGGTTTTCTTTAACTAATGTATCATGGGAACCTGTACAGATACTTGTACTAGTGGCCAAAGTGCTATGTCTGATACTGTTCGAATCAATCATCCTTTTGCAAAGAAAACAATCAAATGTACAAAATAATATTTCTAAATATGTAGAGAAGTAAATTTATATATTTTTGTTATTTTGAATTTCTGATGAGTAGAGTGCGACATCAGAGGATCATCCCCACTGGCTGCCATCGGGTAGGAGTGTGCAGACCGAGACTGAAGGTGGCAGTAGTACATCGGAGAGAAAAGACAAGGTTAAACTATTATCATGATTATTACTACTACTTTATATTGTTGAAAAGCTGCCAATCATTCTACCTGCTTATCTATTTCTTTTTGTAAAGAGGTCGATAAGGTTAATTTTAAACTAAATACATTCATCTAATTGAACCTTGCAGATTTGATAAAGAAACATAAATCAGGTTCCATCAAATCCTTTTAGAAGGATCATGTCTTAATCTTAATCGGATCATTATGCTGTCTAATTGAAAATTTTAATTAACTGTTACCACACTGGACCTATTACTGTGTTGCCAGATTTCATTTGTTTTTTCTCTAATTCCCATAACTGATATCAGATGAATCATGAATCTATTCATTTATGGGAATTACAGGGGTGGATTCCATAGGGGGTGGTCTGGGGAAAAGGGGGGGAGGAGAGAGAGAGAGAGAGATTTCAGAAAGAGTGGGACAGTGAGAGAGTGGAAAACTGAGCATATTTGAACTCCAGATGCTGATTGAGGTTTATATTCTTATATTATTAACTTACCTTATTAAATATAAATGTACTTTTATCAATCTTTTTGTAAGTTTTTGTGGAACCTATCACCGGAATGAAATTCTATACGCATAAAGAAGTGTTTGACCATTTAAACAACTTGAATTCTAGTACGGAAAATAAAAAGAATGCCGAGCCAGAATCTAATTCTGGCGACCAAAAGGATCAGGTGATGAAAGAGACTTTATTATTGGTGGTCTATGACTCTTATGTAGAATTTGCACCTAGAGGTTGCGACTGATGCTGCTCGTGACTTTTGTTTGTTTATTGATGTTGTTCTTCTGTTATTGTTTATAGATGAGAGACACAGAGAGAGAAGAAACAGATGTCAAGGGATTGCCCCCAGGATGGTTCAAAGCCATCAGATACAGAGAGACTCATGCTGGAATTCGTAGAAAAACTACAGTAATTATGCTGTTCTTACTCGTCAAAGTTTTATATATATACTCTAAATCCTCCATAAGTTTCACTTATTTTTAAAGACTTCAGGAAGAATAATAAATTACAGAAACTTTTGGTTCCTTTTTCCTTGAATATTTGATTCAGTGTTGTACCTACTCTCTATCCTCTCCCTGATTCCTCCCCCATTTTACTTTGAAAGTACAAAATCAGCCCACAATGTGCTCATTCTTTTTCATTTTCTGATATTTTGCTTAAAAGAGCAGATTTATAAAGTTACTAAAGTGACACCTTTCATTATTGATTGAGCAGCTTTATGTAGACCCAAAGAGTAGGTATGCATTTTTTTCAACAAAGGATGCACTAAGGTACATCAATAATGGACATATCAAACTCTGTCGCATGAGGCCAACACGTTGGAAGGAGATTTCTGAAGATATCACTGAAAATAAGTTTCATGTAAGTGAACAGCTTCCAATGTCAAAATGCTGGTTGCTCCTCTTTTTTTTCTTTTTTTTTTTCCGAAGTTACTATCTTTTTACAGTATTTGCAAATAAAAGTCAGATTTCACATATTTGAGTTGAAAAATCACCATTTGTTGGGTCATTCCAACCACTACGGCCTTTTTTTCACTTCATGCAATGTGGATATAGATATAATCATATAAGTTTTTGGAGTTTGATCTTACAATTCTATTTTCTTTCTTCAATGCAGAAACTCAAAAGAGTTAGTCCTCTCTTTGTGGTTTCCTTTATCTTGTTTTTGACTGTTTGGTGATGTTATTATGACAAGTTTATCAGTTTAATGTCAAAAAATGTCAAGGTAGTACAAGTGGTTGACAAAAATATAGTTACCCTAATACAGTTATTCATTCATTGCTAGTTTCTACCTACTGGTGAGAGAAGCGAGTTGGAATCAGAAGAAAGAAAAGGAAAAAGTCCTCTTTTTACTGAAGAAAATTATGAGAGTAAGTCAGAGGATGTAATGATGATCGGTGATTCAGATGAAGAAAATGGGTACAAACTAGAGAAAAAGGAAAAGAAACCTCTGTTCGGTGAAGAAAATGGTGGAAAACAGTCAGAGGATATAACTGAGACTGCTGATTCACCAATAGGTGTGTAATTTTGACAGATTAGGCCGTAGCTATTTTGGGAGAAGTTTTATTCTGTTTAGGTCAGTATGTATGGTACCACCCTACATCTGGATGCTACTGAAATTTAGTATTAGCTTAACCTTCAAAAGAAAATCACTACTAGCTTAAAGCATCTGGCTTTATATTTACAGCACCTTACAATCTGGCTGTATATATTAAGTAATTTGGGGTATTTTGAGAGATGTAAAGTTAATTGGTTTTGTATGCCCTTTAAAAAGGACTATCATCTGTTTGATCATTGTCTTCATCTTGAAGGTGCAGAGAAAGTAGGTACAGCTGAGAAGGAAAAAGAAAGGACACCTGAAGCACAGCCACTCAAAAAGAGAAGGTTTAAAGTTCTCGCAAGTAAAAGGAGGCCATTGATTCGCTCCAGCAGTTGAACTTCTGCAAAACCACTTACTAGTAACCCATTAGTGCATAAGAAATCCTTGGACGTTTAACCAAAAGCTGCTATTGTGAAAAATTGATCTCTTGGGAAATCTCAGTGGAGATAAAATCTAGTTATTAGTTATTAGAAGCCTAACTTATGAAGAAGGTACCTAAGTAATATTAATATTAGTAATTGTCATTAGAATGATGACATTATGGTACAGTTCTAGTGAAATTGTGCTAAGTAGATTTATCTTGAAGATCTTTATGCCAAAACTATTGAACTTCTTCTAATTATTGTGGTGTGCGTGTGCGTGTTGTTGCTGTTGCTGTTGCCGTTGCCGCAACTGCTGCTGAAGCGATTTCATGTGTCAAAGAAACATACTATATATAGAGGGAAAGGTTTACTGAGTGTACTATTATCATTAGGTGCACCTTCTGCTACATCCATCCTTCTAAGAGTACTAACACACCTCTTGACAGCTGCTGTCAAGGTTTCGGTTAAAAAAAAATGAAACAAATTATCCCGACATATCGCATATATCTTTTCATTTTTAGGGGAAATTCGTTGGGGTCAACCATGTAATTACTTGCACAAAGTTGAACAAAAAGAAAGAAAAAATTGTAACGTTAATCTCAAACAAATATTTATCTCCGTTTTTATCCGTAGCGAATATGTAAAATCTAGGAGATACACTTCTCAAAAAAAATAAATAATAAATAATATTAATAATAATAATCATTCTAAAAAAAATCTAGGAGATACTATTTGCTAATGAATAATGATATATGCTGTTGTTACTTGTAGTCTCAACTGCCAGGTTCTCTAATTGTTATATGATCAAATATTTGTAGTGCCCTCTGTTATCCCAAGTCCTCATGCATTTCACTGTTAAATTTTTTATTCATACTTTTTGGTGTCGATCCTTTCTTTTATTTTATTTTTTCCCTTTTGTTTCCCTCCCCTCTTTCTTTTTTCACACTTGATATAACGCCAATGATTTAATTTTTTGTAACTTAAAAGGTGAAGTTAAAAGATAAATTTAGATTCTATTTTGGAGTACAGTTCAAACTTTCCTGAGTCAAATAGCAATGATTCGAAGCACTTCCTTTTACATTAAACTAGTATTTAGGAAACCTAAGAACTCGATCGTATGGATATGTAAAATACAGGATTGGTTCATTTGAAGTTAAAGATATTTTTTGGTTCATTGTCTGTTTGAGAAATGTTGGACTCTCAAACAAGAAATTCACTTCTGGCGCTAGATCATAAATGGCCCAAATTCGATTCGGCCCATAATAACTAATCCGAAAACAAAATATCGAATTAATAAAAGAATCACTGGGAGAGACCAGATGACACTATCGCTTTGTGAACCACTGTTCTCTTGTTCTCTCCACAAACAGCTGCTAGGCACACCAATCCTTTCCAAAAATGGAAAGAATCCGATTCCATGCCAATACTTCCTTACCTCTCCAAATTCCAAATTTTTACTGTCCTCAACCACTCCAAGTCCTGCAATTCATGTCGGTTTCTCTTTTGCGCGCTTTTGTACTAAAAAGTCCCATGCAGACCAACTGTTCGAGGTAATGCCGAAATGAACTTTTTTGGTGTTTTTTTTTTTTTTTTTTTTTTTTTTTTTTTTTTTTTTTTTTTTTCATGTAGTGCATTTGATCTGTTTTATGGAGTCCTTTTGTACTTAAATTATTCGCATTTAGGATTTGATGAGATATGCACTCTTTTTTTTTTTTTTTAATGGAAATAGGAGTCTAGCTCCTATGAGATATGCACTGATATACCATGGGAAGCAATTGATGTGTGGAGCACATTTGTGGGATACTTATTCATGTTACATATCCCTTTAAGCTTTGGAGGCCTCTCTGTGGTTTCTTCAGTTCTTCATAAGCCAACCCTTGATCCACTAACCATGGTATATTTCTATTTTGTTTTTGTAATTCTGAAGTTTCTTTAATTCCTGTTCAGCCTTTTACAAATATAGCATGTCAAAGTTACTCAAATATTGTATTTTTCACAATTGTCATTTTTTACCATTTCTGCTCTTACAAAAGAACATTTTGAAGTTACTTTATGACATTTTTTTTTCATGCAATCGATTGGTAACAAAATGGTATAACAGGGTTAACTCTAAGTCCTGAATTGTTTTGTTAACTTAAACATTTATATATTTATAGGTGGTAGCAACAGCCGTATTTCAATCCTTAGAGCTTTTTGGGACATTCGCTCTACTGCAATATGCTACCAAGATGAACCACGATTTTTACAGCTTTCTGATTGGAAAAGTACTTTTACCAAAGAGAAATTGGGTAAAAAAGACGGCTATAGGAATTGGATTCCTAATGGCACTAGTCTCTGTCACATCCATACTTGCTGACATGTTAATTGGACCTGAGGTTAGTTCTGACCCATTAAGAATTATTTATTTCCCAATTTACTGTGACAACCTATTTCAACAGTCTCATTACAAGTTTTATTTATGTCTTTGGCATGTGTTTAATTGTGCTTTCCTAGTACTTATACTGGTGAATAGTGCTTTTCATAATTGTATGGTCCCAACCTATCAAACTGTTACTGCACTTTGAAATCTTCTCATGTTTGAATATTTCTGTGTTGTTATTCAGGATGCTAATGATCCCATAATAAAGGAAATATTATCAGAAGGTCCCGCTGCTCAAATCATGCTTTTCTTTCTATATTGCATTAATGCCCCCCTGCTAGAGGAAACTGTATACCGTGGATTTCTTCTAACATCTCTTATGACAAAATCAAAACCATGGTCAGCAATAATTGTGAGTTCATGTATGTTCTCCTTAGCTCATTTCTCTTTCGATAACTCCTTACAATTATTCATAGTCGGTTGTGTTCTTGGTTATATGTATTGCTGGACAGGGAGTCTTGCCTCTCCTATTATAATTCATGCAATATATAATGCTGTGATTTTTGTAACTTCAATGTTGTAACAAATTTATCTTCAAAAGTATAAATGATAGAACTTTTTCTACTGGTAATTTAATTGGTCAGCAGCACGTGTAAATACATACAGGGATTTGTTCAATGTTAGTCAATTTTGAATTGAGAGTGCATTTGAATTACAAATTGTATGATGTTGATAACAGAAGGTTATGATGTATTGTACTACAGTCTCAAGGCTACTAATTTTGCCCCTAATTAGCCTGCTAGTCTAATTGAATGGAGCAAAAAAAATGTTGAATAATACTCTCCAGCAAGTAATGCTTATGCCTGACAAGTTTTCTGTACCACAACATTTTGGTATTTCAAACATTCTAGTTGCCACCTCTTTTGTGTACTAACGTTCAAATTTCCAAAATTCAAACAAAAAATCTGAAACATCAATTTTTATCTTCCTCGCAACCGATGGATGATGAGAGATTATAAATATTACAGTTGGTTTGATACAAATCAATATGCTGAAAAGTACGTGGAAACACTTGTTTAGTTGATATTCTTAATGTTAGTTTCTATGCTACCGTTCAAGCATGCACTGAAATCTTAGATCAGGGCACTATGTATTTGATACGTCTAGCTTAGTAGAGAGATCAACAATAGACAGAGATTGAGATTGAGAGAGATGAAATAGATCTTTATTGATGATAATTAGAAATTACAGTGGATAGTGTGTGTATATGCGTACAGTAAATGTCCAACCCCTTCTACAGTGCTCTACCCATGCTATATATAGGCCTCGAGAAGAGATTCGCTTTGCTGACGTCACCAGACAACGGTTATGTCCACTTGCACCACTTGTTCATCCCGAGATGTTATGGATCTTCAAATATCCATGTCGGGAAGTTTTAATTTCATTCCGAGAAGTTATTCAGGCAATACTTCTGATATCTCGGACTCGAGTACTCTAGTGGGCCCCGCCTAGGTAGTTCGGCTCTAACCGTCTGGTCCCCTCCAGAATCTCCGTATTTCGTATTTCCCGCTCCTCTTTGGTTTCCCGCCTAATTTCTCCTTGTGCTTCTTCGAACGGCTTCTTGACCTTTCTCGGGCTGGGCCTTGTGCCTGGCCTTATTGTTAACTTATTCCGGATTGGGCCTTTTGGGCTAGATCCTATCAGTATTGATGGTATAATCGTCTAAACATGAAAGGAATAAACCAAGTTAATTGGAGAAGACATAAAATTCTTGTCAAGTTGTCATCCCTTGATATTGTACAAATGAACTCGAAAGAGAACAAATTTTTATGTGCATGCATCATTTGTGAAGAAGCAAAGATCAATGGCTCAGATTCATTGTTTGAGCTTTGAATAGTTGAATATTTTGTGCGAAAAAATGGTTGTGATTTGGACTTTGTGGTTCCCAATTCCGCGACAACAAAGCACGCTAGTTTGAGAAGTGTTTAGAAGCTCTTTAGTTGTCAATTCGGTAATATTAGTGGCTGACGTATGGTAAACCAAGTCCTGGATTTGTCTAATAATTAAATTAGGAATATTATTGTTAATACTTTAAAGAAATAAATCAGATCTGACGGAAAATTTTGCGAAAAAATTATGTTTCAAAATTTGTAGATATTCAATCTGAATTTTAGAATTTTTCTGTACAATTGCCACGAGAAATTGACATCTGAGAAACGTTTAATTTAATTAATTAGGAAATAGCTAATTTACAAAATTCAGCTATTAGTTAGTCAGCACACACATAGCCACACAGATTTGGCCACAGAAAATCTGAGGGAAGTTTAATAAAAGAAGAAGACGAAACTTCTTCGTCTCTTTCTCTCAGTCTTTCCGATCTGTCCTCCTTTCTTCTTCTTCTCTTCTTCTCGAGATGTGCTCGAGGCCATCTCCTTCTGTTTCGTGTTGTTCTCTGAATGGTCGAAGTTAGAGGCGCCGATGAGCTGTCCTCTGTATTGGCGACACCTCATGCTTCTTCCTTGTGGTCGCACGGGAAGGCAGTCGCTCCTTCTCCTCTCTCGATGGCGACTGTCAGAGGAGTAATGGAGGAGGATACGTGGCAAGCATGCACCCTCTCCACTGCATCTCTCTACCATGTCTTCTTCTCCCTCCCTGCGTTGATGGGTAAGTCTGGGTTATCTATAAATTAGGGTTTTGGATTTGGGAAAAATTAGGAGGAGGAGACAGGCAGATTGAGACGACACTGGAGAACGGTAACATGCTTTCCAACTTTAATTTGTGAATTTCTAATATCAATTTTAGGAATTGATATCGATTTGGTTTGGTTGCCGTGAGTGTTAGGTTTATGGAATTGGCGTTGTTCTTGATTAGTTTGACGTTGATTCTTGCGTTGGTTGTGCTGGAATTTTTGAGATTCCTTAAAGATCACGAACAAGGTATAATTTCTTTATTGTGGCTATGTTTAATTCGATTTAGGGATGTGTGCTATTTTGTGGCTAACTGATTTCGTCTAAAGGAATAGCCAATATTGCTTGTATTATGCTTATGTTGCGATCTATGTTAGAAACTATGCTCTGTGATGTTATTGATGGCTACTTTTTGATGTTGTGTTTGATAAGATACTGATATTAGCTGTAAATGAGATACTGTGGGTAGTAACTGGGCTTAGAGTCACCGTGTATGTTTATATTACGTTAGGATTTGTTACATTTGTGCTGGAATAAGCTAATTGGGGGTTATGTGGTGTTAATTAGTGGTTAACTGGAATAATTGGGATGATGTTTTACTGTTAGGGATTGCTGATACTTATTAAAAAGGGGATTTGAGCCCATGAATAGCATACTGTTACTGGTATTTAGTGTATAACATGTTTAGTTGCATATCTGTTGTTGCTTTGATTATAGGAAGTTTGAATAAGAGGCATATAGCTACTACTGTGACAATATAATTGATTTATATGATATATATATAGAAGCATTTGAGTTTCATATAGATTTTGCAACAGTGCAATATAGTTGGATATATGTAAGTAGTTTATATAATTGTTTGATTTTAGGCACTGTATACTCATTCATATATTTTATGATTAATTTCTGTAAACAAGTACTAAGTATATGTCAAATATATGCATGTATACATAGTTTGAACCTGTATATTTGCATGTTTTAAATATATATTTATATATAAAATCTGTTTATATACTCTTGATAATAAGAAGACATGATGAAGCTTGACTGATTAAAGGAAACAATGGATTTTGATGAGCTGCATGATTTCTGACTGGAATACTTTCAAAAATACGTTTTATATACTTATATGCATGTTTTAATAGATGTTCACATATAAACTTGTTTATAAATCTTTGATTGAGAGTTAGTATTCATGACTGGCTAGATAAAATAGGGGTTTTGGGTATGCAGTATGAGTTATATGATTTTGGGAAATATACTATTGATATAAAAATATATATATATGCTTATATGTGTTCTGGAATTTATATAACTTGCATAATTTTTACTACATGAATATATATCTATGTATATGTAAATATGCATATCTATGTTATGTATAGGCTGAATCTTGTATATTTACATGTTTAAGTGTATATTCATATATGTATACATGTTTATCAACTGACTGTGATAAGGAAACTTGATATTAAGGGTTGCATGATTGATTCATGATGATTTAGAAAGATTGCATCATTCTGGAGCTTGCATGAGTTTAAAAACATGTATTATATATATGCATATGCATGTTATATCGAGTTGTATACTTGAATTCTGAAAGTAATATGGAGTTAGAAGGGAACTAGGGCTTGTAGAATGCATATAGAGGTAATCTGGTACAGGTACAGGGGGTTAATACCATGCTGGTATCTGTGTGCGTAGGCCAGGGGTGATTCTGTGAAGAAAAATTCATTTTTGGGCTTTTTCTGAAAAAATTCTGGGGACTGTTTTGCAACATAGGAAGGGATAGGAAAAACTTAGGGGCTTTGATGTAAATTATAAGGGCTTAGGATTTTTCTGTGGATTTGATTGCTTAAAATCTAGGCCTAACGGTTTGGGTTTGCTGACTGTAGGATTTCGGATCTGAATTGGATCTCTGGCGGACCAGTTACGCGTCGACCCAGTCAACTGGGTCAGGTTGACTGGGTTGAACCCCTTAGTTGCGGGCTGTTTTTGGTTTTTCCGTTGTGGGCTTTGGTCAGATCCTTGCTTTATGGGCCAAGAAAAAAAAAAATAAGGCCTGTTAGCCGAGATGAACTGTGGGCTTGACTTTCGGAAATAATTTCAGATTTTGAATTAGCTTTCGGATTTAGATAAAGCTAATGACTGATTTCTGTTAAACTAAACGACTTGAAAACAATGTACTTAGTTTAACTAACGATTGTGGACTTTTTAGGGAAATGATGAAATCTAGTCTGACTTTCAAAAAGAACGGATACGTGGCAAATCATTCAGACAATCTGATCCCGCAAAATTGAATAAATAATTTCTGATTTATATTTTTCTGTTATGTTTTAATTGAGTTTCCTAAATTTCTATATAATATTTCTGCCATTTCTGATTATTGATTCTCGATATTAGGAAACATACAATTAAACATAAATTCGGACAATTAAAATAATAATTAAAGTTATAATGATAATCAAGGGACTTGGAACCAAAACGTACAGTCCAGTTACCAATAAAGTATCAGACTTAATTAATCGTGGTTTACCAAACGGATTTAAGGGACCCGTTAAACCTATATTAACGGTACTTGATCTGTAATATGTAAACATGAACGGATACTGAAGTGCCCCCGGATCACTGAATCAAACGAAGGTGCGGATACGTGGAATCTTTGTTAGAACTCGGATTTCGGTACATTTAAATTCATGCATTGCATGTTGATCATTCCTTGACAAAAGCATTTCCTTATACATGTAGGGTGTGTTTGGATTGCACCGGATAGGAATAAGGAATAAGGAATTAGGGCCGGATCTAGAATCCCGTGCCAATCCTTATTCCTAATTCCAATTCCAACATTTTGTTGGTATAGGAATTGGGCCGGGAATAGGCATCTATTCCTTATTCCCATGGTGTTTGGTTTGGCACCGGAATAAGAAATAAGGGGCTTATTCCTTATTCCCACCCCATCCCACCCCATCCAAACACACCCGTAGACAATAGGGACCCCCAAATTATACTAAACTCATGTTGAATCAAATTGTTCGTTTGATCCAATCAAATAAATATAGTCTGACATAGAACCCCGATTGTTAATCATTTGAATAAGTCGGACTATAATAAAAAACTAGAATGGCTCCGTAAACTGACTTGATTGCATGATATTCTTTTGTGATAGAAGAATCAGACTTGAATTAAATCGGGCCATTCTTATTCAGTCTGCATAGCATAACTATGATAAGTATCGCTCTCCGGAGTATGGTTTGGCCACCTGCCCGGCCGGAATTATTAGCGCTTTTAATTACTGGAAATTCCCTCTGGAATCTGTACCTAGGGTTGGACCTATGGTGTGGAAAGAGTTCTTTCTGATTCTGTTGGGGCGATAAAAAACTTGAGTGTATACTAAATTCTGAAAATTCTGTTGAAATTCTGTGACTAATAAGTTATGCTTGATTTGAATTGATGCATATTTCATGTTGCAGTATGCCTGTTATCGGACCGTTGCGGCTTGTGCCTACGGTATAAATCATTTATGATTTCTGATTAAATGATATTTGAAAAATGAGAATTGATTTCTAAAGGTATTTCTAAATAAATGAAAAGGGTATTAATTCCTTTACCGGTTCGTACCAAGAATTCACGTACTGGAACTAAAACCCGCACTGAGATTTAATTCTCATCCGAAATTTTGTGTTGCCTCATTTTGAGGGTTCCAGGAGCGTAGAAACGGTGCTAGAAGACGGTCTATTGTTACAGTTGAGTGTTCTTGTTTACAGTTCGTTGTTCATATCCCGAGTCTGAATTGCAATGCTACTTTAGCTCTGTATCTAGATGAACTTCCCGATGTATTGGCGTATTTGTATCTTGAGATTCCTCCTCCGAGTCCGCCGCGTGAGATGGAGGTTGAACCAGAGTCAGAGGATCACTCCGAGGAAGCGTAAACGCCGGGAACACTAATGTCGTTGTCGTGTTGTTGAAGTGGTGTCTTGTAATGGGTCTTATCGGTTGAAGTTTTGGATCTTGTGTCGAGTTTTGTCTTATATTTAGTTAGGTTTTTAATCGGGCTTGTGGTTAATGGCAGCAAGTGGCAAGTAGGGTGGTTGTGAAATATGTACACATGTAAATAGAGTGAGACGAGTGAACCAGCCTTAGGTTGTCATAAAAATAATAAGCCTAAGCACGAGTGTGCCTTTATCCTTCTTAATATGTTATAATTTTGTATAATATTATGTGTGTAATAAAATAAGACTTGGTTTGTTCATCTGTATGTTGTGTGATTTCTGGGCCGAAATCAAGAAAATGGAATAATAAATTGAAAAAATTTTTTCCACAATCTGTCTGTAGCCTTACGGGAATGACTTGTCATTCTCGTGGCGGAGAAGACGTCAGCATTCCAGGTTGGGGTGTGATAGATTCTCACCTTAAACTAGGTACAAAATTACTACCTCTTCAAATTGAAAATTCAGTTCAAGTTTTATTTTATTTTTCAATCTAAATTCCGTTTTGATTATGTTTCATTTTTTATCTTACTTTCTAATTATATATAAGTCTCTTTTTAAAATACCAATGATGTCTTACGTCTAAATAGACATATAATATGCACGTATAGTTACGTACACTACTTAAATTGAAACAACATTGTAACAAACATCTATTTACTAAAGTGCAAAACATTATGTTAAATCTGATATTATGTTTTTCGGCAAGGTCACTTGTTTTATATTTAGGTTCTTAATTCTGTAAACCTAATAACCATGGGGACAGAATTTATTTGAACTCATTGAGTTTTCTGTTGCATTTTGCGTGCATTGATAAATAACATTGTTGATATTTTAAATAGAAAATTTGGTGTTGTTATATTGCACTGAAAGATTATTTGATCTCTCACCTGTTTGTTTTATTCAGATCTTTCTTATGAAAAGGAATCTAGCTCTCACAGAATTGAGTCAGATGGATGGTTTGAATCTAGCATGGGGAATATTATTTTAAATCCACCGTATGGACAAAATTTCTTATTGTACGATAAGAAATTTATTATTATGAAATAAAGTGTGGCAATTTGTTATATTATTGATAATGTATGCGATATTATGTACGCTTGCATTTAATTATACGTAGCATTTGACATGTTGTATTCTCATCTTGGGGTGTTATAATTAAATTTGGTATAAACGTATGTGCACATATGTCTCACATCCTGACCCATAGGATGTAACAATCCCGCCGCGAATACACCATCTCTGTATATCCGCAAGGCGTTTTTCCTATCAAGTATAAGGTATAAGTTCAAACTTACCATAATTTACCACACTAGATTTCTATGACTCAATGAGTCATCATGGAAAGATATTTGGCTTAATCCTCGCTTGACTTGATCGAGCCTGTCTCTTCAACCTGGAACCCACATCCATTGTGGAAACATGCAAAAATACAGAATGAGAAATAAATTCTCAGTGCGGGTTTTAGTTCCAGACATGGATTTCTAATTGAAATCTTAGCCCGAAAGTAACACACGTAATAATCAACATGAATATATAACTTATGAATCAATTAAATAACTAGACTTAGTTAAATTACTCATGCAATACAAATACGAATTTCTAACCAATTCTATAATGAGCAACGAACCAAGAACGATTTCTTTATAATCATCTTTCATGAACATGCACACAAATGAATCAAGAGCAAGACATTTTCCCTAACCCGAGGGCACATGAGAGACGTAGCTCTAACCCTGGGCACATGAGGGAATTTCATAATCACAAATCATATCATCAAAACTCACTCAGGTTTCCTAACCCAACCGGCTGGGCACGTGAGGAAACATTTTCCTAACCCACCGAGCACATGAGGGACGTATCCCTAACCCTGGGCACATGAGGGAATTCCATATTCTAATAGCGCTACCGAACTGGCCGAAGCCGGTGGCCGACCGACTCCGGAGAGTGGCTTGATTGACATTCAAATCCAGTTACCATCATCCAGTACCAATCACGCACAATCACCATTCAAGATTATCAGGCAATATTAGGTTAAACTGATACAACTCAGTTTATTCATTACAAACATGTATGCAAACTTGTCTGTCTGTCAAAATCATTTTAACAAGGGAGATCCTCTCAACATGAAACTTTGAATTGTAATATATGTTCCTAAATCTACATGGTTATTGTGTAATGCATCCAAAGGGTTCAGCAAAATGCCATGCATAATTTAAAGTTACCAGGACTAGATCTCTATAAAAATCCACGTGTCCGCACCTGAATAGCTAGCTTAAGCATCTTCTTGACATCCTTATAGCGACTCGAGTGCTTGACGATCATCCTATCCGGAGTTCTCCTGCTTGACAATTCCTTATGCTTGATAACCTCGTATGAACGATCCTAGATCGATTCCTTAATAAGAAAATGGTGATTATTTTAACAACCATTTAATGGTGACGTATAAAGTAAAACCTAGATAATCTATTGTAAGGCGGTTCTTGGTTACCATACTGACATACTAGATTAATCAAATTGGTCTAGATTTAAATGTTTAAGGCCAGATTCTTGATTGATGGAATTATTGTTTGAAATATATTATTAAGTATTTTATTTAGTTATTTAATAATTGGTTTTGACTTTCCAGTTATTAATAAGTTAAGTTATGGTGAGGTTTTGTTTATATGCTTTATTCTTTAAAATTACTTGAATGTCACTAATTCATAACTAGTATCTTTATGTCGGAAATATAAGGAACTAGCTACTGCTACTTATATTAAACTATGAAATGCTAATGTCACATAATTACTTATACTAAACGTTATCTTGATAAATTATTATTTAAGTACTAACCATCATATTTATATTTTGGAATAAAGATTTTATTTTCCAAATCCAACTCGATTCAGTCTCTGTTTCAAAACCTTTTGACTGAATCCCAACTAAATAATTTGTGCCAACAAAATTATATATGCCATTAATTATTTTGGGTTAATAGTTTTTTTTATTTATTTTGTATAAGATATACAATACAATAGTCATTCTCGACCTAAGAAAGATAAAATGTTTATAAATCCTTATCATGCATATACGTAGACTTTTGTATTTTAGCTAGTTAACATTCGTTGTTAACTTACAAATCTACAAATAAAGTGACCAATATTACACCCTGGACCAATAAAGAAAAACAAAGTTGAACTTCTTAAAAAAATAATTAGGCTTTATACTTTTATAGATAACTTAATTTAATTCGTTCGTGTACTATTCAGAAAGGAATCACAAGTGAAAAGTAAAAGCTTTAACCTATTGCAGTTTTAGTGACTTAACTTCTTATATAAAATTCCCACCAGCTAACGAAGAATCATAACTCAATAAACATGCAATCACTTATTTCATAAAGTTCCGAATATTAAGAAGCAAAAAGGAGAAACAGTTTTATAGATCCCAACAGAAGCGACCCATTCTTACAAAACCAAATAGATCCGAATCCACTAACACTGTGTTTGGATAGAAGGAGGAGAATGGGAAGGGACGAGAAATACCGAAGGGGATGGAATGGGATGGAATGGGAAAGGAAATTTTTTAACCTTTGCTTGTTTGGATGTTTAATGAAAGGGAAAGAGAAAATTTTTCCTTTCCTTCCATTTTCCTGTTTAAATGATTCAATTTAACAAAGGTAAAATTATATTAAATCATGACGATTGACAATTATACCCTTAAAATTAAATAAACGGAGATTTCTAATTTGCAAGAACTAATGCTTCATTACTATCGGCAAGATCTCCTTGTTCTTACGTGAAGTACTGGCTCCCCTCATCTAATTTACCGGCACTGAGACACTTGTGCCAAGAACATGTTCACAAATACTGCAGAGATAAGATTGTAGAATCCAAAAATGTCATCCTTCGGCCCACATTGATCAGTTTATTTTTTTTCCTTAATAACGACCAGGTGGCAATGTCATTAATCATAAATTGCATAGATTTCCATGTGCAAGCGCTAAATTGCCAGACATACCAGTTACCACTTCAATTACTGGTACCAACCTACCCTACTCCTATTAAATAGGAATTAAACAAAATGCTACTACTAAATAAAACATTTAAAAGTGGTGCGACTAAGAAATTGGCCAGGATCAAATTGTATTTGCTGCTTCATAACTTTCATCATTCCAGACACTCAACCAAATACTGCTTGCAAGGCTATTTATCTTAAGTGCCAGAGACACTCAACCAAGTACTGCCTTGAAAGAATTTTCAAATAATAACAATTAAGGATTGAAAAAGCAACGATTTATTACTATCCAAATTCAAATAAAACAACATTGACTAACATGAAACATAATCCTTATCAGTTACAACTTGCAAGAAAATTAGACATCATTCATAATTTATTTTATAAATAATAAAGCTTTAATAACTTCAATCAAAACTATAATAACTTGGCAGCAGTTGCAATTCTTGATTACATATCAGCACACTCCTTTCTCCAATGATGACAGCTCCTGCACATAAAATTGAAATTGTAAATTAAATTAACACAAACCACTTATTGTTTCAGAACTCACTGATGCGACTCAATCAAACCAAGTGATTTACAATTTGAGCAATTTATTTATAAAAGATTGGTGTACTGGTTTATCCATGAAAAATACACGTACATCCAATTATTGATAAACCAAAAACATAAAAATGCATACTTACCTAGATCAACTCCATTAGCTACTCCTTTCGTTCTTCCAAAGGAAGACTGAGTACTGCCTCAAGCATATCAGGATTTTTAACCAAGAAGCTATATGCAAGCTTTCTCTTTGATGGTTCAAGTTCTAACTCAACAACACGAGTCCAAATTTCAGTTGCAGGCATAGAAAGCTTTGAAGTTTGTGCCTTCACAAGTTGTTATGTATGTGAGCTTTGTGCCTTCACAAGTTGTTCAGTTTGTGAGTATTGTGCATTCACGAGCACCTCAGTAGACTTTACTATAGCTTCAGCAACCCCTTGAATTCCTTTTATAATCTCAGCTTGAACTTCGTCCCTAGTAAGTTTTTGCTTTTTACCATCAAGAGAACTGGTGTTCTCATTGTATAAATCTCCAAGTGTTGCCTCGTTATTTGCCACCATTCGATCAATAGCTGCTATGCTCTCACTTTCTGTATCATCAATCTGCTGAGCCAATCGCTGCCTGATCTCTGAAGGTGTTTCAGCATTTTCTCCATTAGCCCTGTCTTGTCCATATAGATTTTCCAAACTCTTGTAATGCATAATTGGCTTATTCCTCCAATTAGCAGCTTCTGGGTGAGACTGACCAAAAAAACAACCATACTTACAATTGTATTTGTTGTTCGAAAATAAAGTTGGAATCAAATAAAAATTATTCAGAATCTCCACATACCTTAATTAACTTATTCCAAACATCATCCGAATCGGCAGACCACATATTAGTGGCGGAACTCCACGAGAATCCACCTAAATTTCGAAACAGATCATAGCAAGCTCCAAAACCCTTCTTGATATACTTCATACGATTCATCACCTTAGCCTTATCAATTGGTTTGTCTGGGTAAGCAACCTTGAGCTCATTCACTATGTTTTCGTAGGCGTGAGTCGTAAACGTTCCATTGACACGATTTCCAATGTCCTGTTGGTGTACAAATGCATTAATTAAAACCTCGTCCATTGCCTCAGACCAGACAAGTGACTCTCCTTTGCCTCCACTAGCAGTTGGAGTTGAGCTCGAAGAACTTCTTTTCCTGCCCATCTGAAAGCTATGTAAAGATTAACAACATAAGCACTTAACTGAAATAGTTAGTAGTAGAGTGACAATATTCAAACATTTATGTTCCAACGATCAACAGACAATAACAGCCAAAACAAGTGCATATAAAATCATATCAAATAGATCACCATATAGTTTTACAATAAAACATAAAAGCTAAAAATTAAACAAACCACACAACACAATTCTAAAATGCTAAAAAGTTACTAGTATATTATCTAATGAATATTGATAGCATATTTTTTTAAGCTGAATTATTATAATCTCTCCACATAGCTGCAGCTATGTCAGTTTTAATTTGTTCGCCTCTAATCAACTCCTGGAGGTCTTCCCGACCAACAGTACGAACAACATCTGATGGGTCATCCCGTAGATTTGCAACTTCTGCATCTACTTGTTCCATGATTCGTCTATCTGGATCTTGATCAATTAAATAGTTGTGTAGTACACAACATGCCACGATTATCTTCTTTTGTGCCTCTACACTGTAAAATGGTTGATTGGCACTTCCTATTATTGGAAATTTCTTCTTAAGAACTCCAAAGGCCCTCTCAATTGCATTGCGCAGAGATACATGTCGGAGATTAAACAACTCCTGGGAATTTCGTGGTGGATTTCTTGAGTACTCTTTGAGATGATATCGTGTTCCTCTATAAGGTGTGATCAACGAACTCGTTGTCATAAATCCCGCATCAACAAGATAATATTTTCCTATGATAATGATAAGTATTTTAAAAAATTATTTCTCACATAAAACTATTTCTTGCTATGTAATATTATTTGACCGGTTTCAACAATATATGTTACCTTCTGGAATAATTAGGGTTACCTGAGCGATGAGGAGAGAGCAAGCCTCAATCGTGCTTAAATAGAAGAAGATCGCGCGCCAGGAAGGGTATAGCTGGTAATCGCTGCCAATTCGCATCTTGCCGATTTCTCTTTCCCTTCATTCTCCGCCGATTCGGAGGGTAATTTTTTTGTGCAGGAAGGGAATTTTGGAAGGGAACCATTCCCCTCGCGATTTATTTCCCTTTCCGATTCACTACCATCCAAACACGGACAAGTTCTGATTTTTTTCTTATTTTCCGTCCCTTCCCACCCGATGCCTACCATCCAAACACAGTGTAAGGAAATGAGTTATTCTGTTCGGTCCTTGAACTTTTACAGTTATTTCTCAACAGCTCTTAGAAACTCATGAGTCAGTCCCTAAAACTCATATTTCTAAACCACTAAACCAGTATTCACCTATACCGTACCGAACCGGTTCAAAGGTTATACCAACCTAGATTAAGGTTGCAAAGCAACCATCACCATCTTCTTCAAACCAGATCCCAAAAGAGATTTACGAAAGTAGCTGAAATTTGAAGGAGAAGATACCTCGCATTGCCAATCGATCAAATAGAACATCTAATTGTCTCTCATCTTCACCAAATCAAGATATCACTTGGAACTTCCAACTCAAGTAAAAAGAAAGAGGGAAAATGATTCTGTGGTGGGTACCAAAGAGAAAAGGAAGGAGGCGATACCAGGTAGGCCTATTTATAGGCGAAATCACAACAGAAATTGTCCCACGTGTCACAACCTTGATTGACTAGGATCAACACATGTGTCCAGAGGATAAACTTGAGGAGTGTGGGGCCCTTCCTGCAGGTCGGTCAAGAGAAAGAAAAAAAAGCAACGAGAAGTAACCTCACGATCTTGATCAACCGGAGAAGGCTTCTCCATCAGTTCGAGCCAATCAGTGATCGAAGAGGAAAAATGGATGACCATCGCAGCTAAAATGAGGGTGGAGAATATAGCAGAGAGGAAAAAGTTTGGTGTCCGATGGAAAGATTAGATCAAAGAAATCGAACAGCTCAAATTAATTCAGAATTAATCTTCTCCATCCAATGGTCCACTTTAATCATAAACATAATTTCTTTGATTTTGAGGTTATAAATTATAGATATTCACTCAATCGTTCTCTTAACTTTTGGATCTTCAGTACCTATTGTCTATATAAACTAATATATGTTGTTTTCAGAAATTTTTTTTTTTAGCCTCTAATTTATTTATTTCCATTGACAAATTTAAAATCTTAAATTAAATCTCAATTAGATTTTTGGATATTATTACAATATGTTTATACCAACTAAAGTTGTCACACCCCGAAATAGAAATACAACCTGCAATGTATAAACGCAAGGCTTACATATCATATATAATATCAATAATATAACATATAATTGACACCCTTTATTTCATAATTATAATTATCACTAATATGTATAACATGAAGAATTTATGAAGTAAGACATCATACTAATTAGATGTTCAAGCAAAAATTGCGGAAATAAAACAAGTAATGGCACCTAAACAATCATCCTCACTAGTTTTATGAAAACTTGTTTGTTTGTTTTCATAAGCTGGGTCTAAATTTAAAAAAAAAAAAAAAACGTGTGAGAAATTAGACAATCTTTTAGTGTAGTATAACAACACTAAACTTGCTATTAAAATATCAATTATGCAATTTATACACATAGATGCAACATAAATTTTTTTTTAATTAGTTCAAGTCATAAATAACCACAAGTCCTACCCAATAAGCCGCAAGTCGGTACTCATATTCAATCTCTAGCTTGGTGTGAAACACCAAAGCTCATGTGAAGAATGACAAACATGATCATAACAAGTCCTGGACGAGTTTCTTCTTAAGCTTTTTTTGTTGGAGTTATGTCCTAGAAGTCAATATTTAATGACTTATTTTCTTAGTTTATGTTAATGATGATATTTGATCATTTGTTCCTAGAGTTTATTATTGACAGATCATTCAGGTTGAGGATCTGAATTGTAGATCTCTGTGGATCATTCATTAGAATGACAATAATAAACCTAAATCGTCCATAATCTTGATAATTAACAAGGAACATTAATTATCATAAAAGATTAGTATGCAAGTTAAGTGATGATTAAGTTCTACAAATCATACGTAAGGAGTTACTAACTTAATTGCATATGTGTATGTTATTAGAACATAGTACATGACTTGACCCAATGAAATAAACATATGGATTGTGTTAAGTGTCATTGTTTATTTCATATAAGTTTGATTCTAAGTTTGAGATGTTCACCTTTTCCACATGAGGATAGGTTCAATAAATATCGTCTAACGTTGATTCCTGATAAAGACTGCTATAAGGACTTTATTTATGTTCTCTTGAATTGTGCGGGGAAAAGTTGTTCATCAAGAAAACCGTATAGTGAGTGATGATATATGTTTGGGCCCCTTGATGGAGTTGGATCGTATGCATGCAAACTAGACGATCAACTCTAGATCAAGAAATGTATAATCTGCAAGAATGACACATTCCTATCTTGGATTATACAATGATATCATGTGACATAAGAATCAGATAAGGAAATACTTATATTTCTTGTGCAGGATTAAGATATTGTAACGGTACATTATTTATGCGAATTGGGAACCATAACGTGTTGCTAGATACCGCTTATGATTATTGGAATTAAATGATGATTTATTTCCATGGCCAACATAGCATAAATCCTCAAAGGATCACACAATTAAGACTTCAACCACACGGTGTGTTATTTGATTTATTTGTATTGGAGAATGCAAAATATGATAAGTTGATTAATTAATTATTAACCGTTGTGAACCGTTATGATTAATTTAATCAAAGAGATCATATGGAAATTAAATAATGCATGTACTAATCCTAAAATAATTATTAGGATATTGATAATTGATTCAACACATTGCAATATAATTATTGGAATTATATTGAGAGGATGGGCTTTATTTATTAGTAAATTAATAGCCCAACTAAAGAGTAATTAAATGGGTCTTTAATTAAATGAATTAGAGACTAAATTGAGCAACAAATGGAGCCCATAAAGGCCCATTTCGTGGCTGTCCTAGGGTGAGTGGCAATGTTGTAATAAGTTACAACTTGTCATGAAGAGTGGTTGGCTATATAAAGGGGTCTCTTTGGGAGCAAACCCTAGCCGTCATCTCTCTTTCTCTCCCCTCCCTTGCGCCTCTACCTAGAAGAGAGATTTTTTTTCTCTCTTCTCCATGGCTCTTCCCTTCCTCTCTTAGCTCTTGTGTTGAGCACAAATCTATACCTCTCAATTAGTTGATTGATTAGAGAAGTGCAAAAGGATTAGTCTCATCCTTCTCTTGCTAGCACAAGATGAAAAGATGGTGGTTGGGCTCCTTGGTGGACCCAAGGTCAAGCACGAGGTGGAGACGATGGAGGAGGCACGCCATCGACTCCCATGCCATGGATTCGAGCCTCATGAATGCGATTTCATGAGATGTACAATTCTTCCTACTCTCATCTTGAAATGCTTGTGAATGATGTCGAAATCTAGATCCCTTGTGTTTAGTTGTTGTTTCTTGCTATTTGATGGCACAAAAATGGAATTAAACACTTTCCTAACATTTTTTCCCCCTTGTTCATGGTCAATGTGGATTTATGTCAAGTTCATGTTTCAACTAGAATCCCACAAGTATATAAATAATATCTACATCTATAATTCCGTGATTACAATTTACAATTTTAATAAATTTGACTAGCAACATGTAATTTCCGTATTTCTATCAATAATCAATAAATCCATATAAAATAAATAGGTTTAAGTTTCGAAAACTCGCAATTGTGAACAAAGATAACACGAATCTATACTCATCTTTCTCCTCCTAGTCATTCTTTAATATGTTTGTAAAACTCATGCATGAATGATTAATCATACCAAGCTCACTTGATATGCTAGAAAAAAAAAATAATAATCTTTTTTTAAAATGATATTATTTAATTTGTTGGAAATGAAACAAAATGAAGGGAAAAAAAATCGTTTTTACTTTAAAATGGTTATTCCACAATTTTGCCAAAAAAACACACAAAAGAAGAGCATTTTCTCCATGTGTCTGGATTTATACTTACTAGTGCTAAACTCGCGCGTTGCACGATTCATTTCCATGAGAATATATTATGAAATAATTTCCAAATGAGCGTGGATATGGTATGAAATTTTTTACAAATAGATGTGGAATATTGAGGATCATTATCAAAATAAGAGGGGATTTTTTTTGTTGATAAAAAAAGTAAATAAATGTGGAACGCTCACACCAATTGGCAAATATGGAATTCCACATTTGATATTAATTTTTGTATCTTCATTTTCTTTTTATTGATTATGAATGATTGATGTCTTATTAATTATCGATAAATAAGTTCATATGTCTTGTTGATTATTTTATCTCAAATTCATGCAATGCAAAAATATAATTAAATAATCATGCAAAAATATTTTATATATTCAGAGCATAAAGATTTTATATCACTATATTTTTATAATTTTATAAGCATGCATATAAAGTTATAAACTTGATGAAGGAAAGAATTTTGGAAGACCTCCAGAAAATCAAATCAAAAGTACAATTTTAATAATTTATAAATATAAAATTAATGAATGGGTTACTACTTATTACGCAAATTTTTAAAATTTTTGAACCTATCAATCTGATATTAATCACGGGACACCCATTATTGATCGGACGGTTGAGATGCCGATGGACACTCTGCACAACAGGCAGATGATGCGATTCCGGAAATGCATCCCTAAAAATTAAATGAGTACAAACTCATTATTTTTTTGTTGTTTTCCTTACCTAAATAAGTAGTGACCCATCATTTTTTTGTTATTTCTAACACATATCCATGAACGCAAGTTGAAATATTAATGAAATTTAAAAATGGGTCAGTAAATATGAAGACATATACCCCGTCAAACAAAAGTAGAAAAAGATTCCAAAAAAATGAGAGAACACAAAAAGAAAATGTGGACTTGGTACGCGTAAATCACAAACTCCATTTAATTGAGACCAACAATACAGAGACATAAAAGGGCGTGGACCTTGTGCAAATTAATACAAAAAGCACCAACATCTCTGATGTGTGAGCTTATAATACCCAAAAGTAACCTAAAAACAACCGCAAGCGTACGATGATTCGTTGGTACAGTCGGGGTCGTATCCACAGGGACGGTAAGATGAGTACTAAACCTTACTTATTCACAAAATCTAGACGGTAAAATAAAAGATTTAGACTTAATCAACAAGTAACAAAAACAATCAACCAAAGGTAAATAGAATAGTAGCAAGTTTTGGTATTTTTGGTATTAAAATATGGTATAAAAATGTCCTAGGGGTTCGGTTTCCACCTTGGTCAGGGTTCGGGCTGTCAACGGACGTCGCTCTCGCGTCGCATCGTTGACTCGTGCATGCTTGGAGATCTTGTGCGACCGCACGGCCCTTGGTTAATGTCGAATCGACAAAATAACATGGTTTCTAGCTCGTGTGGAACAGATCTAGCCATACCTAATCTCCTGAACCTCAACTCTCGTAATGTTGGTCACAGAACCTGGTATGGAACCTAGTCTAAAGCCCCCATTAGGTTAATTAACCCTCAACTCTCGTAATGTTAGCTTAATTATCTAAGTCCACTTGTTGATTCTCTAAGGCATCCATTAGACTTTCGCCTAAGCAGAAATTTGTCCCTCTCGGGCTTAAATTGGTCACCTCTAGGCTCCTAACCTACCTTGAGTACTTATTTGGTTCAACTAAACAATCTACACCCTTTGCCTAGATTAGATGTGGCCATTCACCTAATAGGAGGTTTAATCAAGTAATCAAACACAAACAAGCATAGTCATATAGAAATCAAACAAGTAGTACACAATAGAAATCAAGTATCAAGTCAAATCAACAAACCTAACCTCAGTTTCAACTAGCCCTAGAATATAACTAATCTAACCTAATATGATGCAAGAATAAACAACTAAAACAAGTGAAGAAAATGATACAATCTCCATGGAAACCAAAATAGGAAGAGGAAGGCGAAAGCCCCTTCTCGAGCCTCTTCTGACTTTTGGATCTACAAGGAGGAAGATTGGGTGGAGGGATGGGGTGAAAGGAAGTCGAAACGGGTGCTTTCCAAGGTGGCAGGGAGGTGGTGCGGTCGTACGGGACCCCTGTGCGGTCGCACAGGGGCCGCTGGAGGTGGATCGGGTTGGTATCGGGGTGCGGCGCCACCAAGGAAGAAGGTGGAATGAATGATGCCCTAATTTCGGATCTTTGGGCGCCTTATATAGGTGTTGGGGTAGGGTTTGGAGCTCCGTGCGGTCGCATAAAAGGCCCGTGCGGTCGCACCAAAGTCATCGGCCCAAAATTGAGTCACGTGCGTACCTTCCAAGCCCAAAATGGGCCTGTGCGGTCGCATGACATTCCTGTGCGGTCGCACAGGGTATTCTGAGCCACGCTTCATGCGCCGATTCGTGCCGAATTACACCATTTTCGTTGTGAATTGACTTCATGTTCCTACAAATCAAAATAAACCCAAGCAGTACCAAATTTCTACAAATATAAACAAAAAATAAGTAAAAGTAAATAAAATCAAGGGTTGTGAGTTATGATTTGGGTTAATGTACGGCCTAAAACCATATATAAATACGCGACATCAATCTCCACATGGTTCGTACATAAAAATATACTACTAAAAACCTACGGTTCGGATGGGAGCTAAAATGAGATTGATGGTTGAGATCATAATATTGTTCTTACTACAGTAAACTCGTGCAAGGCACGATGCACCAGTATAATAATAATTTTCCCACGCATCAAATGGCTCCGTGTTGAATCATAATATTGGGCATTTTTCTTCAAAGGTCAACAACTAGATAATTCAATAAACAAATTATATGATTTAACTAAATAGTGCCACTAGGATTGCAATCTTCCCCGATTTCTCTGACATGGCGGAAGTCAGGGCCGACTCACTTTGTGCATCCATTTTTAGCCTCTTTTTATTTTTTTATTTTGGACAATTTCTATGACAGTGATAGAGCAGGATTTTCTTCTAGCCAGCACGTGGACCAAGCACTGGAGACAATGCAGAGAGTTAGGATGCTTCTTTGTTTTGTTGCTTGCTGTGTTGTAACTATATTTGTGTGCTAAATATTATAATACTTGAATAGTTGGATGTTATGTAGAAGTCTCTCATAAGAGCATGGTTTAGAAGAACAATATTTCATCGTCCTGGGTTGTTAGTTCATGAACAATATTACTAATACTGTATTATAATATTTCATCGTCCTGGGTTGTTAGTCTCCACAATTATATCAAAATAAGTTCATGAACAATATTTCTATCTGCAATTTGTTGTTAGTTGTGCTCCTTTTCGTCGTCCTGGGTTCTCTCTATATTATCCCAAATTGGACTCCATGTGGGTCTCGATCTGAATGCAACAAAGCATTGCACCAGTACAACTGCAAAAACGAGATGGTTCAATATGCTCCCGACCACCTATGAGATGATTCATGTAGAGTTGTAGACTTCGTATCTTCTCCATTAATTTCTCTTGGGCGGTACTAGTTGTAAATGAGGGGCATCGACTTAAAAGACCATAATTGTGGAGCAATGTATTCTGATTGACTTCTTAACACTTTATCATTTCAGCATGTAGCTCGGGCCGTGGATCGTCTGATATGAATCAGATGGATATGGGAGCCATGTTCTTGTAACCATATTGATAGGCCTGCAAAAAATGAGCCGCCCAATCAAAATCGAACGAATGGAATCCGTGTTGCACGCTGTGTCGCGTGACACAGGATCCTGATCATGTAAAAGCCGCTATGTTCCTTGAGTTATACTTATATAGCGCACTGTAAAATCTGCTATTTAGGTGTTCTTTTTAAAGAAAAAAATAAATATTTGTTCCATTTAAAATTTTTTAGTATAATATTTTTCTTATTGAAAAAATCGGAATGAGAAGACACTTTACTCTGGACCGGAGGTAATCACACCGCAGAAAATACAGCGTATGAAGATGGGATGGCACAAACCCATTCATTCGACCAGACTAATTGACATCACAAGTCATAGACTCATACAACACAATGCTCTAAGTCTAAATATTTGTATTGATTATTGAGAGTTCTTTGATTTTTTTCAAGGGAAAGCATAATGTTTTGCGCAATTTATTTCCAACTCGTTTGGTTCAGTTTCGTATTTTGGTTCGATATTTAAAATATTGTTGATTTCTTTAATGAAACAATAATACAAAATTGAAAAAATAAACAACAAAATATTATTATATTTATATATATTTTTTAATAACAGTAATATGAAAAAATAGTAAAAAAAATTAGAAAGTATTATTAAATTTATGTGGCTCATACTGTTATTATACATATGAATCATAACATATACATTTATGCGACCTCATAAAGTTACTTTCGTCGCATTTTTAAAACTTAACGTTTTGAACTTTCACATTTCTAATTTGTGATATATTTGCAACATAAAAAATAAAAAGAAATTCTTCCACAATATGTATGAAATTACACAACATTTCCATGTACCATGACCGGTATGACTCTTTTTGGACAAAAAATAAGTAGAGAGGATGTAGTCATGACTCCGTAGGACAAATTTTATTAAAAATAGAAGTTACACTACTACAAATAAGCGCGCACACACACAAAAATAAAAAAAGAAGATTCATAAAACACTAACAGCGCGCACAAAAAAAAATAGAAAAAGCTCTACTCATCATCCCGTCGCCGCCGTCGACCATCTTCGGCTTCTCTTCCTCCTCCTCCGACTCTTCGGACAAGTCCTCCGAGTCTAACGAGTCCGTGCAATGAAGTATATTGAAGTGCTCATGGAGAGCTCTGTCATTTTCCAGATGCAGTCCGCAGTTAGAACAAATCCTGGTCCTCCACCTCTCTGTCATTTTCCAGATGCAGTCCGCAGTTAGAACCGCAATTGGAACACTTGCTCGGCCTTGTCATCCTTCTCTCTTCAGCTGTTTTTTTCTTCAACCTTTCTCTCTCAATCTCTATGTGTCCTCTCTCTCTCGCTCTCTCTCAATCTTTCCGTCTCCTTTCTCTCTCTCGCTCGCATTATGTAGATGGAGTGCTAATTCAAAAGTTTAAATAGCGGATAGCAGATTCTTCACAGACAACCTCAAATCATAGCGTATAGCAGGTAGCGGTTATTTAACGACCACTATGGGATCGTATACATCAGATACATTTTTTGATTAAAAAATAGATATCTTATTACACTATATTCATACGTTAATAGTTTAATTTAATATATGCAATTCAAATATTCGAACATTAAATATGTAGTTTGTATATGCAGACATCATATATTCATATGTAGTTCGCATATGCAGACATCATATATTTATATGTAGTGCGTATATGCAGACATCATATATTCATATGCAGTTCGTATACGAAGATATCATATGTCAAAGATATGTTCGTAATACTTATTATATATAAGCAAATATTTAATTGCGTAGTTATATTTCACTAAATAACCACTAAATACATTTATATGTTATAAATTTTACTAATTTAGACACCATAAGAAATAAAATGTTAAAAATATATATCTTTTAAGTAGTATTATGGTATGTTTATAAATACAGCTATATAGCGACACATTTAGTTTAGCAACATAGCGATCTATCAAGTCACACCGCTATCGCGGCTATTGCGATCATTGCAGCCGCTATTTTAATCATTAAGTGCTATGATTGCTCAACCAAAATTGTAAACTGCCACAAAGAGAGGAGTGACACAGAGAGATAAATGGAAATATTTAATTAGGTAAAATGGTTAGTGTTAAACTTACATTTTCTTTTAGAATTGGCGCCTCTTCAATTTCAAATGACAATTTGCTTCTTCGGTTTCACTAAATTAATTGGAGAACGTAAAAAATTAATTGGCCATTTATTTGAAAGTTAATGAGGCACTATTCACCTTGTGGATGGAAATTAAAAGAAATTAAATATGTTGCAATATTGTGGACAGGAATTACATCTCAGCCGTGTGCAGTTGTGCACTCATTTGAAGAGATGGACACGGACGGTTTTTTTGAACCATGTTTAATGAATGTGTTTCAAAAACATGTCCGAAATAAGAAAAAAAATAATAAATATCTCGTGCACTCTAAACAGTGATTTGAACTATATAATACATGAGTCTCATAACACATTGGATGATTGGATCCTCAAAAGTCAATGCAAAAGCAATGCCCTTAATATCAGTGTGTGAAAATAGTGTAACAAAAACACATAATCCAAACAGAGTGTAATAAAAATTCCATTTATTTTTACAGAATTTTGATTTAGTAGAATAACACCATTGCGACAATAGTAAAAAAAGGGAGATTTTTACTCTTTTTTTTTTTTCAGTGCATGATTAATCAAAGACCTGTAATCATATTTTTTTTTTACCGCCAATATTTTTCAAAGGTTGCATTGCACTATTTATTATTTTTTTATTGGAACTTCTTGGATCAAAAAAAACGGATTAGGTGCATCAGCCGAAAAGAAAGAAAAATGTTCAACAGCTTTATTGCTTGTTTATTGAAAAAGTTGCTAGATTCAAGTTGTTTACTAGCTTCAATTTTTTTTTTTTTTTTTTGCACTCTTTTTGGTCATTATTGCAACTTTTTCTTGTCTACGATTAAACAACCTGAATTTTAGGGGTTCATCTGGCGTGCTGTTTTAAACAAAAAAAAAATAAATCATTTTTCTTAATGGCTTTGTTTTTATTAAAAAAACAAATCATTATTATTATTAAAATTCTTGGTAATAGTTTTATTATTAAAAACTCCGGCCACTGAATTTTATGTGCACTGGCTGAAAAAAAAAATTAACCTGATAATTAAAATATAGTGTGCAACCAAATAGTTCTATATATATCATTCGTTGTTAAGAAAATTTTTATGACATTCTATTTTCTATGAAGATTTGATGTGCTATAAACTTATCTTTTGTATTCTTAACAGCCAGAAATTAAATATATAACTTCAATCATGATTGCGAATTAATTTTGTGCATAAGTAGTACAGTTCCTACACATTTGTACGTATAATAAAACTCGCTTCTTATTATATTTCAGAATTCAGAGATTATAGTTTCTATTGTTTTATTGAATTTTGAGTCGATGAGAAAAATATATGTATTTTTAACTTCTGTAAATATTTAGAGATTAGAGGAATAACCTAGAATTTACAAAATTAGTAATATATATGAAAAAAACAATATTATTTTATTTCATTACTTTTCAAATTTCAGAGTTTTTATTTAGTTTTTCCGGTCTTAAGGAAAAATATGTGTATATAATGTTATTTAAGATTTGAAAAAAATATGTTTCCTTAAAGAAAAAAAATATATGTAATTCCATAATATATCTGTTCACAAAAAAATACGAATCATTTTTTTTCATTTGAAAAAAGAAAGAGTGAATGTAGAATTCTACAAAGCCAACCTTTTATTTTGATTGTATAAGATAAGATTTAATAATGATCCGCTACACAAAGTGATGGGATTATTTCATTTCAGATGTAAAAAAGAGATGAAGCGTTCCAAGTGGGCATGCATCAGAAAACCTTTTTTTTTTTTAGGCAACTCATGTATCAGAAAACTTGCGAGAGGTAAACAATAAAATGGCAAAGAAACAATGAGCGCTCTAGCAGGAACTATTTACGAAATGTACACAGGCACAACAAAAAGCTAACTCGAAAAAAAACGTGATAGGGAAAGAATTATTAAAGTAGTGTTAATGTTGTAATGCATCTGCAGCTTTGTTTTTTTTCTGATAAAGAAAGATTTTTAATGCAAAGGGCATGATGGGAATAGTTTTTTTATTAAGAATTTTATTTTTTTTAATTCCATAAGAGTTGTAACGAAATTGTAAAGTTCCTTAATAATTCCATAGTAATTCCATAATTTTTAATTCAAACTGCTCTTGAAAGACGTTTAAGACTCTCATTTTGTGTCATCATCTGTCTTCGCTAATTCACTTTTCTGACCAGAATATTTAATTTTATTCAATCAATTATCTTTTGCGGTTGGAATATATTTGATTTCAATCTCTCTATAAATGCTATGTGCTTTGTAACATTTTTACTATTTATTTATCCATCTCAAGTTAGTTCTAATTATATATACATCCATATATTATGGTACAATTATTATTAACTTTCAAATTGTATATACTGAAAGTTCTTTTTTAGGGCCGTCTATACTAAAAGATTAAAATAAATATTTTCCTCATCAGTCTGGTAAGAAAATTAAATGTGAGTCAACTTCAACATTGTAAAGGTCAAGAAAAAGCATTATTGCAACAAGTGTGTGCGAGAGAGAGAGACTGAAGGAGAGAGATAATAAAGTGGCAGCCTGGCAGCAGGTTGCACGACACATGTGGTTTACTTGATTTGCTAGGGAAGGAAAGTGAGAGCGATTCCTATGAGATGATTCTTGTAGACTTCGTATCTTCTCAATTAATCTCAGATTTGCTAGGGGTATCGACTTGAAGAACTTAATTGGGGAGCAATTTATTCTGACTTCTTAACACTTTCTCATTTCAGCATAGAGCTTTGCTGACCGGGAGGAGAAATGTACAAGCTTTTACATTTCGTGAGCTTGCCTCTCCCTTGATCCAGTCTCTCTTGGCATTCAAAGAGAAGTTTTTCAGCCTCTGACTACAGGTGAGAAGGTGGACGAGTTAAAGAAGCTAGATTGTGGACCCCCACTTGTTGCAGCGACAAAAGGACGCAATGCTAAACATTCTTCCTGAGACATATCATAGTGTCAGTGGACTTGTCATCATTAGTTCAGGATGAGTATCAGTATGCATTGCAGTCAAAGAGTATATATATATATATGTGTTTCTGATGAGAATCACACCAAGTATAATTTATTCCTTCTAAAGAATACAAACACACCATAAATATTATACGTCTAGTTCCTATTTTACTTTGAAAAAAGTATTTCTACATTGTTTTGTTATCTTTTTTTTTGTGATTTTACGACAAGGGTTCATTATGGAGCATTAAATTGCAGGGAATATCTCAATTTCCAAAAAATTAAAAAAGAAAGGCCAGATCATGGTGTATGGCTCTTTCAAAATCAAATATCATGTAACGTCTATCCATAAGATTTTTGTTAGAAAATCGTGGGTAAACACATACCGCAGCGGAAATCGATTTTCCAAGATCTCTTGCGATTTCTTTCACGGCATGACACGCTAAGCCCTTCCACGTTTTCACGACCACCGTCTTCATACGCTAGTGGACAGCAATCACGATTGGAAGCCGAGTTCCAACGAGTTCTGCCACACTATCCACAGCCACGGTGCCAGACGGACTGCCACGCGCCAACCTCTCGAATAGGTTGCGGTGTTTCACTCTCCATCGAGTGCTCCTACCGATCAAACAAGTAGAAGAGAAGTGGATCTCTCTCTCCCTCTATTCTCTGTCTCTCTCTCAAGAGAAAATGACTCACATCTATATAGAATTGAATCTGTTTAGAGAATATATAGAGATAAGGACCAGAACACCAAAAGGTGCGTCCTGTCCAACGGCCCGCTGAGATTTCCAGCGACCCGCTGAAATTGTCTCAACTTCAAAATTCCAACAATTTTATTATCTGTCTAGTTTCCTCGAATTGTACGATACAAATTTTAATTTTTAATTGGAAGCTTTCTGTCCACAAATAAAAGATATCTACCATGGACCAAAAAATGGGTTGAATATATAATTTCAATATAAGAGCAGCTTACCAATAAAACAGTGGCCGGTGCCAACCGAATTCCAGCTTCCATTCGCACACGACCTTATTGAAAGCATTTTGTCGATCATCAGTTTGCATTTAGTTTGCTTTTGAGAATTATGTGCTTCTGTTTTGTTTCTTCCTTTTCTCCGTGAGTGATTGGTTTGGGGCAGCGATCATGCGGGTGGAGCTTGACGACTACCGTTAACTAGAAAATTAATATTGAAGTGGTGCATTTGTTTACTAATTAACAAAGAAACAATGCATTTATTGAAAACGAAAGGACATATTATGCAACTTGTTAGAATTAGACAAAGGCAACAGCAATAAGTACGTATTGTAGCTAATAAGCACCATCTTATGTGCGTACCAAGTCTAGTCGCTTTAAAACCTGATTTGATTTGTGCTGTTATTGTGGAACCAAGAAATTAAAGTTTAGACGCTAAAAAGTCAAAGGAGTTCAATGAATAAGGAAATATATTCAACATCTTTTGCCAATTGAATTTAACAAAATGCTCAAGCTATAATATATTAAATGGGTTTTTTTTTTTAAGTATTAAGATCAACTCTAAATCAGAATAATTTTAGAAGGAACTCGCAGACATCCTTCATCACTAAGAAAAGTATCTTGCACAAATAGATATCTAAGTTTCAATTGTCAAAACAGCAGCCGTGCAATTCTTTTTTATTTTTGTCTCTTTTAAATGCGAACTAACATTTAATGATTTAAAGTTCACAAATTAACATGGATTTGCGGAAGTAATACTTACAAGCTCAAGTAATTTAAACACAACTCTCCTAAACATTAATATTTTCCTTAATATTCAAGTCTCGACGTACGAATACAATGTGAACATCCAGAAAATTCCAAAGGTAATATTTAGATTGCTATGCTTGCTGCCTTACACAAAAGAAAGGACAATGTTTCCTCACAGAAAGCATTTTTGTAGAATCAAAATTTTAAAACGTCTATTGCCTGCTACATCCGTAGCAAACAACAAATTGCATAATTCTTATTATTGAATCTAATTTAAAAAAATATTATACAAAAATAAATAAAAATGAATACAATAGCCGGCTTCTCTTACAACCAACAGTAAGTTGGCCACATTATTATACTCTTGATTATGGTTGTCACGTTTTAGTCTACACTCCTAGCATGTTGCCTTCTTAATTATTCTATTTCTAACAAAATTTACGTTGGTTTCTAAGAAACATGTGGATAGATAAATAATGAAACAAACAAAAAATAAATTACCAAATAATCACAAGTGCAGAGTCCATAATTGTTAAATGGTCCCCGGGACTTTTTAGGCTTGATATACTATGGTAATGCATGTATACAGAAGTTGCAACAATTTCAAGACGATTTATTTCTGTTCGCTTTTCTAGCATAGATATAGAAGGGTTCTTCGATTTAATTTGAGCTGTCCGATTTGATCATACGGCCCCCAGGTCTGTAAGAATTTCCCAGATTTTATTTTACTAGCCACTTTTTTTTTTTTTTTTGATTGAATACTATTACTATTAGTAACGTATCCGCAATGGTGGAGGCCACGATTTAGCCGAAACTCCAGCCACGTGTCCGTTACAAGCGTAAATCAACGGGTGAAAATTGTGTGACTGACCGGTTATAGCCGTTAATCCCGTCTCTTTCGAGCGCGAGAGATTCTCAAACCATTTATACCCACAACAGCCAATGATGCTTCTGATCCATGTGGGGCCCTGTTTTTTTATACTGATTCTTTGAAAGGAATGTTTCACACGTCCGATTTTTACGAACTTTTACTAAAACCTCAGTTAGCCACATATAATGAAACACGTCACCTCGTATAAAAATCAGTAGATTCTTAAAGGTCTGCAGATATGATCTATTCTTCTAGCACGGTGGGATAGAGGGTAATAAAGTAATAGGCTTTTTCATCCTTCATTTTTCTACCTCTTATTTTATTCTTGACTCAGTATTATATTGGATGCACCAGATCTACCATTAAATGTTCAAACCTTTAATTATCTCTCCGGTTCTCCCGTGCAAATACGACTAGGTCTACGTTTTAAACCTAAAACCAGGTTCATTCAAATTATCCCCGCCATTTTTTAACCTTTTGCTTTACCATCTCTCTGGCCACTGGAGACAGCTTCAACTCAAGCTTCGGAATAAAGTTTCGTTCTTCGTCTCTCACTTTCTCCTTCAAGGCGAAGAAAAAAACATGTATAAATAAAGTCAAACTAATTTGATTTAATTCCCTCCAACCTCTCTCTCTCTCCAATTTTTCCAATTTCTCTCTCAAGCTTTCTAAGAAATCATGAACCTAAAACCCTAATTAACCTCGATTCTTTTACAATTTCAACTAGACTGAACTCGACTTGATTCCTCGAATCATCAATGGACGATCTACCATCGCACATAATCACTGAGATCCTCTCCAGTGGGCGCCTCGGACCAGCTGACTTGGCGCGAGTGGAGGCCACGTGTCGGATGTTTCGGTCCAGAGGACATGTGGCATTTGCTGGAGGAGAGTTTGCTTCTCTGGTGGAGTATGCTGCTTACAGAATTTGTCAGAATCATGAAATGTTTGTGTCGCTCAGTCAGGAAGCTAAAGTTGCATTAATAGAAAGATGTGGTGGTATTTGGAAAAAGGCGCTCCGATTTTTGAAATCAGTTGAGGGATCCTCTGGCACTGTCGAGACAGCTTCTGGGAATGTAATTTAATTGAATTTACTTTCATTTCTTATCTAGAATTATATTTATTTTGTGTCGTGGTTCAAGAGAAATGCCTTGCAAAGGAAACCTTGGAAAATCCCTGAATCGGAGGGTCTATATTTATAATTTATGAGTAAAGGTTCAAGTTGTGACGATTAATATGAAAAATATCATAATTAAGAATTGTTCGGCAAATTTGGATCAATATAGATAGGTAGCAAAAGTAAGAGTCGCTTGTCATATTGTATTAAACTTGTTTATCAGAGGTGGTATCAGGTCGTTTAAAATAGGCTTTACCTTTTATGTCAATTTTTTTTTTTATTTTTACCTTTGTAGTGTGAATTACAGAGATAGTTACCAGAAATTATAGCTTTATCTCTATTCTATATTTTAGTCCATGATAACAGCTTTTGATTTATTGCCTGCTATTTGCAGATGCAAATTACAACAGGAAGGTACCATACATTACTAATTCATGATTCATCCGTGTACTCATGTGGTTCGAGCTTATGTGGTGTGTTAGGCCATGGTCAGGACATAACACAGTGTGGCTCATTTAGACGTGTAACTTTACCGTCTCTTTCTCAGGTGATCAATATCTCTGCCTCTCACAACCACACTGCTTTCGTCATGCAAACTGGAGAGGTACTAGATTATGCTTTTGCAATTTTTTTTCTTGATGATGAGAGCCGTCTCTTACTAATCCATAGAAATTTTCAGAAAAAAAAACAATTAATTTTTTTTTTTTTTGTTGAAAGGTTTTTACATGTGGTGATAATTCTTCATATTGTTGTGGTCATGGAGAGGTGGGTCGTACTGTATTTAAGCCGACTCGGATAGAGGCACTTGATGGTATCCCTTGTAAGCAGGTAAATGCTATGCATAATTGTGGTGCCAATTCAGTCAACAAAATAATAATTAGATGTTTTTTTCTCTTTGCTAATTATTGTGTGTTACAACTGTAACCCAACTTAAATCAGCTTATAATCACTTATAGTTATTTGGAAACTAACCAGAAGGCAGAACCATTAAATATTAATAAATTGAGTGATGATTGACCAAATAGATCTCTCCTTGCTGAGAAATTTCAACAAATCTTTCTTGACAGAAACAAAATTTTCATGTCGTACCTTAACTATTGCATATGAATCATTTCTATATTCAGGTTGCAACTGGTCTGAGTTTCACAGTAATCCTGACCTGCGATGGTCAGGTCTACACATGTGGAAGCAATTCACATGGACAACTCGGCCATGGTGACACACACGATCGTTCAGAACCAAAATTGATCTCTCTATTTGAAGGCCTTGGTAAGGTTGTACAGGTGGCTGCTGGTGCCAGTTACACATTCGCTGTGACAGATGATGGTGTGGTGCACTCTTTTGGGTCATGTACCAACTTCTGCTTGGGACACGGAGACCAGCATGATGAGCTGTTGCCAAGAGCTATTCAGTATTTTCGTCGAAGGAATATTCATATTGTTAGAGTTTCTGCTGGAGATGAGCATGCCGTTGCACTAGATTCTAGTGGCTATGTAAGATTCTCTCTGTATTGGGTTTTGAGGCAGTTTGATCCTTTATGCACCTGGTGGTGGTGACCAGCCTTTTTGAGCTTGTTTCTGCTTTTTCACATCCAAAAGGACTAATTACAGAAACAAATAAGAAAGTAATTACAAAATATAAATAAAAGATTGTGCCATGCTCACCATGGGAACATAATCCATGTTTTTGCATGTCTAGTTGTGTTTTACTAGTTATTTTTTTCTGTGAGATAAACACATCTTTTCTGCAGGTATATACTTGGGGAAGAGGTTACTGTGGAGCCCTCGGCCATGGTGATGAAACTGACAGAACTAGCCCTGAACTTCTCACTAATATCAAGAACCAAATTGCTGTGCAGGTTTGGAATTTTCTTTCTTTGTGAATTTTTCTTCCTCTTGATCAAAATTGCTACAAGCTAAAAGTGATGGTTAGCATGTATCACATAGTTATCTATAGTAAATATGTGACTTAATCATCTTCCATTTCAGGTTTGTGCGAGAAAGAGAAAAACTTTTGTTTTGACTGATGAGGGATCAGCATATGCCTTTGGATGGATGGGGTTTGGTAGTCTAGGATTTCCTGACAAGGGGACCTCTGACAAGGTCATGAAACCTATGTTTCTAGAGAGTTTAAGATCACACTATATATCCCAAATCAGCACTGGGCTGTACCACACTGTGGCTGTCACGAGAAAGGGGCTTGTGTTTGGATTTGGGGACAACGAAAGAGGACAGCTGGGGCATGAGTGGATGCGAGGTTGTCTCAAGCCAACTGAAATTGTGGTGCAAAGGGTAATAGATGATGCTGATACTAATGGTAATGTGGCAATAGCAGTTCAAAGTGGTTGACTTGAAGCTAATTTATAAAGGTCAATTGTATTTTTAAATAATACAACTATGTATGTTTTTATAGTTTGGCTTTTGATTTCTTTTTCCCCTCTAGTTTAACAAGCATTGGTTTGCAGTGATTTCGTGGTATATTGTGGTTATATTTATGATTTGACAAACAAAAACACTTATTTATCTGTATACATGAATGTGTGTGATATCTCAGATTTTTGTGTACTAATAAGGATATATTTGAAGGACTAGTATGACAATTTTTTCATGGTATTATCTATATGTAATTCAAAAAGATGCTTTTCCTTCGGCCTCCGGATGACACCATACCCATCAGAACATTCTATACCGACCTAATGTCAAAAGAAAAATTTGTGATATTTTCTTTTTATTCGTTGGTCTGCTTTGTGCGTAGTTGTGCTTGTGTAACTGTTTTTCTGGGGCTACATTTAGTTTGTCCTTAGGTTAGTTTTATACTTGGGTAACTAGGTTCTACAAGCAATGGAATTGGGGCTAAATTTAGTGGTTGATGTCATCGAATCTGAAGTCGTATAGGTCCTCAAAAAATCATGGATAACAGAACCACCTAAAATCAGTGTGCTGTCAGAATACTCATACAGCTGCTTTGCAGCCAACTCCTTGATATTATCAATCTCACTTTTGCAGCCATCTTTTCAACAACTATTTTTTTTAATGTTATGGTATTCCCTACAGAAGCATTTTCTAAGCAAAATGCCAAACATCCTAGATATTTTGTCCCGTTTATCCCATCTCTTTTATGAAAAATGTTGCATCTCCCGACAAAAGTTTTTTGAGACTTTCTAACAAAAAAGACTTTCTAATTGCGTGTGGCCATGTGTGGTTGCATTGGCTGCAAAGCGACATGCAATTAATTGCCTATTAGTCTTAAAAGAACCTTTCTGATCCGAGAACTTAGTGTGTTGTCTTAAAAAAATAGGAATAAACCAATCTGAAAGGGAAAGATTTCTGAACAAACGAAACTTTGCAACGATGCAAAAAGGGAAGTCTTCTGGATGCATGCAGTTTAAATTTTGCAAAGACAACACACAATACTAAAAAGTTATGTAGGCGTCAATTATGTTTTGTGCTTTGGCGTGAATTCAAAAATTCCACCATCTGAAATTATCTGACAAGAAGAATTACAGCAGTCGTATCATTGACAGTTTTTGCAAATACAAATTTAAATTTTCAATTCACATATTAAACACCAACCTTCTAAAGATTTGATCCGCTAGGCTTCATTTACTCATTGCATACAACAACTCAGGAGGGCATAAGAACACTATCATAATTCTGAAGGAGAATTGAATTTCAAGGAACAAAAATAATACAATGAGAACAACATATAAAGTATCTCCTAAATCCAAGTTATTGACAAAAAAAGAATAACCAATGTAAAACCAAAAACCATCAGAAAATTCATACAACCAGCTCCCAATACTGCAACTTTCAGGGTGACAAAAGCAAAACAAAAGATAATTACTTGTTCTCGACAAGAGATACAAACAAAATAGTAACAAAGACAAACAGCTACCTTCTTCATATTCTCTAACCAATTTAATTAGCTTTGGCTGGTGCAGGTGCTGCTGCATCTGCCACCACCTCAACTGATACTGGTTTCTCACCCTCAGGTGTACCCGACTGTGGTGTACCATTAGTCTTTGCATCCTTAGCTGCAGCAGGTTCCCCTGGCTTCTTCTCCCCCTCCTTACCACCTTTGGCATCTTCCTTGGGAGGTGGGGGAGGTGGGATCATATGTGGTGGTGGTGTGTGCTTGAGTTTAACAAGTATTTGACGCATTCTACCAAGATCAGTGGGTTTACCAGGTTTGGGGCCTTGGATCACGACTATGTTGGGCTTCTTCTCTGCCTCTTTTTTGCCACGTTTTTTCTCAATATTTGCAATCTCATGAGGGATTAATTCAGAAATTGCCTTCCAGTAGTGCTTGTCAGCCTCCTTGTGGAATTTCTCCTGGTTTTTCAAAAACAGCTGGAAGAAAAGGAAATAAACGAAAGATCATTAGATAAACTTCTTCCTAATTCTGGCTATATGCAGATTTGGTAAATTCAGATTTGTCTTTCAGCTCAGGTGTCATAGCTACTGATTCATGGAGATACCGTTGTTAAGAACTGGCTACTCTATTCAATTCTGGTAATAAAAGAAATTTGTTTGTTTAATTAGTTAGGATGGATAGGTCACTGTAGCCAGTCTGTGAATTATGGTGGTGGAAAGGTGTGCAGGGCAGCAGATGTGTGATTTCTGTTTTGGATGGCCTTTTTTCCCCTAGGGGTCAAGAGGGCTTTGGGCCACAAGATGATGTTTATGCAATTCTGATTTTTTGAGAAGTCTACAACTAGTATTTATTGAATAATTTGTTAGCTTTGTGGTAGTATGCTGAGCTGTAGAAGGCCTGGATGAAGGGTTTGTACAAACAGTGTTGGTCTTTCTTAAAAAGAAAAAGAAACAGGTATACTGTTGCACTTATTGTCAACAAGTTAAAAGAAAGAAATTAATTATCATAGATAAAAAGGAATTATAAATTTGGGACTTCTTATTTTGATACTCCCTTCAATTAGATAAAATCAAACAGTAGTACTAGTACGTGATATAGTCCAATTTGAAAAATAGTATTTATATTCCGGCTGGTACAGATTCTATATCGCATTCTTTATTTCTCTTTATCCAGGAAGTCAGGTTGCCCCACTTAAATCTTTTAGGCAAGTAGTCTGATGTTTTTCCAGGAGCAACTTCAACCATATTGGACAGTTTGGTTTCAGAAAGGACAAAAACACTGAGTAATTTACAAAATCCAGACACACAAGTTACCTAATAAACAGAACCAACAGTACCTGCCTGAACATGTAAAGTTAGCCAAACTATCTAGTTATTGAACACGTGATCATCAAGCATGACCATGGACATAGTTTACTTAAATTTAAATGATCATTTTTGTCCTTTATTACCTTTTCCCTTTCTCTGTTGTTGGTCTTGTTTGTCTCACAGTTGGTCTTTCTCTTCTCATAGAAAGATTTTTTGTACTCTTCAGCCTCAGTAATGATTTCATTTCTCCTCTCTTTCTCCCTTTTCTCTTTCTCTTCTAGTTCAATCTGATTCTTTCTGCTCATAGTACAACAGTTCAAGCACTCAGCTAGGATTTAAAAAAGAAAAATTTTGACCCTAACAAATACATTTAATCTGTAAATTAGTTCCAACAAGGAGCACTCCATTAAGTGTCTTGTCTCAAGATAGACCATGCAGTAATAGGGGAAAGGCTGCTCTCTTTCAGAGTGGGCATTAAAATTATCACAACCAGACAACTGAAGATCCAGATTCAAACCATATGATACTAAACTAAAGCCCAACAAATTTAGAACACAAGTCCATCTTTATAGTGGAACTAATTGGAGTCAACCTTTCAGCTGAGGTTATGTGGAAATATTAATTTATGTCCAACAAAAAAAATAGATTAGGTCTGCAATTCAGGAACAGCAATTCATCTTAAAAATACACTTCCTACTAGCTAAAAAGGCTGGTTCATATTCCACCAATAAGGAATTCGTTCATTTTGGTGTAAACCACTAAAATTATGCTCATTTTAGCTATAATCAATCGAAAACTAATCCTAACAACTAAACAATTTTAAGAAGTAAAGAAAAATAAAAAAGGATCAAACCTCCTCCACTCTCTAAGCATGAATCCTTCTTCCTTCATCTCATCTGGATCAGGCAAGACAGGTCCATCGGAAACAAAGATCTCTCCATTATCCTCTCCATAGCCACCATTGCTCGACTCCATGGGCATGCCGAACTGGACCGGATCTGCCACTCCAGATCCAGATCCAAACCCCGACAACCCTCCGTATCCCTCGGGCGAATCAGGCATGGCGGACATGAAGACTCCATCGGAGGTGGGTCCCCCAGCCACGTCGGAGTCGGGGAAGGAGGCATACGCGGCCCCCTCGTAGCCGTTGGATTCGTACGGGATCTCTTGTACGGAGGGATCATGACCGTCGATCGGAAATGAGTCGAACGACGACATGGCTTGACTTGGATTCGTTTCGTTTCTGTTCTCTCTTTCTGTTTTAGATCTGATGTGAATAGAAGAAATGAAATGATGAATAGAAGAAGAGGAGAGTGAAAGAAGAGAAAAAAATAATGGGAAATTATTATGTACACGGGTGTTGTTTAAATGTTTACATACGCCGTGTCACTTACATTATGGGTTGCTTTGGTTGCATCATGAGTGGGTCCCGCAAGTCAGTGGGAGATTTTGTTTGTGGACCGAGTTTAGGAATGATTATTGGTGGATTATATAATGCATCCGGTCTGGTCCTACGCGGAAAGCACTCAGCTTCTGAAACTGGGTCCCACAACCTTTGGAGAAAAAGTACGGCCAATGAAGCGAGAGTATGTAAATGTTTTACAATGTCTTGATGGGGACGGAGTGGTGGTTTGACCGTTAAGTTCTAGACGGCTGCTTTGCATACTAACACAATAAAACTTTGAAATTTCATTTACACCCCTGTTATTTTACTAACATGGGTAAATCAGTAAATGACCCATTAATCTGTTATATAATAATAATATTGCATAATTTTACAATGATGGGAACAGAGATTAATAGATAGAACAACTAGATCAGCAGAAAAGGATCTGGTACCAAATTAATTAGAATTCTTCAAAATATAACACTAGAATTACAAACTTAGGACCAAAGGCTCTAGGAAGTGTACTCCACTTTCAGAAACTATATCACATCAGGGAGCATTGCTTCTAAATTCCATACAATAAATTCTGACAAAGAATACTAAAAAGCTAGCAAACTATTTCCAACTTCATCTAGATTTATACTCGAACGGTGTGCACATCTAGCCCTCTTGCTTCATCAGTGCCCTGCACAATTATGTAACAAAACAATAATTATACGTAACCTTTCAGCACTGGTTTGCTTAAATACATATTCATACAACAAAAATGAAAAGAGAGTTGATTAAAGGTACCTAGCCAATTAGGTAAGCCAGCACTGGTTGCATAATGAAGAGAGAGGTTAGTTGTGCCTTGATTGAAAGGGGTGGTCTCCAATGTATGAGTAGGTTGAGGCACTCCACCACCCTTTTTAAACCAAAGAAAAAAGGAAAATAACAAATAAGTAAACTAGAATAAAGCAAGAATTACTGTTTCAGTTCTTACAGCTGAGCCAACTAGATTTTGACATCGCGATCACTTCAGTATAGTTTAAATATTTTGTTGCTTTTGAGTGCATTTGCTGGTTTCTAGCAAATACAATATCTAAGTTTGGTCCCTGACAATTAATCTTTCCAAGATTCACCAAAAAAGTATAGCTGTGAGAACAGAATGGCCCATCAAGTCAAGTACAGTTCTGGATAAAAATTATTCAAGATTGTTGGAGAAGCTAAAAAAAGAAATATATTTACCATGTATAATTGACCATATGCAGCATGAACTCCATTGCCTTGACTATCAGGGTGCATTGCCTCATAGTGCAACTCTCCTACCGTATTTGTTATCTCCTACATTTCATGCCTCATGAGTCAATATAAATCTCAAAACTAATGTTACATAACAATATCAGATATACTCCAACCAAACAGAAATTTCTTTCAATGATACCTAGCAAAGAACATGTTGTACACTATTCTCTTCCTAACTGGAAAGACCCTAACTATCCCAATCATACTCAGAATATAAAAGGTATTGTAGAGCATTTACTATTTTACATCCAGACTTAAAGGTAGACACTGCTTTTCTAATTTCAGCATATCCAAATTTTAATAATGTAAATTTCAATGAAGCCCTAGCACGGTACCATACACTTCTGCAGTGAGAAAGATTTACAAAAAACATAAAACATATACCTTGTAAGTGGGGTGAGTGATGTCACCACCAGCTGTGCTCTGGCTGGTTGAGCCATTTTTCTTCACCGTTTTCTTTTTCTTCTTGCTCAACGATTTCTTCGACCCACCTCGTGTATTCTGTCCCGGGCTCTCCAAACCAGTGCCCCCCTCTTGTGACCTCACATTCAAATTAGGTACAAGTGGAGATGCACTCAGAATACCCTGTACCTTTTCTTCAACCTGTTTATCCAAATTATCCAGTAGGCTGTCAACCACTAGAAAAGACTCCTCGTACATAGAAGCCCTTGCCGCAATTTTGAAGAACTTTCGGCATAAGATTTTATTTCTAGCTGCCACACCCAACTTGACATTTTCTCCATTCGCATTTAAACTTGTTATACCAGCAACATTTCTAGCTTCCTTGGTCCACCTTTTCATAATGTAATGTTCAGGTAATAATTTAATGTTCATTAAATCAAGGATCTTTAGGGCGTGACCGCATAACAAACCATGACTCTGAAATTTGTTACAACTACAGAGAACCATTTGATCAGAAACATTTCCAATTACTTTAAAACTTTTTTCAAATCTCGATTCCAGTTCCAAATCTCCAACTGAAACAATGAATTCATTCTTCTGCTGGCCCTCAAATGGTGGCTTTACATATGCACCCATGGCAACTTCATATTCATCCTGGAAGTTTTCAAATATTTTCGGGGTATAGATGCGACTTGCTTGCAATAAAATAGGAGTTTTCAATTTTAGAAATGGAACTCTTCTCTTGGAAACTATTTCAGATTCAATTTCTTTCTGACGGGTTTGAGCGACCAAGCCCTCAAATTGTTTGAAGAAATGTACAACTTCCAAATCAGAATTCAGGCATGCTTTCAAATCCTTGATAAAACCCTCATTTAACTCCAAATTCTGTAAATCTAGGGTTAAAGCTTGTTTCATGTAACACTGGGCCCATTTCTCTTTTATTTTATACATGCCGTCTAACCATGGCTCCGGACTGACCTTCCTTCTCAATGCATCAAACTGCTCTTCAAATTCACCTACTTCAAAATACTCAGACATGCATTCCCTAAATGCAGCAACCATATCGATACCTTCTTTACTGTACCGGCTCAAGATCCTGGTTGCATCTTGCATTATAGAACCTGTACGCAGCCCATGTACAGTTTCTGGCATTGTTTCAGCTATGGCTCTCTCCATTACCGGATCAGGGTCAGTAAAAAAGGTACTGGGTTCTTTCAAATTATGGGTTCTCAAAAAGGTTTCAAATAACCATTTGAATGACTCAAATCGCATGTCATATAGCAAACCAGCACCAAAAATTACAATTTCTCTGAAATGGTTAACACCATAAAACACACACAATGGCCTCAGTTGCAAATCCATGCAATTACTCGTGTCAAACATGACCACATCACCAAATTGTTCATAATCAATGCACATTTTTGCATCCACCCAAAAAATGTTTGTAACTCTCTCTTCACCATCAAGCTGCTCAGAATGAACAAAGGAGGGGTTCTCGAGCCTCTTTTCATAAAAAAAGGTTAGTAACTTCCCAGTGTCACCGTAAATTAAGTCCCTCTGGCGTCTTGTTGGTAAATAATTAGGGCTAATTATGGAATCTTCCATTATTTCCATTTCTTCCCCTGCAGTCTGAACCTGGGATGCACCTTCCCTTACTGGCACTTGCAAATCATGATTGTGATCAGGTTTAAATTCATAAACCCGATACTTCCCTGTTTCACGTATCAGCTTGACCGACATGCCTACTTGGCAACCAGTACGGGTTTCAGGTCGTCGGGGCCTTGCGAACTTCACTCTCTTGTCATTTATGCGATGACCTTCATTAGAGCATAAGAATCCTCTAGAAGAGATACGGCCGGTTTTCTTGCACTTGTTAATGAAGTGTTTCCTCACACCAAAGCCCATTTTATTTCCATAGTTAACCCAGAAGTCCCATGCTCCTTCAATTGTCTCAAATTCCATGCCAACTCGAGGAATCCAGTCGGCAGAATCGGTAGATTCAATTTCCATTTTATATTAGGCTTTCCTTTCTGGTACTAAAAAAATTCTTTTGGTGGTGAAAACTGACGTTAAGGTCTGAGGTAGGTTTGTAAGTTAGATCCTATGGAGAATTCAATTTGATAAGAGGTTAAACAAGGGATTTGAGAGCAACCATGTAAAATTGGTACCTGAAATCAGAGAAAGGACTTCATTTAGAACAAGAAGCTCTGACAAAAATGAGAGTGAACATACAGTTCAGTACCTTGGTCAGGAATTTTGTACTAAACTTTAAAACCCAGCAATGTTTTGGGAAAATTCACTGAATTTAAGTGAGAAGTCCAAAGATTTTGAAAAAAAGGAGGGAAAATTACCAGCTACAAGGGCATATTTGGAAAAAGGCACCTCATGTCGCCATTATCGCTTCGGGCCCGTGATTTTGAACCTCCAAGAGAACACCACATCCCAAAGCCTCGATTTGTATCTGTTCTATTAGAGTGAGCTCGTGGTTTCAGTGACTGAGCGGAAGAAAAATGGATTCTAGATAAGAGGAATTCTAGAGAAGGCGGAGAGGCAACCCTAGATTTCAGAGCGCTGGATTGTAGAAGAAGATGAAGTGATGACGCCTTATGTTATGTTGCGACCATTTAGATGATCCTCTCCAGTGCTGTTGCTTAATCCAACGGTCTCTGTTTGATAAAAACCAACTCTTTATAGGGCTTTTCTATTGGGCTGAGGAGGATTGAATGTATCTGTTGGCCCAATGAAACAATTTTACTGTTTGAACTCCGAAGCCTATTTCTGCATCTACTACCAAATTTTCTCTTGATAATAAGAATCATTTAAATCTCCCAACCAGAAAGGAAAATGAAACAAGAAGGATGGTCTAATTCTAAAGCTATTTGGTACCTAGTTCAAAAATTTTGAACAAACACAGCCCCAAGACTTCCAACATTAATTTTCACAACTGTATTAGATCTCCTATATGGCAACATAGAATTTGTTTAGTTAAAATATGTGAAAAGCTCATCATTGGTGTATTTATACCATTCTATGGCTGTTTAAACGATAAAATAACACATCGGACAATTCAAATCACATTTCTAAAAAAGTGCCCCTTAAAACACTGTTGTAGCATGATCTGAAGTATTCGAATTTAATCAAACGAATCAAGCAATGGTTTGTAGTTACTCTAGCATCATAACTAAGCAGCAGATTTGTAGTCATGCACCTATACAGCATTAGAACACATCTTATTGGATTTTAGTTATTGAACCAACTTAATTTGGCGCTAATTCGTCCGAACCCAATATATGATACAGCACCCTTTTTTTCTTTTTCTTTTCCTTTTCCATAGAACTTGCAGGACAGTTAGCTTTGCCTTCGATCTTGTTTGTGGCTTGGAGCAAGGATTTATTTTATTGATTTAGTGCCTGAAAAGTTATCCCAATATTCCTCAGAAAAGCTTGCGACAGGCAACAGTGATGATGGGAATACACAAAGAAAATGATGGGTACACAGCCGAGGTTTTTATAAAAGAATATTGATACAGCAACAAACAAACATCATCATCAATCATCATCCAATGTTACACAAGTACCTAACTACTTTATGTGAAAAAGAAGAAAGGAACCTAATAATAGAATAGAAATATAGAATACTTTCTTCTTTTCAGAAATCAAAAACCATTTCAAAATATCTTTCAACTATAGTTGCTCATGCCAATGCTAGCACCTCCATAGGAGCCCCCACCAGTAGCATCACGAGCCTTGGAGAAGGAAATGTAATAGAACTCTGAAAGAATAGCAGTGAAGAAGACAAAGGCAGCCCCTGCAGCAAATACTCCCTTCCTTACCATCTCGCAAGTAGGTGGGTCATTCACAAAGAGAGTCCGGTACTTAGTGTGGTACGCATTTGTTACAGACCCAGCCAACAGACACGCCTCCGAAATTATAAAAGTCAACCTAAAACAACAAAATGGAAGGTCAATATGCAAACATTTAAGAGAAAAATGACAGTTCTCAGTTCCATTCTTTCTTTTATTCCCTTGTCATTTTTCCATTAGATGCATGTATTTTAAAAGAAAATTGACAGTGCATTTGCCTTAAAATAGATGTATTATAAGTGATGAATTAACTGACTTTAGGCACATTTTCAGCTGTGTACCTGTATGTAAGCTCAAAAGATGTTTTAATTCTTCTCTTAATGGAAAACCAAAAGTGGAATATTAGAAAATTTGGACAAATGACATAACTATTGGCTTGCTGCTTCTAATGGATCCTAGTATCCTTAACATTTGGGGAATAGTTGGCAATTTGGCATTTAATGCTTGATACACATGTGAAGCCTCTGCACATTTAGTTAACAACTAAGCCATGTGAAGGAACACTAAACTAATGGCAACTGTCATTTATTTTATTGAGCAGCTCAAGTTTACTGGTACATCTTACATGGTCTCCTTTTTCTTACGTTTCTATAGTTTTGTACTTTTGTTTGATTCAATCCTATCAAGTACATCACATTAATTAGGCCTTAATTTCTGGTGACTTCACTTCACTCGATATCCAATGAAGCACAGTCAATACCATTAAGTCAAAACTTGCACGTGTTAAGTTCATTAATGACATGTACCAACTAATTTGACTGAAACCAATAAATAACATAAAAAATAGAATACCAGCAGAAGAGGAACAGTATGAGTGCACAGGCACGGGACCCGCCAGGTTTCATTGCCGGGCCACAGCAGAAGCAGCGGCTGGCGACCGTGACTATCATCTGACTAGCCAGCAGGAGAAAGAAAGCACCAACGCCATACCCAGTCGATATGTCGGAGTCATACTGACAGTATGTGTAATTCTTCTCTGAATCTGAGACCACTTTTGCCTGGTTTATAAAAGAAAAACACAAGAGATCAAACAAAACAGTGTTATAGATTATAGGATGCCTTGAATCCATAGATCATGGCCTCAACAAATAAGAAATGTAATTCCAGAGGCTGTTTTAGGGATCTTAAGTCTCAATTTGAAATTAATTATCACGCATCCCACCCACAATTGACAAGATTTAGTCTTTACAGCCTTACTCCAAATTATCCCCAACAAATGGGGTAAATTGGTTCAAATTGCTCTAAGTTGAAATGGGTTCTCAAGGAACTTGACTAAAATGGTATAGAGAGAGAGAGAAAGAGAGAGAGAGAGAGAGAGAGAGAGAGAGAGAGAGAGAGAGAGAGGTACCGTGCTACGTCGACGCTCAGCCGCAATAGCCAAACCGAAAGCGATGACATCAAGCACGAGGACTAGCACTAGAACAATAATCTTGCCTGATGCCATGACTAGAGCTCTTCTCTTCTCTTCTCTCTTTCTCTCTCTTGTATTTGTATTTTTATGAAGAGAACGAACAGACGCGGTTTGTCGGTGTTATAAACGAGAGGAGAGAAAGAGAAGTGTAGATCTGAAAAGGGAAAGGAGGTTGTGATTTGTGAAACTTGAGAAAGACGCACTAACGGCAGTGTTGGTGTGGTGTTGGTGTTGTGCTGTGTGAGTGTTAATCTAATAGGTTCAGTCTGTTCCCAATAAATAAATGCTTTAAGTTAGGTAACTATCGTATTTAAATATTTATTAGTAATTGAAGTTAGGTAACATTAATCCTAGGAAAATTATTTGATTAATTGTCAATATGATACATGTGTCTCATCTCATGTCAGGTGTAGCAGTGCGTTTTGAGTCAGGATGAAAAAGGAAATAAAAAATAATTATCATGAATCTTTTCCATTTTAAGAAGAAAACGAAGTTACCTAACAATCTAACAAGGTACTAATTTAATTGATTCTAGAAAAGTGGATGCTATTTTTCTTATTTGAAATTAAACAAATTGATCATCTTCTGAGATTTAGAAATAAATATTTTCCTCCCAACAAATGTTTTCAATGTAATGCCCTTGCAGGCATATTTACCCCTCTCCTCTCCTTCACCCCATCTTACCATTTTATTTTATTTTTCTTTCAGTTTAATTTATTTCTTTATTTAGACCGAAGGGGAAAAAAAAAACTATTCAACTGTCAAATAACATTAATTTTATGCTATTTGCTTTTCTGTTCATTGCAATTTAAACTAAATTCTCATGTCCGGTAAATTTGATGATTTCTACCTAGATGTCTCATCGTCGGTTTTTGACCAAATTTTTTTTTTAAATACATTAAATAAAAATTTCAATATATTTTTTAATTTCGGGTTCTCTTTTAAGTGAGAACAATTAAAAATATTTGTCATATGAAATGAATAAATGTGGAGACTTTCATATTTCTGTAATACTAAACTTCTTTCTATTGAGAAATTATTCTAATTTTACAAGCAGAATAAGAATTACTCAAGTTTTATATCCTTTCACAGTTAAGTCAATTTTCTCGCTGTCAATTCTGTTAATTTGTTGGGTCAAATACATAATATATGAAATTTTGACTATAAATCAGAAAGCACACAACCGGCTACATGTAGCCGCAGCAAAGATGGCCACAGCGAGATCGTTTTGCTTGTTTGGTAGCGCTCTCCTTTCGGACCAAATCAGTCGTCGATTGGAGACCACAGAATACATGCATTGGGAGGAACTTTTCGTATGCTCAAATATTTTCTACTGACATCTAAATTGTCAAGAAATAAAAAATTAATTGAAAGTACGCATCTTACAAATCTACATCCTACAAATTTTAGTACGGATAGACTATCGACATATAATAAACATTACATAAAGCATCTAGAGTTTTTAAATTTTAACACGGAATTCATGCTAACTGAAAACATTATAAACATATTATATATATATATCTGCCGCCTAATGGTATTGAGTAATGTTTATAAATTCATTGGTAAGAGCAAACAATTTTAGATAAGAAATTGCACAAAATTATACTAGAAATGTAAATCTCTGTAGCAAAAAATAGAAAAATAAAAAAATTGGATGCACAAAAGTTCTAGTAGATCTGATCATAATTTTTTTTTCCTTAAAAGTATTATACGACTGTATTTACATAATGACAACATGCTGAGCATATTTTTTGAGCTTTTGATTTTTTTTATTTGTAATTACGCGTAAACTAAAGCCTGATTTATAAAAATTTATTATAGTATTTTAAGTATAATAACTATTATCGTAGTAAAAATTTATCGATATAACATGTAGGAATTATTATGATTGAAAAGTTTTAGCATATACAAAATAAGATGAGAAATGCTAGAGTCCAATATATTGGACGGATGGAGTCCGTCCAATACGATTGTTTTCACATTTTTAAATTTCAAATGACCGATCCGAACCATTCAATATGTTCTCCATATTGAAAACTTATAAGAAACCAATTTTTACATTTTTTTCAAAATTTTTTACTATTTTTTTGATATTTTAGAAAATCGTTCTTATTGGACGATCTAGAACTTTTATATCATGGATTTTATAAAATACTAAAAAATAAGTAAAAAAATTTGAAAAAATATAAAATTTGGTTTGTTATAAGTTTTCAATATGAAGAACATATTGAACGGTTCGGATCGGTCGTTTCAAATTTAAAAATATGAAAACGATCGTATTGGACAGACCCATCCGTCCAATATGTTGGACACTAGCATTTCTCAAATAAGATTTATTGTATCACTGTACGTATCTTTTTATCCAATATATAAGTTTTCTTCCACGAAGTTGCTAAACTTCATATTAACTATGGAACGTTTTAAAAATGCATTCTAGCAGCGTACTCATTACGTTTGATTTAGCACTCATAAATATTTTACTCATGACATTATAATATTTAAAAATAAATGTCAATTTTTTAATAAAATTCATGACAAAATATAATGCCTGAATAAATTAAAAACAGTAATAAAATTACTATAGGCGCTGCAAATGTATTCGATTAAGAATATTTTACACATATTTCGACCAATTAGTATAAACTAGCATGCATCCAATTTTTAACGTATAGTTGGTAATATTATTTTGGGTTTAATAACTTTTTTCTTCAATTATTTGAGGCATTTTTGTTCCGACAGGTCGAGTAAAAAGGTGTCGTACATGGCGAGTTGGCGACCATGAACATGCTTCAAATGAGGATGTCATCTCGATGTTCGCTTATACGTGGAATTTCTGATTGGCAAATGGCAGGTTAGAGGTGTTGCTTCAAGTTTAAACCCCCCTTTTTAGCTAATGAAAGTAAAAAAAAACACTTGCGACCCTTCGAAATGGAAATATGTTGTGGCAGTAAATGCAATCGGGATGGACATTTGGCAATCCAATAAATTCGTCGTGGCACTTATCGCAATCGACTAGCAAAAGTCGTCATCATCCTTTACATCCTTCGAGAATTACATTATATCATCTCAAGTTATATTTGGACAAATACAGCGGTAAGTAAGAGAATATTTATTTAAGATAAAAACAAACAAATATGAGGATAGCGGAATGTCGCAGCCAATTATGGTTTAATTGGTCTTTACTGCTCCCTTGTGAAGCGACAGCTCAACGAAAGTGATACATTATAACTTATAAGACTCTTGCAAGAAAGAAGAGCTACTGATCTTGGCCGCAAGTTCACATCTTACGGTTACAGCTCGGGGACCAAACAGACTAATGCGCATTTTTTTTTTTCTTCTTTTCCTTTTTATTTGACAACAGAACTCAGACAAATTGTTCACTAACCATGTGTCTAGAGAAATTAGGCCTCCATGCCTGTTCTTTTTATCAATGTTATTGTTTAATATCTGAATAATCATCTTTTTGAGATGCACACAATACTAACATATAATAATATTTAAAAATTCTGTTTGAATTTTGCTCATATATTGATATGACACGAACTGTCAAGAGCAGATTTGACACGAACCGTCAAATGTAGGTACTTTGCCTTAATGGATTAGCTAATCTTTTTAAAGAAGAGACTTTAAGGACAAACATAAATAAAAAGTTAGAACGACCAAGTCTACAATACACAATTTTTCCACTGTCCAGAACAAATTTATAATGGACAGTTCTCAATCAGGCAAATTGAAATAAGTTATTCCCTTGTTCCTTTTCCTTTCTCAAAACAATGAATATATAATAACAGCATTATGTCAAAATGAAATTATTTATTTATGAACAAAAAAGCCCCTTAAAGTACTAACCTCTTCAACCTAGCCTACATTAAAAATACACATCTCATTTGAGCAAAACTTAAAAAGAAGGGGAATTGCGATACCAAAACAATCCTCACAATTACAGTGGGGCCATAATTATGTGCAGATATTATAATACACAAACACAACAGATCAGCTGTGATAGACACAGGGGGAGGTAGGCAGAAAGAGAGACGAAGCCATCTAAACTTCTTCACCAGAGTTGTTGGCTTTGACGATGCTGAATTTGCAAAGAGGACAGGTGGCATTGATGTGCAGCCACTTGTCTATGCACGAGCAGTGAAAGTGGTGGCCACAAGGAAGTTCACGTAGCTCTGCACCATCCTCATATGCACAAAGACATATGCAACATTCCTACATTGTATGATATCACATCACAAATTTAATTCTAAGTGATATGTTGTATTGTAACATATAATTGTGGTTTATGCAATAATATGTAGAACACTTTTTCCTGTGTTTTGGGAGCATATCAATCAGGCACAAAATTAACCTGTCAACTGATATCAGGCCACCAGGTCAGATTGAGTACTACAGCAGTACTTGCGAATGACAGTCAAAGGATGTGTTACAAAAAAATTAACCACAACCAGTACAGTCACAGATCATTGCTGTAACACAAACCATGCTCAGCTACCATGCCAGTCATTTCTAATAACATGTACTGTACTAATACCAATTACTAAACATGACCAGTGCAGCACAGTTCCCAAACTGATAGTCCTATAACTTCAAACCATATGACATTGCAATCAGTATGATCAGTGAAAGCCAACTTTAAACTGATCGCATATCAATACCAATTGCCTGTAATGAGTGACCATACCAGCCATGGAGGAATATTATGTGGTTCTGGTTGAAGAAAGACTGTTCATATCTGTATAAAACCAATATTAAATGGTACAAAACCTAGTATCCCATTAGTATTTAGTATGCATACCGCATCTTCAGCTGCAAGAGGCTGCTCCATAGGTGGATCTATATCACACTGGGACATAATACCACCTCTCAAGGACTCTCCATTTTCAGCCTCCACCTTTTCAGGGACATTTGTGCATCTGAATTTGTATTTTGGCAGCTGACGAATGTCATCTTCAGAAGCTCCTTCCTAGATTCATAAGGAAAGGTAAGTAAACAACGAGGTAAAAGTCAAGGAAGTAAATGCTCATAACCTCATTCATAAACCTTAGTGAAGCAAAATAAAATTAATGGTCAAAGAGTTCCAACTATCTTTAGATTCCTAAGTAGTAACTTTGATCTTCATGTCAAAAAGTACCTGATCTCTGACAGCATATAGAATGGCAATGATACAAGGGAGGCAACAGCAAACTGCAATTCCTACTAGACATGCCAATGCCACACAGAAGACAACAAAGAAGACATCAAATGCCAGAAACACTATGCATAGCCTGAAAGGTACAGAAATAACATAATTTTATTACCACTCTACATTTTTGGTATCTAAGAATGGTACAAACAGCATTTAATATCATTCATGTCCAGATTCTGACAAATTATGCATATTGCTCTTGAGCTTTGAAATGGAAACAGGGCTTTGAATATAATTCAACACTTCAGAGCTGGTTTACTTAAAAATGGGCAACAAAAAATGTTTAAAAGCATGATAGGAATTCTTGGGTAAAATGCAACCTCTGCATTTTTACAAAGATTTAAAGTTACCTCCTCCACGTTCAAAATGAGTAAAATACCTACCACTCCCAAAGCCATAGGTCTCATGTAAACAGACATCTTTTCATACCATACACATTTTATTATAGTGTCAGAATATCCCCTTTACCATGCTACCACATCTCATGATACAGTATATTATAATGCCAAGTGGGCCTACAATACTATTCCTTTTGTGATTACATGACACTAGAAGATGGTGATATGGCACTTCGATTAAAATTAATAAAATAATATTGAATTATACAGGTCGCTGTTGGACTGGTGCAGCAGTTGTATTTGGGTTTTTGAGCTACTCCATGTTTATTCATTAAGACTAGATACAATACTTCATTGGACAACAAACCATCACCATACTTAGCATGGGCAGAGCAACGCATTGCAAGCTCAGGATTGGTAAACTACTAGACCAGTTCTACCTATACCTCTATGGCATAAGGCAGTACAGATACCCTATCAAATTGGATATAGTTACTAAACAAATTACCATATCACCATGAAATGATTTTCAATCAGACATTATAAAAGACAAATGTGAAGATCAGCACATTTATCATTTATGCATAAATGATACCAGTAAAGCTGGGGGGCTTGAGTGGATAGTGTCTGGCCACCAGCAGAGATCCAGTAAAAGCCAATGATCCACCAGATAAAAGAGAACATTGTATTAGCTGATTCCAGGTGCTTTGCAAAGCTTTATCAGGAAAAACAAGAAAAGTAAGTTAACAAATTTGGATTTTCCAAAATAACAAATTAACTGGAATACTATCTGAATTAAGGCTTTCTGCCTGGAGTATAAAACCCATTTTTTGCAACTGCTGGTATCTACAGCAGGAATAAGTTGCCAACTTTCTTGCTCATTTCAATAACTTGCCATTTTTCTAGTTCGTTTTTTTGAACTTTATACACCAATTGAACGAGAAATAAACCAGCCCAGTTCCATGTTAATAATGTTAAACACCAATATAAAGGAATCTTGAATCAGTCATCGAGTACCAATTTTAATATAATTTTTGGCTTAAAACAGTACTGAGCTTGCAAGTAATTATTGATACCATTCAGATCACAGATAGATCCCAATTCCATTCTCGTTTTTTAATTATTATGGTCCTTCAATTCGTAAATCAAGGTATGTTTAAGGCTAATTGAGGTCCCAAGTAATGTTAAACATCAATACAAGGCCATCTAAGCTCGACTACACTAATTCTTACTCTCACCTGAGCTTGTCATCTTCCTCTTGATCTTGACCAGTACTACCATTCCGAATCCTGGTCCGCCTCTTGTACTCGAGCCAAACACACACCATGTGCACAACGCACTGAAGCACATACCCAGCTACCCAAACCCTAAGAGGCATATCAGGCCTCTCATCCCTGCTCAAAACATACATAGCCCCAGCAACAGCCACAAACATGAGGTTCCACAGAAGATCCAACACCACAACAGGTTTCGAGTAGGCCCAGTCGGATTGTCTCTCTTCGATGTGCTCAACGGCTGTGTCACGAACCACCACCGAAGGTTCGCGCATAATCCGACGACTCCCAGCGCGGCGGAGAAAGCGCGCGGCCCCACGAAGGCCGTTGGATGGGGTCCCGGAGGCCCGACCTGGACTGGAGAGGAGAGGTGTAGTGTCGATGGTGCGCGACGAGCTGGACGCACTGGAGGAAGACGAGGAGGAGCTCGCCATGGCGAATCGGATCGAAACCCTAGAAGAGGAGAGGAGAGATGGAGGGAAATTGTGAATTGACGAAATGGAAGAGAGAGAGAGAGAGGAATGGAATGTGGAACAAAAACAGAGGTGAAATGAAACAAACTACTTTTGCTGTTTTCCAGATTGGTCCTCGAAATTAAAAGAAATACTTTACTTTTTGTCTTCATTAGATTAAAAAGGAAATATATTTTGTTCAACGATGGTGACTTTTTGGTGGCAAGAGAGAATAGTTATGTACTTATGTGGGACCCTTGGAATGGAAACTTCTCGGCTTGGGGCCTTTGGGCATTGTATAATGCATAAATCATAATGCAAAGTTGAGGATGCTGCACATGTATTTATTTCTGTCCGTTTGGGTATTTCTTTTTTTTTTTTTTTTTTTAAATATGATATGTTATGCTATAGTAATGTATTCATTCTGACTTACAGAAGCATTAAACAAACTTTAAATAATAATTTTCTGGTCTGACCAATTTCTAGTTGTTAATTAGGCCAAACCATTATAATTTATAAGAGACAGGATATATAACACTAGATTAAGCTTAATTGGGCCTGATTAAGTTCAATTAGCCTTCAATGATATAAGTTTAACACATATTTGCATGTATTGTGCCTATACAGTGTAGTTCATGCATTATCATGATTAATGGTACACTACAAGTTCAGAGTAACTAAGAGAATGCAGGAAATTAATTTGAACCAGCAAATTTTTCTAAGCCAGTATCCTAAAAAAATTTTCTATTGACATACAAGGTAAATGTTTTAAATGGTTTAATTAAACAATCAAACAAGAAACATAGTCAACACTATACAATAAATAAAAAAATGAGGTATTTACCGTTAATTCCATCCATGGCCAAAAAGAAGAAAGGAATTGGCTGGTGCATACTGAACCATATTGTAGCATCTGACAGGACAGGTATGTGGATTTAGACTCGGCTGGCAATGCCTTGGCACCATGTGCTGCAGTGGGACCATCAGCCTCTGACTAAACGGCGGTGGCCGAACACAATTAGCTGTTGTTGGGTCCCATTGCCTAGTAAGGTTTTGCATAGGGAATGGTGGTGGAGGACCCTGACATGCGGGAACAGCATCTAGGGGCTGTGGCCACACAACCTGGAAAGACAGCAGCCATGAAGTTTATTAGATTGCTTGTTCGATTATGTAAATTCTAGCTTATTATATCTCGAATGCACTAGTACTGAGGACGAAAAAGGATAAATCAAGCAACATTGTAGGCTAATCAAATCTTAATTCAGACATAGTTGCACAAGAAATATATATTCAGATCACCTCAAATGTGCAATTGAAAGCTAATTAAATGATTCTTATTGCATGCATAGTGGGCATTCTATACCATACCTGCAGACCTACCTGAAACACAAATTTAACTCTGAGACAACTTCATATGCACTACAAACTGCCAAAGAATAAAAAAAGAAAAAGGCAGAAAGAGAGAAGACCTTATTTTGTTTTTGTGAAGTAGCCTGGAGATAGATCTTCTTTGCCGTCTCTTCTACGTGGCATATAGTCGATTTCTTCTCATTGAAATATGTGGCTAACTTGCATATCTCATCTGCCTCAGGAACTCCAAATTTAGTAACCGCATGTTGTAAGGCCTCTTTACCATCTTCTTTCTCAGCAGCCTCCATATCAAACTTCAGTCCAGTAAAGCACCTTGCCATAAAATTACCCTTTCTCTTTATTATGTATATCTTTTCAGCCTCTAAAACGGCAAGTAGTGTTCTATGAACAATTATATCAGGGTATCTCCTGAGAGGAGAAGTGAAGTGTGTGTATGCCGCTAGGAACCCATCACACAGCCCGTTATAGTTTTCTCCCTTCAAATCTCCAGCAGAGAAGTACGAGGATGGCTGCACCTCGAGTCCATGAAGCTTTCTAATACTTGGGTCAGGGTGATGACGCAACAAAGCACGGTCTGGTAAGCTACTTGAAATCACTTGAGCTACTGATTGATTCGCAAGTAACATGAACTTCTCGACCATAGCATTGGCTTCACCAGATCCTTTACCGCTACCTTTCAGCTTTAGGGAGAAATTATAGAGAATCTCTAGAGACTTGACAATGTCAGTCCAACAATAACTGCCGTAGAGGTTTGGAATAGTGCAAGCTTTCATGTTGGTATGGTTAAAACCAGCACCAATCAAATCTTCAACTAGGTTGTAGGAAAGCTTGCAGCAAGAGCAAATAACTGACCGCCCGATCCAGCGGTCTAAAATGTTGCCGCTGGAATCAACCTCCCACACAATTGACACCACAAGCCGATCTTGCCCAGGACGTAATGTTGCCAATCCTTGAGAAAGTTCTGGTGGCAACATAGGCAGCTTGTTCTGTACTAGGTACACACTTGATGACCGTAACATCGCCTCCTTATCTAATGCCGAATCGGGCTGCACGAAGTACGCCACATCTGCTATATGTACCCCAAGACGGTATACTTCTTTCTCCACAATTTCAATGGATAACGCGTCATCAAGCTCCTTTGCAGATGATGAATCAATTGTGACCGTGAGCATGTTTCTAAGATCCCACCTAGCTAGTATCTCATCTTCAGGAACAATCCATGATTGGGCGGGTACACATGCTTGAGCTTGATGTGAGAACTTGTCGTTGCAGATCCCATTCTCAGATAAAACTGTTGCAATAAGGGTCTCCATGTCACTACCAAGACCTAGCCATATGAAAGAAAAATTAACATATCAGTGCGTAGAGTATGAATTTTATGTAACATAACTTGTATAAAATCATAATTAAAAATAGAGAGTGTACTTAGAAAAATCATTAGAGAACAGTTTAATTTGTGTTCTTTTTTCTATTCATGTATTCGGTGATAAAAGTTGTACAACTTTTCATTGATTTTTTTTTTTAATTTCACGGTTGCAAAATCAATCAAGATTAATTAACTTCTTGAAGTTATTGTGATTCGATTAAATTTTGTTTAGTACAGTTTGTTCTTTTTTGAATTACCAAAATACAACAGTTTGATTCCACTTTCTTGAAATCGACAGTGCCCAAATCAACAGTTCGCACGAGAGAAGCGAGAAAAAATTTCGAGAGAGAAAGGAAAGAGGTAGATAGGAGCGGAGAGAGCGATTCGAAAACAAAATAATGAACGGAGTCGGTTAATGGGATCGAAAATAATTAAGAAGACCGTTGGACTGCCTCGGATCTAAACCGTCCGATCTAAACGGACGGACGGTCGGATCTGAAAAGATCAATTCTTCCGTCCAAAAAAAGGAAATCGCGTGTATAATACGCTTCTCTTCGTATTATAATACGCGTGTATAATACGCTTCCGATCAATTCTGACCGTTGGATTGCATCGTCAGAGGCTCTTTCGTTGTCGCCTTGTCCCCGCCAGTGCAGTACTGCACCAATCGCCCCGAGCACTTTGTAGCAAATAGGTATTAGTTTCTCGTTTTAGTTTTCTTCTCCAATTCGATATTTGTAAGAACAATTGGTTAATTCCGTGCTTAATGGTCTAGAGCAAAGGAGCTCAGGTATGGCCTCTTTGGGGAATCTGAAATCTGCAATTTGGGACAAGGAAGGAACAGAAGAAGCTGTAATCTCTCTATTTGTCTATGTATTTCCCCAATTTCTGTTTGGAATTTGGATTGGTAGACCATATGTTCAATATTAATTTGCCTTTGTGTCCTTATAGGCAGTATCAGTCTCACATAAGGGGCCTTAATTAATGCTTATGATCGGCACAAGAAGTTCATCAGTGATTATGGTATATCTCCCTCCTTTTTTCAATTTTTCGTATCTATTATGTAAACAATGTGTTCTTAGTTTGAGACTAATAAAAATGCAACTATATATATATAATATATATTTTTGACAGTTCAGTTCTATGGACATGACAAGAGTGAGAAAAGTACCGCTCCTATCAAAACTGATCAAGATGCTCTTGGAGAAGGTTACAGGTACACAAATACTTTGTGTGTGTGTGTGTGTGTGAATTTCTGTCTACTTTTCTATAATAAATCCCTTCTGTGTTCTTAAATTTCCCCTCCTTTGGTGATATATTAGTAATCTAGTGGATAAACTGGAAGTTAACCAAATTGATAATAATTGGTGCTTTGTAATAGAACATTTACTAATTGATTGACAATTTAGTATGTAAACTAGACAATTTGAACAAGCTTTGCAATGAAATAGAACCGAGTTCTGTGATTTGGCAATATGTCAAAAGGTATATAAGTTGAGTACGAGGGAACCAACACCTAAGTAGAAAATGCCAGATAAACTAATTAATGTAATATTTGCGGACGCCAAAACCAACATCATTGGAATGAAAATATAAAAGGACAAAAATATCAGGTAAGTTTTTTTTTTTTTTTTTTTTTCTATAAAATCATTCTAATTCAAATATCTGATATTATTTTCAAAACTAATCATGGTAAATTTTTCATATGTGGAAGCTGGAGAACATATGCTGGCACTTGTGAAATTGGTGGCTTGCCCTAGCTAGGTAATTCTTGCCTTATTTTCAGAGTTATGTACTCACATGCTTATGCATAGAATTTACAGCAAGTATTAATTGCATATAGTTATGATTCTTGACAAAAAAACAGATAACAATCAGGAAGCATGAACACCACACTCCCAAAAAACTCCCTTCCCTCCCTTTCTTTTATTGATCTTAAAATAATTAGTACAATATTTTGATTACAGAGTCATACCTCCTTTTGTTACTTACACTATCTCTATATATTCAGCAAAGTACGTTACTTAGGGAAAAAGATTACAATCAATTAATAAAAAGGAAATACAAAGACGTGTACAGTATGTAAGGAAATAGCACCACTGGAGACCTGTGCCAAATAAAGGATGTATAATCTCTCCTGTATGCTCTTCCTTTGATTGCTATCCTTTCCTTTCTTCTCGGATTGTATTCAGATTTCTTGTGTCACAGTGCCTATTCTGACACTCCCCCTCACTGTGGCATATAGAGGTCTTTCATCTTCAGCTTTTCAAGGGCCCGCTCAAAATCTTTGCTTGCTACTGCTTTGGTTAGTACATCAGCTACTTGATCATAAGACCTCACAAATGGTAGTGCGATAACGCCAGACTCTAGCTTCTCTTTGATAAAATGTCTATCCACTTCAATATGTTTAGTTCTGTCATGTTGAACCGGATTGTGTGAGATATCAATAGCTGCCTTGTTGTCACAGAATAATTTCATTGGGCCCTCTTGCTTGAACCCAAGTTCCATAATCAGTTTTCTTAACCACAGTAGTTCACAAATTCCCTTTACCATACCTCGAAATTCTGCCTCAGCACTTGAAAGAGCTACCACTTTTTATTTTTTACTCCTCCAGGTTACCAAGTTTCCCCCAACGAATGTAAAATAACCAGCAGTGGACTTTCTGTCCACTATATTTCCGGCCCAATCTGCATCAGTGAATCCCTCAATATTGGCATTTCTATTTTTTTCAAATGTTATGTCTCTTCCTGGACTCCCTTTTAGGTACCGAATTATTCTCAATACCGCATCCATGTGTTCTTCTTTTGGATTGTGCATAAACTGACTTACAACTCCGACGGCATAAGCTATATCTGGCCTTGTGTGTGACAGGTAGATTAGTTTTCCAACTAATCTTTGATATCGACCTTTATTTGCCACCGCTTGGTTAGGGTCATCGCCTAATTTCACATTCTGGACCATCGGTGTGTCTGCTGGCTTGCAGTCGAGCATGCCAACTTCAGTCAGGAGATCTAGTACATATTTTCTCTGAGACAAAAAAATACCAGTCTTGTTGCGAGAAACCTCAATGCCGAGGAAGTACTTTAGGCCGCCTAGATTTTTCATTTCAAATTCTTTGCTCAACCTTTCTTCAAGCGCCTTAATCTCTGTACTATCATCTCCTGTAATAATCATATCATCAACATAGATTATCAAAATTGCAATTTTACCTTCTGTTTTTTTGAAGAATAGAGTGTGGTCTGAGTCTCCTTGTTGATATCCATAACTCTTGATTGCCAGGCAAAATCTTCCAAACCATGCTCTCGGTGATTGCTTAAGGCCGTACAATGCCTTTTTCAATTTGCACACTTTATGTTGCATTCCTAAATTCTCATATCCAGGTGGCATATCCATGTAAATTTCTTCTTCTAGATCACCATGTAAAAAGGCATTCTTCACATCAAATTGATGTAGAGGCCAGTCAAAATTCGCTGCAAGAGATAAGATAACTCGCACAGTATTTAGTTTTGCGACAGGTGAGAAAGTTTCTTGAAAATCCACTCCATAAACTTGTGTGTACCCTTTCGCAACCAGTCGGGCTTTATATCTTTCAATTTCTCCTTTTTCATTATATTTTATGGAATAAACCCATTTACACCCTACGGTACGTTTTCCTTTTGGCAAATCTACTATATCCCATGTGCAATTTTTTTCAAGGGCATCCATTTCGGCCTCCATAGCCTGGACCCACCTTTTATCTTTTATGGCTTCTTTTAGGTCATTTGGAACAGTGACAGAGGTCAATTGGTTCGCAAAAGCTCTTAATGGTTTCACAAGACTTATAGTGCTTGTATAGTTAGACATGGGATATTTCACCTCTCTACTTGAACCATCCTCCGGTACGTATCTTTTTGGTGGTTTCCCTCTATTTATACGTTGTGGTAACTCAAATCTTGAATAAAAATCACGTACCTGGGAATTCTCCTCTTGAGATATTGGCCCTGGTTCCTCGGTTAGGGACTGTATTACCTCTTCTTCATTCTCAATTTGCTCATTCAAACTAAAGTCATCAGCTGAAACTTCCACATTCTGATCTGGACTTGTTATAGCTATGCTCTGATCTGGACCAGTTTCGGTTTCAATGACTGGTGTCAATTCTACTACCTCAATCCCATTATGATCCGAGTTTACTTGGGTTTGACTAGGAGCTAGATCGGAGACACAAGGGGTCAGTTCGTGCAGCTGTAAGAATTCCACATTTCGGTCACCTTGTGTAATCTCCCCCTGACCCGAAATTGGAAGTGTTTCATAAAAATACTCAGTTTCAAAAAATGTGACGTCCATAGAGGTAAAGAATTTCCTAGTAGAAGGATTAAAGCACTTGTAACCCTTTGTAAATGGACAAAAACCCAAGAACACACATTTTTGAGCTGTTGCATCTAATTTTGTTCTATGATTTTTTAAGATATGGACGAATACAGTACAACCAAATATTCGAGGAGGCAAGTTCAGGAACGATGGTACATTAATATGGGAGGATAACACTTGTATTGGGGTCTTGAAACCATTGATCTTTGTAGGCATGCGATTAATAAGGTACCTAGCATATGCAATTGCATTATCCCAAAAATATGATGGCACTTTGCTTTCAATCATTAGTGACCTGGTTATTTCTAACAAATGTCGATTTTTCCGTTCCGCTATTCCATTCTGTTGGGGTGTTCCTACACAAGTGGTTTCATGTATAATACCCTTGTTATTGAAAAATTGCTTGAGATCTTGGTTCAAATATTCAGTACCATTGTCGCTTCGTACTCTCTTGATTTTCTTCTCAAATTGGGTTTCAACCATTCTGTAAAAATCTTGAAAGGTTTTGGCCACTTCTGATTTATTTTTTAATAAATAAAGCCAAGTCATTCGGGTACAATCGTCAATAAAAATAACATACCATCTATACCCAGCTTTTGACATAATTGGCGCAGGGCCCCACACATCAGTATGGACAAGATCAAAAGGGACAAGACATTTATTCATACTGTCAGGATAACAACTCCTATGACTTTTAGCAGCAACACAAGTTTTACATGAAAAATCTTTATCATCTAGCCCTAAAAACAAATGAGGTGAAAGTTTCTTTAAATACCCAAATGATGGGTGTCCCAACCGTTTATGCCACAACAAAACCTTATTCCTTTTATTTTCGTCCTTGCTTTCTACTAAGTAAGTTCTCCCCGTCTTCAAATTGTCTAAGTAATACAGTCTTTCCCGTTTAGTACCATGGCCAACTATCTCCTTCGTGAGGAGATCCTGAAACACACAATGAGATGGGTACATTAGTGCAACACAGTTCAAGTCTTGAGTAAGCTGTCCAACTGAAATCAATTTTGAAGCAAGTGATGGTACTACCAACGTATTCTTAAGAGTCAGATTAGAGGAAAGACAGATATCTCCAGCACCAATAACAGGGTGTACATTCCCATTTGCATTAATTATGCTATCCTTTTGTGAAGTTTTCCAATCATTTATTTCTTTTTGTTCATAAGTCATATGGTCAGTTGCTCCAGAATCAATAATCCAATCCATAAACTTTATCTCTTGTATTTTAGGTGACTCGGCATTTTTTCTACATGAATTATTTAGGAACACTTTGCCCATTTCACATTCCCAAACTTTACTCACAGAGGGATCAGATTTTATACCTGTCATATGGTCACTGTTTGTCTCACCTACACGGGTTCCAGTAGATGTTGTTGCAATTGCCACCCCACCTGTACCGTGTCCTCCCTTGTTCGCCTCTTGGAGATCATGGTTCCCCTTCTTGCGATTGCCATCCTCAATTGAAATTGTTTCAGCTGCTGCCATTGTAACTTTACCCTTGTTTCTTTCAATATACCGCTTCTTTCTATTATCTTTCCACCATTCTGGGTACCCAATAATTTCGAAGCACTGTTCCTTAACATGCCTTGTACCTCCACAGTGGCTGCACTTGAGTTTATTCTTGTCAATAGAATTTTGAAATCTGCTATTTCCAGCACTTACCTCTCGGCCTCTATACCCACGGGTAGACATAGCTGCTGTGTTGTGCATGACATCCGGTCCCCCTTTGATCATTATGCTCTGTCTATTGGATTCACGCCTGACATATGCATAAGCTTGTTCCAATGTTGGGAAAGGGGACATATGTAGCACTTGTGCTCGGATGTTGTCGAGGCAGTCATTGAGAGCATCTAAAAAAGTATAGACACGAGTTTTCTGCACAAAGATGTTAAAAGCTTCTATGTCATGAGCACATACCATGGGATTCGGACTCCTGAAGTCAATTTCCTGCCACAAGCCTTGTAGCTCATCATACAGTTCTTCCACCGTCTTTTCATCTTGTCTCATGTGAGAAACCCTACGGTTTAGAGCGAAAACTTGCGCCTCATCACATCCGTCATAATAAGTGGTCGCGAGTGCTTGCCAAACATCTCTCGCTTTAGGATGTCTGATGTACTTGCTTCGTAGTTCAGGAGCAAGTGAGTTTATAAGCCACCCTTTGACCACCACATCATCTACCTCCCACCTCTGGTAGTTGGCATGTGACCGAACGGGATCAGGCGGTGCTGGATCTCCTGTAAGATGGTTCATCCTTTGTCTTCCCTTCACATACATCTCAACAGATTGGGACCAAAAAGCATAATTGGTACCGTTCATCTTTACTTCTATTGGGTTTGGATGAATTACATTATCGTTTATGGATGTTGGCTGATTATTTGGATGGCCAGCAGTTTGCATAGCCACGAGTTGAGTTTGCTGGTGGGTTATAGCTTGTGTAAGTTGTGTAAGTTTTTCAATCAGCACCATAGGATCAATAGGAGGTTGGGTAGAATCTGGATTGGTCATTTTTTTCAAAGTAGCAATGATTTTACTAGGTCTAGGATCGAAACCGCTCTGATACCATGACAAAAAAACAGATAACAATCAGGAAGCATGAACACCACACTCCCAAAAAACTCCCTTCCCTCCCTTTCTTTTATTGATCTTAAAATAATTACTACAATATTTTGATTACAGAGTCATACCTCCTTTTGTTACTTACACTATCTCTATATATTCAGCAAAGTACGTTACTTAGGGAAAAAGATTACAATCAATTAATAAAAAGGAAATACAAAGACGTGTACAGTATGTAAGGAAATAGCACCACTGGAGACCTGTGCCAAATAAAGGATGTATAATCTCTCCTGTATGCTCTTCCTTTGATTGCTATCCTTTCCTTTCTTCTCGGATTGTATTCAGATTTCTTGTGTCACAGTGCCTATTCTGACAATTCTCAAAGTAATCAAGTTTCTCATTCAATTTATTATGATTCGATATTTCTTTTAGTGATAGATATTCCTAGATATATATCTTTTATACTTATCAATTTATTGTTTATATATATTTTTGTTAATTTTTTTGTGGAATTATATCTTGAAGATGTGCAGAAAAGCTTGCTTACAAAAGGCAAAAGGAGAAGCAGAAGGAAAAACCTAGCAGAAAGCGAGAGAGGTGCACAAAATTTCTTCTCGTATTCTGCCTCCCCTTTTCTATTTGTAAGAAAACTAGTTTCTTGATTTGAGTCATCTTTGCTCTCTTAATTCAGAGATCAAGAAGTGTACAATGACAGCCATGACGATGAGCCAGCAAAGAGTGATCACTGAAAGAGAAAAGGTTGCAAGTTTTTATTTTGCATGGTCAAAATCCAATATGTAGAATAAAATCGTCAATAGTTAAATTGACATAGTTTTTGTTCTTCTCTACATTTATGGTAAGCCTTTTTTGTTTTGCAGCTCGTAAGGATGTGTCAGTAAATGGTGACAGCGATGAAGAGGAAAACTCCAACGAATTCCTCGAAGGAATGTTTCCGTGATGTTGTACTTCAGGAGGTCGTGTGTATTTATAGTCTCATGAAACTGTATTACAATTACTATGTCTAAAATTAATGTAATATTTGCTGCACCATGACATATTGATTTTGTTTGTCGCTCTCTGATGTTTAAAATGATGTCAGTCTGCTTGCTATATTCTCAGTCTAAAGGTCAAGAAAGGTATAAATTCTGCTTGCTACCATTCACTATGATGAGTCTTTATATAGCTAGAATGACCCTTGCGAATTGCAGACACTAATTTAGTAAGAATCCATTGAATTGAAAATATCATTTTTCATTGGCTGGAATTGAAATATCTACGAGATCTGGATCACATTTTGTATCGATTAAGTAATATCTACGGAATTGGAAATGGAACATCGAAAGTAACACATTACCGGTCATGTGGTTTGTGCAGCCGCTGTCAAGGTACCACATGTCATCTCTCTCTTCAATCGCAGAATGGCACGCATAGAAGATACTTTCCTCGTATTCGTCCTCCTCTTCAATGAAATTTGCTCGATCAACATCTTTGCTTCTACACTTCCGAGCTATATGGCCAATCTTTTTGCACTTGTTGCAACGCATCTTCCGCCAGCATCTTGACGTATCATGATTTGACATCTTGCATATGTCGCACCATAACTTTGAATTGAGCGTACCTGAATCTTCTTTACTATGAGCTTGGTGGAGTTTGAACCTTGACTGGAGCGCAGTTTCAACCGAGTTCGGATCCATCGAGTTCGAGTTCGTCCCACGTTGTAGCCTCCTTTCTTCGTGTGACTCCAACGAGCTCATCAATTGTTGAATCGAAAGTGTTGATAAATCTTTCGACTCCTCAATTGCAGCGACGATATGCTCGTATTTCTCTGGCAGACTGATTAAGATCTTTTCAACAACTCTTTGATCTGACATACCTTCGCCATATGCTCGCATCTGGTTAACTATCTCGATTACTCTTGTGAATTAATCCTTTATCTTCTCTGACTCCTTCATTTGCAAATTCTGAAATTGTTTTCTCAAGGTCTGCAACTTCATGGCAATTATTTTTGCAGATCCTTGAAACTCCTCTCGCAAAATCTCCCATGCTTCCTTCGCTTTCTTCGCGCCAATGATACGCGAAAACAGATTCTCGGCAACACCTTGTTGGATTAGAAACAGTGCCTTGGCGTCCTTCATTGTATCTTCCGCCATCTGCTTCTTCTGCTGTGACGTCGGTTCAGCATGCTCGGTGTAGCCGTTCTCCACGATATCCCATAATCCTTGAGACCGTAGCAACGTCTGCATCTTGATCCTCCATATGTCGTAGTTATCTCCGGTGAATATGGGGACCATTGACTGCGTCATGCTTGCGCTGAAACTTGAAGCCATCGACTAAGATGCTTCGATCTTCACTAACGTCGCTACTCCTATGTCTGTGTCTGATTGAACCTGGCTCTGATACCAATTGTTGAGTATTATCTCGTATCTATTTGGAGCTATGGGATTAACTGAGAGGATTGATTTTACTCTAACTTTCTTTTATTACTAACTTGAAGGAATACAACTATACACTCTTTATTTTCTCACTCTTTCTAACCTGGTATACTCTCTCATTGGTACATCAAAAATCAACTAACCTATCTCCTATTTATACAAATCAAGGTCGGTTATGGATGTCCCTAGATACATGTTACTAATTCTAGAATTGTCTAACCGACATATATAGTTGATTTAATATTTTGCTTAATTCTTCTAGCGTAATCTTGATGCTATGTCCTTGAATATTCTAGACAATTCTTCCATACACGTGAATTTATGGGCTGGGCCTTCATTTGTTTTAACTGGGCTTCGTGAACACCCAAAGATGCTGCTACCACCTTCAACAGTATTCATTCTAACTTACACAGAAGCATTAGATAAACTTCAAATTATGAATTTTCTGGTCTGACCAATGTTTAGTTGTTAATTAGATTAGGCTAATTTGGGCCTAAGTTAAAGTAACCTTCGAATGATTTAACACATTAATAGCCCTTGAAATAAGAAACTTTTAGAGTCCATATTACTCCTTATATTTTACACATGTAAGTCAGTATCGTTGACCTTATGATTAAAATTTTGTTTTTCCTTTTTAATTAATTTTTCACTAATAGGTCAATGGTTCTTTGTTTCAAACTGTTATCATTTCATACATTTACATATTATTCTGATATATACCACAGTACCAAGCTATGTAAAGTCAGCTTGCTTATGCTAACTAAATTGGTCCTACCAATAGTTTGGTATACATGTGTCAAGCTGTGCAAGGTTTTGTTGAGTACTCAATCGATTAAAACCATGCAACATTTGCATGTATTGTGCTTATACACTGTAGTTCATGCATTATCATGATTAATGGTACACTAAAAGTTCAGAGTAACGAAGAGAATGCAGGAAATTAGTTTGAACCAGCAAATTTTTCTAAGCCAGTATCCTAACAAATTACATGAAATTGAAACTTGTTCTTATAATTGAGAATAAATCCTTGTTTATTGTTATTAGGAAAGCACTATTATGTGATAAACTATCGTGCCCTAGTTCTGGTGGTGTAACCAGTTAATTTGTTCGAAATTTACAGAACAAAAATTGAGCCTCCATAAGTCCATTGAGGAAATATCCAGCACTTAGATGGATAGGGGGAAAAACAGTGTACTGTGACAAATGGTACACTGTACAATGAAAAGAAGGAAATTCCTAATAATGCATTTCTTCATCTAGAACCACACATGTGGAAATTAGTACAAATTATCACATGAACTCTATACAAAGATATAACATTGGTAGTAAAGACAGTCAAGCGATTGAAGCTGAGCCACCTGCAGTCACCTCACATCAGCTTGCCTCCTATCCAGTTGCCGGGCCACCTGAATGAGCCAGTGCATGGTCGAAGCTCCAAGGCGTTCTGGTCTAGCCACCATTGTGACAACTTCTCGTGGCTCTCTAGCTGCCCCAACTTGCATCAACAGGGCTCCAGTACCAGTTGTAGATACAATCCTAAGTTCCTAACTGAAAAACCAAAGAGGCTGAGCCGTTGGCCAGATCCTATTCAAGGCCATGGCCAATAGCAAGAAAATATGCAGCAACTACAATTTGACGTAGAGCATTGTTGTGGACGATAACAATTTTTAAGAAACTAGGCAAGTATCCAACAAAACTGCTCCTATATGTGCAAGAGTGGAAGAAATCTAAATTATCTATTTTCTGGATTTTTTTTTTAATCTTCCTTGTCGTAGGTGCGTTATTTGGGGCTATGACTATGAGAGTCACTGGTCTTTAAAGCTGGCTATGAATTTATGCATTTTATTATGAATTTTGTATGTCTTTATGAGAAAGTGATCAACTGAAGGCCTTGATTCCTTTGAAGTTTTTTTTTTTAGGAAATACTTGATTTCTTTGAAGTTGTATGTTTAGAAACTATTTGCCAATTAATTGTGTTAGAAAAAGTGTGTGGAGCCGTTTTGAGCGGGCCGCTGACTGGGCCAGCGGGTCGCCGAAATGTCCAGCGGGTCGCAGGTTAGACCAGCGGGCCGCTGGGTGTCGGGATCAGAACCGACTCTGTCTGTTCTGATCGACTCCTATATATACCCCTCTGTTATAACTGACCTCTCTATTGGAGACCCTTCGTGTTTGTGTCCAGAAACAAAGAGAGAGGTTAGGGTTTGAGAGGGAGGAAGCCATACGATTGCTTGGAGCAATCAGATCACACGCACGAGTCGAGATCGGCACTTGGAATCGTGAAAGGTGGCGCTAGGCCCTAACTTGAGGTCGTAGTGCATCGGCCGCATACGGAGAGAGACAAGGCGTTGCAGAACCGAACTCCGAGAAGAGTCTAGGCGTTCGATCATCTTCCGCTGCGGTATATCTAATACTCTAAGTTATTCTTATAGGGCTTGTTTGGATGGGTTGGGAATAGTGGGAATAGTGTGAAGAGTGGGAAGAGTAGGAAGAGTGGGAAGAGTGCTATTCCTAGGTTGTTTGGATGGTGAGTTTAGGAATAGCGTTGGGAAGTGTGAAAAAGTAGAGAGAAAAGTGTTGTTAGGAAGAGTGTTCTTGGGAAGAGTGGGAAGAGTGGGAAGAGTGGGAAGAGTGCTATTCCCACTATTCCCACCCACCCAAACAAGCCCATAGGTTAGATATGCATATAGGTTTATATACCTAGTCAAAACCTACATTGGTATCAGAGCCATAAGGCTTCTTTTCGAAGTTTTGGATCTGTTTAAGCCTTAGGAACACCATGGTTGCGGTAGATCTAAACTTGGTTGTTATGGTTTTACTCAACAAAACCCTAGACTTGAATTCTACGTGTTTTAACGCTAGATCTCGGTAGGAGTTCGTAGTAATACACAGTAGAAAGTCTAACAAGGGTAGAGTAACCCTTCTGGTACAAGAAAACCCTCTGACGCATCTCGGTTGCGGGAATACCAGAATTAGGGTTTCAGCCCGTCAGTTTCGGCGGGCCGTTGGCCGGGCCAGCGGGCCGCTGAAAACTGCAGTCCTCACAGACAACATCAGGTTGTTCTGTATAGTTGTCAGATGATCGCTGACTGGGCCTGCGGGTCGTCTGAATAGAAATTTGTGACCAGTCGAGAATCTGTCATTTTTCTGTTAGAGTTATGTCCTTCGAGCCAATCATTTGATGATATTATATTTAGTTTATGTTATTGATGATATATGATCATTTGTTCCTGGATTTTATTATTGACAGTTCATTCAGGTTGAGGATCTGAATTGTGGATCACTGTATTTCATTTAATAGTAAATGACAATAATAAATCGAAACTATCCATAGTCTTGATGATTAACAAGGAACATTAATTATCATATAAGACTAGTATGCAAGTTAAGCGATGATTAAGTTCTACAAATCATAAGTAAGGAGTTATTAACTTAATTGCATATGTATATGTTACTAGAACATGGTACAGGATATGACCCCGATGAAATAAATATATGGATTGTGTTAAGTGTCATTATTTATTTTATCAGTGTTTGATTCCAAGTTTGAGATGGTTCAGTTTTTCCACATGAGGATAGGTTCTATAAATATCGTCTACCGTTGATTCCTGATAAGGGCTGCTATACGGACTTTATTTATGTTCTCTTGAATTGTGCGGGGAAAAACTGTTCATCAAGATAACCGTATGTCCCTCATTAGTTCACCTGATGAGCGATGATATCTACTGGGCCCCTTGATGGAGATGGATTGCTTGCCGGCAACTTGTGCAATCATCTCTAGATCAAGAAACGTATAATCTGCAAGAATGACACATACCTATCTTGGATTATACAAGGATATCATGTGACATAGGAATCATAACAATAAGAAACTCATTTCTTATGCAGGATTAGATGATTGTATTAGTACATTATTCATTTATGCGAATTGGGAATCATAACGTGTTGCTAGATACCGCTTATGATTATTGGAAATAAATATTGATTTATTTTCATGGCCAACATAGCATAAATCCTCAAAGGGTCACACAAATAGAACTTTGACCATACGTGCATTATTTATTTATTCGTAGCGTTGAGTACTACGAAAATATGATAAGTTGATTAATTAATTATATACCGTTGTGAACCATTATAATTAATTAACTCAAATGGATCATATAGAAATAATATAATGCATATGCTAATTCCAAATTAATTATTAATATGTTAATAATTAAATTTGTTCAACACATATTTATTATATTGAGCTAATCGGTCTTTTGTTTAATTAGTTAATTAAAAGCCCGATTCGAGATGGATAAATAATATAAATTAATGGGCTATTAAATGATGTGAATTAGTTCACATTAGCCCAGAAATTTTCGGCTATGGAGGGGCAAAACTGTCCAAGAGAAAAATAGGAAGAGAGAATAATTATTATGGAAACGTTCCATTTATATATAGGTGTATATTATAGAAACAAATCGATTGATTTGCCCTAGCCTCTCTCTTCCTCTTTCTCTGGCCGACGGCGCAAGAAAGAAGATTTTTCTTCTTCTTCTTGCGTGTGTGGCTGCCTCCCTCCCTCTCGTATTTGCTCATGTGTTGAGCGTTTTCTCCTTCCAATTAATCGTTAATCGCGCGAAGTAGAAAACGAGGAATTAGCTATTATCTCGGACGAGCTAGCACTTGTCTTGAGATTTTGGTTAATCTTCTAGGTGGACTAGAGGAAGCAAAGGTGCGAATCTATCGACTCCTAAGCAAAGGTCGAACCTTCTAGTTACGATACTAGAAGAGGTACAATTTCCTACACGTTCTCTTTTACATGTTAATTGCTTGAATAACTAGATCCGTTTATCGTGCATATTAATTGATTATTAAATGTTAATAAAAATTAAAATTGCACATGGACTTGAGTTCCTAACATTTTCGGTGGGTAGCCGAAGTTTTCGGCGGGCCGCCGAACCTGATACTGACAGAGACAGTATTACAACCAGAATAAGATCTGACCCATTTTTGACCTCCCTCATTAACCAGCATGGTGTTTACAACTATCCTGAAGATAGTTACATGGTTTATACCTTCCTTAGATGCATACTTGCATAGAGAGTGATGGTAGGTATTTATACCTCTCACTATTGTTGGCATGTTTGAGTAAAGGCCCGGGGTCATTGACTCGCATGCTTGAACAGCATAGAAAGGGTGACTTTGGACCTAAAAGAACCGGGTTTCTTGTTCAATGTCTGGATCTCGCGCCAATCGAGTTGATTGGGGGATGGTACACTTAGTATATGAGACAGGATTGGTGGCCCTGGTTGTCATCTTTCGGTTATCGTTGCTCGGTTTTGCATCATTCCTTGGATTGATTCAAGGGTTGTGCGGTGAGACTAATTGTGTAGTGCTAACTTATGTGCTTGTCTCTATATATGGCATTGGCTTACAGTCATCGCTGATTATGAAAGATATTGATGGATGTGTATTGCAGGGCATTACAATCTCATTATCTTGTCAGGATGGACTTGAGACCATCACATCTGATGAGAAATCCTAAAAGAATTTTTGAATAGTGAGAAACATAATGATTTTGGGTAGTGGAGCAAGCCGCTTGGCTTGGCAGCGGATCGCTTGCGATCACTGACCCGCAACAATTCCACTCGTATTTTGTTGCTGAGTAGAATTTGTTGTTTCTTGTATTAAGTTATAACTTAAGTTAAACTCTGATGATAGTATTGATAATTATTGACTATATAACTTGCAATGTCAATAAATTTTTGACAAGTACAAGAAGAGCCTTGAGGCTACATCTTGACATAAGGTCAAATAAATTTTGAATTGCATAAAGAGAGTCATAAGTTGACATTTGAGCAATAAGTGTTAGAGTTAACTTGCTCGCTTTCTAATTAGTGAGAGTGTGTGCAAGTAAACTTCACTGTCTCGTGATTGTTCGTTTCTTAACGAATGTTGCTCAAATTGGTCAAAATTGATGACATAGTCAAGTAATTGTATAAATACTAAGAGATTAATGTTGTGAATTTAATGTACAAGAAAATATGTTTCTAAAAGTACTAAGAAATCTGAAATTGCAAATTGCTTGTATGTTACTACCTTGATGTTGGTGAAGTAACATAGCATTTTGGCTTAAGTTCAAATATGGCTTGTTTTGTCATAATATGAAGTAAAGTGATCTATGTGGAGAATCAATGCAATGGTGCAATCCAAGGGATTGGCACGTGCAGATTTGTTGTTCCAAGAGGGGGCACAAATGATTGCTCGATGATACTTTAATACGCTTCGAACCTTGACAATAATTAGTACTTGTGATTATTTCTTTTGGTGTTGAATTTTAGAATTAAGTATGTGGATGGTAATAATATTAGTACCAAGACATTATAGTTTGTGGTACTAAGTAAGTTTTCTTTTAATGCATTTTTATTTAAATGTTACATAATCTCATAAATGGTGATTATTTGGCACGTTTAACTATGCAAGTTGAGGTTAAATGACTGGGATTGACTTTTAGGTCATAATCGCCAATCTATTCCAAATTGAGACATAGTAAGCATTATATGAGAACTTGAATGCTTGTGGATAAGCGATCAAGTTATGGAGATTTAATGTGAACACTGCACTTGTAGCTTTTGGTTCTTATCATATTTATGACTAGATTCAATTCAGTCATAAAAGTGTGAAATCTCCTAAAACGAGTCGCAGTCATTTGGACTTGCTGTACAAGTTTATGAGTTATGATAAGATTGAAATAGTTCGATGATTCACTATTTCTCACATCGTGCGACAAATCGTGTTGCATGATGATGATAGAGCACCATTATGGATATGGTTCTTACAAAAGTTAAGTGGCAACTGTTGTGTTCTGCAAGCTGGTTAGGGAGTTTGCATCGATAATTGCACAACACTAAAAGAATTTCCAATTGTGGAATTTCTGCTTAAGTGTTCAAGCAGGCCGCTGGCTGGGCCAGCGGGTCGCTGATTGGACCAGCGGGCCGTTGGATTGCTAAGCGGGTCGCTGTCACTCAGTCTGAGGCAGACTGAAATCTCCAATTTCTTATGGTTTGAACTATGTGCTTCTAGAAATTCCTTGGAGGATTCTCATATAGCCATAGGTTCAGTTGCATGTTTGATTGCACCTTCTCATTAATTTCGAGGAAATTTAATGAAGAACCATAATTATGCCATACTGTTAAATCACTTGATAAATTCCATGTGGAGTTGAGATTTATAGATAACTTATAGTTTCTTATACAAGCTACTTCAGTTCTTATGGACTTGATTCGGATGCTGAGAAAAAGAGGGAGAAATGAAATAGGTTCTTCCTCAACATTCTCGCACAAGTTCAATGAAGTTAAGCTTAGGAAAAGATACTATAGAGTTTAAATCTCGTTTTGAGCAATTAAGACACAAATGCCCTAATATCCGATTTTTAAAATTGTGAGTTAGGAAGAGTGTTTGCTCAAAATTAGCAATGTTGAAATAAAATTGATGTTGAGATCAATTTGAGTTCTATTGCTAAAGGAATTTATTCGAAAAAAAATAAATATGAGATAGAGTAATTAAGTAAGATTAATGCATGACTTATTTGATTTGATGATAAATCAAATATGAGATATCAAGTATCTCTCTGCTGGATGTGTGGAACGGTCCGTTTGAGGTGCAAATGGTCCGTATGGCACTATGCCGCAGCACCGAGACTCTGTTGAATAAGTGAAACAATCTGGTTCAGTTTTGAACAGTTTGTATGGCACTTAACAGAGGGAGAACTTCAAGAGCATAGGCTCCGGTATAGTCCGTTTGAAGTGATACACCAGAATAAAGGGAGTCTTGTGTAAGGAAACTCTCTTGGAGATGAGTTTGCCTTTAATGATCTCATTCTAAGCAATAGATATGCTTTTGTTGAAACAATTCTAAATGGATATATAACAGTTTTAGACAAGGATCACTCCGCTGATTGAGCAGTGGAAAACTAAGAGCACAAGAGGTGCTAACTTAGTTGATCTATGGCTAAGAGTGCACGCTTAGTCAATTGGTTTGTTGTCTAAAATATATGTTAGATAGTCCAAGAATTAGTTGTCAAATAAGCATTGCACATGAGGTGCACTATTGGCTTGATGAATAGAGATAAATGATTCTTATTATTTTTTGGTTGTTGATGCTCCTAAGCTTGAATCCACATGTCTAAGAAAGAAAGCAATCTGTATGAGAATAGGGTTCACTGAGTACTACTGGATGTTGTGCAATGTGGCACATTAGATGTTAAAGAGTGTGATGAGTCGTTCTTCAGTGGGCCGCTGGCTGGGCCAGCGGGTCGCTGACACTAGATGACCTAGCGGGTCGCTAGCTGGGCTAGTAGATCGCTTGGACTGACATACACTAGAATACACATCTATTTCCATTAGTGAATTGAAAATGAGTTCCTAACTATATTGAGGTTTCTTGAGAGAAAGTGCTGAATGTAGCTATGCCTTCATAACTCAATATATTTGACCAGAGTCAAATATTATTGAAGAAGAGGAAGCTCGACTAGCAACACTCTCAACTGCATGATCTAAGCGGGCCGCTTGCAGGGCTAGCGGGTCGCTTAGACTGGGATAACTTCCAATACAAGAGTTCTGACAGTTCCATATGGAGCGGACCGCAGGGAAGCCTAGCGGGCCGCTAGGACTGAGCTAGACTTGTTGGAAGTTGCAGAACCTCATATAATATATTTGTAATGTGCTGATAAACCATTACAAACATCTCCTAGTTGGTTGCTTGGTGCAACAGGACTAGTACAAGCAATGAGAGGTTTGCTTAATTTCCTATACATATAGCTAAGGAAATGAGATATTGGGATTCATGAGCTTCTATATTGAGTTAGAAGCATAGTAGACTAGTGCATATGGCACATTCTACTTCAAACCCTATTGCAGATTATAAAATAAAGTCACTCTAGCAAGGCTATGAGTTTGACATATGTGATAAGCCAATTCCAATATCTATTTGCGAAGGCATATAGATTTTGAGATATCTGAATAAACGTATGATAAATAACATGCTAACTTATCGAGTCTAAATACTTGCAAATGATTAGCTTGTGGTGAAACTATTCATATGCATGCAAGTATACTTTGAGGATAAAGTTGACTTGATAGCAAAGTTTCTTTGTGAAACTAGATAATTTACTCTCTCATATGGGAGATTGAGTAAATGAAACGCTCTCTCATTGTGGAGATTGAGTGTGACTCTCTTATTGTGGAGATGGAGTCAATAGCATGTTTTAATTATCATACTAGCTCTCTCATTTGTGAGATGGAGTACCTTGACATAACTGGTGCTTATGTCAAGAGGGAGTTTAGTTGAGATGGTCCTATCATACAATTGGTAGTTATTGTGACTTCAGGAAAGTCGATAATAACTCATTGTAATAGTATTGCTTTGGAAGCTTACTATGGGGATAGTGGACTAAACCAAACAGATTCAGATATGTGGAGACACGATAGCACAGAGGGAGTTGATCTGATATTGAGTGGATCCTACATGAAACAGTTCGTCATATACCCTTACGATCTGTTTCAGGATACTCAGAACTTTTTGATAAGTTCATGGAGATGTCACATGGTCCATGTGACAGTCAGATCCTCATAGTTATATGTACTTGGATTTGGATAATGAACAGTTGAGTTTATTATTGATCAAGTACATGTTAGCACTAATGGTAGTGTGTCATTGAACTTTAGGTTGTCTCGCTCACACGAGAAACCGCCTCTAATGCCCGGGGCATGTAGAGATGAGACTAGATTGAGCTATGTGCGCTTAGTCGAGGACTAAGGAGCCATCTAGGATGGTCGAAGCTCATTGTCGCTTCAATCTGGGACTGAAATGAGGCTTGTCTTCTTTTAGGCGATCCGATATGATTGTTCTCCAAACGATCATTTAGTTCAATATTAGCCGAGGTGAGAATTTCCTTAGAACTCGAGGAGTGTCTAAGTGGTAGAATCTCAGGATTAGTTGCAATAAGGAGTGGTCTAGACCATAGACACTTGGTTTGCGAACTGAATCTAGACTCGTACAATGAATGAGAACACACGTCCGTTCAGCAGATAATTCATTGTAACATGTGTTCGTACCACATGTGCTAGGCGACATTTGGAAGTGGGTTGAGTGGTTCCAGGACCAAGACCGTCTGACTCCCCATGTGTGAGTTCCATGATTACGTACCCTTTGACTTTTGACTATGTCATGAGAGATAGGGTCAGTGCAGCTACTTTGGTGTGTACCCTATGGTGATGTATATTCAGCTTGTCGGGGCATTGCTGGGCAAGCGATTGATCTTGTTTTGAGTTTCATGAGACAGAAGGAAGATTCGACTCGTCCTACACAAACGATAGATCTGTTGGTGTTCAGAGCTCATCAAAACTCGTCTTGGAGACTGAGATTGGGAACATACAGCAGACTAAGACTGAAAAGGAAAAGACATGTATCATTGAGCGATCGATAATGTCTGATCTAGTGCGGACTTGAGTGTTTCTAAGGTACTAGTATGCACAATTAACTGTTATTTTTATAAAAGGGTAGATGCTCTCTCGCTGGCCTTGAATTAATTCTAGGTTAGGCTTTTGAGCTCCCGCTTGACAGGTGTATGCGCTGGTCGCACGTTTCATTTGCCGTATGAGGTCTTGCTCAGTGTCTGGCATAACGTCTCCAAGAGGGAGATGTTAGAAAAAGTGTGTGGAGCCATTTTGAGCGGGCCGCTGGCTGGGCCAGCGGGTCGCCGAAATGTCCAGCGGGTCGCAGGTTGGACCAACGGGCCGCTGGGTGTCGGGATCAGAACCGACTCTGTCTGTTCTGATCGACTCCTATATATACCCCTCTGTTATAACTGACCTCTCTATTGGAGACCCTTCATGTTTGTGTCCAGAAACAAAGAGAGAGGTTAGATTTTGAGAGGGAGGAAGCCATACGATTGCTTGGAGCAATCGGATCACACGCACGAGTCGAGATCGGCACTTGGAATCGTGAAAGGTGGCGCTAGGCCCTAACTTGAAGTCGTAGTGCATCGGCCGCATACGGAGAGAGACAAGACGTTGCAGAACCGAACTCCGAGAAGAGTCTAGGCGTTCGATCATCTTCCGCTGCGGTATATCTAATACTCTAAGTTATTCTTATAGGTTAGATATGCGTATAGGTTTATATACCTAGTCAAAACCTACAAATTGCCATGCTTCCAATCTACGGCGAACTAATAGAACCTAGCAGTAGCAATACAACAATGGCAATTCTAGAGACGCCATATTGCTGTCTGGAAGTCTCAATGAATAATTGCAGTATCAATAAGCATTGAGAGTATATTGTACTTTACAACTCGCTGAGTTATCAAACAATTTTAATAATTTTGTTGTGCAATAAGTGCATTATCGGGTCAATTTTAAACAATTTTACCCAACTATGAGTGTCCAAATCAATTCCCCCAAGTATGAAGTATGTTATTTCCTTTGGCCGTATATTCAATGAGTTGTGCTGCCCCGTCGTGCCTTTATTCTATTCAGGTATTTGTTTGCCTGACCGTCCCTTTTTATTTGGAACTTTTTCTGATCGTTCTTCTTTCTTTCATCACATGGATCAGAATTATGTCCGCTAATTATTAGTCCCGGTTTTCGGGCGTACCTCGCAAAGATCTGGATCCGGCGGCGATTGATGGCGCTAGTGACGCAGCACCCTCAGCAGTTGAATCCATGAAGAAGTGATCCATACGTCAATTCATTCAAGGTTGTGACATATATCAACTATTTCTTTTTCTTCTTTTTTTTTTAAATGTAGAGTGGCGATAGCCACACCTACAGACATAGATCAACTATTATTGTATATATTACATGAGAGAGTTAAAAAAGTTGTTCCAAAAATAATTAAGGTTGCCGAAAACATTCGCACACTTAGATCACAATCCACAGTACTGCAACACGCGCACCAAACACGCCAACAGGTAAGACCTGAAATTGGTTCCATAGACGTGATCGGTGTACTAGTGCAGCACGAGAAAGGATATGTACAATGGTTTTCTATATCTAAAGACTCTGGGCTTTTGCTTTCTACCAAAAAAAAAAGAGTCACACAAAATTTATGAGCCAAGCCAAAAACTCGTGACTTTGCGAGTTATTAATATTTAAATGCCAAGGCTGCAATGATAATCGCTCAGATTCATTAAACGATAGAAAAATATAAAAAATTTAAAATTATATACGAGTATGATATCTGTTAATAAATGACATTAGTTATCGGAAATAAAGTGAAAATTTTTTGAAGGTAAATATATGATATTGGAAGAAACTAAGGTATAATTTATAATATCATTATACACTTACCTCTTTCAATATGATTATTAACCAATGCCAGCAAGTATATAGTCAAAAATATCTTTTTTATACAATGGTGGTTAAGCCCGTACAATTATTATTCTTTTTTTTCTAAAATATTCTTGTGTCAACCGTGCACAGTTGACCGACTTTCTTGCTGACTTTGGATTCAAGTTTCAACTCTAGAGTCTAGCCTGATTACCAAATGGATAAGCAAAAACAGACAAACCCTAATAGAAAAATTTGAGAAGCTAAAAAAAAATTAAACCTAAAACCAAAACGAAAAATTTGCAGAGAGTGTGCCTTTCAGAGCGAGAGAGCTAATCTTTCCTATCAAACAATAGTTCAAAGTGAGGAGTATTTTCTACGGTGCCTATGTGAGATTGTTTGTGTCGAATTTGAATATTTTTTGTACAATGGATATGTTATGAGCAATTATTTCAACATCAAATACAAAAACCTACATGGGATAGTCCACAGGAATGAATAAGATTTAAATGACATCCCCATGTGCATGATGTTAGGACATTTTGTGATGACTTTACATGTTCCTATATGTGTCAAGCCTCTTTTAACATGCAACATGCAACAAGATTTATGATCTTCATGTAAACAAAATCATTGTATATTAATTGATCAATTTTATTATTGTATATTATCATTACCATTAGTTACGTGTGTATTAATCTTTGTTAGCATATGGATTTTATGAATACATTACATTGTCTTACAAAAAATTATAAACAAATTTTTGTTGTAATTTAGTACTGTATGAATTACATTTTTTTAAAAAACAACTACAATGACATTGACACTCATTGAGTTTAATTTTATTTTTGCATTTTAATGGTTTGAATTTATAAAATATTTTTTATAATTTATTTTTATTTTATTTTATCTGTAATATTGTTTTAGAATGATAAATCTAATTTAACAACTCATTCAAAATACATTAAAAACATATAAGAAATAAAATTTTACATTTTAACCAACTAATTCAGATTTGTCTAATAAAATTGTTTACAAGCCTTTCAAATTATTTTTGCATAAAATTTTATGGATGTACTTAAAAATATAAAAAATTAAATGATATATTTATTTATTTATTTATTTTGAAAAATATAAAAAATAAAATTTAATCACGCGAAGCGCGATACTTCTGCTAGTTTTTCAATAATTTGCGGAAAGAATTTGTGTCATGCAATCAGCATAGAGTTTGTGTTACATGCCGAAAAAATTATAACTAACTTTAATTAATTACGAAATTATAAAATAATCCGATTTTAATAAATTTTTTAAAACTGACCGTGCAGTTTCGGAATCTGAGATTCCGAAACAATTTCTGCTTAGTTTCGGAATCTCAGATTCCGAAACTAGCTAGTTTCGGAATCTGAGATTCCGAAACTAGAACTGCCGCCTTTTTTGAGAGAAAAAATATTTTTAAATTTTTTTTTTAATTAGTTTCGGAATCTCAGATTCCGAAACTAGCTATTTTTTATTTTTTTAATTAGTTTCGGAATTTTAAATTCCGAAACTAGGTGTTTCATATTTTTTCAGCGCAATTTAATTTTTTCAATTTAACTTTTTTAAATTTCACCTAACTTTTCAGTTACTCTTTTAAATTTCACATAACTTTTGAAAATTTAATAATAGTTGTTTCAATAAATAATTTATGTTATTATTTTCAAATTTTCTAAAAATATTATAGTAAAAATAGTAAAATAAAAGTAATAAAGTAGTGTTATATGATAAAGTATAATAAAAGTAAAATATAGTAATAAAATAGGGTAAAATATTAAGTTTTCTGACGTTTGAGCGAGAATCTAGCTAGTTTTGGAATCTCAATTGTGTCCTTTCAACTTAGGAAGTTGCTGCTTATAATGATTCACAACGAGTAGCGCAACATATTATATATACATATAAGAGAAGATGAAAGAAAACACTTAAAAAATCGATGTTTTGAAACACTACAACTTGAAGGAGGCTTAACTTTTGATAGGAACGTCCGTTTTGGGCATATGATGACTTTTCGGAAAGCTTGCGACGAGATCTACAAGGTTTACTGGGGTTTACCCCGTAACGACCATTTTCGGGGCCAAAAAATGCTGTCTGAACCTCCAAAATCTACTTTGAAAGTTTTCAAACCTAAACATCACATAAAACTACTTAGAATTTTTTAAAAATAAAAAATTAACAGGGATGTTTGCATCCTTTTTTCTGTCTGCATATAGCATGAACCTCTTGGCATTCCTCTCTAGCACAATAAAAAGTGTTATGTTGAGTATTATCTCGTATTGATCTGAAGCTATGGGATTAACTGAGAGGATTGTTTTCACTCTAACTTCCTTTTATTACTAACTTGAAGGAGTACAACTATACACTCTTAACTCTCTCGCTCTTTCTTACTTGGTGCTTATTCTCATTGGTATACCTATGAACAATACACATGACAACTATTTATACTAGTTATGGTCGGTTACAAATAAAACTCTAGAACATATATTTTACTTCTAATCATATCTAAACTAGTTTCTAGATTTAACTAAGTATCTACATTGAAAAAATTAAATTGCGCCGAAAAAATATGAAACGCCTAGTTTCAGAATTCTAATTAAAAAATTAAAAATATTTTCGGAATTTAGAATTTCGAAACTAATTAAAAAAAATTTAGAATTTCGAAACTAATTTAAAAAAATTTTAAATTCCGAAACTAATTAAAAAAAATTAAAAATAGCTAGTTAAATAGCTAGTTTCGGAATCTGAGATTCCGAAACTAATTAAAAAAAAAATTTTAAATATTTTTTCTCTCAAAAAAGGCGGCAGTTCTAGTTTCGGAATCTCAGATTCCGAAACTAGCTAGTTTCGGAATCTGAGATTCCGAAACTAAGCAGAAATTGTTTCGGAATCTCAGATTCCGAAACTGCACGGTCAGTTTTAAAAAAATTATTAAAATCGGATTATTTTATAATTTCGTAATTAATTAAAGTTAGTTATAATTTTTTCGGTGTTACATGCACATATGAATCAACACGGCCCAAATTTTTGCCCGCTGTGGTAGCTGGGCTTATTTTGATCAATATTTTGCTTGACCAAGTATTGAAGATGTTTGTTCAATATTTGCTACTACTTATGTATTTTATTGAGGTAGACTTAAATCAATCACGAGTCACGACTGAAATTTCTGTTAAACTAGGCTGGAAGATGCCCATATATGCTAATAAGACCGATATAGAAAGGTTAAATAGCAAGTGAGGTGCACTGCTTCTTGTTGAAATGATTAGCATATGAAATACACAATAGCAAACGTTATGATTAGCATATAAAATGCAAAGTTATTTGAAGAAAAAAAAATCTGTAATATACCCCTTTGTTAATTGGATATATACCCTGTAATCTTCAATATTGGATATTTACCCCTCTAATCACAATTACTATGGATATATACCCTTTTCAGATTTCATTATGTTTAATGATATTTTAAATTATGAAAAATAGTTTCTAACTTCTATGAGGAAACTACCCAAGCCAACATCTTCTTCATGCTTTATCTAGCGATGGAGGTCTAGTCAACGTAGTTAATAATGTCTAGTCAACAGCCGTTCAATAACACGTAAATCTGCAGTACATGAATGTACTCAAGATTGATATCTTTGCTATGGCCTTGTTTTTACCAGTATGTTGATACGAACTAGTTCTTATATAGACTATCTATGTTTCATAAGCCCATGTTTCTTTTGTGTCTTATTTTCATTTTAGCAACTTCGTGATGTTTCATTATTCAGCCCATGTTATAAATTCTAAGAATTGGAAAATTGCAAAGGTATAGACTACACTTAAGGTATGCAGTCAAAACAATGAATCTTAGGCAAATCTGATTCAGATGCATGAATGCATCAATGAGAAGAACCTTACCCTGATTCTAATTAGGAATCCATATGTATTCGTTCTTTTCTTAATCTGATTTTGATTAGCATTTTTTTTTTTTTAAACAGTGGTCGACACCACCACTTTCCTTTATTAAGAAAAAGATTACCCACAGTCCACAAAATCATCCTAGCAGCAACTAAGCCGACACTGGTACCCCAACAGCTACTGTACCAGTGTCCCTTGCAAACTAGTTATTACAAACCACACAAACAAATTTTTGACCCTTACTACAACTGTAACGGCACTGGTACCCCAAAATCTAATGCACCAGTGCCCCTTGCTATCTAGTTATTACAAACCACAAGATAAAATCCAATTTTTCGACCCCTACAACAACTGTAATGATATTACATTCCATAATTTGCGCCAACTGAACCACCCATGCATTCATCCAGTAGTATTGCTAGCGTCCCCATCCCTCTAGTAGTCTCCACTCCAGTCCTGTCTGCCTCTTCTTCACCAGCACTCAGCACCTGCAGTGGCAAAGCCTCCAACATTGGCTGCATGCTCCATATTTGTTTCTTCAATTGACTCGGCCAGAGGTCTTGCCAGTAAGTCATCAATCTGAAAATAGCTTTGCCAACTGAAAAAAGTGATTGGGGCTGAGCATTAGTAAAACAACAATTATTGCGATTAATCCACATGATACAATGAAACTGCTCCAAAAACCAAAGCCACACAGATCTATTTTGTGAGCAAGACAAAAATAGATGATCTATTGTTTCTAACTGAGAGCAGTAAATGCAAAATGGATCTCCTACCCAACCTTTCAGAATTAAATTGTCCTTGGTTAGCAATCTTCGTTTACTGACAATCCACAAAAACACTTGAATTTTGAGGGGTACTTTCATTTTGATTAGCATTTAGCACTGGCATTTTGATTTTTAGTTAATCCTTTTCATTTGGGAATTAATCGAGAAAACAGGAGAATGGAAAGGGGGGGGGGGGGGCGTGGCTGAGGACAGTTTAGTCATAAATGTTAGAAAATATTTCCATAGTAATTGTGATTAGAGGGGTAAATATCTAATATTAAAGATTACAGGGTAAATATCCAATTAAACAAGATTTGAGGGGTATATGACTGATTTTCCCTTATTTGAATTACCAAAAACAATGTGATTAAATAGCACTCCTTCCTGAGTTCTCATTTAATTGTGATTTTTGCTAGCTTTTGAGTTTCATGTATGCATAAATTTGAAATAAAGTATCTCAAACCATCAGATAGAATAAATAATTTTGAATGATGAATATCGATTAGGGAATTTGCTCAAAATAGAAACCAAAATAGCTGCAAATATAATAAAATGTTTCTAAATAAGATGTTCCATCAATTCATACATTCCACAATAAAATGTTGCAGCAAGCAACAAACAAGTCTGAAACCAACTATGAAAATAATAGAGAAGCCCAAACAAATTTACCCTTTTACAACTCCATCAATTAAAAATTTAAATAATAATAGCTACAACATACAAATAATAATAAACAAATAACAATTCATATCAAAACAACATAATCAAATTATACATATCTGAACAGATCTTACATATTGAATACTCAAACAACACAAGTAACTTAAACAACATAAAAAATGCATGAGCTTGGTTCACCTTCCAATGACATTCCTAGGGTTCCAATGGCAAACTTAATCAGACAATAATAACCTATTTTTCATCCCCGAAGACTAGAGATACATTTTAGATAAAGAAATTTTAATCTTTACCGCTTACCTGGTACTTTCATATCAGCAAGCAAACAAACCAAGTCATGTAGCACTTCTCTAGTTCTACTAGAGGGGTTAATCGAGCTTCACTCTATTTTTGAATTACAAATAAATATAAATTATGTTCTCAATTTTAAATTTGTAAAGATAAATCTATAGAAATTTTCGTATTTCTGATGGGAATAATTATATGCATTATTTTTTGTTATTATAGTCAAATGCTCATATGGAAGTCAGAATTTGCATTATTTGCACATTATATGTGTATTTAATCCAATTAGTTGAATATAAATAAGATCATAAACATATTATAGTCAATATAAAGAGCTTAAATATTAGATTATTGCGATCAAATAAATCAAATGAATGTAAAATCTCTAGAAGCTTAAGTGGGCCGAGTTGTGATATAAAAGTGAAGAGGCGCGAAGCGGTGAGATTGTGCTGTCTCTTCATGTATTTCCAGAGGCGCTCAAATGATGCTCAGAATTGGCATTATTTGCACATTACAAGTGTATTTACTATGCGAAAATTTGACTTAAAATGATTGTAAAATCTCTTTAAATACTCAAATGATGCTCAAGATTTGCATTATTTGCACATTATATGCATAGTTACTCTGTATAATCAAAATATTGGAATAAATAATTCTAGACAATATAAAGAGCTTAAATATGAATTTATGCGATCAAATGACCTTAAATTAATGCAAAATCGCTCGAAATGAACATATGATGCTCAGAATTTTCATTATTTGAATATTATATGCAAATTTACTATGCATAATCGAATTATTTGAATAACTAAGAACAGAAATATAATCTAGATAAAATAAAGAGCCTAAATATAGATTATTGCGAACAAACGACTTAAAATGAATGCAAAATCTCTTGAAATGAACAAATGATGCTCAGAATTTGCATTATTTGCACATTATATGTGTATTTACTCGGTACCATCCAATTATTTGAATAAATAAGATCAGCAACATATTATAGAATAAATAAAGAGCATAAATTTAAATCGTAGCAATCAAATAACTTAAAATGAATGCAAAATCGCTTTAAATGCTCAAATGGTGCTCAGAATTTGAATTATTTGCACATTATATGCAGATTTACTATGTGTGAATATGTAGAGAAACATATTCTAGACAAAATGAAGAGCTTAAATATAAATTATTGCAATCAAATGAATTAAAAAAGAATGCAAAATCACTCGAAATGCTCAAATAATGCTGACAATTTGCATTATTTGAACATTATATGTGTATTTACTATGTATAGTTCAATTATTTGAATAAATAAGATCAGAAATATATTCTAGATAAAAGAAAGAGCTTAAATATAGATTATTACGATGAAATGACTTATAATGAATGGAAAATCGCTAGAAATGCTCAAATGATGCTGAGAATTTGCATTATTTGTACATTATATGCGTATTTACGATGTATTATCCAATTGTTTCAATAAATAAGAACAGAATAATAATCTAGATAAAATAAATAGCTTATATATAGATTATTGAAAATAAATGACTCAAAATGAATGCAAAAACTCTTGAAATGCACAAATGCTGCTCAGAATTATCATTATTTGAACATTATATGTGTATTTACTCTGTATAATCCAATTATTTGAATAACTGAGATCAGAAACATATTCTAGAATAAATAAAGAGTTTAAATATAAATCATAGCGATTAAATGACTTAATATTAATGAAAAATCGCTTGAAATGCTAAAATGGTGCTCAGAATTTGCTTTATTTGCACATCATATGCGTATTTACTATAATCCACTTATTTGAATAAAAAAGATCAGAAATATATTCCACACAAAATAAAGATATTAAATATAGATTATTGCAATAAAATGACATAAAATGAATGGAAAATCGCTTGAAATGCTCAAATGATGCTCAGAATTTGAATATGATCTGAAACATATTCTAGATAAAATAAGGAGCTTAAATGTAGATTATTGCGAACAAATAACTTAAAATAAATGCAAAATCGCTTGAAGCATCAAATGATGCTCAGAATTTGCATTATTTGCACATTATATGTGTATTTACTATGTATAATCCAATTATTTCAATAAATGAGATCAGAAACATATTATAGACAATACAAAGAGGTTAAATATAAATTACTGGATCAAATGACATAAAATGAATGCAAAATCACTCGGAATGCACAAATGATGCTCAGAAGTTAAATTATTTGCACTTAATATGCAGATTTTCTATGTATAATCGAATTTTTTGAATAAATAAGAACAAAAACATCTTCTAGATAAAATAAAGTGCTTTAATATAGATTATTGAGAACAAATAAATTAAAATTAATGCAAAATCTCCGGAAAATGCTCAAATGATGCTGAGAATTTGCATTATTGCACATTATATGTGTATTTACTAAGTATAATCCAATTATTTGAATAGATGAGATCAAAAACATATTCCAGACAATATAAAGAGCTTAAATATAAATTATTTTAATCAAATGACATAAAACGAATGCAAAATCGCTAGAAATTCTCGAACGATGCTAAGAATTTGCATTATTTGAATATTAAATAGAATCTATATTGTTTTTTTAATATACATTAATATATAATGCCCAAATGACAATTATATTCTATATTTAAAGTGCTTAAACATAGATTAGAAACATAGTTTAGACTATATAAAGTGCTTAAATATAGATTATTGCTCTCAAATTAATTAAAATGAATGTAAAATCGCTTGAAATGCTCAAATGATGCTCAGAATATGAACTATTTGCACATTATATATGTAATTACTATGTATAACCCAATTATTCAATACATAAGATCAGAAATATATAGTAGACAACATCAATATCTTAAATATAAAAGTTATTGCGATCAAATGACCTAAAATGAATGCACAATCACTGGAAATGAACAAAGGATGCAAAGAATTTGCATTATTTTAATATTATAAGCGTATTTACTATGTATAATCTAATTATTTGATTAAGTAAGAATATAAACATATTCTAGATAAAATAAGGAGATTAAATATTGGTTATTGCGAACAACTGATTTAAAATTAATGCAAAATCTCGAGAAATGCGCAAACGATACTCAGCATTTTCATTGTTTGCAAATTATATGTGTGTTTTACTATGTATAAAGCAATTATTTGAATAAATGAGATCAGAAATATATTCTAGACAATATAAAGAGCTTAAATATTTATTATTGTGAACAAATGACATAAAATAAATGAAAATCGCTCGAAATGCTCATATCAGCTCAGAATTTGCATTATTTGTATAATATATGAGTATTTACTATGCATAATCCAATTATCTGAATACACAAGAACAGAATCATAATATAGACAAAATAAAGAGCTTAAATATAGATAATTGCAAAAAATGACTCAAAATAAATGCAAAATATCTTGAAATGCTCAGAATTTGCATTATTTGAAACTTATACGTGTATTTACTCTGTATAATCCGATTATCTGAATAAAAAAGATCAGAAACATATTCTATACAGAATAAAGAGCTTAAATATAGATTTTAGAGATCACATGACTTAAAATGAATACAAAATGGCTGGAAATGCACAAATGATGCTCAGAATTTGCATTATTTGCACATTATATGTGTATTTACTATGCATAATCCAATTATGTCAATAAATAATATGAAAAACATATTCTACACAATATAAAGAGCTTAAATATAAAATACTGCGATCAAATAACATAAAGTGAATGCAAAATCGCTCGAAATGCACAAATGATGCTCAAAATTTGAATTATTTTGCACATATATGCAAATTTACTATGTATATTTGAATTATTTGAATAAATAAGAACAGAAACATATTCTAGATAAAATAATTCGATTAAATATAGATTATTGCGAACAAATGACTTAAAATGATTGCAAAATCTCTTGAAATACTGAAATGATGCAGAAAATTTGCATTATTTGCACATTATATGTGTATTTACTATGTACAATCCAATTATTTGGATAAATGGGATTATAAACATATTCTAGACAATATAAAGAGTTTAAATACAAATTATTGCGATCAAATGAAGTAAAATGAATGCAAATCGCTTGAAATGCTCTAATGATGCTCAGAATTTGCATTATTTGTACAATATGCGTATTTACTATGTATAATCCAATTATTTGAATAAATAAGAACAAAATCATAATCTAGACTAAAGAGCTTAAATATAAATTATTGCAAAAAATGACTGAAAACAAATGCAAAATTTCTTGAAATGCTCAAATGATGCTCAGAATTTGTATTATATATGTGTATTTACTCTGTATTATCTTACTATGTAAATAAATAAGGTCAAAAACATAAACTATACAAAATAAAGGTCTTAAATATATATTTTAAAGATCAGATGACTTAAAATGAATGCAAAATCGCTGGAAATGCTCAAATGATGCTCAGAATTTGCATTCTTTGCACATTATCTGCGCATTTACTTTGTATAATCCGATTATTTGAATAAATAAGATCATAAACATATTATAGGTAATATAAAGAGCTTAAATATTAGATTTTTGCAATCACATAACTTAAAATAAATGCAAAATCGCTAGAAATGCTCAAATGATGCGCATAATTTGCATTATTGTCACATGACAAGTGTATTTACTATGTATAATACAATTATTTGAATAAATACATTCAAAAACATATTCTAGATAAAATAAATATTTTAAATATAGATTATTGTTAACAAATGACTTAAAATGATTGTAAAATCTCTAGAAATACTCAAATGATGCTCAGGATTTGCATTATTTGCACATTATATGCGTATTTACTATGTGTAATCCAATTATTTGAATAAATATGATGAGTAACTAACTCTAGACAATATATTGAGATTAAATATAAATTAATGCTATCAAATGACATAAAATCAATGCAAAATCGCTCGAAATGCACAAATGATGCTCAGAATTTGCATTATTTGCATATTATTTGCAAATTTACTATGCATAATCGAATTATTCGAATAAATAAGAACAGAAACATATTCTAGATAAATAAAGAGCTTAAATATAGATTATTGCGAACAAATGACTTAAAAGGAATGCAAAATTTCATGAAATGCTCAAATGATGCTCAGAATTTGCATTATTTGCACATTACATGTGTATTTAGTATATGTATCATCCAATTATTTGAATAAATTATATCAGAAACATATTCTAGATACAATATAAAGATCTTAAATATAAATTACTGCAATGAAATGACATAAAATAAATTCAAAATCGCTCGAAATGCACAAATGATGCTCAGAATTTGCATTATTTGCACATTATATGCAAATTTACTATGCATAATCGAATTATTAGAATTAATAAGCACAGAAACATATTCTAGACAAAATGTAGATGTTAAATATAGATCAGTGAGAACAGAAGACTTAAAATAAATGCAAAATCTGATGAAATGCTCAAATGATGCTCAGAATTTGCATTATTTGCACATTATATGTGTATTTACTATGTATAATCTAATTATTTGAATAAATGAGATGATAAACATATTCTAGACAATATATAGAGCTCAAATATAAATTATTGCTATAAAATCACATAAAATGAATTCAAAATCGCTCGAAATGCTCAAATGATGCTTAGAATTTGCATTATTTGAACATTATATGGGAATTTACGATGAATAATCAATTTATTTTAATAAGTAACAAAATAAAATATAATCTAGATAAAATAAAGAAATTTAATATAGATTATTGCGTACAAATGACTTAAATGAATGTAAAATCTCTTTAAATGCACAATGCTGCTCAGAATTTTCATTAGTTGCACATTATATGTGTATTTACTCTGTATAATCCAATTATTTGAATAATTGAGATCAGAAACATATTCTAAAATAAATAAAGAGTTTAAATATAAATCATAGCGATCAAATGACTTAAAATTAATGCAAAATAGCTTGAAAGCTAAAATGGTTCTCAGAATTTGCTTTATTTGCACATCATATGCATATTTACTATGTATAATCCACTTATTTGAATAAATAAGATCAGAAATATATTCCACACAAAATAACATAAAGTGAATGGAAAAAATATAAAACATAAAGTGAAATAAAGTGAATGGAAAATCGCTTGAAATGCTCAAATGATGCTCAGAATTTGAATATGATCTGAAACATACTCTAGATAAAATAAGGAGCTTAAATGTAGATTATTGCGAACAAATAACTTAAAATAAATGCAAAATCGCTAGAAGCATCAAATGATGCTCAGAATTTACATTATTTGCACATTATATGTATATTTACTATGTATAATCCAATTATTTCAATAAATGAGATCAGAAACATATTATAGACAATACAAAGAGGTTAAATATAAATTACTGGATCAAATGACATAAAAGAATGCAAAATCGCTCGGAATGCACAAATGACGCTCAGAACTTGCAATTTTTGAACATTATATGTGTATTTACTATGTATAATCCAATTGTTTGAATAAATAAGATCAGACAAATATTCTAGATAAAATAAATGCTTTAATATAAATCATTGCGAACAAATGACTTAAAATTAAAGCAAAATCGCTTGAAAGCTCAAGTGATGCACATAATTTGCATTATTTGTACATCATGAGTGTCTTTACTATGTTTAGTCAAAATTATTTGAATAAATAAATTCTGAAAATATTCTGGACAATATAAAGAGCTGAAATATTGATTATTAGGATCAAATGACTTAAAATGAATGCAAAATAGATGGAAATGCTCAAATTATGCGCTGAATTTGCATTATTTGCTCATTATATGCGTATCTAATATGTATAATCGAATTTTTTAAATAAATAAGATTAGTAACATATCCCAGACAAAATAAAGAGGTTAAATATAGATTATTTCGAACAAATGACTTAAAATGAATGCAAAATCTTGAAATGCTCAAATGATGCTCAGAATTTACATTATTTACAAATTATATGCATATAATTATTTGAATAAAATGAGATAAGAAACATATTCTAGACAACAAAAAGAGCTCAAATATTAATTATTGCGATCAAATGACATAAAATGAATTCAAAATCGCTCAAAATGCACAAATGATGCTAAGAATTTACATTAGTGGTATATTATATGCGTATTTATTGCGATATAATGACATAAAATGAATTCAAAATCGCTCGAAATGCACAAATGATGCTCAGAATTAGTGCTACATTATATGCATATTTATTATGTAGAATTCAATTATTTGAATAAGTAGGATCAGAAACAAGTTCTAGACAATATAAAGAGCTTAAATTTAGATTATTGTGATAAAATGACTTAAAATGAATGAAAAATCCCTTGAAATGATCAAATGATGCTCAGAATTTTCATGATTTGCACATTGTATGCGTATTTACTATGTATAATCCAATTATTTAATAAAAAATATCAGAAATATATTCTAGATAAAATAAAAAGTTTAAATATAAATTATTGCGAACAAATGTCTTAAAATTAATTCAAAATCACCTGAAATGCTCAAATGATGCTCGTGATTTGTATTATTTGCACATTATATGCGTATTTACTATGTATAATCCAATTATTTGAATAAATAATATCAGAAACATTATCTAGAAATTATAAAGAGCTTATATATAGATTATTGCGATCAAATGACTTAAAATGAGTGCAGAAATGCTTGAAATGCTCAAATGATACTCAAAATTTGCATTATTTGCATATTATATTGCGTGTTTACTATGTATAATCCAATTATTTGAATAAATAAGACCAGAAACATATTCTAGCGAAAAATAAAGAGCTTAAATATATATTATTGCGAACAAATAACTTAAAATGAATTAAAAATCTCTTGAAATGCTCAAATGATCCTCAGAATTTGCATTATTTGCACATTATATGTGTATTTACTATTTATAATCCATTTATTTGAATAATAAAAATTAAAAACATATTCTACACTGTATAAGGAGCTTAAATATAAATTATTGCATTCAAATGACATAAAATGAATGCAAAATCGCTGGAAATGCACAAATGATACTCAGAATTTTCATTATTTGCGCATTATTTGCCTAGTTACTATGTATAATCTAATTATTTGAAAGAGTCAATGAAATGAAATACTCTTGTACTTTAAACGTAAGAGTCAATGAAATGAAAATCATTCTATGATATTTCAAGAATTCTTATATATTTGAATTACCAAAAACAATGTAATTAGATAGCACTCGTGCTTGAGTTCTCATTTAATTGTAATTTTTGCTAGCTTTTGTTTTTCATGTATGCATAGATTTGGAATGAAGGATCACAAACCATCCGATAGAACAACTAATTTGACTAATAAAAATATGGATTACGGATTCTGCTCAAAACAGAAATCAAAATAGCTGCAAATACCTAAGTATCAGATCAAAAACAAATGTTCCTAATCAATTCATATTCCACAATAAAATGTCGCAGCAAGCAACAAACAGATATGAAACCAATTATGAAAATAATAGAAAACCCTAAACAAAATTACCCTGTTAGAACTCCATCAAACAAAAAAATTACATAATAATAGCCACAAGACACAGATAATAATAAACAAATAACAATGCATATAAAAAAACAGCATAAACAAATTATATATATGAACAAATAATACATATTGAATACTCCAAATAAAACAGACAGCATAACAAAGTGGTTGTGCTTGGTTCGCCAATGACATTCCTAGCTCCTAGGACCTCCAATAGCCAACTTTATCATAAAATTAATCACCGATTTTTCATCCAATGGCAAACTCAAACAGCATAACCTAGCATCATAATATAGCAATAAAACTTGGAGAGTAAGAGAAAGAAGAACCAAAAATGTTTTAAAAAAGAATACCTTGGTTCATCTTGCCAGGTTCCACTATCTCTCCTCCTCCGATCTATTTGATTGCACCTCACAAGTACGCGTACGAGGGAGAAGGGTTGAGCAAAAATATTCATTTTGTCGATGGATTTCTTCAACGGTTATTTCTTCGAGAGAAATGAAAAAGTGTAGATAGGGAGTGGAGATGATAGAAAATACGATTCGGGAACCGAAAATGAAAAATAAACCGGATCGTTTCGGACACAGATTTAGAGTTTTTTTTTTCTATTCTTTGCCTGTAAATTGTAACCTTCCTTTCTATTTTCAATAAAATTTGCTGGCGTGGCAAAAATAAAAAATTTTATAAAAAATTTTTCTGACATGGATCAGTCACTCGGGTCAGAAATCATTTAGGTCACATTTGGAAATTGTTTTGTTACCACATAAGCCATATTGTGAAACTAGAATATTTTTTAGTGCAATAATAATATTTATTTCCCAAAAACTTGTTGTTGGCTATATGATACTATAATTAAGAAGACATTTATGTTTTATATTAGTTTCTTCCAATATCAAATATTTATTTTTAAGAATTATTTTAATGGATTGTCAAATGTCATCTATTAACAGATCTCATACGAGTATATAATTTTAAAATTCTTTATTTTTCTATCTTCTGATAAACACGAGGGATTGCGTTAACAGTCTTGGCATTTTAATATATGTTAACTCCTATTGTCATAAGTTTTTGGTCTCGCCCATAAATCTTGTGTGACTTCTTTTTAAAGAAAATAAAGGCCCATATCCATTATTAAGTTGTCAATTTCCTAGAATAAATAATATCTTCATTTACTTTTCACGTTTGTGTCCATATAAGGCTCTATTAGATATTTAGATAAGAGGTCTGTTGTACCTGCATTTTCGCTATATATAGATGAGGCATAAAAATCAAGTAAGCTTATGGATGGCTTGGAGCCTTGGATCATGCATGAGAAAAATGGATGCCACCTCCTGTCGCCAAAATTGAAAGGCCAGACACGAACGGGCATATAGATTAGATTTAGATTAAGATTAAATTAGATTATATTAATAAATTACACAGAGGTTTACATCACCCAAAAGAAAAAGTGCAAAAGGAATCATGCAATATATATATATTTTTAATTATTATTAGTCATAAATCATTCCTTCGTCACAGCGGTGAGGGACTCCGGTCTCCGGTTCACCAAGAGCCAAGTCAGCAGTGTTCCACTGCTAATTTCCAGTTCGTCAGAACAGACAACAATTAAGAGACCGTCAATCTTGGTAACATATTCCAATCAGAGCTATTAAATAAACATCGGACGGCTAGACAGGCCACTGTATATAGCGCTGTCAAACGTGCGAAACGGAACGGAAATAGCCCGTTCCGTTTTCGTTCCGTTTCGTCAACGAAACACAGATTTGATTTCGTTTCCGTTCCGTTTCATTAAACGAAACGGTATTTCTGTTCCGTTTCCGTTCCACCTTTAATTTTCCATTGTATTTCGTCATTTCCGTGTTCCGTTTCGTCTAAACGGTATGAATTTCAATTTCGTTTCCGTTTCGTTTTTCAAAACGAAACCAAATTTTCTTCCATTTCCGTTCCGTTCCGGACGGAACGGAACGGAAACGTTCGAAACGGTGGAATGTTGACAGCACTAACTGTATAGAAACCCGTTGAGGCAAATCCGTATCCTTCTTTCTACGCTGTGGTTGTGTCCTGTTGAAAAGACAAAAGAGCACATTTCCGTTATGTTGTACAAAAGGCCGCCGTAAAAATAGAAAGGAAAATTGGGTCGCGCTGGTAATTAGTGTCACGAATTATTTATGCAGAATTGCATACCACTATACCTGTCAAACGTGCGAAACAGAACGAAATTACTCTTCCATTTCTGTTTCGTTTCAGAATTTCGTTCCGTTCTTTATTTACCATTATAATTTCGCATTTCCTTGTTCCGTTTAACGGTTCGCCTCCAAAACATAGTTACGTTTCCGTTCCGTTTCTGAAAACGAAACTCATTTCCTCTTTCATTTAATGTTCTGTTTGGACGGAATGAAAACGAAAACGTTGAAACGTTGGTATATTGACAGGGCTACATGCCACCATCACTTCCTCAACATCATCACCATCATTACGCGCTTACTCAACAACGTATCTAGCATTTACTCAGTGTACCCAGCGGTTACCCTCATTTTGCCTCCCATCTAGTGCCTACACTTGCCTTCCCCTCCCCTTTGGCACACAGTTGAGCTAGTGTGTCTTTGATTGTCCCATTTACATCCCTTAATGTCCTAGAAAATGATACTCATTTCCCTAAAAAATAATACTAAATGTCCTCAATTGTCATGTAAAATAATATAAATTGTCATCATATATATCTTTATTATGTTTAAAAATAATATCGTCGTTGTATACATTCTAATTGTCATAGAAATTGATATTAATTTCTCCTTGTATATATAACAATTATTATTATTATTTAGGACAATGAGGTGGGAGGACAAATATCCTCTGCAGTGGTTCTCAAGAATTGTCCGATCGAATCTCGATGGTTAAAATTTACGGACCATACAGATCCGATATTAATCACGGGGCACCTATTATTGATCGGACGGTTCTGATGAACCACTCTAGATGATATGGTTCGAAGGTGGGGGAGAGAAGGTAGGTGCTGTGAAGGGGGAGTGGGTACACAATGGATGGCATGAAATTAGTGAAAGAAACTGAAAGGGATCAACGACAGAAAGGGAAAGGGAAAGGGATCAACAACGCGCTGGACAAGTATTCCATAAATAGAAAGAGAAAAATACGTAATGATAGATATGATAAACCCTTCAGATGATCCTTATCATTTCTATTATTTATGCATTTCAAGAAAATTAAATTTATAAAAAAGAAAATGATTAATTAATTGAGTATTTATTCATTCCCATTATATAAAAAGATAATACAAGTTTATGCCTGTCGCCAACAGAACTAGAAAGAAAACAAGAATTTTAAAAAAGTTTTCTCAGTGTTAATAATTTTTCTTCGTCGCGTGGTAACCCTGAAAGAAAATACATAAAATAAAGTTTCTAGAATAAGAGAAAAAAAAAAGACCTGCTTGCCTGCATGTATAAACACATCATGAATGTGACAATATTAGTTTGTCCGAATTTCTCAATTCATATAATAACCATCGCATCGTATTTATATACGGAATAAAAATTTATAATATGATCAAAGTTAGTTTTGTCTACTATATAAAATTTGCAAGGAAAATAAAACAAATGTGTGTAAAAGAAAACACCAAAATGTACGAACATCCATTATAGTTTTTTTTTTTTCTTTCACCATGGCCTCATGTAAAAGAATGTGTTTATAATTGAAAATTTATGTCACGTTCCGATGAAAAATAACAGTATTTTCTTTGCCAATGAAGTAATGGCATTGTAATTAAGTATGCAATTTTTTTACCATCTATTTTATTTTTAGCTCCGTTGTTAAAATGCAGTTAGTTAGTTTGTATGTTCATTTGTTAATTGCACCTAGAGATTCAATTAGAAAATTTCATAAACATCTCATAAAATATGGTGATGGATTTGAACGGTATTGATTATATATTATACGAATACTCAAGCGAAAAACGGAATAAACAAATTTGTTCACCTAAGAAAGTGATTGTGCAGTCAGAGTGAGCGCATAAAAAAATTGTTGATATAGCCAAATTTGAAATGAAGAGACTAACAAATTGAGGAATCCGGTTTGGAATTATATATATATATATATTTTAACACTACAATGATAATAGCTACAGATATAGATACTACCAATAGTACGATGATAGGTAAGTCTAAGATTGTTTTAATTTTTTGGAAGGATCAGTGAACTTTTTTTTTTCATATTTCATATTAATCATTGAAATATATATTTGTCTTCGAGAAATAATTACGTTTCTAATTTGTTCCAATTGAATTATTCGTTGCTTATTTCATTAAAATAATAATAATAGTCGACACCATTATCCACTTGAGAAAATTAGTATTTCCTCAGACATTCATTCGTATAAAAAATAAGGGTCCAATGCTTGCAAAAAGTTAATTATACGTGCAAGTTAGCATCATCAGTTCATCACATGATTAATTTCTGGATGAAATTATCTTATTCAAATCAGTGTTTTCAACACTATCCTCTCCATCCGAGGAGGCAGGGATGTACTTAGGAGTCAGGACATTCTTACATTTGCAAAGCACTCCCATGCCATGGATTCGAGCCTCATGAATGCGATTTCATGAGAGGTATATTTCTTCCTACACTTTTTTCATTGTTTTGATGTGTGAATGCTTCTAGCACTAGTTCCTCTTGTGTTTAATTATTAATTAAGCTAAATGTTAGTTTAAAATTAAAAATTAGACACTTTCTAACAGTTTGAACACTCTGTCTGTCAGCCTGATCTCCCTGTCTGCTAGTCTGAACACTCTGTTGGGGCGACTTTGGGTGATTTTTGTACAGAATTCCGTCCATTTCGATGATTGTCCTGTAGAATCAAACAAAACTATAGCAGTACCTAATTTCTAACCTATATTAATGAAAATAAGCTAAAAGCACATATATTCAATCATAATTTGGGTCCAAAACAAGTCAAAAACTAGGTATGATATCATCTTATCAACAATCACAACACATGTTTACTAATTACTATATCCTGTGAAAACATTGCACGATTTGTATATTTACTAGCTTTTCATACGCGCTTCGCGCGTGAGGCATTGTTCTGTCAGTTCTACAGTAAAGGTCGGATAATTGAAAGTTATAATTAGAGTGAGGAACTATTGTGTCTATGATGACACCATAAGGAAAATCTGTGGTTGGGTTAATTTGTGAAGACTGGCTTCCTATTGATATATGATCAGGTGGCGATATATAGTAAAGACTCTCATAAACATTAATTGCATTATATTTGTCATCATCGAGCAAAATATCAATTATCTAAGTTTTAAATTGTTCTCAGGTCCATGTCAGGTAAAGGAAACCCATAATCATACCTTCCAACTTTCTGTGAAACGTAAGGTTAAAGGAGGTGCAAATACATAAAAAAATATTAGAATTATAAGAACAAAAACTAAGTGTGTGCATCTTGGATAAAACCAATTGTTTTAAGATGTTTCTAAGTTTTAAGACTTATGCCCAGTATTAAAAAATAAAATGTCATGAGGCTAGATAATGCATTATCAAAAGCTTTTTTTAATGAACTATGCTTTAAATTTTGAGTATTAAGTGTTTGTTAATATGGATCAAAAGCACCAATTGATGTGAGATTATCAAATGTTGCATCTATTCCTCCATTCAAATAATTTGAAGACAAGTTCTTAATCAAACAAAAAAATTAATGAATCTGATTATGATCTAAGCTTTAGGTATATATATAGAGTATGTACTTGATATTTCATTTTATTGAACTAATCAACTAATTAAAAAAAATTCTCATTTTAATGGAAAAGTGGTGAGTGCACTTACTTTTTTCAAAAAAAAAAAAATCACTCACGGGCACACCAAATTGGCACGCGAGAGGTGGTTAGATTGCCAAAGTCAATAGGACATGGGCTTATTAGCTTTCTTATTTGGCATAAATAACCGAAAAACCAATATATTACTTTGTACACTATACTGCCGCTAACAGAAAAAATTTGTTTAGCATAGTAGCGGATGGCTAATGACATCACTAACGAAGCGCTCTTGCGCCAATAATTGGCGCTATTTAAACCTAAAACATGAACGTATTAAAATGAATCTATCATAGTTAATAAGGTTCGTTTATTTTTCTATCTCATGATCGAGTATCAAATAAACTCCAAAATTTGCAAAACTTATATGAAAACGCATCGCTCGTTAAACTAAATAAGATCAACGGTTTGCATTTTATGTTTGAATTTTAAAATTTGAAAAAGTAACTAAATAGCAAAATGTTGGCATTTGGGGGCAACCAAAATGTTAGTAGCGGAACCTTCCTCTATATTTAAATACTTTCTCCCTCATGTAAAGGGTTAAGGACATCACTTGACAGGATAGCTCGTTATCATTACAAGTGAATTTTAAATTGAAATGTTTTAAATTCAACTTTCTTTACATTAAATGAAAATATTTTAAGTCCTTCTATATGTTACAATATTCAAACATGCGCATTAGTAATTCACATTTGGTAATTCATGGGGATGTTTAAATAATTACTTTGTTAAAGAACTAACAGGAAAGAATATTTATGTCCCAAAAGTACTGTCATCTTGTGAAACATTGATCAGAGAATAAAACAAAAAAAAATTGAGACGTATATATCTAAACGATGTTAAGAATTTGGTTGTTCAAATCCTTACCGATTCCTTTTATAATTTGGCATGTCTAAGCCCTGCTACAACTACAAAAAAAAAAAAAAAAAAAAAAAAAATGACGTCACCCTGTTATTGTAGAAATAGCTACCCACGTTATACTATATATAGAAGATTGTTAATTCCGCTCTTTTTTTTTCCAATTTAATCAATTTTAATTAACCACCATCGAATGTGGCGGATCACAAATACGGTTGGATGCTGCACGTATTTGCATCCACTTGGGTATTATATTTTTCATTATAATCTGGTGTATTCATTCCTGGCTTACATTAAACTGGGATCCTCAGTTAAAAAAAAAGGACTGGACATACAGTCCTTTCCTTTTTTTTTAATATTTAAAAATTTAAAAATTCAAATGTTGAAGTCAAACCATTGATCTTGTTCAATTTTACGGGCGATTCGTTTTCATATGATATAAGTTTTATAAAATTTAGAGTCGATTTGATACTTAATTAAGTGCTCAACAAATGAACAAACCCAATTTGTTTAATTCTAATACGTTCATAATTTAAGCTCTTAATAAAAATATCAAATCAACTCCAAATTTTATAAAACTTATTTGAAAACACATAGCCCGTAAAATTGAACAAGTTCAACGATTTGAATTCAATATTTGAATTTTTAAATTTTAAAATATTAAATAAAAAGAAAATGACTGTTTGGTACAGTCTTTTTTTGACTGCTGAGGATCGCAGTCCAGCTTACATGAGAATTAAAAAACTTCAAATTATGATAATTTTCTGATTTTTGTTGTCAGTTAGACCAAACCATTCTTATTTATGTAACACTATAAATAAGTGCATTTTATTTGCACTAGATAGCGCTATCTAGTATAGATCGACATATCTTAAAATGGGTGCATTTTTTGAAATTCCGTAGATAAAAGAAGAACATTGGAATAGTTAATAAAGATTTCAAGAAAAGGTCTTGCTTCAGTACCGAGAACAACACAGGATTTTTAAAACTAAAAAAAGGAACATTTTGATTTATGCTATTGCAAATGTTTTAAATTCGGAAGGTATTATTGCAAAACCACTAATTAGTTTCGTGCCGCTACATAACAATAAAAATTATCTTTATGTCAATGGTCAATTAAAATGACCACACTACCATTTTGAATTTGCCGCTATGAAACATTTTAGAAGTTTGAAATATGTCATTAGAAAAAAAACAAATTGAATTATGCCGGTATAAATTTTTGAACTTTGAAAATTTGAAAATTTGAAATTTGAAAATTTCAAGTTTTAAATTTTTTAAAATTATAAAACTCAAAATAAAAATTTTTAAATTTAAATTCAAAATTTGAAAAAAAATATTCAAAGACAAGTTTTTAAGCTTTCATTTCCCATCTATAAATCAAGATTAAAATCCTATAAATAGCAGCTAAATGAGCTTTTCCAATTATTTTAATATGATGACAAGATTTTGGCTGCAGAATAATCAAGTGTAGAAATCTTCACAATTTTTATTTCACTTCCCATCTATAAATCGAGATTAAAATCCAACAAATAGCAACTAAATGAACTTTTCCAATTATTTAATAGACAAGAATTTTCCTGCCGAATAATCAAGTGTACAGTTTGGGTATAATCGTGGTTTTGCAAGTGTAGAAATCTACCCTTTGCAGGCAAAGACTATTGAAGTCAAATGGTGCACTGCTTCTTGTTGCAACGATTAGCATATGAAAAGTTATTTGAATTACCAAAAACAAAGTTTATCTCTCTTCTCCTCCGATCTATTTGCTTGCACAAAGTACGCAGAGAGTTTTCGTTGAGCAAAAATATTCGAGAGAGAAAGGAAAGACCATATAAGAGCGGAGAGAATTCGGAAACCAGATTTGAAAAAAAATAATAAACGGACTCGGTCGGTCGAAAATAATTTAGATTGCATCCGGTCTTAATTTTGATGGCGTGGCAAAAATTAAAATTTTTTTTGAAACAAACCAGTCACTCGGGTCGGAAATCATTTAGGCCACATTTGGAAATCATTTTGTTAGTACAATAATAATATATTTATTTCCCAAAAACTTGTTGTTGTTGGATAGAGAAAGGTAGTGTATTCTATATGATACTATAATTAAGAAGACAATTATGTTTTATATTAGTTTCTTCCAATATCAAATCTTTATTTTAAGAATTATTTTAATGGATTGTCAAATGTCATCTATATTTTTCTATCTCCTGATAAACACGAGGGATTGCCTTAACAGTCTTGGCATTTTAATATATGTTAACTCCTATTGTCATAAGTTTTTGGTCTCGCTCATAAATCTTGTGTGACTTCTTTTTATAGAAAATAAAGGCCCATGTCCATTAATAAGTTGTCAATTTCCTAGAATAAATAATATCTTCAATTACTTTTCACGTTTGTGTCCATATAAGGCTCTATTAGATATTTAGATAAGAGGTCTGTTGTACCTGCATTTTCACTATATATAGATGAGGCATAAAATTCAAGTAAGCTTATGGATGGCTTGGAGCTGTGTTTGATATAGGCAATATATTTTTCTATAAAGCGAGTTCCCCAACGCTTGGAGCCTTGGATCATGCATGAGAAAAATGGATGCCACCTCCTGTCGCCAAAATTAAAAGGCCAGACACGAACGGGACTATAGATTAGATTTAGATTAAGAATAAATTAGATTAGATTAATAAATTGCACAGAGGTTTACATCACCCAAAATGAAAAGTGCAAAAGGAATCATGAGATATATATATATATATATTTTAATTATTATTAGTCATAAATCATTCCTTGGTCATGAATCATAAATCATTCCTTCGTCACAGCGGTGAGGGACTCCGGTCTCCGGTTCACCAAGAGCCAAGTCACGAATCATGTTCCTAGTTACGTTGTTTGTTGAGTAAGCGCGTAATGATGGTAATGATGTTGAGGAAGTGATGGTGGCATGTAGACCTGTCTATATGCCAATGTTTCAACGTTTTCGTTTTCATTCCGTCCAAACAGGACATTAAACGAATGAGAAAATGAGTTTCGTTTTCAGAAGCGGAAAGGAAACGTAACTATGTTTTGAGGCGAAACGTTAACCGGAACACGGAAATGCGAAATTATAATGGTAAATAAAGAACGAAACAAAATGGAAGAGTAATTTCGTCACAGCGATGAGGGACTCCGGTCTCCGGTCTACATGCCACCATCACTTCCTCAACATCATCACCATCATTACGCGCTTACTCAATAACGTATCTAGCATTTACTCCATGTACCCAGCGGTTACCCTCATTTTGCCTCCCATCTAGCGCCTACACTTGTCTTCCCCTCCTCTTTGGTACATAGTTGTGTTTAACCCAAAAATATTATGCCAAATTGCATGAATTAAATAACCTATTTTATGACAAATAAATCTAAAAAAGCTCAAAAATCCATGAAAAATACCAAACAAACTCCAAAAATTCCCAAAAAATAACCAAAAATCCCCCATGAATTATGATGAATTATCATGGTTCTAAATCCCAAAAATTATCTACAGAAACTCCAAAATTCACAAAGAAACTCCTAAAATCCACAAAAATACCAAAATTAATCCATGAAGAATTTCACAAAACTATTTGAACCAAAAAATCCCTTATATTTTTCTAAACCTATCCATAAAATTTCATCCAAAAATACCCTTGAGAAGGCCATAAAATAAATTATTTTGCATTAGGGAGCAAAATAAATGATTTATTTTAAAGAAAGTGGCTAGAAAATCCCACAAAATTCCACCATTCTGGCGCGTACAACCAGTTGCAGGGGATCCAGAGAGGGGGGAGAGATGTCGCTGCCTCAGTAAAAATTACCCTCGCGTAGACAAGTTGGGTGGACTCGTTGCATGAACCAAGAGCTGTGGCTCTTCACTGGTGCACGGCAGACCAATCGCACCTATTTAGCTCTCTCTTATTAACTCTTACCTGTGGGACCCAGGCGAAGAGTTCGTCTCCCTCAATGGTAAAAAGAACAGAGATGAAAGCTTCGAGTTTTACTGGGGAAATGCCGTGTAAAATGGAGGAAGAGGCGACGTGGCTTGTTCTTCGACCACAGGTGCCAAAACCACTCTCCAGCCCATGGTTTTGAGAAACTAAACCCTAGGTGCAGTTGAAGATCGACCGTTGGATGTAAATGGAAGGCGATGATTGCGCACGGCCATGAAAAGGAAACCCTAGCTTCCAGTCTATAAATACCCTAATTAAAGCTACAGAGAAAGATTAAACACCAGCCGCAAGCTAGGGTTAGTATTAGAAAGTCGTAATTAGGCCTAAGTAGAGTTGAGAGAGGAGAGGCATTTTGTCAAACAGTCGGGAAAGAGAAGAGGAAGGTAGAATTGAGCGATTTTATATTGTAATTATATTTTATGTCAATGAAAGAAGCTTATTTGAGGTGTTAATTTGGTGCATTGTTGTTCCTTCCCTTCTGGTTCAACCATAGGTCCATGATATGCTCGACTCATAAAAGTGAAGCTCCTATGAACCATGGTCTGAAGCGCAGCATCAGCCATGGCCATAAGGAAGCTCAAGTAGGATTCTTCATGAAGCTTTGGAGCTTAGCACCTTGCTTCATGGAGTTTTCTAGTGCCACATGTCAAGGCAGCCTTGACCAACTCATGAGGGTTTGCAGCCTAGCTCAACCCTCATGTGAAGGTCTTAAATTGACATGGTATGGATCCAGAGTGCAGCACTGGTCCATCCATGCTCAATAAACCATGAAAATCTAGAAATGATGGATAAATGGTACACCTCAACCAACCAGCCTCTTTTCTGGTTTTGTCCAAAAATTCAGGGTTTGGATGAACATTATAGCATAAGTTTGACATATTTTAGGTTATTCCTTCATTATCATGACCAAAAGTATATAAATATGCATAGATATCAAATCTGGCAAGAAGGTAAAAGTGAATAAAATAAGGCTTTATTTGCATAAAAATGGTATTGTGCATGAATAGCATATTTTGGACTTCAGTAGGTCAGTGGTTTTACTGCAATCAAACAAGTGATAATGGAAATCACTAAAAACAGTGGATAATTGTCATAAAAATGGAAAATAAAAGTTAAGAAAGATGTGAAAAGACTTGCTATCTTTCCTTATGCTGATTTGAACATTTAAACAGATTCAATTAGACCTAATTTGAGCATCAAAGCAAACTCAGTCGCTACAAATCGACTTACAAGCAAATTGGAATTGAATAAAAAGTGTAAAATATACCCCTCTCTGCCATAACCACTCTCGCACTAAATTGGATCGTTTTAAACAAAATTAGAGTTGCAAGAAAGATAAAATTAAACCCTTGAGGCTGTTTACATGGTAACTGGCACAAGAAGCTACCTCTGTGGGCCCCACAGCACAAACCCATTTCGGTCCAATTTGAAGCCGAAGTGTCTCAGTCGAGCACACCTTCTTCAGGCTTCATCCAGGCGAAATTGACCTCAAAATAGTTCTTCCTGTATGCACATGAGTACAAAGAACCTCTTCCTGGCATAAATGGAGTGTTAGAGAGCTTCGAGTGCCATTAATGGCTTCTCGAGCTCTCTCAGTTGCCACAGGGCGATTCAAGCAATCTCAGTTCAAATGAATCCCACCAATACCTTTCTCTCACCGCCACGATTCGATTGCACTAAATCTCGATCGAAATGGTGACTCGAAGCGTTGTAATTTCATCGAAGAAGGGAGAGGGGCCTTTCTGCAAAATTTCTTCGACTGTCAGGGAAGAAGAAGATTGAATTCGAATTCGCGCGGATTGTTTGTGGCGAGGAGGGTGTCGCAGGTCAGTTCACTCGCCACACGAAGTTCAGTGCAAAGTCAGCGTCTCTGGCCCAGTCAGCGCACACGTGGCCCAACAGAAATTTCAAAAAAATTAATTAAAAATAGTATACAACTCAGAAAAATTCAAATAAAATATCCATGAAGTCCTAAAAATCTGTAGAAACTAGATTTACTGATATTTTGATATGAAATTATGTCAATTTGTGCCTCTTTTATATTTTCAAAGTATTTTCTCATTAAAAATGAATTTTATAAATTGTTAAAAACTTCAAAAACTCACCAAAATTAGTAGGAATCTCAGAAAAATCTAAATAAACTATCCAAAAATTTCTAAAAATCTAAATAAACCAAATCCAATATTATTTTTATATGATATTTTGTCAAAATAAGTAGTTTCTTATTTTTGAAATATTTCTATTATAAAAATCCAATTTTATAAATTCTAGAAAAATGGTCAAATATTCTAATAAATTTTCTAAGTAATTTTATCACTTTACAATTAAATTTAAAAATAAAATTGGTAGTATTTATTTTAGTAAGATTCCTAAATAATAATAATAATAATAAATAAATAAAATAAATAAGTAAATAATAATTACAATAAACCATAAATAAACCATCAAATAATATTATTATAAGTAAATCTTAAAGTGATAAATAAAAAAAACAAACAAATAAATAATAAATAAATTTTAAGATAATAAGTAAAAATAAATAAATGCTAAATAAATCATAAATTAGAAATAAATACTAAAGAAATTACAAATTATAAATAAATGATAAATAAATCATAAAATAAATAATAAACACATGATAAACAAATAATCAATAAATGAAGGAATGAATTATGGATAAATAATAAATAAACAAATAAATTAATAAATAACATAAAACATAATCAAATAAATCACATTAAATGAGACTAAATCAAATTAATTCAAATTAAATCCAAATCAAGTTGAATTCTAATAAAATTAAATAAATCAATCTTAATCAAATCAAGACAAATTAAAATAAACTAAACCAAATCAAAATAAATCAAATCAAATTAAATGAAATCAAAATAAGCCAAATTAAGTTGAATCAAATCAAAAGTAAAACAAATCAAACCAAATCAAGTCAATCGAAATCAAATCTTTTGTTCTCCCAAGCCCCTAAATGGCCGAGAAACCCAAATCTTTTGTTCTCACAAGCCCCTAAATGGCCGAGAAACCCAAATCCTTTGTTCTCACAAACCCCTAAATGGTCGAGAATCCCAAATCCTTTGGTCTCACAAGTCCCTAAATGGCCGAGAAACCCAAATCCTTTGTTCTCACAAGCCCCTAAATGGCCGAGAATCTCAAAGTCTCTTTGCTCTCAAAGCCCTCAAATGGCCGAGAACCGATTCTCAAAGCCCCCAAATGGTCGAGGATCATAAAATCAAAATTGTCAAAATTGTCCCCTTGATAAATACAAAAAAAGGTTCAAATAATTAGTTTTAGATATCTTTTAGTTGTTTTTTTTAGATAAATAGTTTTATGGATTCTTAGCTTTCTTAACTTTAGATATTCTTAGTTTTAGATATTCTTTGACATTTCAAATAAATAGTCTTAGTTTTAAATATTCTTAGATGTTCCAATTAAATAAATTTTAGATATCATTGAATATTTCAAATAGGTTGTTTTAGACGTACTTAGACATTCTCAATTGGGCCCCATCAATTAAGTCTGGTGCCATCAATTGAATCCGGTCTAAGTCCAAAAGAAATAAATCATTTGTACATTCAATTGGGCCCCGTTAATTAAGTCTGGTGCCATCAATTGAATCCGGTCTAAGTCCAAAAGAAATAAATTACTTATACCCTCAATCGCGCCCCGTCAAATTAGGTTTGGTGCTATCAATTGAGCCTTGTTTAAACCAAAGGAAATAAATTCCTTGTTGAATACCAAAACCATTTAAACAATGATTTTCTAGCCTATTACATTTAATTTCTCGAATCTCTTAATCAGAGGTTCTCGTGGAAAACCACGGGGTAATTAACAATAGGGACTTGCGCCTATTGGAAAGAAAGGATCCACAAATTAATAAACCCTTATGAGAATGGATTCTAGTCGATGTTCTCTGGCCGTTAAGAGGCATCAGTACTTGAACCCAGGCTCGTGAGGGTGAATCTAAGACTTGTTCTCGTTCTTGAGAAAATCCAATCATTCTTCGAGAAATGACGAAAAAGTCACTACAAGTTGAGCTAGTTTGTCTTTGATTGTCCCACTTACATCCCTTATGTCCTAGAAAATGATACTAGTTGCCCTAAAAGATAATACTAACTGCCCTCATATTCATCTTAATTGTCATATAAAATAATATAAATTGTCCTCATATATATCTTAATTATGTTTAAAAATAATATCGTCGTTGTATACATTCTAATTGTCATAGAAAATGATATGAATTTCTCTATATATGACAATTATTATTATTTTCTAGGACAACTGGTCGGGGGAGAGGGTGCACATGAGGTGGGAGGGACAAATATCCTCTGCAGTGGTTCTCAAGAACTGTTCGATCGAATCTCGATGGTTAAAATTTACGGACCACACGAATCCAATATTAATCACGGGGCACCTATTATTGACCGGACGATTCTGATGAACCACTCTAGATGATATGGTTCGGAGGTGGGGGAGGGAAGGTAGGTGCCGTGAGGGGGGAGTGGGTACACAATGGATGGCATGAAATTAGTGAAAGAAACTGAAAGGGATCAGCGACATAAACGGAAAGGGATCAGCGACGCCCTGGACAAGTATTCCATAAATAGAAAGAGAAAAACGCGTAATGATAAATATGATAAACCCTTTAATGGTCCTTATCATTTCCATTATTTATGCATTTCAAGAAAATTAAATTTATAAAAAAGAAAATGATTAATTAATTGAGTATTTATTCATTCCCATTATTTAAAAGATAATACAAGTTTATGCCTATCGCCAACAGAACTAGAAAGAAAATAAGAATTAAAAAAAAAGTTTTCTCGGTGTTAATAGTTTTTCTTCGTCGCGTGGTGACCCTGAAAGAAAATACATAAAATAAAGTTTCTAGAATAAGAGAAAAAAAGACCTGTGATCGAGGGATTTCATGCACACATTTCAACCCCATTTAGGCCCCAATTCCAATAAAAAAGTTGTGTTTTTAGTTTGTTTTATGTTATTTCTATGTTAGAATAGAGGTACTGCTGTTGCCCTTTGTGTTTTGCAGGTTTTTGGAGCATTTGGTGCCAATTTGGGCTCGAAAATGAAGAAAAATCGCTTCTGTCAGGATTTGGTCGGACCCGACAGGATTTGGTCGGACCCGACAGAAACGGGACAGAGAGCATATTTGGAAGCCAGATTCTTGCCCAGGAAGCCAGAACAACTTTGGAAACGTGCTAGCTGGCACCCAGGACGCGTCCCTGGCTTGAAAAGGCGCCTAGGAAGAGAGAGAAAAAAAACATTACACAATTAGGTCAAGTTTTGGAGCGTTTTGGAGGGCAACAGCCGCCGGCGATTCAGTCGGACCCGTCAGGATTCTGTCGGGTCCGACAGAACCGAATTTGCATCAGATCTGCTTGATTTATTGTTGTATTCTCTATATACTGATTTGAGATGTTGTTTGATACAGTATACTTGTTGATTTGTGGTCGTTTTGTGACTATGTGTGAGTAGTTTCTTGTTTAGGGGCAATTGTAGGGAACCGATACTTGGTAGCTATGTGATTTTTACTCTTGTTGACATTTTATTTGATTTGCTTTGGCTTTCTTGATTGACTTGTTAAATCTTGTTGTTTGTGAATCGTTTGGATCGATGGTTTATACCCAATAGACGTGGCCAAGTCTAGTTTGCTAGGTAGTAAGAACCGGAACTCTAAGCCTTTTTACAATCACTTGCTATAGGATTGGTAGTAGCCGAGAGGTGAACCCGGGACTTAGTCGAGAGACGTGTCTCTACCTGAGATCGAGAGAAGAAGGTTGTCCTACCGGTAAGAAGGTCAAACCTAGAAAACCTAAGCCATGGAACGAGAGTTGAAACTTAGGGTTTTTAGGATGTTTGAAGAGTTGAACCCAGTTGTTTAAGCCAAGAACGAGAGTTAGCGCTGTAAGCCCTGGACCAATTCGAGAACCTGCATGTCACATAGAACGTTTAACAAAGTAATTTGCACTAGCGGCGTCTTCTGTCGGATCCGTCTGAATTCAGTCGGACCCGTCCAAACACGGCCAGGAGTAGGAACCCGTAGCAATTGACCCTAACTTTGTCAAATTGTTGAATTTTGTGTCTTTTGTCATTGTCTTCTACTGTTTGAAACTTTAATTCATTGTTAAAACCCCAAAAACATTTGAATTCTCGTCTAGCTAAATTAAATAAAGTAAAAGATCGATATTCCAACACCGTCCCTGTGGATTCGACCCTTAAGCTATCACTGCAAACGATTTACATCGGTGATACTGAGGACTTGTTTTGACTTGGTTTCCCAGACCGATCAAAAATGGCGCCGTTGCCGGGGACGGTTTGCTAGAATATTGGTATTTTGCTTTAGTTAATTAAGTTAGACACCTTTTATCCTTGTATCTTGTCATTTTATCATAAAAAAATTCCCAAAAATATTTTCTATCACCATGTTTCATGATTTTCAGGAATTCGAGCGCAAGGAGGAGCCAAATTGGAGGGAAGAAATACCCGACCACATGATTAGAAGATATGGACTCGATGCGAGCATAAGTCCATTTGAGCATCATTTCAACATCGTGCAAAACACGATAAAAGTTGCATGTGGAGAAGGAAGTAGCGACAACCAGAACTTCAGCAACCTCATCGGCTTCAACGAACCGTTTAACTACCAAATGGGTCGTTCGAGATTCGTCTGGAGGGAACCTGAAACATACAACATAACTGCCTTTTCAAATGGACCGTTTGAATTTCAAACGGACCATTTGGATCTCAATAGGGAGATATACAATTCTGGTTTGACTAATTACTCTTCTTTTGCTTTGAACAATCATGGTTTAATGTCTCAACCATACCATAGGTCTTATTCTTTTCCTAGTTTTGATGATTTTCCATCATATACACAAATGTCAAGTATTGAGTCAAGTTTTGAAGGTTTTAAAGTGAATCAAATTAAGCAAAATGAGGAACTTCTTGAGGAATTGAAGTTTTTATCATCTACAATCACGATGTTAAAAACTATAGTTGCTCAACGAGAGCTTTCCTTATATAGGCCAAAAAATGAACAAAACAATATTTTGACATTGTGTAATGATTGCGAATCTGAAAGTTCTAGTTCCAAAAAGACCGAAATTTGGTTAGAGACTAATGAAATTGAAAGCATAAAAGTTGAGAAGGAGGAGATACAAGAGGAATTTGATGAACCAAAATATATACCACCTCTCCCATATATCCCTCCAATTCCATTCCCACAAAGATTATTTAGAGATGAAATTGTCAAATCTAATGAGTTGGAATTGAAGCATCCTCCAGTTGAGCACATGAATGAAAAATTTGAAGAGAAGGAAGATGGTGATGCAACACTCAAGGTCGAGGCATCCGACAACATGAATGAAAAGTTCAACCAATTCGACTTGAGCACACTTAGAAGATGTTTGGAGAAACTCGATGTGATGGAAGACAACAAATCTCAAATCAAATATCACATCCGATTAGAGCCAAGGAAGATGACATCTAAAGAAGAACACACCAAGCATATTTTAAGGCGTCCATTCAAGCACCTTTGGAAGAACTATGATGCTTTAAGAGGAAGAAAGGTGAAGATAAGACGAGCAAATGCAAGGTGGTCGAGCTCAAGACCATAAAAGAGCGCTTCTTGAGAGGCAACCCAAGGATTAGGGAGTTTTCATTTACTTTTTATTACTTTTAATTTTAAGTCTTGGAAATCTGAAAAATACAAAAAAAAAATTCGAAAAACGAAAATTTTATAAAAATTGGCTAAGTCGTGTGTGTTTTCAGGCTTCTGGAGGCATTTAGTCGGACCCGACTAAATTCTGTCGGACCAGTCGGAAACAAAGCAGAGAGCAAAATGGAGGAAGGGAGATCAATTTCTGCTCTGGAGCATTTTGGACGGAGCCGACTAAATTCTGTCGGACCCGCCAGAAACTGGGTCGGGGCAAAAAAAAAAAAAAAAAATGGCGACGCTTCGGAAACAGACCCGACCCATTCGCGCCTGCCTTATGCATTTGGACGCATCTCCTTCTCTTCCCCCGCTGCGGGCCGAAGTCGGATGATCCAGCGTACTAGACGACCCCACCACAAGCACCACGACTTTCTTGTGAGTTTTTCTTGACTTTTTCTTTTTACTTTCCTTTAAACTTGATTTATTTGAGTTTTTGCGCTGCCATCGAGCAAGTTTGGGGAAGGGAAATTGAGAAAATTGGAAAAAATTCGCGTGTATCTAGGTTTGCATCATGGCATCTAGTCATTTTAGCCTCTGGACTCATTCGGTCGGACCCGTCTGATTTCAGTCGGACCCGTCTGGATGAGTTTTGCTTTCGGCCAGGATTCTGTCGGTCCGTCTGTTTTCAGTTGGGTCCGTCTGAAATCTGGTCCTGAGTTGCATTGCATATAGGATACTTGTTTGCATTACAATTTCATGTAAGTTTGCATTTAGGAAAGTTGAGGGATTGATTTGGGAGATGGTTTAAGTTTGGTTTTTGAGATAATTTGGACTTGGAAAATGCATTGCAAAAATCTTGTTTTGAAAATGAATTTGAGAAATCCAAAGCTTGAACTTCTTTGCGAAAAAAGGAGAGTGATCTTTTGAGAATCATTTCTCTAACTAATGGGGTGGTTAATTTGATAAGAGTTTGATTGAATTCGTTGGTTAGAGCCGGCAAAGGGCAACCACCATTTGTCTAAGATCATTCTTTGAACTCAAAGGTTTGTCTAACCGTAAGTTGTGTCTCGCATGTTTAGAATAGTCGAACCACTTCTTTAAGTTTTTTTTGTTGCACATATATAAAAAAAAAATCATCAAAAAAAAAAATCACAAAAACACAAAAACACCTAATAATTTTTGTTGCGAACATGAGGGTGCGAAGGGACTTGAAATTCCAATTGAAAATTCCATAAATATTGGAGGGTGGTGGCGGTAAGGCGTAATATTTCCACAAGTGGACCGTAGCGGTAAGGCGTAAAAACCGGTCCGACCTCCCAGTGCGTCATGTGCTGGTAGCAAACTGCAAGTCCCAATAGCATAAAACCCTAAGCGATGAATCGCCGCAACATAATATCTAAATTTTAATTTATTTTTGTTTGAAGTGGTTCGAAATGTCTAAACATGTGGTTCACGACTTAGGGTTAGTTCAAGTCATTTGAGTTGAGGGGGTTCGATCCCGTTTCTACTTGACTTGAAATCGATTGAAGCTCTTTGAAAGATTAACCGACCTATTAGTTAGGCAAACGATTCCTGATCGACAGCTCAAGTTTGACTCTAGGATTGTTCACAAATGGATTAGCTCAACTTGAAATTGAATTGTCTTGTTTTGAAATTGCTTGGTCATTTCCGATTCCAAAAACTCTCAAAGGCACGACTTTAACATCCCTAAAAATTTCTCTTAACTTTTAGTGAAACAACTTTTCAATTGTAATTTGGTCCTAAATCCTCCTCTTTGGTTCTAACTGTTGCTTAGGGACAAGCAAATTTTAAGTTTGGGGGGATTTGATCGGGGGATTTCATGCACACATTTCAACCCCATTTAGGCCCCAATTCCAATAAAAAAGTTGTGTTTTTAGTTTATTTTATGTTATTTCTATGTTAGAATAGAGGTACTGCTGTTGCCCTTTGTGTTTTGCAGGTTTTTGGAGCATTTGGTGCCAATTTGGGCTCGAAAATGAAGAAAAATCGCTTCTGTCAGGATTTGGTCGGACCCGACAGGATTTGGTCGGACCCGACAGAAACGGGACAGAAAGCATATTTGGAAGCCAGATTCTTGCCCAGGAAGCCAGAACAACTTTGGAAACGTGCTAGCTGGCACCCAGGACGCGTCCCTGGCTTGAAAAGGCGCCTAGGAAGAGAGAGAAAAAAAACATTACACAATTAGGTCAAGTTTTGGAGCGTTTTGGAGGGCAACAGCCGCCGGCGATTCAGTCGGACCCGTCAGGATTCTGTCGGGTCCGACAGAACCGAATTTGCATCAGATCTGCTTGATTTATTGTTGTATTCTCTATATACTGATTTGAGATGTTGTTTGATACAGTATACTTGTTGATTTGTGGTCGTTTTGTGACTATGTGTGAGTAGTTTCTTGTTTAGGGGCAATTGTAGGGAACCGATACTTGGTAGCTATGTGATTTTTACTCTTGTTGACATTTTATTTGATTTGCTTTGGCTTTCTTGATTGACTTGTTAAATCTTGTTGTTTGTGAATCGTTTGGATCGATGGTTTATACCCAATAGACGTGGCCAAGTCTAGTTTGCTAGGTAGTAAGAACCGGAACTCTAAGCCTTTTTACAATCACTTGCTATAGGATTGGTAGTAGCCGAGAGGTGAACCCGGGACTTAGTCGAGAGACGTGTCTCTACCTGAGATCGAGAGAAGAAGGTTGTCCTACCGGTAAGAAGGTCAAACCTAGAAAACCTAAGCCATGGAACGAGAGTTGAAACTTAGGGTTTTTAGGATGTTTGAAGAGTTGAACCCAGTTGTTTAAGCCAAGAACGAGAGTTAGCGCTGTAAGCCCTGGACCAATTCGAGAACCTGCATGTCACATAGAACGTTTAACAAAGTAATTTGCACTAGCGGCGTCTTCTGTCGGATCCGTCTGAATTCAGTCGGACCCGTCCAAACACGGCCAGGAGTAGGAACCCGTAGCAATTGACCCTAACTTTGTCAAATTGTTGAATTTTGTGTCTTTTGTCATTGTCTTCTACTGTTTGAAACTTTAATTCATTGTTAAAACCCCAAAAACATTTGAATTCTCGTCTAGCTAAATTAAATAAAGTAAAAGATCGATATTCCAACACCGTCCCTGTGGATTCGACCCTTAAGCTATCACTGCAAACGATTTACATCGGTGATACTGAGGACTTGTTTTGACTTGGTTTCCCAGACCGATCAACCTGCTTGCCTGCATGTATAAACACACCATGAATGTGACAACATTAGTTTGTCCGAATTTCTCAATTCATATAATAACCATCGCATCGTATTGATATACGGAATAAAAATTTATAATATGATCAAAGTTAGTTTTGTCTACTATATAAAATTTGCAAGGAAAATAAAACAAATGTGTGTAAAAGAAAACACCAAAATGTACGAACATCCATTATAGTTTTTTTTTTTTTTTCACCATGGCCTCATATAAAAGAATGTGTTTATAATTGAAAATTTATGTCACGTTCCGATGAAAAATAACAGTATTTTCTTTGCCAATGAAGTAATGGCATTGTAATTAAGTACGCAATTTTTTTACCATCTATTTTATTTTTAGCTCCGTTGTTAAAATGCAGTTAGTTAGTTTGTATGTTCATTGTTAATTGCACCTTGAGATTCAATTAGAAAATTTCATAAACATCTCATAAAATATGGTGATGGATTTGAACGGTATTGATTATATATTATACGAATACTCAAGCGAAAAACGGAATAAACAAATTTGTTCACCTAAGAAAGTGATTGTGCAGTCAGAGTGAGCGCATAGAAAAAATGTTGATATAGCCAAATTTGAAATGAAGAGACTAACAAATTGAGGAATCCGGTTTGGAATTATATATATATATATATATATATATATATATATATATATATATTTTAACACTACAATGATAATAGCTACAGATATAGATACTACCAATAGTACGATGATAGGTAAGTCTAAGATTGTTTTAATTTTTTGGAAGGATCACTGAACTTTTTTTTTTTTTTCATATTTCATATTAATCATTGAAATATTTATTTGTCTTCGAGAAATCATTACGTTTCTAATTTGTTCCAATTGAATTATTCGTTGCATTTTTCATTAAAATAAAAATAATAGTCGACACCATTATCCACTTGAGAAAATTAGTATTTCCTCAGACATTCATTCGTATAAAAATAAGGGTCCAATGCTTGCAAAAAGTTAATTATACGTGCAAGTTAGCATCATCAGTTCATCACATGATTAATTTCTGGATGAAATTATCTTATTCAAATCAGTGTCTTCAACACTATCCTCTCCATCCGAGGAGGCAGGGGACACTCAGGAGTCAGGACATTCTTACATTTGCAAAGCACTCCCATTTTTAATAGAAATAACTAAATTACCCTCGACTATTTGCGAATGATAATCTTTTAATGGTTCTCTCCTCTTCTCTTCCCTTCCCTTCCCCATTTAACTGTCACTCTTCTCTCCCTCTTCCCTTTCCATCTCCCTCTCTCTCACAATCCGCCCGTCCAAGTGTCAGGTTTCTCTCTCTCTTCAATTATAGTTTGTTTCATCGTGTTGATCGCTATTTCTTTCCTTTGTATTATCGTTTTCGCCGCTCTCTCTCTCATCAATTACTGTAGCTACTTTCTATTTTTGTCTGATGCACTGTTGTACTTCATTTAGAATTTCATTTTATTTTCATACAAAGACTACACATTCCTTGTCAGTTGTTTGATTTCTGTACATATTAATTGAGATAAAATGGTTAATTTGAATGGGAAATGGAGGGTGGAAGATGGGATATGTTAGAATGGCTGGGACCTGATGCCTCTATCAGTGTTTTCAATTATCTCGACAATCCTGCTGATTTGGCACGTGTCGGTGCCGTCTCTAAATCCTGGCGCAAATTTGGTATTGATCCGATCCTTATTTTACTTTTATTATTATTTGTAGTAATAATACTGGTACCTGTGTTCACCTTTTCTGGATGACCTGAATCAGTCTCAGTCTCAGATAGTCAGGTGTTTATTGTACTAGTAAATTCGGTACTAGTGTATAGTGGTGCCTTTAACTTTTTTACTTTGTCAATAATTTCACTTACTAATGCTGAAATTACTCATTGCAATTTTGTAGTTATTTCCAATCAATTTGGCAAGAGACTGTGCATGACACTTTGCCCTGAAATCTCAAATTTCACCCACATTCAATTATGGAAAAGATATTCCCATCAAAATGCTAGCCCAAGCACCTCCATGGACTGGCAGATTCTAGAGAGAGCACATATAGCCTACACATACTTCGCACATTGTTTCTTATCCTGTGATTCTGACAAAGACTGCATAATGACTTGCATTGGCGCATCCAGTACTGATAGATTTCCTGTGGAAAGCATTCATAACACACTTGTGCCAACTGATATGGACCATATGGTTTACTGGAGATCCTCTTATTGGTCGAGTGCTGGTCAGGCTGACCCAAACGTGCAAGAGAGCTTGATTTATCATCTCAAGCGGGGTTTGTACCTTGTCAACGAGATAAGGATTCGGCCTTTCAAAGGTTAAATTTTAACTTTTATATACAATTTTCTTGGGTAGTTGTTTTTTGAGGCCTAATTGGGCAGTGATTAAAGGAGATTGGTCAACTTGGATTGCATATATAATTCACAGTTTGGCTTTAGGTGGTAGTAGGGGATTAATTTTGAGTTAATTGAGGCATGTGCACTATTCAGACATAATTGAGGCATAATTGCTTAATGAGGGTTAGATAATAGAAGCAAACTTGGTTGAGTTTCATAGTAGTGGATTGATTTGGCTTAAGTGGGACTTATCATCATTTTGGAATATTACCAAAATCTGGTACCACACATATGAGAATCAACTACAGAAAATAAGTTTGCATTGAGGCTTATATTTATCTGGTAAGAGTACTGCATCCGTTACTAAATCAATTTGTTCTTTTCTTTCCTTTTTCCTCTTGATGAAGCCTTCTTCCAGGTTGGCGACCCCATTTATTCTGCAAAGCATGTCAGATTTCGAATGGGTCATTCAAAGTTTTAACATGTCAGGATTGAACCTAGTCACTGCAGAGGAAGAAAGCCAGCTAACAAGAGATGATAACTATGTTTGGACCTACATTTCTCCTGAGTACTGCATGGCTCAAGTATAACTGCACGCACTCTATAGTTGGACATGTGATGTTAGCAATCATTGTGCCAGAACCAATCATTGTTGATGGGGTTGGTATTTAGTATTGACCCACATGTGTATGTAGATGTGCTGTGTTGGTGTCACTCCCGGCATAGGACATTGATCTCTTTTGAATTATTAAAAAATAATGGATACTGAAGGGTGCTTGGTATAGATATATACCAGTTACAATACAGGTGACAGGCCTGACCAGCATGACATAAAATGTTGAAGCATTAAATCCAACTAATAAGGCATAGTACTAAACTTCTATGGGCATTATGTGGCTGAGCTTGGTTTAGTACCATGTTTCATTGTTATGTACCATGCAGGCATGCATGCTCATGGTACAAGTCCTGACTGATATAGTAATAAAGAAAAATTCTTAAGGACCTGGATATATTTCACAGAAATAGTGTACCCAACGTTTAGTTTACTAATGTTACAGCTTGTCTTCTTTCCTTTTCTTTCTTTTTTTTAACCAGGAAAGTAATTTGCAAGCATTTAAATTACCTCGTCCAATTCTATGCATAGGGGGTGTCCTAAAGATTGAACTGCTTGGCCGAGTGTAGAAACAAGAATCTGATGGTCTATATTACATATGGTGTGTTCTCTAAATGCCCTTGTAGAACTTATAATTATTTTTTTCCAGTCTCATCCTCAATTCTTCTCCTAATATTTACCTATTTCTACTTTATAGCGTTGATTATGTACAAGTGATAGGCTGCCCACTCTCCCCCCTCCTAGATGTTGTCCCATCAACAGACTCGACAGTTCTCAAGTTCTATCAGCATTTCTCTGACAGCAACTAACGGCTCTGTCCCTATACCCTATCGCATACCATTTTATATTCTGCGCCCCAGCAGTTTGTTGCTGATAATGAAGACGGTGACATAGATGGTGCTAGCGATAATGATTGGTTGTGGTCATGATGTTGATGTGTATGCTCTTCTTTAGGAAATATATGTTTAAACAGCTATTTAGTTGGAAACAGACGAATGCAATTGTCGTTGCTGCCCCTAAAAGCCAATCCTGTTTTTAGGTTATAGCAATCAATCTTTGGTCTTTACATCATTGGGCGTGTATGATGAAGAAAAGTAGAGTTTTAAGGGAAGAAATAATAATGGAATGAAAAAGGAGACGTGTTTTTCATCTTTTTTGTAGATTTATTTTCGTTATGATTCTCCCACCATCTGTTTTTATCTTTTCTCTTGTCATTTTCAATGGCATGATATGCAAATTTCGGTGAAGTGGTGTACCATCCTATAGATCTTTCTCTTCTCTTCTCTCGGCTCAGGGCTGTCAGTAGGTATGGTATGGTCGGTAGCTGGGGTACAGTTGGGGGGTTGCGACCGGCAACTGATTACTGATGGATATGACTGTGCAACCGGCATTTGTGCTGTGGCCAGCGAGTGTGGTCAGCGTGTGGTGTGGTCTGTGGGTGTGATTGAAGTCTGTGGTGTGCTGGTGGAGCCCCCTCGCAGGATCAATCTGTGAGTATAGTGCGGCCAGTGGGTGCAGCCTTGGGTATGAACGATAGGTATGGTGCGGGTTGTGAGGCCAGAGATGGACAAGTATTGGTGAAAGGTTGAAGTTTTGCTTGTTTTTCTTTACCAAACTTTTTTTAGATATCATTTTTTTTTTCACCAAACTTAATGCCAGTTAGCCACTATAACATAGTTTGCTTCGTGTTAATAATTTGTCTTCGTCGTGTGGTCATCCTGAAAGTAGAAATGAACAAAGTTTCTGGAAGCAGAGAAAAAGAATTTGTTTGTCTGATGAACGCACTATGAATGTGACTACAGACAACATTAATTAGACTATATTTCTCAATTCATATAATAAATATTGAATCGTGTTGGCATACAAAACAAAGAGTGGCGAGGAAAACACCAAAATGTTCAAATATCCATGTATTTCTTTATTTTCACCATGACATCATATAAAAGAATTTGTTTATAATTGAATAATTATGTCACGTTCTAATGAAAAATCATAATTTTATGTGCCAATTTAAGTATAGGCATTGCTTAAATTGTCAGTTCTTTACCAACTCTAATGTGTATTTTTGAGCTCGCTGTTGTTAAAATGCAGTTAAGTTGTGTACTTGCTGTTAATTGCACCTAGACCAAATAACTAAGATAATTTATAAATGTTCTATAAAATATATGGTCATGAATTTTTAATTCACATTTTTTTTTTTTTTGCGAATTCTTTTGTAGTAATTGTATTTTATTTGAATAAAAGTGAAAACTGGATTAAACAAATAGGATCGTTATCCACTTTTGAAATAAATAAATAAAAAATGGTAAAATTGCCAAATTTTGAAATTAAGTTACTACGTAAACAAATAGGAGGATTCCGGTTTCGAATTATAATTGTTAATTTTTAACACTACAATGATATGTGCACCTTTAGATATTTTAAATTTATGGAAAGATCAGGGAACTTTTTTTCCTACGTTTCATGTTAATCACTTGAATATTTATTTGTCTTCGAGAAATAACTAAATTTTTAATTTGTTCAAATTGAATTATTCTTTGCATTTTTCATTAACTAATAGATTTATAAAAGTAGGCATAGTTATCCACTTGGAATCTTCTCAACATATATAACAGTCGTTCAAATAAAAAAGGAAAAAAAAAAAAAAGTGATGTTATTGGAAAAGTTGTTTATGCGTGCAAGTCAGCATCATCGGTTCATCACATTATTATTTTCTGAATGAGATCATCATATCATCTAATTTTAATAACTTGAACGAGCCAATTAGGATAATCCTATAATTTAGCATTTTTAAGAAATAAATAAAAAATAATTACTTCGATTACATAAGACGAAGTGTAGTTATCTCGAGAATTTTACCTCTAATCCACTATATATTAGTGACATAGCAAAAATTATTACCGGCTCAAGTTTTATGTTACAAACTGGTACAAGCAGTGGCGGAGCCACATGCAACTAAGGGATTAATTGACCCACATTTTATATATTTATATATATATAGAGAGAGAATGGATATAGAACACTAATGTGTACGGATCGTCCCCGTACACATGAGTCGTTTTTCGAGATCCAAATTTCAAACGGCCGGTCCGAACCGTTCAAGTTGTTCTCCATATTGAAAAATTCTTGGAAACCAAATTTTACATTTTTTCGAATTTTTTTACTATATATTATGATATTTTCAAAAAACACTACAATTAGAGTATTTTAGGCCCTCCAATTTGAAAATATCACAATATATAGTAAACAAATTCGAAAAAATGTAAAATTTGGTCTCTGAGGGTTTTTCAATATGGAGAACAACTTGAACAGTTCGGATTGGCCGTTTGAATTTTGAATCTCGAAAAACGACTCATGTGTACGGGGACGATCCGTACACATCAGTGTTCTATATCCATCCTCTCTCTCTATATATATATATATAGTGAATGGATAAAATACACTGATGTGTACGGATCGTCCCCGTACACATGAGTCGTTTTTCGAGATCCAAAATTCAAACAGAAGATCCGAACTGTTCAAGTTGTTCTCCATATTGAAAAACCCTCGGAGACCAAATTTTACATTTTTTTGAATTTTTTTAATATATATTATGATATTTTCAAAAAACACTACAATTGGAGTATTTCAGGCCCTCCAATTTGAAAATATCATAATATATAGTAAAAAAATTCGAAAAAATGTAAAATTTGGTCTCCGAGGGTTTTTCAATATGGAGAACAACTTGAACGGTTCGGATCGGCTGTTTGAATTTTGGATTTTGAAAAACGACTCATGTGTACGGGAACGATCCGTACACATCAGTGTATTTTATCCATTCACTATATATATATATATATATATATATATATATATATATATATATACACACACACCACTTTGGATATAAAATTATATGTACCACTACCATATGAATTTTTGTATAAACACACTAATTTGAAACCATAATAATTGTATGATATTTTATTATTGAACCCATTGTTTATTTTCAAACTTTTGCATCATTATGATTATAACTGTAAATTTATATAACAATAGATGTATGAATTTATTTAAATTTTATAGGACAATGTTAAAATCATGAATTTATTGAATACCAGAAAATATATCAACAGATGTATGAATTTATTTAAATTTTATAGGACAAATGTTAATATTATGAATTTATTAAATACCATTAGAAAAATTTCTGGCTCTACTACTAAGATACAATTGGTACAAGGCCGGGCCTAACATTATTATTATTATTATTATTATTATTGACTAGTGGACCTAACATTATTTTGTCAGTAGGCAGTAGCTGGTTTTAACAATTTCATTTAGAACTTTCAATTATCGGAGGGGTAACAACCCTTTCAGTTATCGAGGGGTAACAACAAAAAACGTTAAGAATTTTAATTTTAATATATTTTTGTAAGGAAAAATTGGATTTAATCTCTGAAATTATCTCAATCCGGATATAACCCTACAATCTTCTAAATTGTATATATAACTCCCTCAAAGCATGTTTGTCATGGAACTAAAACCTTTTCCCTGATTTTAAATATTTTTAATCATAAATAAATCAACTATGTACATTTCATCTCTCTCTCTCTCCTCCCAACCGAATAACGACCTTGATATATCAATTCCCATTATAAATCTAGAATCCATCTTGCATTTGATATGTCAATCTTTATGACCATTTGAGGTTATTATTATTACTATGGAGTAACTAACAATAACATAGCTCTTTTTTTATGGAGATTAATTGTCGTACATACAACTCATGTTTGCTGGAGCAAAGATTCGATTAAGTGGCTGAAACTTTAATCTAAGTTTTTTTGTCTTTTGAATAAAAGAAGGCACTTTAAATAACTCTATATTAACTTAAATACAAGTTCTCTGTTTGGTTTATTAATAATAATCAACATATTATATAGAGTAAGACTAATTTCCAGTGCATTAGACACAATTTTCACGTCCAATGCATTCGTTCTCTGATTCTGAACTGCAAACAATTGGTCCAAATTGTTAAATATGATCATCATATGGAAACCTTAGCACAAAACCGAATTCATATTTTTTAAGGTATAATATGCAATTGATTTATTTTAATTAAAAATAATTGAAATCAAGAAAAAGATGTTATTTCATGATAAACATAATTTTAAGAGTTATATCAGAGTTACATCCAATTAGGAAGATTCCAGGAATTATATCCGGATTGAGATCCAAATTACATGAGTTATATCCGGATTAAGATTCTTTCGAATCTTTCCAAGTTTCCATATAATAATAGGAAATGACGCACTGAAAACGACGTCAGTTGACAGTTGATGAGCTATCCCTTTCTTGAACCCATCCTAGGAGGCACCCAGGCAAAGCTTTCTCTAGCTCAGTAGTTCTCTTCCCTGTTAAACTAGGATTCTTCTTCTGTCCTTTCCACCACTCTCTCTCTCTCTCTCTCTCTCTCCAATCCTGATTTGTCTCTTCAAGTTCATCGCTGTTTTTTTTTTTCTATATTTCTTATTTTCTTCCCAATTTGTGACTGTTTGGATCAGTAACGAGGGTTTCGTATCTCTCTCTTTTGATCAATTACTATGACCGTGTGCCTGCTTCTGTAGATACCCTCTGTTTTTGACGGATGCACTGGCGTACTTTATTCAGGATTTCAATATATTTACATACAAATTCTACCTAGTTCATTTACACTACAGATTAAGAATTATTTGGATTCAGGTTCAAATAAAGGTATAATTTGAATAGGAAATGGAAGGTGAAAGATGGGATATGTTAGTAAGGCTGCAACGTGATGCCTCTGTCTGTGTTTTCAAATATCTCGATAATCCTGCTGATGTGATGCGTGCTGCTGCCGTCTCAAAAGGCTGGTGGAAATTTGGTATCAATCCAATCCTTCTTTTTACTTTTACATGCAGTAAAACTGGTACTAATGTTTATATTACTCAGTAAAGCACAGTACTGGTGTATAGTGGTGGCATTTATTTTTTCTAATTTGGCATTACTTTCACTTACTAATTCTGAATTTGCTTCTCGCAACCTTTTACCTTTTCAGTTATTTCAAATGAATTCGGCAAGAAGCTGTGCATGAAACTTTGCACATGTTGCCATCTATCTTGTGCCAAACCTGATCATTGGTGGTGACCCTGGTATTTAGTATTGACCACATATGTATGGAGATTTGCTGTGCTGGTGCCGCTCCAAGCATAGGACATCGATCCATTTTTTAAATTATTAAAAGTTATTGATACTGAAGAGTGCTTGATAAGTGGTTATATACAAGTCAAAAATACATGTGACAGGTGTGACCAGTAGGATATAAAATTTTATAGCATAAATCAGGCTAATTAATAGAGTATTGTACTGAACTTCTATAGGCATGCAGGTTTCTGGGCCTGATGCAGTACCAAGTTTTATGTTAATGTACCATGCAGCTGGCATGCATGCTACAAGTCCTGACTGATATAGGACTAAATAGAAACCCTCAAGAACCTGGGGATATATGAGAGAAATTGAGTTCCCGACATTTAGTTTACTAATGTTATAACTTGTTTTCTTTTCTTTTATTTTTTTTTATAACCAGGAAAATAATTTGCAAGCATTTCAATTACCTCGCCCAATTCTCTGCATAGGTGGTGTCCTAAAGATTGAACTGCTTGGCCGAGTGCAGAAAAAAGAAGTTGACGATCTGTATTACATATAGTCTGTTTCCAAATGTCCTAGTACAGCTTCCAATTTTTTTTCAGTCCCATCCTCAATTCATCACCTAATATTTATCTATGTACTACTTTATAGCATCGGTTATGTACAAGTGATAGGCTGCCCACTCTCCCCGCACCTAATTGTTGACCGATCAACAAACTATAGAGTTCTTGAGTACAATCTTCAAACTAACATGACATGTGCAACTGCTGCATCATCAGATGTACAGTCTCGTCAGCAGACTCTCTCTGATAGGATCCAACAGATGGCGATGGGGCTTGATATCATATCCCGTATCATTTTTGTCGCTGCACATCTGCAGTTTGACGATGAGGATGAAGATGATGATGATGACATTGATGATATAGATGGTGACAGTGATGATGGTGATGCTGGTGATCTTGATGATGATGCGCATGCTCTTCACTAGGAAGAGGCAGAGGCATAATTAAAGTTGCTCCCTATTAAGTTTTCTATGTATGGGATTTAGTGTTGGTTATTATTTTTTGTTTGACTTGTTATCCTTTTCATTCTATTTCCTTTTTTTTGTTGTCTTGTAAGGGAACGAAGGGTTCTGTGGTGTTACCTATTGGCTATTGCTACAACATCCGTGCATTTTTTACATATACAAGTAAAATAACCAAGATGGCAATTCGAACGTTACCATGCTGATAGTGGGCCCAGATTGACCCTTCATATAGAATTATATAGACTCTGTAGAACTGAAGGGAAACTTCGTTCAAACAGCTATTTAATTAGTTGGAAACAGATGGGGGTGATCACCGTCGATATTTTGCTGCCCCTTATAAGGTCGGTCCATTTTTTAGGATACAGAAATCTGACTTTGATGAAGAAAAATAGTGTTTATAGAGAAGTAATGATGAATGAAAAAGGAGGCTGTTGCCTTTTTCATCCGTTTCTGATTTTTTTTATTATCATCATCTTCATCATCATCACCATCATCCTATCATTATCATTATCATCATCATCATCGCCATCATTTCTGTAACAGCTCATCTTGTATTAATATTTGGAAGTTGAAAAAAGTGCCAACTAACGGACCTCAATTCAAGATAATTTCATGAACTTTTTTCTTCCCTTCATTTTTTGAACTGCAACTTGTCGTTACTTGACACCTGACTAAGTTATTTAACTAAGCTCAACTGACTTACATTAGTCCCACGGTCAGTGAAACAAACATAGGGAAACAATATAAACTATAAGTGATGATTATAGAATTTGTCAGAACTCATTGCTTTAAAAATCCTAGATAATTTTCTAGTATGATCAAGAAAATTAAATTAAATAATTCAGACATGATCTAATCGTAGATACTGTTACAAACTATGTATAGAATATAAATCTGAAATAAATTAATAGGGGTGTGTTTGGATTGTTTAAGAATAAAATTAAAATTAGTTATTCGGAGTAAAAATTATTAATACTAAACAATCAAGAATGATTTTTTTTTTAATCTAGAGTGCTATTTTTAAGTGGTCCAGCATCCGGATTAAATTTTTATTTCTAGGGTGTTTGGATCATAATCTAATGCGGATTAAGAAGTTGCTAGGACCACTTTTTAAAAAGATGATTCAAACATCCTAGTAATAAAAAAATAATCAGGATGTTAGACCACTTAAAAATAACATTCTAGATCCTAAAAACTTATTCTTGTTCATTTAGGAATAATATTTTTTTTACTCCGAATAACTCATCTTAATTTTATTCTTAAATGATCCAGACGCCCCTATAACAGCAAAACCGAGTCAGATTTATTTTAATTGAGATCTTGGTAATAATTTAAACAAATTATAAATAATTATCACATATTTGATTGAGGTCTATGGACAGCTGGGGGAAAGAGTTTCTGGAAGAATAGAATAGATTTGTTTGTTTGATTAACACACTAATGAATGTGACTGCAGGCAGCATTAATTAGACCTTATTTCTCAATTCATTCAAAAAAAAAAAAAAGAATCTTGTTGGTATACGGAACGAAAAATTTATAATCCGATAGAATTTAGTTTTTCCTGCAATATAAAATTTGCAAGGAAGAAAAAAAAATGGTAAAGAAAACACCAAATTGTACAATCATCCGTTATAGTTCTTTTTTTGGCAAAATTAGCCGTATGCCCTTCAAATCTTCTCTAATTAGCCATATGCCCTCCTATTCTTTAATATTAGCCGTATATCCCTCAAATCATCCTTACTTTTGCTATTTACCCTTTTGGTTAGTTTAAATGATATAATAATTCTGAAAATTCAATTTATAACATTTTAGACTAAAATGCCCTTGATCTTTACTCTCCCTACTTTGCCTTCTGATCGATTCATCTTCCATTCTAAATTTTGAATCGTTACAGGTATGGAAAATTAACATTTCCCTACTTTTCCTTCTGATCGATTCATCTTCCATTCTAAATTTTGAATCGTATCAGGAATGGAAAATTACAAAAACGTTATGGAAAGAAATATAAAGTCCAAATCAATAATTAGATGCGATAGAACTACTCTTTCTGCTGATAATCGAGTAAGGACCCTAATCACCAAAATTATAGCCTTCGAAGAATCTATTTACTAGACAAACGACTAGAATTTTATCAAAATTGAGACAAGTTTAATGTTATTTCCCTAGACCCCCATTATCTTAGCGTCATAGAGACAAAAAAATAAATAAATAAAAATCATGCCATGCAAAATTTCTATGGGCTCCTCAACGTACACGAGAGAGAAAAGATATGAATGCTAAGCATTCTTTATTTCCAGATTTAAGAAATATATTCTTATTAGCCTCATATTTGTTTCTTTCTATTTCAGATCCAATGAATCTCAGCGACATCAGAAGTAAAAGTAGAGAAAGCAAAAATCAGGGGCATTTTAGTCTAAAATGTTATAAATTGAATTTTCAGAATTATTATATCATCTAAATTAGCCAAAAGGGTAAATAGCAATAGTAAGGATGATATGAGGGATATATGGCTAATATTAAAGAATAGGAGGGCATATGACTAATTAGAGAAGATTTGAAGGGCATATGGCTGATTTTGCCTTTTTTTTTTCACCATGACATCATATAAAATAAAATTGCACCCAGTGTGCCGTCTGCCGGTGGAGCCCCCTCGCGGGATCAATCTGTGTGTATAGTGCGGTCACCGAGTGCAGCCTTGGGTATGAACGATAGGTATGGTGCGGAATCAATCTTGATTTTTTTTACCAAACTTGTTTGGTTTTAGATAGTCATCTTTTTTTTTTTTTTAACCAAACTTAATAGCCACACTGTCTGTCTGTCGAGTATTTCAGACAAAAAAAATAAAAATAAAACATAGTTTGCTTCGTGTTAATAATTTGTCTTCGTCATGTGGTTACCCTGAAAGTAGAAAAGAATAAAGTTTCTGGAAGCAGAGAAAAAGGATTTGTTTGTTCGATAAAAACACCATGAAAGTGACTACAGACAACATTAATTAGACCTTATTTCTCAATTCATATCATAAATAATAAATATTGAATCGTGTTGGCATAAAAAAAATAAAATAAAAAAAAACATTATCCGATACAATTTAGCTTTGCGTATTGTATAAAAATTGCAAGAAAAAAAAAAAAGAGTAGCGTGGAAAACACCAAAATGTACAACTAAACAAATATCCATGTAGTTCTTTATTTTCACCATGACATCATATAAAAGAATGTGTTTATAATTGTAAATTGTAATTATGTCACGTTCTAATGAAAAATCATAAATTTCTGTGCCAAATGCCAATGAAGTATAAGCAATGCTTAAGTACGCATTCTGTGCCAAATGCCAATGACATCATATAAAAGAATGTGTTTATAATTGTAAGTGTATTTTTGAGCTTCGTTGTTGTTAAAATGCAGTTAGTTTGTGTATTTGCTGTTAAATTGCACCTAGACCAAATAACTAATATAATTTATAAGCACATTCTATAAAATATATATTGTCAAGAATTTTAAAATTCACTTTTTTTTTCGAATTTTTGGGTAGTGATTATATTTTATTTGAATAATCAATCGAAAACTGGATTAAACAAATTTGTTAACCCATGAGAAAGTGATTGTGCAGTCCCAGTAAGCGCAGAATATTTAAAAAAAAAATGTTGACACGATAGCCTAATTTTGAAAGACTAAGTAAACAAATAGAGGATTCCGGTTTTGAATTATAAATGTTTCTTTTCTAAAACTAAAATGATAGGTACATCTATAGATTGTTTAAAGTTTTGGAAAGATAATGAACTTTTATTTCTACGTTTCATATTAATCATTGGAATATTTATTTGTCTTCGAGAAATAAATTAAATTTTTTATTTGTTTCAATTGAATGATTCGTTGCTTTTTTTTTCATTAAAACAATAATAAAAATCGACATCGTTATCCTCTTAGAATCTTCTCAACATATATAATAGTCGTTCATATAAAGAAAGAAAAAAAAATGATGTTAATGAAAAGTTATTTATGAGTGCATGTCAGCATCATCGGTCCATCACATTAGTAATTTCCGGATGAAATAATCATCACCATCTAATTTTAATAGCTTGAAAGAGCCAAATAGGATAATCCTATAATTCAGCATTTTTTACAGAAATATAAGTAGAAAAGTTAATTACTTTACGATTACATGAGACGCAATTTACTTGTATCAAGAGTTGAATGACCTCTACTATAGATTCCTGACATAGCAAAAACTTACACCGGGCTTCAAGTTTTTGTTTAGAAATTGGTACAATTACAAAAGCTGGACCTAGCATTACGTCAGTGGCTGGTTTTAATTGCATTTAGACCCCTTCATATATTTGAAGGGGTAAAAGCAAAAATGTTATAATTAATTATAATTATAATCGAATAATAATGGAAAATGACGCACTTTAGAATGAGAAAACGACGTCAGTTATACAATTGATAAGCTATCCCTTTCTTTAACCCATCACAGGAGGCAAAGGCTTCTCCTCTTCCCTGTTCTACACCTCTCCTCTCTCTCTCTCTCTCTCTCAATCTCTCATGATCCGTTCCTCCAAGTCTCAGGTATCTCTCTCTCACTCTCTCTCTCTCTTTAATCCTCAATTGTCACTTCAAGTTGATCGCTTTTTCCTTTTTTTCTCGTTTTTCTAATTGTTTTTCCAATTTGTGACTATTTGGATCAATGAGGGTTTCGGCTCTCTCTCTTTTGATCAATTACTGTGACCACGTGCTTGTTTCTTAGATGTTTTCTATTTTTGACTGTTGCACTGGCGTGCTTAATTCAGGATTTTAATTTGTTTCCATACAAATTTCCCTAGCTCATCTACACATTACAGATAAAGAACTATTCATTTCTTGTCAGTTGTTTGATGGATTCACATTTAGATAAATTGCTAATTTGAATAGGAAATGGAGGGTGAAAGATGGGATATGTTGGAATGGCTGGGACCTGATGCCTCTGTCTGTGTTATCAATTATCTCGACAATCCTGCTGATGTGGCACGTGCTGCTGCCGTCTCTAAATCCTGGCGTAAATTTGGTATCGATCCGATCCTAATTTTTAGTTTTATGGGTACTGGTAGCAATGTTTATTTTACCAGTAGAGCCCAGTACTAATGCTGAATTTACTTCTTGCAACTTTTTGTAGTTATTTCAAATGAATTCGGCAAGATGCTGTGCATGAAACTTTGCCCTGAAATATCAAACTTTACCCACATTGAATTACCAAATAGAGACCTTTTGTGTCCCCTTCAAGAGGCTAGCTCAAGCACCTCAATGGAATGGCAGATTCAAGAGAGAGCACACATAGTCTACACTTACTGTGCACATTGTATTTTAATTGGGCATTCTGACAAGGACTGTGTAATGAGTTGCATTGGTGCTTCTAGTACTGATAATTTCCCTGAGGAAGGCATAGAAAACACCCTTGAGCCAAGTTATTCAGTTGACTTGGGACCCTCTTATTGGTCGAGTGCTGGTCAGAGTGACCCAAATGTGCAGGAGAGCTTGGTTTACCGTCTCGAGTCGGATTTGTACCTTGTCAATGAGATAAGGATTCGGCCTTTCAAAGGTTCTAACTTTTTCATACAATCTTCTTGGGTACTTTAAATTTGAGGCCTAATTGGACAGTAATTGGTCGACCTGGATTGAAAGTATTATTTACAGTTTGGCTTTATGTGGCTGTGGGGGATTAATTTGAGCTAAATTGAGGCATATACACAATAGTTACTTAATTGAGGCATAATTGTGTTGCATGAACTCATAATCTTTGCCTAATTGCTCCAGCGTCACATAAAGAGGGTTAGATAATTTATTAAAGCAAACTTGGGTTGAGTTTCAGTGGCATATTAGTAGATTAATTTAGCTTAAGTGGGACTTATTGATCGTTTTGGAATTGTTACCAGAATCTTGTACCATTGATCTGAGAATCAACTACTGGAAATTGGTTTGCATTGAGGCTTAGTAATTTTATAGTAAAAGTAGCGTGATCCATTACTAAATCAATTGATTCTTTTTTTCTCCCTCCTTTTCCTCTTGATGAAGCTTTGTTCCAGATTGGCCACCCCATTTATTCCGCAAAGCATGTCAGATTTCGTATGGGTCATTCAAAGTTAAACTTGTCAGAATTGAGCCTTCTCACTGCAGAGGAAGAAAGCCAGCTAACTAGAGATGATAACTATGTTTGGACCTACATTTCTCCTGAGTACTCCATGGCTCAGGTATAATTGTATCTTTGTATGCACTCTATAGTTTGACATCTGATGATAGCAATACTTGTTGCCATCTATCTTGTGCCAAAACCAATCATTGGTAGTGAGGCTGTTTAGTATTGACCACACAAGTTTGGAGATTTTCTGTGCTGGTGTCACTCCAAGCATAGGACATTAATCCCTTTTTTGAGTTATTAAAACTTATGGATACTTAAGGGTGCTTGATAAATAGCTATATACCAGTTAAAAATGCAGGTGACAGGCATGACCTGTAGGATATAAAATTTTGAAGCACTAAATTCGACTAATAGAGTATAGTATTGAACTTCTATAGGTGTGCATGCTGCTGGGCCTGATACAGTACCAAGTTTTATGTTAATGTACCATGCAGGCATGCATTCTACAAGTCCTGACGCCTAATTGATATAATACTAAATAGAAATTCTCAAGGACCGGGGGATATATGTGAAAAATTGAGTACCCAACATTTAGTTTACTAATGTTATAACTTGTCTCTTCTTTTCTTTTATTTTATTTTTCTCCAACCAGGAAAGTAATTTGCAAGCATTTAAGTTACCTCGCCCAATTCTCTGCATAGGTGGTGTCCTAAAGATTGAACTGCTTGGCCGAGTACAGAAACAAGAAGCTGACGATCTGTATTACATATGGTCTGTTTCCAAATGCCCTTGTAGAACTAATTATTTTTCCCAGTCCCAACCTTGATTCATCACCTAATAATTATCTATTTTCTACTTAATAGCGTCGGTTATGTACAAGTGATGGGCTGCCCACTCTCCCCGCACCTAATTGTTGACCGATCAACAAACTATAGAGTTCTCGAGTACTATCTTCAAACTAACATGACATGTGCAACTGGTGCATCATCGGAGGTGCAGTCTCATCAGCAGACTATCTCTGACAGGATCCAACAGATGGGTCCTGAAATCATATTGCGTACCATTTTCGGTGGTGCACATCTGCAGTTTGACGACGACGATGACGATGTCATCAATGATATAGATGGTGACAGTGATGATGGTGATGCTGGTGATCATGATGAATGATGTGCATGCTCTTCACTGGGAAGAGGCAGAGGCATAAAGTTACTGCCCTATTAAGTTTTTTTATAAATGGGCTTTTAGTGTTGGTTTTTTTTTTTTTTTGACTTGTTTTTATTCAATATCTTTTTTTTCTTGTCTTGTAAGGGAATGAAGGATTCTGTGGTGTTAATATGTGAGTTAGCTATTGCGACAAGTACAACATAGTGGATTCTTACATGCAAGCCAAATAACCAAGGTAGCAATTCAAATGTTACCATACTGATACTGGGTCCAGTTGACCCCTCATATAGAGAGACTGTATAATTGAAGGTAAACATCATTCAAATATTGTTGTAGGTTGATGAACATAAATTTCATGCGTTTAAACAGCTATTTAGTTGGAATCATATGGGCTGCTCACATATTTTGCTGCCCCTTAAAGCCAGTCCCTTTAGGATATAGAAATCTGTCTTTGATGAAGAAAAATAGAATTTATGGAGAAGTAACAATTAATTAAAAAAGAATGAAAAAGGAGGCTATTGTCTTATTCATCCGTTTCTGATTTTTCTTTTATGATCATCATCATCAATAGCAGCAGCAGTATAATATTTGGTATGAGAAAAAGTTTCTGTAAAAGCTCTTGTTATAATATTTGTAAGTGGAAAGAATGCCAACTGAGTAATCTTAATTCAAGATAATTTCATTAAACTTTTTTCTTCCCTTAATTTTTAAGTGGCATAAATAAGTATTAGAATCCTAGTCGAATAAAACTAGAAGAATATGAGCATCAGCTACATGATGTTCTGAGAGAATAGATTAAATTGCAGTTTAAATAAGTGATGATATGATCACTTCTTATTATATCCTAAGATTGTGTTTCATAAACTAGAGAGGCTGGGGATAAGACGGAAATAAAATACTCTCCCATTTTCATTGAAGAATCACAAAACTTCTTTATTTATTTTATCTTCTAACGGCAGTACTTGTTGAGATTTGTTCTTGCGTGATTGCTGTGATCTCCTTGAAAGCACAAGTGCTAGATGCCTAGAAGCGACTACACGTGTCAACACTCAACAATTAATTACGTTGCATTAAAGTAACTTAATATCAGAAAAATGAATAAATAAATAAGAATCTTCAGAAAAAATATTAATAAACAGAGAACACATATATAAACACAAAAATCTTAAAAAGCACAGTACACAGTCTTCTCCTTCTCACATGGCTTTTTCCCTCTTACACCTCTCTCATTCTCCTCCAATCCCCTTCCCTTCCGTTAACCTCCGTTACTCTTCTCCTCTCCTCCTCCGTCGCCGTTACACCTCTGTTCCTTCCTTCACACTTCGCCACTCTTCTCTCCGCCGCCGTGACCTCTCCGTTATCTCCCCTCCCTCCGCCTATGTCTCCGCTCCAGCATTCGACCCCGACTCGATCAAAGAGTCTGACGAGGAAGTGGGACCCAATGATCAGTCCCTGTTTCCGGGCCCAGAGAAGGCCATTACTTGGGGGGTAGTTTGGTCTTTTCTCTCCAGTCATAAGCTGAGAATTGCTGTCTGTGTCGCGTCTCTTGTTGCTTGTACCGTTTGCACTCTATGCATGCCTCTCTTTTCTGGTTCTCTCTCTCATTTTGAAAAGTCTTCCTTTTTGTTTTTTTTCACCTATCTTATGTGCATGTGCATGTATTGTATGATATCTAATGTTTAGCTCAGTATTAGATGAAGTGGTACTGGTACATTACCAGCTTGTATTAGTAATGCCAATCCACAATTGGTACCAGAACTAACCATAAAGACCCTGTAGTCATGTCCCATTTTTGGTATTTACCAGTGATTATGCGTTATTGGTTATCTTTTTTTGAGTGCATCAGCCAATGATGGTGCAAACTGGTGTAGTGCCTTCTTGTTAGTGCTTTAGTTCTAATGTTGACATATTAACATTTTTGAAACAGGAAAATTTTTTGAAATATTAGTTGGGAGAAGGTCAGAGTCCCTATGGAGTCTCCTTTCAAAAATTGGGGTTTTGTATGCGCTTGAACCAATTTTTACTATTATTTTTATTATAAATATGACTATCATTTGGGAGAATGTCATGGCAAGATTGCGGGGCCAAATTTTCAGGAGAATTTTAGTTCAAAAGGTACAGCTTGTTGAGTTTGGAAATAGTACATTATTTTAACTAGGTTTAAATATATAATACTAATTGTTTTCTAACTTTGTATTTCAGGTGGAATTCTTTGACCGTCATAAGGTATGGTACATATATCATGACATAATCTTATTATAGCTGGTACATGAACCAGTATAACTTTTAATGCTAATATATATTTGTTGCTTTTGGTACACAGGTTGGCGAATTGACTGGCCTGTTGACCTCGGATTTGGAAGCGTTAAAGAGTATAGTCAATGATAACATCTCAAGAGATCGTGGTCTAAGGGCTACTTCAGAGGCAAGAATGAGTTCTGTCTACCACTACTAGAATTTCTATTATTATTCTATAAATAAAATATTTCATCTGTATTTTATTAATCTGCACAGATAATTGGTACAATCGGGATTCTTTTCACATTGTCAAATCAACTTGCACCTGTTTTAGGGCTCCTTATGGTCTCCGTTTCTGCTTTAGTCGGTACAACTTCTTTTCAATCTTCAGTATATTTCAAGTTTCCTATGTTAACAGTGTAATAGGTTCCCTCCTTTTTATTATCGACTAAGAATGACCGACTATTCCCAAAATCAAACTAAACAGTCCTTCTTAAGTTGGTTTGAACCCCCACTATTTGCATAAATGGAAATGTTGGGGATGAATATGTAAATTTTGTGAATTCTGGGATTTTTTTTTACTTATGAAACCATAATTGCTTTATAAGCTTTATGTGGATAGACAATGTGATGGCGCTTGCATTTTCTTTATTAATAAATAATTGATTTCCTTTCCTTTCTACCAAATAGCTATATTCAAGAGGTCAACTGTCCCAACCTTCAAGTCTCATGCAATGGTACAAGCAAGCATGTCAGACTGTGCATCTGAGACATTTTCTGCTATCCGTACTGTAAGAATTTTCCAATTCCAAATCTTATTCCAGTCCTCCTAGTTATTCTTTGTTGCCTTTCTTTCTTGTTGTTTGCTTATTGAAAATAAATTTCTACAGGTTCGATCATTCAGTGGTGAAAAGAAGCAAATATCCTTATTTTCTAATTTGGTGAGTTCTTCTAAATCCAGTCTGCATATATTGTCACTTGGTATTTCACTGGTTCATATTCGATTGGTGTTTCTAACTGACATGTCTTAATATCTGAACGCATATAAATATAGCTTTCTTAGTTTATTTTTCTTCCTATTAGGTGAATGCCTATCAAAAAAGTGGTACAAGGCTTGGCTCCCTTAAATCAGCAAATGAATCACTAACTAGAGTAGTAGTGTACATTTCTCTTCTTGCTCTCTATATTCTTGGCGGGGCCAAGGTCAAATCGGTAATACCCTCTCTCTCATTTATAGTGTTTAGTTGCTCAAAATATCATCCGAGTTTTCTGGAAACTTCAATCAGGACAACAAGATTAGTACTTTGGTTTAAAATCTATCATAAGTTCATAACCTATAAGCACAGGCCGAGATGGGACCTGGTTTTCATCCTATGGCACTCAATACAGCTAATTGCCAAATAAAGGATACAATATTATACATGTCAGAAAACATTAATTTGTAGGGTCTTATCATGCCTGTAGTCCCAAATATTGAAATTGTTTTGATTGTTTATTAATTCTGATAAATACGGCTTGAAAAGTAATCATGCGATCAATTTATAGTCCCTGCCACTGAACATAGGTATCATTTCTAGTATTATGAATCCTCATGATGTCAATTCCATTAGTTCACTGTTTATTTGTGTTGCAGGGAGAATTGTCAGTTGGTATCATGACTTCGTTCATTGGTTACACTTTCACCTTGACTTTTGCTGTGAGTAATAATTCCTTATCAACTATTGTTTACTCCATTCCTACATAATCATTATAAATTGAAATAAGTGATATATTTTGTTCAGGTACAAGGGGCAGTAAATACACTGGGTGATCTACGTGTGACCTTGGCAGCTGTGGAGAGGATAAATAGTATATTAACTGCACATGAAATCGATGAGTCCCTTGCCTATGGATTGAACAAAGAATTAGAAGATTCAAAAATTGAAAGTTTTCATAGAACAAATGGCGCAAACACATATTACATGGCGGCTTTGAGATCTGGTAGCAGCTGTGGCAGCTTGGCTTGGTCTGGTGATATCTGTCTTGAAGGTTAGTACTTCGGATGTTGAATTATTAGATAGGAAAGATGACCCAACAACTGTAAAAAGTTTGTCAGAGAAAAGGGTAATGTAAAAACAGGACGAAAATGACTGCATCATTTGTTATATTGTTCTGTTAAATACCTGACCGGCTGCTGATACAGTTACGACTGTAGCAGTGGTACTAGATACTTTTATTGTTGGTGTGTTTATATTGATTAATAGTAATTTTTGTTATCTGGTGCTTATCTTCCATCTTTTGTTTTTGGAGCTGCTTCTCCTACATTTTGTTAATTCAAGTTGTTGTATATTTTACAGACGTCTACTTCTCTTACCCACTGAGGTCAGATGTAGGGGTATTGAATGGCCTAAATCTTAAACTTGAGTGTGGAAAAATAACTGCATTAGTGGGCCCCAGTGGTGCTGGAAAAAGTACAGTCGTGCAGCTTCTTGCTCGGTTTTATGAGGTATACTAAGAAATCTTCATGTTCCTTATGCACCAGTGTGGCCTCAATTATATACCACCTGTTTCTTAATTAAATAGTTAAAGTTCCTGGTATCAAGATGTATAAGTACCATCTGGGGTTTTTCTTATTCTGGTTCTATTAATGTGGATATTGTATGTTCGTTTGTTTCGTATAGTGAAGCAGGGTATGAAATCAGCACCTATTTTGTTGTAGTTGAATAGTCCAAGTACGACAATGATTCTAGGAGTTTATAGTCAAATGTATCCTAGTAGGTTTTTTGGCTTACTAATGAAAAAAGGATATTATAGGATTTATCTACCAGTCATTCACATTTTTAAATACCAGTTGTATTAATTTTTAAGTATTTTGAAATTATGTGCATGAAGCCTACAAGAGGCAGGATAACTGTGGCAGGAGAAGATATAAGAACATTTGATAAAAGGGAGTGGGCTCGCGCCGTCTCCTTAGTTAATCAGGTTTTTTACCCTCTAAATTTTCACATAATTTTCCACTGGAATTTAATATTTGCAGATATACCTAATAAGTCTTGTTTGTCTAACATTGATCAAGGATCCAGTATTGTTTTCGGTATCAGTAGGAGAAAATATAGCATATGGTTTACCAGATGAAGAGGTATCAAAAGATGACATTATCAAGGCAGCTAAGGCTGCTAATGCTCACGAGTTTATCATCTCTCTTCCTCAGGTCTATTTCACGATTATTTAATTTATTATATTTATTTTAACAGTTGTGGGGTGGGAATCTCAGAGTCTCAATATATAAGTGCAAATTGCATAATTTTCAGGGTTATGACACTCTAGTTGGGGAAAGAGGAAGCCTTTTAAGTGGTGGGCAGAGACAGGTAGTTGAAATGGTTATCAGCATCTTACTATAATAGTTCTTTTTAACCCCCCACCCCCCATCCCCCCTTTTTTTTGTGATTTGTTAATTTGCTTTTATTTAATTTAATTTATTTTTTTAGAGAATTGCAATTGCACGGGCTCTTCTGAAGAATGCTCCTATCCTAATACTTGATGAGGTTAGAGATCTTTCTGTCAAATATGTATATATTTTAAGGATAATTTTAGTGAAATTTTAAGAAGGTTGGTCTTTCTTACGGCATAGAGTAAATTACACAAATGATCCTCAAGTATGACTAATTTACCATATTTGTCTTTTAAATTTGGAAGTATCATTTGGTTCTTGAAGTTTTCAATTTGTAACAAGTTCTGCATTAGTTGTATAATTTGTATTAACTACACCAGCATTAATTCAAATGAATATTAAATGTGGATGAATTTGGTATAGATTGAAATTTTGAGGATAAAACTAAGTGAACATAAGATACTTTAAGGAGATGTAGTTTATTCTGCAACATACGTATAAAAATTTTAAATGGTATTAGCTTTAGAAACTTAAAAAGAGCAATGTGATGCAGGCAACTAGTGCATTGGATGCAACCAGTGAAAAATTGGTGCAAGAAGCACTGAACCATTTAATGAAAGGGAGAACCTCTCTGGTTATTGCACATAGATTGAGCACTGTGCAAAATGCACACCAAATTGCGCTTTGTTCAGAAGGTAAGGTTGCAGAATTGGGGACCCATCTCGAGCTCTTGGCCAAGAAGGGCAAATACGCAGCACTAGTTGGTACTCAAAGACTCGCATTTGAGTGAAATACTACTTAGAAATGCAGTTTACATTTTGACTGATATAGAAAAGTTCATACGAATTGAGTTTGTAAATGTAAAAGAACTAATTGAATAGAAAAGATATAGATTTGTGTCACTCTCCTTAAACCAAACATTTGCATGGATTCAAGTTTTCGTGACAGATTTATGTAAATTAAGATGGAATGGTAAGTTAAAATTCTTTTTTAGTAACATTCATGCTGCTAGAAACACGCTGGATGATCCATAATCACATTATTCCTACTGTCTATAATTTTCAAACGCGCAGTAGATGCAGAAAAGCAACTAAATTGTTATAGTTTAATTTGTGAGAAAGCTTTTATACACAGATTTGTCGAGGTAATAGCTAGAAAGATGATAACATAAACTGCTATGTTTATGCAGTTCACAAGTTGGTAAATAGCGCACTAGAGGTGCTAGCAGCCTGCTAGCTGAATAAACCCCATTCGTGGATCTTTTAAGTATATACATAAGTTCTCGCACAAACACAAACAAAATAAGATTTTGAACCCAGATTAACACTGAACCTTCACCACCATATTCTGAAATTAGCATTAACACATGATATTACAAAATACTAGGGTATAAATTTTGCATCGACTAATTAATGAACTAAAACTAATTCATTAGATGAAAAATGCCTCTTCATTCATAAGATTTAAAAAAGAAAAAAAAAAAGATTACAACACTAGCCACCATGTAGTGTTGAAATAAAAACAACCACATCCTTCTCTTCCAGTTCCGCATCGAGATTACCACATAGTTCCCAATCGCAATCGTTTATCAGTACGAGAACTCCAGGTCTCCTAAATAATTAAACAAGAAAGTAAGAGTAAGCTCAATCTGCAGTCTATTATATCAGTTTTTCAATCCCTTTATTGAGATTTTTGGCTCATTAAGGTCAAACTCAAGCCTATTACTTGACATATATTATTTACCAGACAGTTTATTAGTTTTGAACAAACTAAAAGTTAGACAAGTGGTCCTTAAAGTATCACTCATTTACTACTTTGGTTCTTAAAAGTTGTAACTTCTAAATACATTTTTTTGGTCCATAGCATCAAATAGTTCTATTATTGTACATCAGTTTTTTAGCATTAAACTAGTGTTAAAATAGTTAGTCCATAGCATCAAATATTAATTAAATAGATAATAGAATTCGTATTGATGTTATTATAAATAACTAAAAGTTACATCAACATATATCTCACTATAAATATCAATGTGACATAAATGTTAATGTGAATTTTCATCTAAATTTTTTTTATACATCACCAATGTAGGACTAATTAGAAATTTTAAAGACCACAATGATCACTTGAAGCATTAAGGATCAAAATGGTAAATAAGCAATACTTTAAATAAAGACCATTTGTGTAATTAACTCAAAAGCTGAAAGAACAAAATTATCCAACATTAGACAAATAGACAAAAACATACACAGAATCTCCTTTGATGAACATCTCAGGCCTCTCCTTGATCAAATTTCCCTTCACCCATGACAGCAAGTCCCTCATGGTAACCTACAAATCCAAAACTGTCTTTTTAAGAATTTATCAGAAGAAATTATCTTATTGTAAATAAAAACTTCATCAGAGGAAATTATTCAGAACCTTATCTTCGCCTGATTTGGGTTTCACATCAACCTGATGCAGCTTTACAGAATCCTTTAGGAGAAGTTCCAAACCACCACTGAATCAAAATGGTTCCACAAAAAATAGAACAAAGATAACAATAAGCAATTGAACAACATATTCCTCGTTTAAGGAAAGACTGTATTAGTGAATGAGAGAAAGAGAGAATACCCAAATTCGAGATTTAGATACATCGGTCCTGTTAGGGTTTTTGAGAGACGAAATGGGAAAGAAAGGCAAAAATGGGGAGGAGAGAAAAGAAAAAGTTAGAACGGTTTTGTTTTCACGTATAACCCGGGAAACTCTCTTAATTAAAATAGACGACTTGGACCTACCTTTTACTGAGCAATTGAACCAAATTTAAACCGTTTTCGTTTCCAAGACTTAACGTGTGGTCCCCACAGTCCCGCTAAGCAAAGTGGTCCCTACGCTCAGTTCGCCCATATATGGTAACTTAATCATAACAATCTCTCTTTTATCAGGGGTGAAACCATAACTTTACTCTTTTTCTGATTTTCTCTACGCATTGGAAAACTACTCTCGACAGAGTGGGACCCGCATACTGAAAGTGGTCCAGCCCTTAAATGCCCACTAGCACATACAAAATTATCCTAGACCGGGTCTTCATGCGCCAATAATGCAAAAGCATTAGATTCGGCATTAACTTAGCGGCAGCCGTACTATAATCCGGGTCCACCAAACAATTACCCACTATCTGTCTCTTACCATTTCCCCTAGGCCCGGTCTTCATACACTTACAAAGAACGTGACTCCTGCGGGACCCACATCAAGTTAAGATGCCTGACAATGACCCGGGTCCATTGATTCTAATTCTTTTTAGATAGGTAAAAAAAACAGTGTGTCGGTGTGGCCTGCTCTACACCATTGACCACGCTTTAAGGATGAACCTGTCAGATCAGAACCTGCCACATATACTTATACACAAATACAAGCAACACAAAATCTTCATTTAGACTCCGGACGTTTAATACCGATTATAACACGTCACTCTTTCGCTACACCCGGTTCAATAGATCAGTGTTGAGTCTTACATTAGTGGACCCCACATACAGTATATACGGTGTACTGTAAACCGGGTCTATTGAGAAAAGATAGCTTGAACGCAACCTGTATCGAGGGGTCTCTTCTCTCGAATTCGCATCCTCGGCTGCCAAACCTGGCCCTTTCTCAGATCACCCATTTCTCTCTCTCTCTTTCTCTCTCTTTTCGCATTTTTTTTCCCTTTTAATTTTTATTTCCCCCTATTTTTAACTTGAAACAAGCGCTCATGGCTGAGGAGGGAAAAATTACCCTGGAAGAGAAAGAAACAGAGAAGGAGAAAGAAGAGGAAGGAGCGGATGGGGAGAATTCCAATCCTGCCCCTGAGGTTGGAGAGGAGAAGCGAGAGGAAGGGGAAGGTACGGAGGGTAAGGAGAGGGAAAACGAAGGGAACAATCCTACCCCTGGAGAAGGAGAAGGAGAGAAGGGAGGAGAGGAGGAGGCGAAGGAGAAAAGCCAATCGAATGAAGAGACTGATTCCGATTCAGGTACTTTTTTGCTGTTTTGTCCTTGGTAAAGCTATAATTTGTGGATTGAATCTCCATGTGGGCTCATAAATTATTGGAGTTGGTTTTGGTGGTGAGTGTTAGGTTAAGTTATTGAGTGGGTATTGCTGTATTTAGACCTTTCTTAAATCCCCATGTTGTGAAAGTAATATTAAGACTGGTATGGGCCTTGGTAAAAATTTTATTCTTGATTCTTATGCATGTCCTGGAATAATATTTGGCAATTAGTTAGGTATGAAAAGAGGGGTATCTATACAGGTTCTTATCTTTTTCCTATATGAAACCCTGTAAATTTGCCCATGCAAAATGCTTCTTTATTCATGCAATATTTGATTTCTCTGTCTGCAACTATGCCCTCAACAAGCTGGCTTTGCAAACTGTACTTTTTATATGCAAATATGGTATTAGTGCGGTAAAGAAGAGACTCTACTATTTATTCCAACCAACTGTCAACTCTGAAGATAGAAGTTCAAGTTTTTAAATACAACATCATAAATTGGGGCTGGGCTGAGTGTATGATGTTGCAAATTTTGGGAGTAGTTGCTTAGGGATTTGAGCATGGTTCATGGCCATACTTTGATTACACAACAAGAGAGCTCTTTGTTCTGGTTTTTATGTTATTGCACATGTTTGTTGTCTAAATTTGGTTTTTTGAGCTCATGAGCAATTCAGGGCTTGGTGTTTTCTTAATTTGGTACAAGGTTTGACCGGTGTTCAAAAGCTGCACATATAATGCTTGTTCCTGCACTGTATTCTCATGTAATTTCTTAACTCGCAATATAGCATAAAACCAAACTTCCACAAAGTGGGGTTCTTATCATATTTTCTTGTGCAGTAACAGTGACAGTAGCAGCGGCTTTGCCATATGCGGATGCAGTGGCAGGTGTCAAGGCAGATTTCAGCTTTCCGCAATTGCAAGAGCTGGAGCAACAGACTCTGATATATCGGTACATGGCTGCTGCTGTACCAGTTCCAACCCACCTTGTCTTTCCCATCTGGAAGAGCGTAACCACTTCTTCTTCCTCACCAGCGGGCCCCGAACAGTACCCCACTTGTAATATTTCTCTCTTTCTATGTCCCTTGAGTGGGCTTGTGAGCTAACTCTGTTTATACTGTTGATAATCTTGCCATGCTGAGTACAACTGTTCAATAGCAAATTAGCTTAGTGCATGTATGGAGGTATGAGGTTTCTGGGGCACCTATGCAAGTCTAGACACTGAGTTTGTTAGTTTTTTGTGTCAAGTTATCTATTGATATTACTGTCAAGTTTGTTAGATTTTTAATAGACCCTGAAAACATCTCTGTTTGTACATAATTTTAGAAATGGAACATACTTGTTCTGTTTTAGGAAGTGGTGTGCCATGTTGTCTTTTATTCTTTTATGTAGCATCTTTTGTTGCCCATTTAATTTTAACACTATTTTCAGAATTTCACTATTTGCATACATTTCCCTCTATTGATGTTTACTACTTGGAAGAATGTCTATTCTATATTATAGTTTCTGATAATTCTTTCCTATGCAAAAGAATAGTGACTTCTGATTTGGATACATCTAATCTAGTATTTTGTTGCCCACCTATAATTTGTTAGTGATGGGACTGGCAACACTATGCCTTGATTTTGGTAAAAGTCCAGAACCAGAACCAGGACGGTGCCGCCGTACTGATGGTAAGAAATGGCGATGCTGGCGCAATGTCGTGCCCGACCAGAAATATTGTGAACGTCACCTACACCGTGGCCGGAAGCGTCCTGTCCAGGTTGAAATCCTCGATGAACCTGAAGATGCTATGCCGGTTGCTGTTGTCGCTGCTGTGCCAGTGTCAGCTGACAAGGGGACAGGTGAAGGAAGTACTAGTAGTAAGAAGTCCAAGAAGGAGAGAGTGAGTAAAGATGCTGACACACAGGTTGCTGTACCGACTACAACTGCGGCTGTGAAATCCAGCTGATGTGAGGGTTTAAGGGTTGGTTTTTAGACTTTGTACTTGTGGATTAGGGTTTGTATTGTGACAACACTAGGTAAGAGGATAACATGGAGGTGTTCTGATTATAGCCCCATTTAAGGGTTAGGTCAAACATTTATAAGGGGTTTATTTTTGTTTGTTAGGGTTTTAGGTGTGGTAGGCTGGAAATCACAAATGGTATTTCCACATGGACCTGTTTTATCTCTTCTGTATCTCTCTAGGTCAATGTAGTTCTGTTATAATATGATGTTACTGAACACTAGTAGGCAACAAGGTGCTTGTTGAAAAATAACAAATGAAGAGAGAATTCTTCTTTTAATCGTTGGCTGTGAATTTGTTTTATACAAATTGATCTCAATTTTGACTGCAGAACATATTTTGTGGTTTTGTTGGATGGTCTTTTGTTATCGGATATCTGAGTATAATATGCATACTGCTTGCACACAACCATCAAACTATCCTTTGTCCCTCGACTTCTGTGCAAAGAGATGCTCAAAATACTCTGTGAAAAGATTAGTATCATTATTATTTAAGTGGTGTTTGCTCTACCACACCAAAACAGTTACGTTGGTAATTTAATTACGTAGCATTTGTTTGGATCAAAACTTGCCGATTAAAATATTCTCCACTGTGACAAAAAAGGATTAAAATTTTGGGCCGAACTCAAGTCTCTCTCCATCTTTGTAAAAGACTTTAAAAGAGTTGAAGTTTATTCCCTTGACCTTGACTCTGCGGGCCATCTCTCACATGCATCCTCTCTGCCCCGAAAATTTTTTACTACTATTAAATTAAATAATATTTTTAAAGATATTATTAATTTGATTAAAATTTTAAAAGTGTTGTTGTAATGCCGTTGTTGAAACATCGAAGCTAAGCTGAAAGTCCGACATTGTATTAGTATCGTCGTTGTTTCAGCGACGGATATTACGATAACACTATTAAAATTTCTATAAAATTTTCGGCTCTGCCTTTGTCTTCTCCAGACTCCAGTGGTATCCCAATCCAAATCCGATTCTGGTGCCGCGCGGCACCCTTGCTGCGCACCCATCCGAGCCGTTCGATTTGATCCGAGCGGTTTATTTTTTTCGGGCCTATCAATCTGGTATTTTTCACGGGCCACTCATCATCCATCCAACGGTGGAGATCGAATGCGGCACTCTTACCGCGCGGCACCAGATTTGGTTTCTCCCAATCCAGCTCATGCCAAAGTCTGTCGTTTGCTCTCTTTCGTGCCAGGCCTTTTCATGTCTCCACTTTTTAGGTGCACCATCTGGTTTCCTTGTCAGACTCAGCACACTGTTGCGTTGTTTCACCCATTTATCATACAAATATAGCCAGCCAGGATGACACGTTGCATATGTGGCTGCCCTATGTGTGCCACAAAAGACAACATGTGAATGGAGATATGAAGTGAGGCTTTTCCATGTTTGATGTTTTATATACGCATGTGAGGAGCCAGGCGAAATGGGCCTGGAGCCCTCATCAGGATTGCAGATAAATCATAAATGTGAAATCATGACCAAGACAATGAGACGATATGATGCTTGGTCTGATTATACAACGGCAGCATGCAAGAGAAGGAACTCTACAAGTACAAGACATCTTTTCGAGAAGTGAGAACGATTGGAGATTAACAAATGTTGGAAAGATCTCCACTGAGAGCGGAGCCGGAGGTATACCAAGGGTCCGCTTAAAAGAATAAAATTAGAATTACTTATTTACATTAAATATATAATTTCTAAATAAATTCTAAATAAATTAGAATTAATTATTTATATAAAAATTTAAATTTGATCAGTTTTGAATCCAAATTAGTTTGGTCAATAAAAAAAAATTGCGAGTTCAGAACCACTTAGAATTAACATTCCTGATCCAATGTTCATAGTATGAGAGCAAAGTGAACCGGTTCAATGATAAGTAAATGCGATTCGTGCTAAAGATCATCTATAAAGATCCAATGTTGCATAGTCTGACAGAAATAGCATGGCGGAATTTTGGTTCTTCATTTATCAAAAATAAAAAAATGTCCCTAAATGCGCTTTCTGCAAAAGCAATTCAAACCTCATTCAACAAGTTAAAAGTAAAACATTTACAGATTTCAATTCGTTTATAGATACAGATACAACTAAAATGTTAAATCTTCCCCCCGTGAAAAAATATATTAAAAAAAAGCTTATCCCCCTATTTAAACCACCAAACATACAAAATAAACCATGTATAGCATCTATGATATGAAATGGTTAGAGTCAACAAAGTTCATCCTCTAATTGGAGATGTTGGAGGGCTTTCTTTGCATAAATGGTTATGGCAGCAGTAGAGGTAGCTGCTATAGTAAAGCCAACTACATTGTATATAATTTGATCCATCGTTAAGAATGAACCCTGGTTTGTTGCTTCTGCCAGACTGTATATTAGCTTTCCGCTGTTTCACAAAAAAAAAGACAGTATAAAAATGTTAGCATTTAGATACCAATTCTTACCTGGTTGCATTAGTAAATGAGAGCTTACTGAGTCTAAATTGGGTTAAGATTAAATACTATAAATCAAGGCTCAGTGCAAACTTGAGTTCTTGAACAAAAGTTTTGCGCAGTATAGCATTAATTGAGGCTACTTTGCTTTAAAATGAGAACAACTGATACTTATCGAGCTATGTTTTAAAACCAAAAGTTCTGACACCACTGTAGACAAAGTGGATGGTAATTGTACTTTTGAGGGCTTTCTAGGTTTAATTTATACTTAAGAAAAATGCATCAAATCCCTGCTCAATTGCACGCAAAAATATAATTACTTGATAGTGAATACAAATGGATAAGAAATTGGGGCTAAATTTAAAATAGAGTACTTACGTGTATATAGTAATGAAGGTTTCATGTATTGTACCGACCATGGACCCAGCAAAATATGGGCCATATTTTACATTTGTTGCCACAGAGGCATAGTTGAAAATAATGTATGGAAACGGGGAGACGCGAATAAGTACAACTGCTCTAAATTGATGAAACCAGTCCCCTTCACCAGCTAATCTAACAATAGCTGCCTTTTTTGGCCATCTCTCTAGCCATATCTACAAAAAAGAATTTGGCAGATACCAAAGGAAGTTAAAATCTGATTATTTAGTATAGAATTTATAACTTCTCTGTTGTATACTTCTCAAAATTCCAAGTGTAGCTTCCAAAACAGTGTTTCTCAATCATGCATGGACAGCAGTGAGAGAGGATGGTTTCAGATTGATGTAAAGAAAATCAAAATTTGAGATGCAAAAAGGAATGTTTCTAACCATCCTATGAAAAAGCTTGCAAAACTAAAAAATGCATCCACCTCATAGACTAATAAATAAGAAATACACTCTTCTGTATCCTATTGATATTTAAAAGTCAGATAAATATGAAAGTACCAAACTTGAATTTTGAAGTTTATGGTGGAGGATGTAGGTTATTTTCCTATATAATGCTCACAAGCCACAACAATTTGTGGTTTTGAAGGTCATGAACAATTTTTTTTCCAGTAGCAATGATGTAGTTGAAACTAAAAAGATGAATCTCAGAAGTTCAACCTAATCGTTAGCCTAATAAAGACCACAGACATAGAATAGACATGTCAAACTAAAGTATCCAGGTATCCATTACTACAAGAAATAACTTAACTACCTAACCATGCTACATTTTATGAAAACAAACAACTAGAGTGGACATTGGGCACATTTTTTAAGCAAACTTGCAGGATAAACAGAAAACTTCTCATTGTCCACTGTAATATATTTTGGACATTTGTACTATTAAAAAACAGTCACATCTCTCAGAACTAGACAAAAAATTATTATTAGCTTACATGTAATCTTTGGTGAAAAAGAGAGCCAATGAAGAAAGGAAGGGACATGCCGATGCTAATTGCGCCTGTAATTAACAAGAACCCATACCCATATCCAAACGTCATGCCCGCTATCCACATGCAAGGAGAAGATGGAAATAGAAAACTTGGGAATAATGCGATGCATGTGAAAAGCACAATAGCAAGTACTGGTCGGCTAAATGTTGCCTCCTCCCAATGTATGACTGGTAAAATAACCTGAAAGATTGGTGAACACATTGTGAAGTTAAGTTTAAAATACATTTGGCTGCAGTAAATTAGGGATTCTTTTGATCATAAGACTTAATTAACTTGATTTTATAACCCTGGCCTGTGCACCTATACCTCAATTCAACCTTCACAGCACCTGATTAGCTTGAATTCACCCTGATCGGGCAATCCAGCATTGTAGTATATCAAAAAAAAAGGTCAAAGAGTGTTGAAAACACTCTAGTTTGTTAGCCCAATTTACAATTTATGGGGCTAATACATCTAAATTTGCATGTAATTGAAACTGGAATATACAAATTTCCCCCAAAACATGAATTCCAGTTCCATAGTGGATTAGAATCGATACATGCAACTCAGAAATCCAAACCCATCAATGGATTTCCCATCAATCAAATAACATAATGAAAACAGGAAAAAAAAAAGAAAAAAAATTCTAAAACTTAAAAGTTCCACTAGTTAAATAGGTTATTACCTATTTAGCACCGACTCAAAGCAATTATACAATGAAAACAAAAACCCAAAAACAATTAAAAGAAAAGATGCAAAAATCGTACCTTGTTGATTAATAAAGGACCCCCGAAAAACAAAAGAACCGCACCAGCGCCGACCAAAAAGAGGCAGAGCAGCGCGGCCTTGATCCACCACCAAATCCGATTCCATCTCTTCTGATCTTGCAATTGCAACTCAGACTGCGCCAAATCGCATTGCGTGGCGTCGCAATGCGGCAGTCTCAGGTAATGCCCGTTCCCATTTTCAATCCCCATTCTGAATATCCCCCCCAAATCCAAATCAAATGGTCATGTCGATCGACTGAGAATTCAGTCTCGAATTCAGCGACCTCGGGGGCGAATTGAGGGATTGAAAAGCGAACTCTTTTCGATCGAGACGGAGATTTTGAAACCCTATAAATTTGGGGGTGGTTTTTTTTTCGAGAGAGAGATATAGAGAGAGAGAAAAGTGGGAAAGGTGAGGTTTTATTTAGAAGATTGGTGATTTTTAGGAGAGAGAAAAACGATGAGAAGACAAAGCGGTGGTCGGTTGGCGTGGAAGCTTGCAACGAATGGAGAGAAAGAGAGAGAGAGAGAATCTTTATATATAACGTTTTAGTAGTAGTAATTGGAATTTGGAGAGGGGAAATTGTTATATAAGAACATAATTGTGTCCCAAGAGTGGCGTGTAACGTAAGTTGCTCATATCATGGGCGCGTAATAGCACCGAAATTTGGTGTCTCTATAAATAAAGACAAACAAAAATCTAATTATTTATTTTTTATTTATTTTTATCTGATTTTATTTATAATGTTGTTACAATTTTTTTAAGAAACTTGTACTTGTTTAAAAAAATTATAATTTTGTTGTCATTTTGGGTCCTGATTTTTTAATGTTTCTTTAATTTCAATCTGATTTTATTTATACTGTTGTCAGAATTTTTTTTTGGAAGCATGTACCTTTTAAGAAAATTATAGTTATATTTATCTTGTTGTTGTCGGATTTGATATGGACATTGGGTGAACCAATTGCAACTTCTATGGTAAGAAAAGAGTAATTAAATAATTAAGTGCGCTGTAGTTAAGATTATTGGAAAATGTAGGTAAGTTTTATGTTTTTGCTGCTACGTATATCTAAATTAAGGAATATCCAATTCTAAGTAGATTTCGATTATGGAAAGAAAGTGCATAAATTGTTCCTTGACTTCGTAAGAGCATTAATTGATGTTTCACTATTAAAGAAAATACTTTGTATGAAAGAGGTGGTCGGTAATAGAAAAATAACACTCGATAAAGTATGGTGAAAAAAAAATAAAAAGAGTTTTGGAAGAATTTATTTAAAATTGTAGTTATTATGTTTGGAAATAAAAAAATGCAATGTCTGTGAAAAGAGTAATTTTTTCCCTACTTTCTCTCTTGTCCTAACCTTTCTTCATAATTGCATATGATAGAGTTCTACTACGACCCAAAATAATAATAATAACAATAGAGTTATACTCTTCTAAATAGCAATTTTATACTTGGTAATTAATGACCTTTAGGCAGAATAGCACCGTCGTTCAGAAAGTATACTAAGAATAGAGAATTTCCTAACAACTCCGCACATTATCAATACGGCAATACGCTATATTTAATTAATTTGTTGTAAATTATCGATTAAAAAAACAAACAAAATATGCTCTGAGGAATATTGTATTTACTTCCAAATTCTCATCTCCTACGTACTCATCTCTTAGCTAATTTGGCCAATTTCTAAAGATAGCGGAATAAGCTTACTATGTGTGCATTAGCATGATATTAAAATATTATTTGGCTCAATATTCAAGTATGCATCTATAAAAATTGTCAAGTGTATATTTTGAGATATCTGAAAGATGTATTCACATGATCATGACTATTATTTGGCAGCATTCGAAACGTGTTTTGACTTAGTTAAAACCTCATATATAGGTAAGTATATACCAAGACGAAGTGCATATTCTAAAATGTGAAGAATTTATGGTAGATATTTAAGAGTAAGAGTGAGTTCACAAGAAATGCGGAACTTAGAATAAGTGAGCGAGCATATACATACATGGTATTAAATTAATGTCATCTTACTTCTCAAACAACCTAATGTGTATACAAAATAATATTCAATTTTAGTATAAAAGAGAATTTTTAGTATTTACGAAGTATATAGTTGGCGCGCGGCCATATAAAGAATTAAAACTGCGTGAGTTAATTTAAGATAGAGCAAGGTTTATACTATAGTAAAAGCCTAAAAGGCGTAAGTTATGCTATTTTACCCTCAAGTAATTGACGCACAATTTTTTTTTTTTCATCTTGAAACATCTGTTTCTCTTTTAATATCTAGCCTCAGTACATGAATTGATAACCTTCAAAGTTTACAATTCACTTATTCATCACCAGACCTCACACAGTGCCTATCCACGCCCTCACAATATATCTGCCTATAAAAGATTGATTATGCTAAATTTAAATGAAATTTTGGAACCTAAAAAACTACAAACGATTCTTCCACATTAATTGGTAAGTACTCACAAATATGTTAATACTTAATTACAAAAACACATAACGAAATTTTAGCACTTTTACATGCCAGTATTTTTTAAAAAAAAAAATTACTAGCAAAATTTAAAAACCGAAGGTTTGATTGAGATAAGAAAAAACAATGGAACACCTTTGTGACCTGCTCTTAAATATATTTAAAATAATAATTTATTTCTGAAACTTTTTGGGACAACTACAAGAGACCGTAGCAGAATCATCAAATTAAACATGGCAAAAGAAAGCGACTGAAATGCAAAGCGGAGAATATCTGGATTTGAGGTGCAAGTGTGGATTTCCAACTTGAAAATACACTCCGAAGGCGAAGACCCACGCCAATGATTTACTAAAATAAAGATACAACTTGGGCCCCACATGCCGATTAAAATGCGAGTAGAGTGCACTTGTAAGTAAAGAATATGTGTGGGACAGGTTTTGGGTTGTTTTGTAAAATGGCCTCGGTTTTTCTCTTCTCGTACCGTTTGAACTGGATTGAGAAAGATCTTCTGTGAATTACCCCAATTCGAATTATGTGCCGAGTATTGTTAACATAGTGGAATCATCTGCTTCACAAATGGAAATACAAATTGTGTAACAGTATGATAGAATTAGGTAGATAGATAGGTGACAGCTATCCGATGTTCTTTGGTCGTTAGTGCTTCTTTAATTATGAACAATAAAATCTTATATAAAAAAGTGTAAAGCTCATGATTTTGTTAAAATCTGAGGTTATGTAGTTTTGTTAATTCTGGAGAGAGAAGTTGACCGTTTTGTGGGAATAATAGGACTGCACATCAACTCTTTATTTATTATTATTATTATTATTTTTAAAAGTAGGACTGCACATCTCAAGACTGGCTTTGTTGGATTATTGAATGTACATAACATAATTTATTGAGCTGTTTAGTGCTAGATTATCGTTATGCATATGATACAATTTAAATTGTCTCTGTAATCTTAACGTTGGTCTCACCATATCGGCTATTTCAGCAATATTACACCATACTATTTTTATCTATGTAATCTATTTCAATTTAAACTTATTTTATATCCAATATTTTTAATATTTAATAAAAACTTTAAATTTTATATTTTTGTAATGATCTCGGGTTGCTAACTCAGTACTTTTAGCAAAGTTACAAAATTAGTAAGCTTTCCAAATAAACAAATAAATTTAATAGCAGCCACGTCAGAAATTATTATTGATTTGTAATTAGAATGCAAATATTCTTAGCTTTATGGACATTTAATAATATATCATATTTTTTTTTACCGTTATTTTGAATTGGCAAAATATAGTCTAATTAGTCGTTCGATTCTACCAAATTCTATTACAGAGTATTTACAGAGAAATATATTTATCCCATTTTTCAGATCGGAATGAAGATGTGATTTTCAAATATCTTTCTCAATAATAATTGAGGTTTACAGGCTGCATTGCTTTACTCGAAAAAAAATACAGATACAATGCATTTTCTCAATAGTTACTGTAAATTCGGTTCCCACTTTCGAGCAAAATACAGGATTGCCCTTTAGGTCTCTAGCCTCTACGCGCCGACTCATTGGTAGGGTCCACCTGGCTGTAAATCGGTGTACGTGGAGCCAAAGTCGGCTTGTTGGTATTAATAATCAGAAAACAGTTTAATTGTTGACTTGCTGGGACAAGTCTAGTTCTTCTGTAGTCTCTTCTGTATCTTCTATATGTTATCTAACGGATTTGACCCGTAACATTATACTCTGTAAACCCGCTACGTGGCAGTTAATGTTGATGTATGTCGTAGTAGTACTTATATAGGACCAAAAGAACGGTGGAGGGGTCATGTCAATAAAATTTTTTGGAGGTGTGACGTCAAATATATATATTTTTTTTTTGGTTGAAGGCATCAGGTCAATTTTTTTTGGAATTTTGCTGGGTGGGGTGTGTTTTGTCGTTTATATCCATAACTTAAATGGAACTTATAACTTATTTAAACATATTTCGAGTTGCTTTTGGTAATAATAATACATAATATCACATCAGGTTGGCCTATCTCCATAGTTTTTTTTTTTTTTTAAATTTAAACGCCCGTAGGCTGGCCTATCTCCAGAGTTGCTCCCCATGTTGTATAATTGGATCGCGTTCACGCCTTATCAATCGTCATCTCCAATCTATTATCTATATCCAACAGTATTAACTTTAGCTGAATTATTGGGCTTGTTTGGATGGGTTGGGAATAGTGGGAATAGTGTGGAAAAGTGGGAAGAGTAGAAAGAGTGGGAAGAGTGGGAAGAATGCTATTCTTAGGTCGTTTGGATGGTGAGTTTAGGAATAGCGTTGGGAAGTGTGAAAAAGTAGAGAGAAAAGTGTTGTTGGGAATAGTGTTGTTGGGAAGAGTGGGAAGAGTGGGAAGAGTGGCTATTCCCACTATTCCCAACCATCCAAACAAACCCAATTAATAAATGATTATTTTCTAATTGATTTAAACAAAATAAAAATGAAAAGATATTGAAATATCATTTTTTTTTTGCATTCATTCCTTAGGCCAAAAAAAAAAGGAATTTATATGAATGTTGTTCAATACATAGAAGATCAGTTAACATATCCGGTCACTTTTTTCCCCCTTTCGCCTTTCCCTCCTCCATCTTATCCTCTTCTTTCCGTTCCAAATATAGGTTTACACTATTTTTCCTTTTTAATTTTTTATTAGAAGCTTAGGAATAGATATATTCTAAAAGTAGTGTGAGATCAGAGAGATGCCGTCTGATTTTATCAAGGATAGTATATTCGTCACAGATGTAAAATACAGTACAATCAAACTTAGAATCTAATTAAATTTTGCAAAATAAAAACGAAGACCATGTCGCATGAGAAATGTTTCCTTCCTTTTTTGAGGGGTTCCTATCATCATGACGGGGTCAATACTCAATAGTGAAGCAACGGCAATTAGGGGATGGGAAATTGTTTTTTTTTTTAGATAAATAGGGGATGGGAAATTGAAAATTACTTTTATTTTTTTTAGGAGTATCAGCGACTGTCAATTAGAAATTGAAAATTACTTACAATTTTTAAAAGAAACGAAATCTACAAGCAAATAAAAACCCCACGAATATTACTTATTTATTGGGATTATTCAACACTGACGAGAACAGATGCAATTAAATTACCTTCATTGCAACTTATAAGACAAGCATAAGACGGGCCAATTATGCGTTATTTCGAATGCATCATGCTTATGCGCTGTCTCATGAGACATGATCCAACTACTTATTTTAACTTGTTAAACATAGCACATGACATGATTAATGACGCAAAAAAAAATAGTATATATATCTCGTATAGAAAATAGCCTGATAATTGGTCATAGCCTCATAAGATTAGGAGTCCTTTTATACAAAACCAAAATAAAAATAATCCAAAATCTGATCATACGAGTCAGATTCCCTTTTTTCTTTATTAATTTCCATCCTTTCAAACTAGCAACGAAACACCAACTTGTTAACATACTACCCAGATATATTTGCGATCGGGTTCCAATCATGTTCTGCGTTCAATTTATCGAGATTTTTTTTTTTTTTTTTGGAAAAAAAATGTTCGTTGTAAAGCTTATCTTAATAAATTTCGGACCAGACTCTTATCTTTTACCCGATGTTTTTATGTTTTAACATAACAAAATATACGTCCAAAATGGATCAAATTCTTATATAATAAAGATACAAATTAATAACATTAACTTTTAATTAAAGTATTAAACTGATAAGGATGACAAAGTTCGCTTAACAGGTGAGAATTCCAATGTTCTATTTTTAACCAAATCAAAACAAGCGTATGCACATTTAATGTACGGTACTATTATTGACAAATTCCCCCTGATGTCAATTTATTTATTTTTTTTTTTTTGTAAATGGATAATATTAATTGATTTAAAACGTTCAGAAAATATCTACGGGAAATCTGAAATCAGGTTAAGGGAAAAGTAACATTATTTAGAAAAAAAAAATTTGACCTTTTCTCCAACTAACAGACCCTTCAATAAGTACAAAGAAACTTGAGAATAAACATAAAATAAGAAGCCTGTCAAATAAAGCCGAAGAATAAGCATAAAATAAAAGGTTGTTGACCTCAATTTCCCTTGAGAAGATATTTATCAGAGTATACTTTTATAAAATTCTGTTTTAAATGGCCAACGAAAGTGGTTTCTATTGCAAGCGTCGCTATTTAATAGCTTTTACAAAAACAAACCATTTACAAGTTTCTTTTCTGTTAGGAATTACATTAATTAGTGTTGTCATTGACTACCAGATGCGGGTTAAAAAAATCCGACTAAAAAAATTTACGTATGAAATATTCGAAGTAAGAATAATTAATTAACCCTCATCTTTGTCTTAAAAAAGAAAAAAAGTTCAAGCAAAGACATTATTCAATTTTCATTATACATAAATACTAAATCTAAAATTTGTTTCCGAATTTCTTCCACATTTAATTTGTTCAGAAAAGTGTTGACTCGAGATTTTAACCAAGTTGTTGAGCACCAACTATATTCTCAGGGACGGAGCCATGATTTGAAGTTAGGGGAACAATATTAACGAAACTTGGTAAGTGATGACGAGAGAGGCGGAGAACCGATGCCAAAACCTCGCAAGTCGTTGTAGCTCCTTGGACGTAAGGCTTTGCATGCAACTTGCTGAATTGATTTATAAGGATAAAAGAAAAATTGTTGGGAGAGGAGAGGTGGAATAAATATTAAGTTTTTTATTTTTATTATAGGCCCAAAAATTTAATTAATTCAAAATAATTTGCATCATTATTCATTAATATTAGACTTTCTACAAAATTAGTATTGGAACTTTTCAAATATTAGATGTTTTTCTCATATACTGAATTAATTTGAAGTAATATTTGTCATAAATATTGAAATTTCCACTAAATTAGTAGCAACAAATGAACGTATTAGAATTAATTAAACCATGTTCGTTCATTTGTTGAGCACTTAATCAAATATCAAATCAACTCCAAATTTTATAAAACTTATATGAAAACGCATCGATCGTTAAATTAAATAAGATCAACGGTTTGGATTCGACTTTTAAAATTTTAAAATTTTTAAATATAAAAAAAAATAAAACGACTGCTTTGACTGCCGAGGATGCGAGTCCCCTGCCCCCCTACTCCCTAATATTCTCTTAGCAGGGAGGGGAAGAAAAAGAGGTTTCTTTCACTTTGTGCAAACCCCATGAACCCCATGATGCTTTAATCTCTTCCAACTGCACATGTAAAATACCTAAATTCTAATCCAATGTACCAAACCATTAACACCTCTTCTGTTACAGATCCATATTAACACGGTTGTTATGCTTATATTCTTTTTTTTTTACCTATTCTACCTAAAAAAAAAAAGCAAATTAATAAATTGAAAATAATCGAAATAAAAAAAAATACCGAGTCGTAATTTTTCCTGTTAAAAGAAATATTAAAATTTGGTCACATCATTTTCATACTTGCACTGTATGACATGTCAAGATAAATAAAAAAATTGCTCAAAAAAGAAAAGATAAATAAAGAACTAAAAACTGCTGCGCTCTAGTTTGAAACTTTCAATTTTCCCTGATAAAACAACCACTTCAAAGTTCAAACAACAAAAAAAAATCACACCCAGTTTCAGCCCGGCCCAATCTCTCTCTCTCTCCACCACCGTGTCACGTGGTGGCGATGTGCTGCCGATGCGGCGGCGGAGGCGCCGCTCTCTCCTCCGTCAATCCATTCAGGCTATGTGGAGGTCTCCGAGTACTGGGTTATCTCATGCTACCTCTTGTAGCGGCTATCGTTGGAGCTGTGTACTACGCTGTCATCGCTGCGGTGTGGGGCCCAAGGATCGTCAAACACGGACACGTGTCTGCTCTCGCTCTCTTCATCGTCATCCTCTTCCATCTCTTGGTAATTTGAAGCGATTGGATTATGTTTCATGTTGTATGTTTAGTTCACATTGTAATTTAGAGAGATCATAGATGAAAACCATTTGATTTGTTCCTTTCTATTTTATTTCTTTGATGTTGTTGGTTAAATATATCTTGAATGAATTGTTTTTACTCTCAATTTCAGCTTGGAATGGTAATATGGTGTTACATAAGAGTTGTTTTTTCTGACCCTGGTTCGGTACCGCATGACTGGACGCCTCCAGTTGAACAGGGTGTCATAGGCATAGGACAATCTGATGTGCAGGACCCATCAATTGATACTGGCATAAGGCATTGTTCCAGGTGTCAGAATTGGAAGCCTCCACGCTGTCATCATTGCTCTGTATGTAAGTTGGAAATCACCTTCTATATATATGTGGTTTCTTCCTTTGGACATGATGTTGATTGCATATTATGGTTGGTCACTTATCTTATGTTATTATTTATGTACTGTATTAGGTGATAGATGTGTGCTTAAGATGGATCACCACTGTGTGTGGGTTGTCAACTGTGTAGGAGCTCGCAATTATAAATTCTTTCTCCTTTTTCTGGTATTGTTTTAGTTGTTAATGCACTTTTTTTTTTTAATTACCAACTTTCTCTAGTTGCAATGGGATTTTTGAAACTTTAAAATGGAGGTGCATTTTAGCAATGACACCCAATTATATGGAAAAGGTTGAAAGAAGAAAATGCTAAAAATGCAGTGTGCTTTAAACTTTGACAGGTGCCAAAATCAGTAGCATCATGGGTATATATGCCAATGATATTTGTAAACAGCCTCTGCTTAGAATTTCTGATATGAAAATGTACTACAGGTATATACTTTTCTTGAGACCGCACTGGGTGCACTGGCTCTTCTACCTCATTTCATCTCTTTCTTTTCCGGGGACTCGAGGCACACTGACTCAACAATGAATCTGTCTATAACCTTTATTGCTTCTGGTAAGTGTCTAATCTCTTCCCCCTTCTCTCTTACCATGGCAAGTCTTTGGGTTATCACTCCCTCCGATGGGAAGAAAAAAGAAGCCGTTAAGAAACACTCCTAACCCTAGACACTCTGAGATCCTTTTTCAAACCTGCTCCCATTTTGACAGTAATGTATTTGAGAGTCAGTAATGGTAAGAGTCAGTATCAGACCAGGGTGAAGCCGAGCAAATATGACTAAAATTACATATATATCCACACTTCTCTGTATGGCTGTTACTGTTAGTATAAATAGAACATCAAATGATGCCAAACTTCTAACCACATACTCAATAATAGGGACAAATATGGAGATTTTGGTAAAACATATAGTTAGTGGAGAAACATATAAACAATAGGTTATTAAAGCTCTAATTTTTGTATAGAAACTCTCTGTTGATTCACATTTTTTATGCTGTAACTTGCCAATTTACAAATTATTCAAGTAACCCTTCGTTTTCTTTGAAAATGATAATAGAAAGAAAATGGATCCAGATAATGAAAAGATAATTCTACATTAATCCTACATTGCGAGATTTTGAAGATTGTAGTTCGTGTAGACTTATCTAGACCTGGTCTTGATTCAGGATTTTCTATTGCTGTTTTCATGGTAGATTTCATGGTTGTGAAGATATGCATATTTGTGTTATATTCATACTCATATTTATCTAATTATATAAGTTTTAGATATATATCTACAACAGTAATATGTTCTGTTTTGGTATCTGGATCGATTAATCTGTATCTGCAACTGTGAATGGTCGGATGTTGTTATATTGGTGTTAGGTCTCATGTTGGTCTGGTACTGACCTGAGATGTTTATTTTTCATGCTTTGTTCTTAAAGCACCAGCATTTAGAAAAACATATCCTATATTTGGTATCCATAGATGGAATTACAATCTTACAGTTGACTTAGAAAAGGATGGAATATAGATAACTTTTTTTTTGTATCAATGCTTTATTTATTTGTTCTCACATGTGTTTTGCTGAACTTTTTTGTCAGTTTTAAGTGCGGCTTTTGCGCTGAGCTTACTGTGTTTCATTTGTATGCATGTGTCTCTTGTATTAACTAACACGACCAGCATAGAGGTAATGACATTTACATGGTTGAGTGCGATTTTGTGATTTTCATGGATTCAGAAGAATAATAAGTTATTTGTTTCAGATTTATGAGAAGAAGAAATCAGCTTTATGGAGATATGACCTTGGAAATTTTAAAAATTTTGAGCAGGTGCAATAAATGTTTGTTTACCTCCATTTTTCTTATTCCTTCTGAATTACCAAAATGAGTTTTCTTTTTCATACTATTTACATTTTTGCATAGGTCTTTGGCACAAAAAAGAGGTTATGGTTTTTCCCTTTGTACTCTGACGAAGATTTAGAGAACATTAGTGCACTTCAGGGCCTTGAATTCCCGATACAAGCTAATGCTGTATAGAATTTTTGTTAGCAAATTTGTAGATCAAGTAATTTATTTTTCGTCTAGGTTCTTTCATTTGTTGCCATTCTTTGTATAATTGTCAATATGTAATCCTTTATTAATAATTTTTTTTTTGAGAAAAATACAGTTGGTGTTAATTTGTTCATCAACCATTAGAAATTGCTGGAAAATTATAGTTCAGTCGAAGCTCAATGTTTGAATGATAATATCTTCAGTATCTTTAACGAGATACTCTGACCTCAATTAAAACATATGAAAACTAAGTATTGAGCTGGGTTACTAACAACCAAGCATATTCGGTATCAGCTGCACCGAAACGAGACAAGTTTACTGCATCAAGGTCCTTGACCAAGAAATCATTAACTACAGCGCAAAGCAACTTAATCATATGCATGTAAAGAATGCTCAAATGCAATTTAAACAACATGAGAATGAAATGCATGTTCCTTGTCAAGAGCAACGCAACATACTAATGGGCAACCTATAAAACCCTCTACAAAATGACGAAGTGGATACTCTTGTAAGTTTTGATTAATGGAAGCTTGCGCTTGGAAACACCTTATATTTAAAATATCAAGTAGAATAACTTTTCTCACTTTGCAGTTTTCACCTGCGTGGCACTTATCACATGACCTGAATCAAAAACTTCTCAACAATATAATATCTTGGCTAATCCTCTGCAAGGCGTTCTACTAAGAGAAATAACTCCGACTTCTTTATTCTTATTTTCGTTCTTTCATTCTTTATTCTAATATTTAATTTAATATTCATCCAAATCATGCCTACTACACCAGTGACGATCAAAACCCCATATCACTTTATCAGATGGTTTTAACGCTGCAGAATCTCAACTGGGGTGGTGGTGCTTTTGGAATTCTGGAATGTTGAGGTGTCTTATACTGTCACGTGTTAATGTGTTATGTAGACAGTAAACTCATTCATATCATCATCATTTACGTGTTAATAACAGAATATTTTTTTTCCCTTTTTTTACAAAAAAATTATTTTTTGCCGCTTTTTAGGGATCACTTTAGGCCCAACCTTTTTGCAAAACAATGGGCAGGAATTTTCAAGGATTTAGTCTATAAAATCCCTTCGGGTCAACTTAAACTGGCAGGTTTTTTCAAGATAAAGTCTAATAAAATCTCTTAGGCCTTAGGGTCAACTTATTTTTAATCTCAAAAGTGGCGCTCTTCTGACACTTATCCAAAAGAGGAAGCCCTCTTTTCAAATTTAGAATAACGTTTTTTTTTTTTTTGAAATAAAGTGCCCCAATTAGGGGGACCCATTATTAGAATAACGTTATTAAATTGAAAATCAAGGCAAAGATGCGTACAGTCGGAAACATTTTCCATCTTTTTTATGGACACGGCAAATTGGAAAGTTGTGACCTGCCCAGTCATTTCTAAGGCTGGTTTTACCTTTGCGTTCTTGTGGTATCTGGTACGTACCTGAGATTTTAAGTTTAAGTGGAGTGTTCTATAAGATTACCTAATCCAAGAACATCACAACAACAGAGGTTTCCTGGTTATTCAATAAACAAGTGTTGTTGAAAAGAGGGGGTCAAATAGAATATTGATTAACAAAATGGAAAAGAATGGACTGGCATTATTTAATTAATATATTTCCAGTGAAAAGTATAAAAATCTTTATATTGATTCTGATTCATGAGAAGAATGAAGGAAAAAGGTAGAAAAGAAATGTAGCTAAAAGCATTTAAATTAATAATACCAACTGAATATTCTGTACAACCTTCACTATATACAAATTACAACAATAAACTAGCAAAACTGTGATACTATGATCTTGATTCGAGAGCAATATGCATTTTTCATCAATTCATTTCTATCTACAGGGTACAAATAAACAAATCATTGAACTGCAATCACATAACATGATATTTACAAATATTCAAATAAAAAAAAGCAGTGAGTAATATGACATGGTGATCTCTTTCCTACAAACATATGTTGGATGTAGTTCAAATAACCGATTTGCCTAGCATTGATGTACCTTCCTTCTCCCAGAAGAGCATGCCAGAATCTGAGTTACAGAAACTCCATTTGCCTATATGATAAAAAGCAACTCATAAACTACTGACAAAACATAGAGACTGCTAAAAATAAATTGCATATTCATTTATTTCTTTGCATTAATTTGAAGTAAATATATCATTTTCGTTATCATTATAAAATTAGTAAGTAAACAATTAACCTTTCTGTTCTCATATCTGGCTTGGCGTGTGCTCTGACTTCTTGTAAATGAAATCGGTCCACAGAGGTACGAAAACATGCTGTCGTTGCTGCTATTACTAGCGACTCTCCTGCTTCTCATTTTCTTCTCTTTCATTGTAACTGAATTCACTGTCACTGACGCTGTCGTGGTTGGCAGTTCCTCCTTTACAACACCATCATCTATGTTGGAGTTATTGTCGGTTGATCCATTGTTAAGAAGAAATGAGAATGAGAGCTCTCTGCTGGTCTCAGACTCTGGCAAATCACTCAAGCTGTCAAGCATAGCTGCTCGGCTCCTACTAATCTGTAATGTACTTGGTCTTGAAGTACTAGTAGAAGTGGTTGCTGGGGATTCTTCTTTACTGCAACACCATTTCAGGCTGTTGTAGGGACATAACAATGCTGACAGGTACTTGGATTTCATTTCTTTTGTAAGGTATTAAAGGTACTTCGAAACTGGAAAGAGTGAGTATTTTGTGTTTCTTCTTTTCTTTATATATTTCTTCTGTGTACTTTTTTTTTTGGTTTGCATATTTATACTTTTTACATTTTAGTGGGTTCAGTAGGATTCTGGAGACCAAGTACGTGTTATCTGTTAATGCGTAATATGGGACTTTGTAGAGGTTGTAACTTGCAAGTATTTTTAAGTACAAACTTAACTAATGGAAAATAATCTAGAAGCTTAAATTATGAATATGCAGCTAGATGCCTATCAATCTGATTTTCTACAATTGATGTAAAAAATGGAGATCATGTTTATTAAGCCTCAATATTAGATCACACCAGAAAGCTTTATCTAATCATAAATTATCTAAAGGAACTTCAGATTGTTGATATATAAATGTTAATTTTAAAACAAGTTATAAACATATAAAAATGTACTTGAATTATGATTTAAAATGCCTTTTGATGACAAAATGACTTAGGACAAATATTGAAATGACCAATTGTTTTTTGTTCGAGTTGAAGTATATACTTGGCGGAGCTTCAAATTTCAATAAAGATTCAGAAAGGAAAAATTAAGATGTTCTCATGGGCCGTCTCCATTTTAGTTAAGAATGGCGAGGCGTTAACTATGTTTAGTTGTGTCTGTCTCTGCTTTGGAGACAGGTAACACTATATCCTGTTTTAGGAAGCAGCTCGATGATAGAAGCATCATCAAACCCATCAAGCCTTTTCTAACACCTAAGCAACTATTTCATGAAAGGATATACATAAAAGAAAGTCTCACTAAAAAAGTATTGACATTTTTTCTTTCATATAAAATATTAAAATGTATATACATTTTCATTGCCACCTACTAGTAGGATACTAAAAATATAGGACAGCGCTATAGAATTATATGCGTGTTATTCTTGTTTTTTATGTAATATATTAACATATAGTTATATACTAATTTTTTACTTTTCGGAAACAGATAAAATTTCATTTTATTTAAATGATGAAAGGATTTAGCTAATTATGTTCCACAACTAAACAAAATTTAATGATGAATTGATGATCAATTTTTTTTTTTCATTTAATCATAACTACTTATGAAATTAAGTCGTTATAAAATTCAATGAGAAACTTTGGAAAACAGAAGATTGGACGGAATTCCGTTGTAACTGTTTACTTTTTCTTCTTCTATTTTTTAACGGACTGAGTGTCAAATTATGACAAAGAAGATCGATTAAAAATTGAACACTCGAACCCAATTAGTGTGGCTAGAAAGATTAATTTGTTAGTCTGATTCAATCCGAAATCCACTGTTTAAAAGTAAAGTATATTAATTGAACTGACAACAGAGCTTAAATATAATATTGCCATTGACTACATATCAAGAAAAATCTCCCGATACTAGAGTTCTAAACACATGTTTCACAAATCACAACAGATTTGTATTTCTTGAATATATTGCACCATTTATCAATAACATGTTTAAGTATATATTAACTATGAACAACCTGGGAAGTTTATATCAGCTTTCAAAAAGAAAACTAATTGTATTTTGCATGTCGGAATTTCAACAAAATATTAAAAAGTGAAACGAATAAAAGCCTTTTCGGATGGATCCAAATCATGGAAGCCCCTAAATTTTTATTTATTTGCGGATATAGCCCTTTAATATATTTATAATTTATTTAATTCAAAGCTTACTATCGGATATGGAACGTCTAATTCTATTCTGCATGTGAGAAATCTTACTATAAAAAATTTAGAAAATAAGTAAAAGAAAATTGAATAGAGTTTATCAAATTCTCAGAGAAATGCTGTTTCGGATGGGATATCCATCACAGAAGCTTCTAAACTCTGATCTAGATTAAGAGTATGATGAACGCACAAAGGCCCCTTTAAAATATAATTTTTATAATTTTACACACATGTACAAACCCAAAGCTTGTACCACCCGACATGACGCGTGCAAAAGCTTATTATGGAGAATTTGTTAGGATGCTGAGAAGTAACATCACGATAAACCATTATAATCGATGATATCTTCACAAAGCAGAAAATTAATTAGATTAATTTTCCGATCCCATAATTAAGAATAACATTACAAGTTTACAACCCAGTGTGGCCATAATAATACTTTAGCAAAAGCAGAAAAACTAAGTTTCTGAAACGTGTAATTCATGTTTAATTTTGTCCAAATAAGAATAATAAAATAATGATAATCGTTATCTTAGTGTCAATGAATTAGAGAAACAAACATGTATTTAAAGCGAGTTAAGAGACAATAACCATGTGTAATAGAAACTTGCAAGTGCCTACATTTGCACCACCTGTGTAAATATAAACTCTTCACGTTGGAAAAATAAAATATATGTGAAAATCAAAGTAGGACTAACTAGACAGAGTCCAATATTTTCCAATTTTATCTTTTTTTTTTTTAAAATATTATTTCCTCCTTTTCAACTCTTATCTTTTCTCTAGCGGCTGTGACTTACAGGATGGAGCTGAGCAGTATGTAAAATTAAAAAATAAGTGTCTAAACGAATAAAAAATAAAATTTGGAATTTAGCAAGATCAGTATATGAAATCCCGAGTTATTATATATTCATTTTTAGATGAAAAAGAAACGAAAGTAAAAAGAAAAAATAAATGGAGCGTATTTGAATGTCAAGCCCTTTAAAAGTCTTAAGTTGAAATTCCGGCCCTTCCCTAAGGTCGTGGTATATGAAAGTTTGATCCTTTTAGGATTTGGATAATTAGACAAATTACATCAGCGATTTTTTTCTCTCGTTTTTTTTTTTAGAAAATTAATTACAGCCGGATTTTATATCCTGCTTGATTGAATTTAGAATTTACAATGATTAACTAGAAAATCCGATCAAATAACAAATATTACAAAATTGGAGAGGGGAGATTTGTATGTTGGTATTTGCTCACTAAATCAGTCAGCCTAGATTATTAAAAGACGAGGAGAGACTAATTGAATTTAACTTAAAGTTTCAGTTTTACGTAGAAACTGCCCAATTGTAAATTAAAAAAGACGAGGAGAGAGTGAGAGGTACTCGTTATTAAAAGGAGATTAGAGAGAGACTCATTTTACAACCACAAACTGCTCGTTAACAATTCTAAATTTTTGCAATAGATTAATTAATCCAATAACTAATTTGTACACTACATATTGATATTGGATATGATAAATATGGTCGTGAGGGGGATGGAAAATTGTGGAAGCTCATTACATTGGTATAAATTTCCCAAAATTTAGATGTCACAATATAATAATTATCTGTCATCAGTATCTGCATTTGTACAGATTTTTGAACAATAATGAATAAACACGCAAATAATAAGGACAGACTAACAGTGAATTTATGCATGAACGAAAGAATTAATACTCTCATGACAAACTTGCTCAGATAAATCTATAAAATTAAGAAAGAACAGAAATCAACACTTCATGGATATTTACAATAATGTTCACATAATTATAACGCCGTAGTGCTTCTCTATAGATCTTTCAGAGTTAAAATAAGAAAGTCCACAAAACATAACAATGTTATGTAGCACATAATTTCATAGGTACCTCCATTCAGGCTGGTATGAGCTGCGCAAGTCGTCCCATGGCACGCAAGGGACGTGCTACAGCTTCTGGTATAAGGAACCTATAAACATGGAGATTTAACATAACGCCATCTCCGCTGCTGTGGCAAGGGCTACTGCTTGATCTCTTCTTTTTCTTATCTTTCATCGTCGGTGATTTTTTCAGTGATTTCTCTTTATTTTTTGTGCATTCCATGTTGCTGTCCTTGTTGGGTGATTCGTTGTTCACGAGAAATGAAAATGAGAGTTCTCGGCTCGAATCAGTATCTGGCAAGTCACTGAGGGAATCAAGCAACTCTGCTCGGCTCTTGGTTATCTCTACTTCCCTCGGCATTGCGAGTTCTGTTGTCGGGGCAACTTTTTTGCTTGTTTGACATTTCCGGCTGCTATTGAGGCGTGTCAAACTGGCTAGAAACTTGGGTTTTGGCATAATTTTTGGAAGGAATGGATTGATAATGTTTTTTTTTTTTTTGAGTTGTTCTGTTTTTTTACTTCTTTGCTTCTCGAGTTGGTTTGAAATTAATATATGAACTTCAGCTCAGGAAAAGAAATGGATTATATATATAGGGTTTGTAGTTGTTTAATTAGCAAGTGGTTTTGACGAGTTTCTAGATGGACTAATTATATGAAAGGCGTTAATAAAAAATCACATTGCAAGAATTTTAAATATTGACAAGTCATGATCTAGAATCTTACGAATCTGCCTTCATTTCGTATACGACATGAAGAGTTTACTTATGTAAGACAATTGTCAACTATGCCAGACTCTCTTCTTGTATCAATATTTAGCGACCATTTTTTGAGCGGACATATCGATTCTTAAGTCAAATAAAGAGGCAATTGTTTTCTTATCCTTTTTTTTTTTGTAAATTAATTGCGTATATTCTACAAATTATCTTTTGACAAAACTTTTACTGATCAAAGCATCGATGTATATTGTAAATTTGTAATTAATGACTTTATGTCCAAAGGATATATATGAAGAAGTTCCAATTAATATTGTTTACGTTTCTTTTCTAGGATATTCCTTACACACAAATTGTAAAAAAGAAATAACATGTAAGGTTCGTTTTACCAAGCGTGCTTTTGCTTAGTATATAATATGAATGTTTTCTTGGCATCCAGAACTTAATTATTTCGAGTGTTTCGACACTAATGAAGAACAAAAGTGATGTTCCCTAGAATAATAATAATAATAAAATCTTTCCATTCACGGTGTTATTAAGGGCTAGAATGTTTCCATTTTCTTATAATACTACATAAATTTGATTCACTTCTAACTCTTCGTATTCCATTTTCATCTCAGTGATGTCATTGTTTCTTTATAAAACTTTATTCAATTTTACGGAACATAAAAAGAAAATTTGATATCTTCGAACATAAAAAAGTGTGTATATCAAAATAAAAAAAAGGTTGGAGGAAGATAAAATTCTCGGCCGAAATTCCGAACTTCACTGAAATTGCAGTTAAAAGGAGAGTGGCGGATCCAAGTGGAATGTATGATCAATGTCCCATCCTTTTCTTTAATAATATTATTCAAGATGAATATTTGTACTATAAATTTAATTTGTCATATTTAACCTTCAAAAAAAAATTCAAACCTTCAAAAAAATTAATTTGTAATATTTACTCAATATTTGAACCTTATAAATACTAATGTAAAAAAATTCTAATAATAAACACCATACTTAATTTATAGACTAATTTTATGAGGTATTTCGGTAGAATATATAGTTAGTAATTATTCTATTAATATATCATTAGTAAAATTTTCTGCCTACTCCACCGTTAATGGGTATGCATTTTTCAATCTAACCGTATATACAGTAATAAATTTTATAGAACTTAGCTAATTAACGGTGTCTATAATAATTTGAATAGTTTTGTATTTGTTTGACATCTTGTAAAGATATATTCGACTTTAAAGAAGTGCAAACCTAGTTTCAAATAAGAAAAAGAGAACATAAATAGGTAAAATAAGACGAAGTAAATAATCAATCAATTAGTAATTAAGTCACATATCTAGCACAGAGTAGGCACAAACCATGAGGCAGTATGATCAAGGACCATCTCATGGGCTGGCCATGCTTTTGATTTGTGCTCATCGAAGTCATATCTTGTGAAGGAGACACTTAAGACTTCCTGCTACATTACGAAAATGCTTCACGAAAATGCAACTTCTTCTAAATTCATGAAATTCACTAACCTTCAAACAAAAACCTGTTTTCTTAAAGTCATCCAAGAACAGAATCCGGTCTCCAACGCCACCTTTCAATTTGGCCCACTGGGGGTACGTTGTGGAATCCTCAAGACGGTATATCTCAAATTGAATTGCAGAGTTTGACAACTCATATGTTTGTACTCCGAGTAGATCGTCGCATGGGTCGACCAAGTATTGAAGCATTACAGAATGGTGTGCAATAACTGGCAGTTCATTTCCTGTGACGATATCAATAGCTTTTGTTACTCCATAATCCGTATCAAGCACGTACAATTTTCCGCTATAATAAGAGATTAGTTTATTATGTCTGATCTTATTAGTCACTTCAAAGATCCTTGTCCAATTTTGCCCACAGAATCGCCACATGCTAGTGGACCCGGAAAGATGTCTGTAACACATGCGATGCATCACATTGCCATTAGGATGCATGGATATGGTACAGCAGACACAATGGCCTTAAAATGGGAGGGGGACTTGAACCCCAGTTATTGGATCGAAGAGCCATACTGTCGGATAATGACCAATTGCACAAAGGTACCCAAATTTTAAACTATACATTAAGTACGACGACTTTGGCTGCAAAGAGCTAGGAAGAGTGTAGGTTTTGTTGGAGTAAAGGGAAAACAACTTAATATCAAATTGTTCCCTGTCCTTGCCATGTCGTAATAGCACGAAGCAAGGGAGCTGTGGTCTGTGGACGCAGATCGGAGGGTTGCACTGCTGAGTGCCAATGCCTGCACACAGCACGGAGCCGGATGAAATCAACAAAGTTGCATACTGTATATGCTATGAGGCGTAGGAGGTCAGAGTTTAATTCAGCCCAATCCATTTTCACTTTTGTCAGTAGTAAATTGATGCTGTTGGGCAAGTAATATGAGGCTGATCAATCTGGCAAAATAATTGAATATTACAACGAGAAAGAAAAAGAATGCGTATGATTTGAATAGCATTTCAGATTAGGTCATTATGAAATAGTAAACATAGGAATTAATGTGAAACTGTATAGCCTATTTTGAGAGCTTTAGATATAAACAGGGGCGGAGGTGAATAAAATTTGAGGGGGCTGATTTGCAAATTATTATATTTGGGGGAGGCATATTGTGATATTTATACATAATTATACCAATTTTAGCTTAATAAATACAACAAATATTAAATCATAAGGGGGTGCAACAGCCCTCTCCTGCACCCCACTGGCTCCGCCCCTGATTATAAAGATTTATATCTTATACAAGTACAGAATGAGTCACCTAAGGATATTGAAAAAATACATGTTGCAAGCCTACGAGAATATGTATATATATAGAGAAATGCTTCAATCAAATCGATCTGACTTGACTTTCGGTAAACCCCATGAGATCTCAATTTTGAAAGTTCAAATGATCAATCCAAACTGTTCAATATGATTTCCGTATTAAAATATTCTTGCATATAAATTTTATATTTTTTTAATTTTTTTTGCTATTTTTTCAATATGATCTCTATATTAAAATCTCCTTGCATACAAAATCTCCTTACAAAGATGGCCTGTGTAAGTGTGCATGCTAAATCTGATTCAAATAAGCAAATTTAAATGGTAAATAGGTGAGGTGTGAAGCGACCTATTCAGTATTGGTATTATTTTGTGGGTAACTCTGCATATGATATTTTATTAACAACTTTACTCGAGCATAAATTTTGATGATAAATCTAAGTTATCAAATTTAATTAACACAAAACAACATATTCTAAACATAAAAACTAAGATGGAAAGTTCCTCAAATTGAAGGAAAAGGTTGAGGCAACATACAGGAAAAGATGGAATCTGATCTTGAATCTGGCATGAAGAGGTTTATCGAACAAATTTAATTCGAGTTTCAGTTTTTGGAAAATGATAGATGCGCTCAGTCGCTCAGAGATGATGCGTTTTCAGAAAATGCTATGCGACGCCTTAAGGGCGAATAAATACTTTATATTTCTAATAAAAATTGTTATAGCTGGTATTTGGTAAGTGTTAACCGAGTTGCAAAAAAGGTTGGTTGATAAAAACGGGATGGAAGAAGAGGAGCGAAATTACTTGCGAAACTCAAAATTTTTTTTGGATACACTGGTCAGTGACTGACAAGTTAAAATGCGAAACTCAAAATTAAGGTGTATGATTGGAGGAGTTATCTAGATAGTCCATTCAAACTTATTTTCTTTTGTTATAATCAGCTATCTCAAAATAATAATTCGGAGAAAGAAAAAAGGTTTCTCACCAGCCTTATTTATTTTCTCACTTTTTATCCCTCTGACTATTAGACTCGGTGCATATAGTTGACTTCTTGTAAAATTTTAAATTTATTATATCAAGGGAATTATGTTTTAAAAATGATATTTTTAACTAATTACTCAAAAGTACCAAACTGTAATCTTTTACGTGCATAAATATCCTCTAAAACCAATCTTTAATTACATGTGAAAATATATCAGATTTTTATATTAGATAAAAATATCTTTAATCATTATTTTTAACTCAAATTTGATAACCATTTATTCGAAAATTGTATCAACCTTTATGAGAATCAGTTCATCTAACATTAGGAGTTATATTGGGTTGAATATTTAGTATGGACTCACTTCAGAGCAGTTTTATTCATTATCCTGGGTTTTGAGCTAAGTATGGTCTATAAATTTTGAGGAGTACAAAGACGAGAACAATAAATTAATCAAATGGGCTTTAGCCTCAATTTTGAACCGCACAAACGCTGGCCCGTTATTTTAATGAAATTTTGAAAAATCTCATTCTGACGCTTTCTTGATATTCTAGAGAAACACACTAACTATCATTGTTCCAGATTATTATAACCTTGCTTTCCTTCAATTTTACCTGCTATTAATTATTGCTCCGAAACTAATGACAAACTTATCCCAGAAGAAATACCTTGATCAGTCGAGGTTGTTTTCAACATGTTTATTTCGTTTAATCTAGTTTAATAAAAAAAAAACAATAAACAAAAAGAATTCATAGGGTGATCTCAAGACAAACTTGGTAATAGGCTAATAGCCCTCACCAAAACAAGAAACTAGTTAATACACCAGTACTTCATGAATATTTACACGGATTACACAACCAGCTTCTCATATCACAAAGAATACATAGCAAATTTTCGCTAGAAGCTTGAATCATCCTTGGTCTGTCTAGTTTGATCTCTTCCCTGACAAAGAAGTGCTGACCAACATCCGAGTTTGTCGAACTCCATTTCCCTAAAGGAATAATAACTTATTAATCACCAAATTACAAAATAATTTTTCTTCCTCATTAAAATAGTATAACGTGCGTGTGCATAGATATAATATATTTCACCTCTTTTCCAATTCGGCTAGAGTTGTACAAGGAGTTTCATGGCCCGAGTGCGGCATGGTATTGGTATGGCTCCCTGGAAAAGGAACTGGTACGTGGAGGCTCAAAAGCACACCTTCAGTGCTGCCGCCGAAACTGCTCCAGCTATGTCTTCTCATCTTCTTCCCTTTCACTGGCGCCACTTCCTTTGGCCTTTCCTCGGTTTTAACCCCATCTTGTGTGTTCGCGTTGTTTTCGGTTGATGCGTTGTTGGCGAAAAATGAGAATGAGAGTTCTCGGTCAGACTCAGATTCAATTTCGGGAAAATCATCATCGGGAAACTCAACTGCCTCCCCTTGGCTGTTGTTGATCTCTGTGTCTTTGGATGTGGTTGGCACAGCAATTAAGCAATCTTTTGTACTGTTACAGGGTTTGAGGCAGCTGCCCCTGCATGGTAAGGGCGGAAAGGGAGGCAGAAATTTTGCTTTTGCCATTGTTTCTTAACAAGAAATATTGGGTATTTTAATTTTTTTTATAGAAGGGTTTTGTTTATCTTTTACTTTTCTGTGAGCATCTTATAAATACTTTGTAATTCCTTAGGAGTGTACCCTTGCCATGTAAGCATATCTAGAAACAGGGACCCATGCGCTACAGGGATGATGTTGGATTTTGATGTTTAGAAGCTTAGGATTCGGATGTGATCTAGAAGCTTTGGATTTCGACCCATGCGTATGACTATGATGATAAAAGAAAAAGAATTATGATACCATCCTATCAACAATTAAGACACAGTCAATTTCTCGGTTAGATAAGAAGTTTTAATGTGCACTCTTGTACAATTTACGGTCATATTCTTCTTTATTAATATTGATGACCAAATATCATTGGAAAACACAAGAATACATTTTTAGATTTCAAAACGAGGAGCTAAGGCACTCCCATTCCCATATCGGGCTCCTCATTTTGTTGGGACATTAAGTATCAACATAAATTCATATAAAACCGAAAACATTATAAAAAAATTTCCAGAGAAATAGAATGTACTATTTATTTTTATTTTTTTTTTTACTTTGTTTAGTTATCAAATTTCAGTAGGTTGGGACATAATTTTATATACTACATAGATTTTTATAATAATTATTTATAAAAAATGATAAGAAACTAACTATATTTAATAAAATTCTAATATATGTAATTATTGAGGATAAGGAGATCTAACTAACTTTAGTTCATAGTTTACGTGGAGGAATTTCGGCATGCACTATTCATAACTCAAAAACTGTCCCATAGAGTTGTAAACGAGGAACTTTTCGGGAACCTCCGTTTGGAAAATTGAAAATTTTGGCCCATTTTAGATCTGTACTCGGTAAGCCACATATTCGATGGATCGCTTAAGAGGGTTCTTAAACGTGTTGAAAAAAGCATTAAGATTTTAGTGACCAAACTACTCGTCGAAATCAGGAAAATTAATTTTATTTCTCCAACAAAATTTCGTCTTAATTTTATTTAGTGCAATGTTTACTTTTTTGTACAAAAAATAACTACATTTAAAAGAATTACATAAATTATTTGTTTTTTCTATACTTAATAAAATAAACTATACATTAGACAATAGTTCAAATAATGAAATCAAAGGATCTGTAAATCTATAATTAGCAGTTTCGTTCAATATATACTTCACCTCTTCTCTGAGTGGAGTATATCTTATCTTTCAGTTGCAGGATCAACGCATTAAAGTTTTTTTTTTTTTTTTTTTTTTGAGGCAAAACGCATTAAAGTGTGCTCTGTTGTCACTTGTCAGTTGCCCATATTCCACTGAAATGCTTCTGATAAGAAGGTTTTTTATGCGTCTTTTGATAAAACTAAAAACAGGGGACGGTTGAGAATCTAAAAGCAAAGTTTTTTTTTTTAAAAAAAAATGGTAATAATCTTCCAATAATTCAAAATAAGGAGCTACAACAAAATTTTTCACAATATGGACATCCTTCCCTATTTATTAAGAAGTTTATAATACCATGCATAAATAAAATGGGTTAATTGCTTACATAACCTTCGAAATATTAAAAAAATATTTCTGACTTCTTCGTCGAAATAATTTTTACCATTATGACTACAATTTTTTTTTTATCCCCATCCTGTCATTTACTACATATTTCTTTATTGAAAAAATGACCAATTTTACCATTCTTTCAAAAAAAATCCATCCACATTTTTCTTTTTTCTTTTCTGTTTTCCTCTTGGTGTTTGCATCAAAGCCTTCACACAAGGTATTGTTTTGTTCAACTTAAAAAAACATATAAAGATAATTGATGGAAGCTACTGGACAATCGTTTCTCTATTTAATGTATCTTTGATATTGCTTGAATGATAAAAAAACCTCGAGCAGCACTATACGCTGCCTCCCTTTTCACTTTGTTTTGATTAAAGAAATAAAGCAAAACATTGCTGTAGGGATATCGCTCTTTTAATTTCTGTCCTATTGTGATCGGAGATTTCTACTATCTAGCATGCGCAAATAAATTGACCGTCTTTTGTATTGAACCAAAGTATTGACAAACAAAGTACTAAATGTTTCAAGAAGTACAGATGAATTGAAAGCGAGGCATTTTACTAGCATTTGATTTTATATAAGAGTAAGTACAGTTAATTTCTTCATCATCTTTTGCTCCTTTAAAAATTAATGATATGTTTTCTAGTTTACAAAGGAAGGGTAAACTAGTTAATCCAATTTTAATAAAACATTTCTATTAGATTAATGAAAGGAAGGGGATTTAAAAAAAAGGATGTGTAATTTAATAGGGAATTGAAATATATTAATATTTTGATGAAAAATAGGTAATTCGAAAGTTTTGATACCCTATGGCAGTGGGCCGTCGTCAAAATAAAAAAAAAAAGGAAGTTTTGATCCGTATGTTGGCAATCAGTAATCACCCCAAAAAGAAACAGAATTGGTACTCTCCATCCTTCATTATCCCATCCATCCCATCCCAGGCTTTTACTGGGCCAGCTCCAGGCCTACTCCATATGTACTCCGAAATCTCCTTTCTCTTTCTCTCCAAACCCCTCCAAACCCTACCGCAGCAGAGGCGAAAATTTAGATCTTGACGCCTCTCCAGTTGCTCCGTTGCTTCTTGCCTGCCTCTCATGCGTGCAGGTCTTTTATCCTCTCACGCTTCCTCCCATCCCATCTCCTCTCCGACCACCAACCACATCTCCTTCGAACTCCTCTGCGCCGAGCTCTTTTTCTGCTCTTGCCACGACCATGTCTACAACCCAAGGCACCAGACTTTGATCGACCGTCGCTAGGCTCGTCGCTCCACCACCACCATCACCTCTTCCGACTCAGTACGACCAGTGGTTGATTTCCTCTCCGATTTCGTTCGGTTCCGTGCCATCCATGGTGCTCCTTCGTCGAAATGAAGAGCCGCGCCGATTGCTTCTACCCTAGTGACTGCATGCTTTCTGATCCGTATTTTTGTCCGTCGATGTGCTTGTGTTTTTATTTTTAGATTTTCTTAGTCTTTTTATTTTTTGCTTTGTTTCTACAAACCAAAGCCTGATAACAACGTATCATGAATATGTATTAATCTATTGAGTGTTAGAAATTAGGAATTTGTTTTTAGTTAATTTTTCTTTTGGTTTTGGTTTTTATTGTGTACTAAATACTAAATATTTTACCTCTGATATATATTGTGATTTTGTTGTTTAATTATTTTTCACATTTTAAATCGACAACAAATTCTTAGAATATTTCATTTGAATCGACACAACATTTGAATATTTCATTCAGTATTTTTATGTCAGCTGCCAGGAACTGAACAATTAGGAATCTTAGTTCAACACTTACCACAATTAAGTGATAATGAAACGAGAGAAACAACCATTACACAAGAAAATAACTGAACAATTAGGAATCTTAGTTCAACCATTACAACATTTAGTTGAACACTTACAACCGCTAAGAAAACAAGTTACGGAAGAATTTAACATTTCCACATGAAACTAACTGGACATTTATGACATTTAGTTGAACACTTACAACATCAAAGAAAACAAATTACGTAAGAATTTAACATTTCCACATGAAACTAACTGAACATTTAGGACAATTAGGTGAATACTTAATACATCTAAGTAAACAAGGTATGGAATAATTTAACATGTTAACATGAAACTAACTGAACATTTAGGACATTTAGTTGAACACTTAATACATCTAAGTAAACAAGGTATGGAATAATTTAACATTTCAACAAGAAACTAACTGAACATTTAGGACAACTAGTTGAACACTTCGTACAATTAAACCATCAAACTTTTGATGACGTCAGCAAGTGATTTGCTGACGTCATCACAAGGATCAGTGTCGCCGAATCGGTGGAAAATTTGCTGACGTCATCACGCGTGATTGGTGACGTCATCATGCGGAAAAGGGTCGCGCGACGCGTCTGAAGCGCGCTGGAAATTTCCGAAAGCCCATCCAGGCCCCATGGATGGTCCTGGATGGGAAAACAGTGGATGGTGTGTATCACACCCGAAAAAGAAAAATCACGATAATAAATGCAATAGTTAGACGTTAACACTGAACATCCATGCACCTATTTATTTGTTGGACAAATTCGGACCAATTGCGAGAGTAAACCGGCCGGTTCGTTTATTAATCGCTTTCACTGGAAAGCCTTTCTAGTCCTCGTCCAATTCAAAGCGAACAATCAACATAGGGAAATGCTGGGATAAGCATCTCTGCTATTTCTTTGGGTTTGGCTTTGGCATGAGGAAAAGTCAGATAAGAATAAATCCTAACTCCAAAATTGCTAACTCATTATCCCTAACTTATCCTTCATGAAAAAAAGAACTAAACAAGCCCTCTCAATTGTCTATGCTCTTTCGGACTTTATCCTAAACACAAAGCACAAACCCCTTTCTGGGTATAAGATTTTTCGCATTTCAGGCTTAAATTTTTGAATTTCGAAGGCCCAATTAAGCCCTTTCAATTGATTGTAAAGATTACTTTTTTGCTTTTTATCTTGAAAGTGTAGTGCTTATTATAATTTTTTTAGGCATGAAGGCATGCAGTTGTTAGTGTAAAAATCAAAATTTCTTTGTACTTCTTTTTCTTCGTTGAATTGAGACATTTATAAGTGTCACACTAAATTCGAAAGAAAATAAAAAATAACATAAAATTGGTATTTTAAAGCAAAAATAATTAATTAGTCATAAGAAGTAAATGAATAAAGCGATATATCCTCTCCCATGGCTAGTAGCTACCAAAATTAGTACTAATTACCTAATAATTTGTAGGATATTTACATGGTTCTAAACTAATACTTGTTGTATAACATCGAAGAATGAATTTTTGCTAGAAGCATTTAATATGTCAGCTGAGGTATCACTTCAAGTTGAGGTTTGTAGTGATCTTGCTTCCGTCGAAGCAGAGACGGCCAGCATCCAACTCTGTTAAACTCCATTTCCCTATAAAGCATCCAAGTAACATAAGCGATCAGACTATATTTACAATTTGGTACCGTAAGTCTGTAACTTCTATGATAAATTTAAAAGATACCTCTTTTCTAATTCTGCTAGAGTTGTACAGGGCATCTCACGGCCCGAACGGGATTTGCCATTGTCTATAAAATAAGCCGGTACAGGGAAATTCAAAAGCACACCATTCCGGCTGCTGCCGCAATTGCTTCGGCTGATTATCCTCCTTTTCTTCTCTTTCACTGCTGTGACTTCCTTACATTGATCTGTATTACTGTCTTTCTCTAGACTATCATTCTTCTCAGGTGACGAGTTGTCGAGAAGAAATGAGAATGAGAGTTCTTGGTCTGACTCCGACTCCGACTCAGGAAAATTGTTCAAGAGAATGATCATCTCTTGGCTCTTGGTGATGTCTAATTTGCTCGATGCAGGAGGACTTGTAGCGGCGGCATCTTTCTTACTTCTAGACAATGATAGTAGGCGGCTGCCTCGGCATGTAAAAAGAAGTAGAAACTTTGCTTTTGCCATGAGCTTCAGCGAGAAATTGATGTTTCAAAGGGTTTTTCTTTTGGTTTTATGTTTTGCTGCTTATGCGTTTGTACAAGGAGTTTGTTGGCGCTTATAAGAGATTAGAGATGAGGTGGGATTCTAGAAAGGTACGATTTTGTGGTACTAAGTACGAAAGACTACGTCAGATTTGGATGTATGGGGCCTTTTCTTTCACTTGACCCGATTTCATCTAGAAGCACAGGCTATATATATCTCTCACCGTATGTATGGTAAATGGGATGTTAACTATTTAATTTCATGAGCATATTTTCTAAAGATAAAATTTTCTAGATATCAGATATACATAGTAAATCAATCTGAGATCTTTCTTCAAAAAAAAATAAAAAAAATCAATCTGAGGTCACGATCTAAATACTTTTTTTTTAAAAAGGTTAAGAAATACTTAGGTGCTAATATCAATTTCATAACAACAAATTCTTCCAACCTGCCTTAATTTAAAAGAAATATAATCTTGAAATTAAATTGTATCAGTTTTATAGAATGGACTGACAGCAGCTGCCAAGGAAAAAAAAAAAAAAAAAAGGAAATCTCATTATTGTTTTCTGTTGCAAATTTTTATGACCATTAAATGGGGCATTTATTGTCTTGACGATTTGGTTTTCCAGAAAATTACAATGTCTCGAACTCCAAGAAGGGATATTATTAATCATCTGACCTTTGCATTTTTAAATATCACGTTGGAGTTCAACACGGCTGGGAAAAATTAGGAAAACAGGAGATTTTTAAACGGCTGGGAAAAATATTTTAGGTTTCTTCGTTGAAAGCAAACCAATATGCGATCATGAATCTGTTTTCGCAAGATTCAGATCGTGTTGACAAAAGCATCACATTGTTTAATGATGTGACCTGCTAAGGAATATTCGGGCAGCAGTTCTATTTAATGTGTTTCAAAAGTGCTTCCACTTTTGCGGTGTTTTGATAAAAACATTAATATTTTTTATTAATGTTTCGGTGGATCAAAACATATTCCAGTGTCGCAGAATGGAAGGGCAGGGGTGGAGCCCGTGGGGGTAGAAGGGGGCCTTCGCCCTTCCTAAGATTTTATATTTTGCTATACTTACAAAGTTAATCTAGTTATAAAAAATTATAAATTTAACCCCCCTCCCCCCCCCCCCCCCCCCCCGATCAACTTATTTTTCTAGCTCCGCAGCAGCATATTGGAATTAATAATATGTGGTCTCTAACTAATGGCATAGAGTATAGACTATAGAGAAGTAAATATATATAATAAAAATGTCTACATTGATAAATGAATTTTGATTGAGGTTTAACGTTTTATATATTAATTCCAACCAAAATAATTACAAAAATCAAGCAAGAAAAACAATTATAACTTACAAGTAATCAGGGAGTTTTACTAGGACCTTTTTCCTCAAAGTTTAAACTTTAAAGGACCGATCCACATCATTTAATTTTTTCACCATATTAAAATCATTTAGAGACAAAAATTTGTATTTTTTTAAATAATATTTTTATTTTTTAAAAATGTCATATTGAAGAATTACGTTACTCCAATTTGAGAATATCAGATTAAATAAAAATTAGATTTTAATTTTTTTTTAATATGAAGAATAAATTAAACCATGTTTTATTTAAAGTTCAAATTTTGAAAAATAAATTTCAATTTGTATATGATGAATTACTTTGCAAAGTACCGTAGTTTATCTCTAGATTTAGTTTTAAAACATGTAAGAAAGTCTTTTTTTTTCTTTTCAATATATATATATATATTTTTTGTGAACATAAGATGAGGTCAAATCCTCTAACTTATTTCGAAATTAAATGTCACAAAGGATCCAGCCGGATTTTGAACTTACGACCTCTAGAAGTTGCCTCATAAGGTTTAAATAATTTTATTATACGTCGTGTCACATTTTGTTTGTAATATGTCCCCAGTTAAAAATAAAAATGCACTAATTTTCTCCAGAATGCATTTTAATTAGTAGTAACGAATATTGACAAAACAAAACATGCAAATATACACTATCTGAACTAAAACTCCAGCTACCTAGGCAATTATACAAAATAGTCGCTAGCTCAAATTTAGGGCCTTAATTCCGCTCTTTTGGTCAAAATTCCATACAGTCCTTGTAAAGAATGGTACAAATAAAATCAGAGAAGTGATTAACACGGCGTTGAATACTTGAATCTGACCCGGGTTTAATTGAGCACACTATTGTCTGGGTACAATGGAGAGAGTGATATATAACAGGGGTGCTCTGATAATCAAGACTAATATTTGCATTATCAATTGTTCTACATGAAAATAATTATCTGTCGAGGATAAAAACATATTTATAGACCAAATAACTAGCACTAGGTTATAAAACAGAACTGGTCATAAAAATAGAAATTAAAAGATTTATTTATTAGTTATAAAAGTAATAAATGAATGAAAAAAATATAATCCTCTCCCAAGGATATATACTAGCTGACAAACCCTCCTAGAAGCAAGTAGTATTTTCTTACCTAATACTTTAACGGATATTTACATGGTTCTAATTAAACTAATACTGGTTGTATAAAATGGAAGAATAAATTTTTCCTAGGGGCTTTTAATATGTCAGCTGTGGTATCACTTCGAGTTGTGGTTTACTGTGATCTTGCTTCCGTCGAAGCAGTGGCGGCCAGCATCCGACCCGGTCGAACTCAATTTCCCTCTTTTCTATTTCTGCTAGAGTTGTACAGGGCATCTCGCGGCCCGAACGGGATTTGCCATTGTCAATAAAATAAGCCGGTACATGGAAATTCAAAAGCACGCCATTCCAGCCACTGCTGCAATTGCTTCGGCTGATTCTCCTCGTTTTCTTCTCTTTCACTGCTGCAACTTCCTTACATTGACCCTCTGTTTTACTGTCTTTCTCTAGACTGTCATCTTTCTCAGGTGATGAGTTGTCAAGAAGAAATGAAAAGGAGAGTTCTCGGTCCGACTCCGACTCCGACTCGGGAAAATTGTTCAAGAGAATGATAATCTTTTGGCTCTTGGTGACGTCTAATTTGCTCGATGCAGGACCCGTAGTGGTGGCATCATTTTTACTACTAGATGACGATAGTAGGCGGCTGCCTCGGCGTGTCAAGAAATGTAGAAACTTTTTTGCCATGATCGAGCTTCAGAGTGAAATTGATGTTTTGAAGGGTTTTTCTTTTTGTTCTTAGTTTTGCTGTTTTTGCGTTGTACAACTTACAAGGGAGTTTGTTGGTGCTTATAAGGGATGAGGCGGGATTCTAGAAAGGTATGATTTTGTGGTAGTAAGTATGGAGACTACGTCAGATTTGGATGTATGGGACATTTTCTTTCGCTTAATCTGATTTCATCTAGAAGCTCAGGATATATCTCTCTCTCACCGTATGTATGGTAAATGGATGTTTACTATTTCATTTTATGAGTACTTTTCTAAAAATTAAACTTCTAGATATCAGATATACATAGTAAAGCAGTCTGAGCTTAAGCTCAGCATACTTACAAATAATTAAAATGTTTAACTTTATTGTACAATTATTAGAAAGTGTCAGAAGTCAAGAAAAAAATCAGGACACGCATATTTCCGTTTTACAAACATAATTTTTTTAAAAAAAAATTCACAGAGTTTACTGTTGCCAAATTTATATATATATATATATTTTAGAGAATGGATAGACAACAGATGCCAAAGTAAAAAAAATAAAAAATACAAAAAGGAATGAAAAGAGTAGGAAATTACAGAGTTTACTGTTTCCCGTTTTTCTGACCATTAAATAGGAAATTTATTGCCTTGACTATTTGGTTTTCCAGAGAATTACATTGTCGCCAAGAAGGGAATTTAGTTGTTCATTATCTGACCTTTGCAATTTCAAATATTACGGTGAAGACGTGGAGTTCAACACGGCTGGAACAAATTATGTTACGGGACACCTCCATTATGAGGAAAACTGGAGAAGTTGGTCTAAGGATTTTAGAATTTATCATTGAAATAAAACCAGTGACAAGATTCATAGCGTGTCGACAAGAGCATCGTGACTTTAGTGATCCTACTGTTTAACGGTATGATATGCCTGTGAAATATATTGATAGAGATTGTAAAAAAAAAATTAGTAAGTGTTGGGGTATATCAAAATATATTCGCGTCTACGAGATTGGAATGTGTTATCGCTAACTAACTGGCTAGTAAGTGAATATATATTAATAATTTAATATTAAGTTATAATTTTGCCTAAATACTCCTAAATTTTTTAAATTCAATTTTAAATAACAATCAATTATGAGGAATAAAAAAAAACACAATCTCAATTTCAATCATGTACAACATAAAAAAGAATATATATGAGTTAAAAATTTAAGAAAGCGACACGTAAATTCTGAATAGTCTCATATGTTCAATTTAGCCTTAATTTGTTCGTGTCTTTGGGACTCACAACCTTAGCTATGTTCAACATATAAAAAACATTTTTTATAAGAAAAATAAGGTCTGCTATATATCTTTTCATATTAAATTTTTTAACATGATATAAATAACATGGTAGAGTATATTTCTTTTCTTTCAATTTTCTTTTGTTTTAATAAACCCTTGGGGCATGTTTGGTAGGAGGAATAGGCTTTCTTAAACTTCTTTAAGCTTCTTTTAAGGAGGAATAACTAAACAAACAAGAGAGGAATAAGCTTCTTTAAGGAGGAAGAACTTATACCACCAAAATTGGTCCCGTACGGATTAGTCTAGATTTTCGAATAATCAATCACTAATTTTGATTATAATGATAATTAATATATCATTGTATTATTATTATTTTATTATTGTAAGTATAATTATTATTAATATTATAATTACTACAAGAAATAATCAATAATATCTTAATTCATATGATACTAATGATAATAATAATAATAATAATAATAATAATAATAATAATTATTATTATTATTATATAAAAATTATTATTATTATTAAAATATTAATTATTATTATCATTAGTGACAACCACTTAGTATAAAGAATAACATTTATAACAATAATTATATATTGTGAATTAAAACAATTTATATAATAATAATTATTATTAGTAATATAATAAATATTTTTAAACTAATAACAATAATAATAATAATATATATATTAATTAATATTATAATAATTATTATACATCTATTTGATATTTTTATATTCTTATTCCTTCACTTTATATAACCAAACAACCATGACATAACTTGACATAAGTTCTTCCTCCTTAAGGACCTTAATTTATTCCTCTTAAGTTAATCCTTTACCAAACATCACCTTGGTAAGTATGGACAAAAGTGTATGCTCTTTATTTGATTCCGACGTAAACTATGTTTAATATGCTGAAATTATATGTCATATGTTTCATTTTGTTTGTAAATATGTTAAAACTTCATTATGTTGTCAGAAAGAAAAAAAAATATATTAAGAGACATCTCCTGTATATATATGCAACTTTGAGTAGTTTGTTCAATTGCATTTTCAAATATTAGGGTAAAGTTCAACACGTGGGAAACTATTTACTTTGAGTAGTTGTTTGTTCAATTGCATTTTCAAATATTAGGGTAAAGTTCAACACGGTGGGACTATTTACGTGGATACTCCTAAATCCGTGTCGGACGCGAATTCGCTTGCGATTCGCACCCGTTCCACGTGACGCGTCCAAATATTTTAATCAATTTCAACATTGGATACGGTCAACAATACGGTCTCGACGCGCGTATCGTCACACCAGCGAGCATCACATTGGATCGAGATGTATAGATGAAGGAAGTCCAGCCTAACACGTGCCGCTCACAACCACATCGCCATGTGCTATTGTCCTTGCGGCATACCTCATGAGTTATATAGCTCTATATATCATGTCAAAAACTTTGTGGGACTAAATGAAACTTCAAAAACCGGACAAATATGACAGCTTATTAGGCTGCTGGACTGGACTCTATATATAAAATAAATGGCTGACATCAACCATGTATTTTTCTTTCACGTTCACCCCCATGTACCATCAGCCTATTATTTAGGTAATCAATTTTCATCTACTCTATATATAAAATACATGGCTGAACTTTAATTAGTTTTTATAATTAATTACAAAAATATTTTTTCAAAATACATGGCTGAACTTCCATCATTATTAAAAAAATATATTATTTTTAATTATTTTTATTATTTTATATATAAAACCGTATCCGAGTTTTTTGAAAAATATTGAATCCCCGCACCCGCAACGTATCCGACACGACACCCGCACCCAAGCAATATAGGTGGGAAATATTATGTTTACGGGACACCTCCATTCTCGAAAAAATGGAGAAGTTTGGTCTAAGCATTTTAGGTTTGCTCGTTGAAAAAAACCTATGTTACGTGGATACTCTTAAATCCACGCGTGTCCCGTGTCGGACGCGTGTCCGACGCGGATTCGCTTGCTATTCGTGTGCGATTCACACCCGACGCGCCACGTGGCGCGTCCGAATATTTTAATCAATTTGAACATTGGATACGGTCAACAATACGGTCTCGACGCGCGTATCGTCACACCAGCGAGCGTCACATTTGATCGAGATGTATGGATGAAGGAAGTCCAGCCTAACACGTGCCGTTGCCAACCACGTCGCCATGTGCTGTTGTCCTTGCGGCATACCTCATGACTTATATAGCTTGTATATATCATGTCACAATACCTTGTGGGACTAAATGAAACTTCAAAAACCGGACAAATATGATAGCTTATTGGGCCGCCTGGACTGGGCTCTATATATAAAATAAATGGCTGACATCAACCATCTATTTTTCTTTCACGTTCACCCCCATGTACCATTATTTAGGTAATCAATTTTCATCTACTCTATATATAAAATACATGGCTGAACTTTAATTAGTTTTTTTAATAAACTACAAAAATAATTTTTCAAAATACATGGCTGAACTTCCATCATTATTAAAAAATATATTACTTTTAATTATTTTTATTATTTTATATATACAACCGTATCCGAGTTTTTTGAAAAATGCCGAATCCCCGCACCCGCAACGTATCCGACGCGACACCCGCACCCGCACCCAAACAACATAGAAAAAAACTAACAAGCGATGAATCGTGAATCTGTAGCAGCCAGGTTCTAAGCGTGTTGTCAAAAGCATCCAGACTTCAGTGGTCATAGTGATTAACGGTATGATCCGCTAAGGTATGTATTGATAGAAATTGTATTAATTAGTAATAAGTGTTGCGGACTTGCGACATATCATGACATATTCGGGTCTACTAGACGGAAATACGTTATCACTAACTAACGGTCTAGGAAATGAATATATAAATATATAATATTATTATTGTTTTCTTAAATATTTTAAATCAAGCATGTGGTCTACTAGCCTTAATGGTAGGAGTATTTGGTTGGTCTCTAGAAGATCAAAGATTCCATATGTATTTAATTTAAAAATAACATTTAAATTACGAATATCACCGCGTCTTTATTAAAAAAAAAATTCAAAATTCAATTTTAATCAGCAATCAATTATTATTATTGATTTGTTAGAGAAACTTGATAGCTTCGATCCGGCAATTAATTAGAAAGCAACATAATTACAATTTCAATCATGTACAACATACAAAATATGAAATAAAAAAGGTTCTTTTTAGAAAATATCTAGTGCGGGACCTGTAAATTTATTGATGAAAATGTTCAATTTAGCTCTGTTCATATGTCTGCGGGACTCATAGCCTTAGCTTAAGATCAAGAGATAAAAAACATCTTGGACTATATTTTATTTTCTTCCATTTTTTCTCTTTTGTTTTAATAAAGTATGAACAAGAGCTAATGCTCTTTCTCTGATTCTTACATAAACTCTGTTTAAAAAATACTGAAATTATATGCCGTTTGCTACATCTTGTTTGTATTTCGTAGTATGTTAATTAATGAGACATATCCTACATATGCAACTTTTTTAGTGTTTTTTTTTTTATGTTAAAGGCTGCTTTGCGCAGGTGTGCTAAAAATTTAGTAGTCATTTACAATCAACCCAAACCCCAGTCAAAATTTAATGTACAATTACTTTCACCAGAATCATTTTAATTTATCAGGTACTATAATAAACTTTTGAGGGACTATTCTTTGAGTTTTAGTTCAAATAATATATAATTTGAACTAAAACTCAAGCAAGACAATTATATATGCAAAACATTCCCTCAATTTGGGCCAGAATTCCGTCCTTTTGGTCAAATATTGTTCAATCCGAGTAAAGAATGGTACAAGAATGGTACAAAGAAAATCAGAGAAGTGATTAGCACGGCGTTGAATCTAAGTAGGTTTAAAATTTTAAAGTGAGCAACCATTGTAGGTACAACAAAGTGATTTGTAACAAGGATCCTCTGATAATCATGAAGGATAGTTCTAATTATTAATTTTTTCCCATGCGGCTTTGCCCTGTAAGATTTTTTTTTCATTTGTCCAGGGGGAAAAAACAAAAAAATTTATTCCTATTAATAATAAACGAATGGAATAATCTGTCATGTTATACTCGCTGAAAAGAGCCCTCTAAAATGAAAAAAAAACAAGTTCTACTTGAAAAATAATAATAATAATAATAATAATAATAATAATAATAATAATAAATAGCTAGATAGATAAATAAAAATCTAATTCACAAAAAAAAAAGATTGGGACCAACGCTCTCTCTACAGCCTCAATATTTCTGAAAAATTGTTCCCTTGTATAGAGACACAGCTAGCAAACCCTCCTAGAACTAGTACTAATTATCTAATACTTTGACGGATATTTACATGGTTCTGAACTAATTAATACTCATTGTATAACAAAATGAATATTCGCTAGAAGCTTTCAGTATGTCAGCTGAGTTATCGCTTCAAGTTGCGGTTTATTGTGATCATGCTTCCGTCGAAGCAGGGGAGGCCAACATCCGACTCTGTTGAACTCCATTTCCCTATAGGAGAAGCATTCAAATAATAAAATTGATCAGACTGTATTTTACAGTTTTGTAATGTATGTTTTATTATATATAATTAAAAAATACCTCTTTTCTAGTTCTGCTAGAGTAGTACATGGCGTCTCGCGGCCTGAACGGGATTTGCCGTAGTCTGTAAAATAAGCAGGTACATGGAGATTCAAAAGCACACCACTCTGGCTGCTACCGAAACTGCTTCGGCTGATTCTCCTCTTTTTCTTCCCTTTCACTGTTGTGACTTCCTTACATTGATCATCCGTATCACTGCCTTTCTCTAGATTATCATCCTTCTCAGGAGATGAGTTGTTTAGAAGAAATGAGAATGATAGTTCTCGGTCCGACTCTGACTCCAACTCGGAGAAATTGTTCAAGAGAATGATCATCTCTTCTTGGCTCTTGGTGATGTCTGATTTGCTCAATACAGCACTCGTAGCGGAGGAATCTTTTTTACTACTCGATGATGATAGTAGGCGGCTGCCTCGACGTGTCAAGCGAACTAGAAATTTTGCTTTTGCCATGATCTTCACTGCTTCAGTAAGAAAAAACTGATATGTGTTGTACAAGCAGTTTGTTGGTGCTTATAAGGGATGATGTGAGATTCTAGAAAGGCATGATTTTGAGGTACTAAGTATGGAGACTACAAATTTGGATGTATTGGTGTCATGGTGTGGGTGTTTTTCTTTAACTTAGCCTGACTTCATCTAGAAGCACAGGATATGTATATCTGTCACCGGATGCATGGTACGAGAAATTAATGGGATGTTTTCTATTTAATTTTATAAGCATATTTCTAAAAATAAAACTTCTAGATACCACATAAACAGAGTAATGCAATCTGAGGTATACATCAATATACTTAAAAATGTTCTAATTTCAGTTGCATAGTAATAGATGCTTCCGTCCTACCTTTAGTTAAAAAGTAAATTAAGTGCTGAAATTAATTATTTTATTATTAGAAAGTGTCACAAGTATATTATGATATATGTATATATATGTATGTATATTTTTTTTTTGGTTCATGCACAGATGCACTACAGAAATCAGGACACATGCACAGTACTGTCCTGATAACTTAGCATAGAATTGAGAAGAAAAAATTGCACAGAAATTATTGTTACCAATTCTTATGTTCATTAACTTGACGAGTATGAATTAATAATAAAAATAAATAAATAAATTACAATAAACGAGTACCTCTAGATCAAATCATGTCAATAAGGATTAATTGCCTCCGTGACTTTGGTTTGTCCAGAAAATTACATCACCGCCAGGAAAAGGACATTTTATTTATTATCTGATATTTGCATTTTCAAAAATATTGCGAAAGGTAGTACACGCATTTTTATGTTTCTTTGTTGAAAAAACAAACCTTTATCTTTATGCGATGAATCTGTTGTAGCAAGATCCAAAGCGCGTTGACAAAAGCATCCAGAGTATTGGAATTCAGGCTTTCAGCGATCATATATTGTCATATTGATTAACTGTGTGATATGCCAAGGAAAATATCGATAGAGATGTTATTAATACTATTTTTTTAAGCTGAGAAAATAAATTAAAATATTTAAATGATAATTTTTTTTAACAATCTATAAGTTAAAATTTAAATTTAACCAACAACCAATTTACAAAAGTCAAGCAAGCAACACAACTACTATTTCAATCAAGTACAACACAAAAGAAGTATATGAATTTAAAGATGTTGAGAGTGACATGCAAATTTATTTTAACGAAGTTCGGAATCCCTATTTCATATTTTCGTTTTAGCTTTGTTGGTGTATCTCGGGAACTCACAACCTTAGTTAAGTTCAAGATATAAATATGCTAAGCCATATTTTGTTTCTTTCAATTTTTGTTTTTTTTTTTGTTTTTTTTTTTTTTTGTTTTTTTTTTAAATGCCGTTGGGAAGTATGAACAAGATCCTGTTGCGGTTTCTGTGTTTCATTTCATTTAAACCTTTTTGAGAGACTGAATTATGTGTCGTTACTCACTAGGGAGTTCAATCTCATTTCGCGAAATAAATATTTTTTTAATCGATTTTGAATATTTTTATGGCAGCAATTTGTAACTGATTGTGTAGCGAATCATGTAATCAGCTTAAATGAAACACTAGCTAGCTGTGCAGTGACCAAACGGGTTATCGATGCTGAAAATAGAAAATAACACTATTCATAATTTATCCTCAATAATGGGACGATTTTTATATAACAAATTGGCCTATAGCGACTCCACATGATATCGAAGAGAGAAGGAAAACATCTCATAATAATAATAACCCTGAAAATTTTTCACCTGCAGTAACTTAACATTCTAATTATCTTATAAATTTTTTTACGATAGATACGTTGCATCTTGTTTGTTTGTATGTATAACAATTCACTTCGCTGCCGGAAGTATTATGAGACATAATCTACTTTTTTAAGTATTTTATTGTTAATTACTTAACAAAAAGGCTGTTTTGCGGATGTGTGATTATATTTTTTTTGAGGGCCGAAAAATGTCGACAATTTTCATTAATAATAAAAAAGAAAGTTTACAAAAGGTTTCGTATCAAAATCGAAAACAATATCAAGCTTCAAACATAGCTTGTCATAAAACTAGACCTAATCGGTACTAGTTTTTAACCCTAGCCAAGAACTAACACCAATACCAGTATCAACTGGTACGAGCAAAGGAGAAAAAAAAGTACTGATTTCTAACAATACCAGTACAAGCCCTTCCAAATTAATCCTCGACCTAACCGGTATCTACGAGGCAATCTTCAAAAGACACACACGACCTACCCCAGCTGCACCACACAGACCAACACGACCTACCGAGCCGCACCACAAGAAGGTCGAATTTCCCTGTTCCGAGTTTGCCGGTCGCACCGAACGGTGTTCGAACCCCACCGCACTCGCCTCATGACAACGGATTTACCTGCCTCGCCGATCGCATCTCTTGTCCGCCATCAGTCGCCAAGCTGTTGGAGAAGAAAAACGAAGAAAAATGGCGACCATCAAATCGCCGCCTCCGCTGACACAGTTGATGCTTCTCAGCCCGCTAAAGACTAGGTGGCCGAGCCCAGATCTGAATGCCGAAACTCAGATCTGGAATGCTGTACCCTTCGCAGAGTCGAGAAGTCGGTGCCATGAGTTGTGCCATTGCTGAATCACAAAAGATGAATAGAAAATTGAGGAAAAAAAAAAAAGGGTGGCGGGGGAGGCTAAGGGCGGCGCCTCCCCCTCCTAGGATTTCCAAAACGAGTGGGTTTGTGTTGTGTCTCTACTCTCTAAAGACGTAAAGAGGAAAAGAGAAACAAAAGCGGAAGAGAATGGTGGCGGGGGAGGTTAGTGGCGGCGCCTCCCCCACCTAGTATTTCCGGAGGGTTTTTGTTTTTTCGCCTGTGGAGTCGCTTCTCTCGTCAGCAATGACACTTTTTGGGGGACCCGCGGATGTGTGATTATAATTTGGTAGTTATTTGCAATCAAGTCAAAACGCAATTAATATAAAATTTGCACTAAGTTTTACCAGAATCTTTTAATATCACTTATCAGTAACAAAATTAACAAAGCTAAACGTACGAATACACACTAACTTGAACTAAAACTCATGCAAGGCAAATATGCAAATTAGTCCTCAAATTTAGGACCTGAATTCCGCTCTTTTGGTCAAAATTCCGTACAATCCTTGTAAAGAATGGTGAAAAAAAAATCAGAAAGTGATTAGTACGGCGTTGAACCTAATTAAGTTGTATTTATTGCGAACACTATTTTCTGGATACAAGGAAGCGATATTTGACAGGGATGCTTTGATAATCAAGACTAACAATTGTATTATGCATTATCCCACAAGAATATTATTCTTAATTTGTATAGGACAAAAAATATATGTACGTATATTTTATACAATTTAAGAAAATGAATGAATTAATTATCTGTCATATCATAGTCGCTGAAAAAGGCCCCCTAAATGAACAAAACAAAATACTATTTCTAAAGAAAATAGCTATATAGAAATATAAATAAAAATCTACTTCATGGGGAAAAAATAACAAAGATAATAAGCCCACCTCAAGCAAGTATTCTGGCATTAATAACACGGATATCTACAGAAAAGCTAAATAAAAATAATCCGATTATGACATGTATATCTACAATTTCCCTAGCAGAACCGGCCAGCATCCCATTTTACCGAATTCCATTTCCCTGTATAGACAAAGAATCAAGTAAAATAATCAATTTTCTCACTAAAAATAAAAATTACCAGGCATCATGTAAAACTTTTTTTCCTGTCCACTTAATTATTTTATAAACTTCATACTCACCTCTTTCTCAGTTCTTCTAGAGTTGTGCCGGGTGAACCATGGCATGAACGAGGAGGGCTATTGCTTGTCAAAGAAACAGGCAGATAGAGATGCAAAAGCACTCCATCTGCACTGCTCCTTCTAATACTCCTCTTCTTCTTCTTCTCTTTCATCACTGCCGCCTCGATATGTTCCTCTCTTGTATCATCGCCATCTTTTGTAGTAGTGGCCCTATCAGTCGAGTCAATACTGACAAGAAATGAGAATGAGAGTTCTCGGTCTGACTCAGATTCACTGTCTGGGAATTTACTTAAGATACCAATCAACGTCTTCTCTCGGGCCTTGCCGATGTTCGCCTCGTTTGAAGCTGTATGACTGGTAGTTATCGCATTGCTCTTGCCATTAGACAATTTCAGGCTGCTTACTCGACGTGTCAAGCTTGGTAGGAATTTGTATTTTGCCATACTTACTGAGAATTTGAGGTATTCAATGTGCTTTTACTTGGTCTATGTTTGGTTTCTGTATTTGTGTATATATATGCTGAGTTTAGTTGAGTGACTTTCCTGTGGGGTTCTGAAGAGGATTTCTATATTGATTGTTTGACGTGCTAGCATTTGACAAATTTAATTGATTTGTTGTGACTTGATTAAGAAGCATATGGGATTAGTGTTTACGATTTGACTTCTAATTAGTTGTTACTAGAAAAGGAGGCCCATATTTGTCGAGGCACTGTCAATTATTGAAAAGGTCCGATTTAATTTGGGTATTTGACATATTTAACTAAACTGATGTGACGTCTTCTGGAAGCTTATCTGTTTAGTGATTAAGGTTGGTTTCTTAGTTGTTACTAGAAAAAGGAGCTGCATTTTTTTTTTGTCCCTTTTATTTTTTTCTTCAGGGCGCTATTAATTCCCATGGCCGGAAGTGTGAATTCATGCTGAGATGTATGTAAATGTTTTCTTTGAATTATTATTCTTGCTATGATGCATTGATTGCTCAAAATAGTTCTTGCATAGTGGCAGATATATTTAATCATAATCCACAGTTGCAAATATTTAAATGATGAAAATTGTGTCTACTGGTTTTTCATTTAAAACATGATGGAAGCTTCTTTATGTTATCCTAGTTCAAATATATTCTGCAATTCTTACCAAATAATATGACCCTTCCAACCTTATTTATATATTTTTTTTAACAAAAAGGAGGTAGTTTTCATTCAATTTTTTTTTAAAAAAAATTAAATACAGGCGAGGTGTGAACCTTTACCTCTTTATTAAGATATTGCTTCGTTATTGAAGAAATGAACTTAACTTTTGAGTACTTAAAGCTTCTAAATCAAATTTCATTTTGAGTTTAAAATATAAATATGTTAGTATAGTTTTTGAACTTTTACACTCCGGACAATCTATTAATCATTTTGTTCAAGAAAATCATATTAAAAAAAAAATTCAAACATTGTACTGGTGCAGTAAACAGCTTTATTATTATTTTTTTTTTTTTAAAAAAAAAAGAAGATAATAAAACGTCGTTCGTTGCAAAGTGGTGCATATTAAAAAATAGAACTTACAAAAAAAAAAAAAAAAAAGCATGTGCTCTAACATATTAGCATAAAAAGAAGAACTATTCGTGTTGTATTTGATACAGATATACATAATAAGATAAAATAGCAAATCCACGACTCTGATAGTCTAGTTCCACAGAAGCAAAATCAGAATGCAAAACACAGAGACAGCTCCGCATATTCTTATTCTTACTTTTTTGCTCCGCAAATTTGAAGTTAAATTTTGGATACGTAAGCACTGATAACGTTATATAGACGTTAAACAAATTCAAATGAATTGTTATAAATAATTTATTTTCTTTATTACACAAACAAAATGTAAGAATTGCATATCCAGATTATATCGGAATATCTCGAGACGAAGCAAAAATTAATGATAATTGTTTCTTGTCATCCATTCAAATGTCATTCATGCCATCCAAATTCTTTTATATTTTTCTTTCAACGTGATTTGTCCCCCCATTCCTTCCGCATCTCATCCCCTCCTGCCCCTCCCTCTCGTTAGCGCTCTCGCCTCCCTCCCTCCCTACCTCCTTCTTTTTAGTCTTGTTCTTCTTTATTTCTATCTTTTCTGTGTGCTTCTTACTACCTAAATGTTCAGTTTGCTTTAGTAAGAGAATGTTTAATATGTCTAAGTGTTCAATTAGTTATAACAAGGAGTATCTAGTATTTATTTAGTCAACAATATTAAAGTAGTATCCAATATGTGTATATGTTCACTTTGTTTATTATATATGTTCACTTTGTATGAGTATATGTTCATTTATTTTTTTTTGATGACATGGATGACATTTTGTTGGATGACGGTTATCATTTCCGAAAATTAATTACTGCTCAAAGACAAATAAATGAAGGAATATAGTTCTCGCTAGTTGCTAATAAAAGAAAATTTTGCAAAGGAGCCCTTTAAAACAAAGAAAATATGACGGTTTAACTAGCACCTACAACTTTCAGGATATTTTACAAGGTTTCCTTCCGGTCCAAAAAGAAAAAGAAATTTACAAGGTTTCCAACAAAAAATATCTGTATATTACACAAGCAATTGTTTCGCAAGAAGCTTTAATTAGTTTATTATATTCAATTCTACCTTCCTAGAAAAGCCGGCCAGCATCCATGTTTGCTGAACTTCATTTCCCTACACATCAGAACAGAGAACATTATAAACTTCAGTTCAAAAAAAAAAAAAAAGGAGAACATTACAAACTATAATAAAATCTTCTAAATTTAAAGGAAACAAAATATGTAAATTGTGCACTCCTAGTATCGGTATGCTGTAATCATTTCTTTTTAGATAAAGATGGAATCAAAATTCTAAGCTTTAAATATACAGAAAAAAAATTCAACCGAATTTTGAATTCATGAACTCTACTCGAAATGTGTTATTTTAGAACAACTAGACAAATGACAATTTTTTTAAATTACCAACTATATTTCATCATTAATTACCTTTCTTCCAACTCTTCAATAGTGAAAGGCAGAGTTTCGTGTGGGACATGAGGCGGGCTACGCAAAGGAACCGGTACATGGAGATTAAGAAGCACACCATCGTTATTATTGTTTGAACTAGAACTTCGACTAATTCTTGTCTTTCTCTTCTCTTTTGTTGCGGCTGCTTCCTTGTGCTCCTCCTCTGTTTTACCACCACCATCTTGCATGTCGGAGCCATTTTTGGTCGGCTCATTGTTGACACGTAACGAAAAGGAGAGTTCTTGATTCAACTCGGACTCAGAACTCCGGACATCACATGAGCTTCCAACTGCCGGATTTACTGCATCCTTATTAATGCCTATGACAGATAGGCACTTTGGTTTCCACATAGTTAATTTCTTTGAAGGAGAAACAGGGTTTTGAGAAAGTAATTCTGTTGTATGTGTTTAGTACAGTTTGTTTTGAGTTTCCACTTGTATTATATAGTCTGTAATAACGGATCTTTTTTATACGTGCTAGTGGGCTTCCGCAGGGAGACATCAATCGATTTTGTTATGTGGTATTAGATGGACTGTGTCGGATTCAAAGGTATTTGACAAAAATAACTAATATGATATTCCCCTTATCTAGAAGCTCGACGATTAATATATGATTAGTTGCTAACAGACAAGGAGACCGAACTTAATCGAGAAGGCATTCGATTTTTTTTTTTTTGGGGGCGTAAAATTAAGAAGGATTTGTTGACTTGTACAATACCACGGAGTAATTTTAATTGCATTCCTAGCTATGACGTGTTGCTGAAAATCTTATGAGAATGCCGTGGATTATATTTATTATTTAAAAAAAAAAGAATCATATAAACTATGTAGATTTTTTTTAAAAAAAAATAGATGAGCACACCGTGTGTTTATTGTGGTATTACTATTACCCATAAAAGAGTAGGCTGTTCCTACCTTAGAAATGACGAAATCAGCTCAATATTTCAAGTACGAGATTATCTCAGGGTCGTTTATTTTTGCACGCAAGAGTAAACATGCTCAAAAGGAAATATGACGAAGAAAAATGATATAAAATCTGTGGTTATGTATATCTTGCTCCACTTGGGGACGTATTCATTAATTTGAAATTTGGAAAACCCTTAAACAAAATCAAGTTTTGTTTTTCTTAAAGAAGAAAAACGTGAAGTTCTGTGTTTGTCACGCTGTACGCATTTGTATGAGCTGAAAACAATATACGAGTTATATATCATAATTGCTTAACACCATCTGCTGAGGATTCCCTCCTCAACTTCATTCCATCATCACTGACCAGTGTATCCAAAAAAAAAAAAAAGAAACTTCATTCCATCATCATGCATTTTATTTTTTTTTCCATTTTCGAAGAATACTTTACCAACATCCTCATCATCCTTTCTGTTATCTCTAATCCCTATCTCTTGCCATCCAATATGTATCCACCCATCCTCTCCTAGCGCATACACTTTCCTTCCTCCCCCACCCCCGCACATAACTAATTGTCATGGATTATGAATTTATGGTACTAATTATCCGCATACGTGTGTTAACTATCCTATAAAATAATTATCATAATTGTCCTCGTACATATCTTAATCGTCTAATAAAATAATACTAATTGTCATAGATTATGATACTAACTGTTTTTTACATGTCTTAACTGTCCTATAAAATAATACTAATTGTCCTAAATTATGATACTAATTGTACTCATATATCTTAACTATCCTAGTAAATAATACTAATTGTCAAGAAAAAATAATACAAACTGTCCTAGAAAAAATATTAATTGTCCTCGAAAAAAATTTTAATTGTCCTAAAAAAATAAATAATTGTCATGAAAAATAATATTGATTGTCCTCATATACATCTTAATTTTCATAGAAAATAATTGGTGGGGAAAGGAAGGAAACCATAGGTGCCAGAAGGGAGAGGATATGCCCTGGATGATAGGAAATTAGCGGTAGGGATGAGCGACGCGCTTGACAAGTATTTCAAAAATAAAAAGAGAAAAGTGCGTGATGATGGGAATATTGATAAACCTCATAAATGGTCCTTATCATTCCGGTGGTAAATTGTTTATTACGTGACGATCAAAATAATATATAAATATTTCTGCTTGTTTATGACCTGGCTCGCAATTAGAGAATACAATGATTGGTATCAAAATATCAATTAATTTGTAATAACAAAGGGCTCAACTCTTAAGTCTGCATTATAAAATAATAAAATTGTGTATCGCTCGACAAACAATCAAGTTCATAAGAAGCATTTAAAAGATGAGTTTATAAGGATATTAATGAGGCCCAAAAAGAAAATACAATTACCTTACAACAGTTAATATAGTCATCCGAATATTTATGATCGCAACCTGTCTTTGAATTAGGCTATCGGATACAATCCCATGGCATTCTAGAATACCATTTTTTTATATATCCGATGTCAATCAAATCCTTATCCGGTTCTTTTTCTCGAAGAACATAAAAAAAATATGTGTATCAGAACTATAGATTGCATAACAAGATGAAACTAGAAATGAAAAAAGAACCTACGGTAAATTAAGAAAATATATATAACAAATTAACAAGGAATGCCCAGTTTTACATGTTCCTTTCGGAAATTACTTCATACACGTCTCCTCTTTAGAGATCCACTCCCTTTTTTATGAAAATGACTCAAATGTCCTCGGCAGAAATTCAACGCAAGAGGAAAAAATGAAGAAGTGCAAAGGACATTTTAGTCCAAATAGAAGTCGATCTCCAAAGTGGAGCGTGAGGAAAGCAAATTCCCATTCCTTTCCTTTCTTGCCGGAAGCAGAGACATATATTGATATGATCAAATTGCCCCCAATATAAGCTTGATTCAATCAAGTATTGACTGAGATAAATAATACATAAATATCATATATATAAACACAGGAGCTGTACAAGGACCTGTTGAGTGAAGAACTGATGATTGATGAATCAGACTACCATTTGTTGCTTTGTTAGGCCCATTGTACACTAACGTTGCTCATGTCAGGCTTTGTTCCAATTATATATTCTTGGGCTTTTATCAAAAAAGGGACCCAATGGGCTTTTCTTAGATTTCGAACCCACGATCTGTAATCATATGTATTCAGAATTCACCAACTAATTTGGGCTGGGTTTATCTGTGAAGATACCAAAAGCGGCGAGAAATGGTTTCCCGCTCTCTCAAAATGGGGAAAAGGAGAAAATGGAGAGGGAACTAGAAAAATAATATAACAGCAGAAAAATACACAAGTACGAATTAGGAACTAAAAAGAGGCGATGACAACGGCGATCTAGGAAATTGAAAGATAAGAAGCAAAGAGAAGGTTTTTAGAATCCATCCATGGCGAACGATGTAAAGGACGATGTAGATCGGCTGTTCGCTTGCTTCAAGTGTGGCATTTCTCCTCCGCGTAAGCTTTCTTTTCTCTGTGTGCTAGTGTGTGTGTGTGTGTGTGCTTCTAATTGAACCTGTGGCTTTATTAAGGTCTAATTCAGCCAAAGGCCGTTCTTTGTGCAATGCATTTTATGATTTTCTGCTCTCTCTTCAGAAATTTATAATTCTTAGGTATTGTATTTGTACCATTTGTTGTAGAATCTGCACTGAGAGAGAGGAAAAGACTTAAGGAGAAAATTACAGGAGAGACACCGTGTAAAGAAGAAGGCTCCCAAGAAGAAACGCCAAGCACATCACAAGGATGTGAAACGAAGTCATTTTCAAAGGCTGAACAAGTATATTTTCTTTTCTAATTAGCTTAATGCATAATAGGTAGTTTAGGCTAACTTAGGTGAACAAGGTTAATTCTGGGACTTATGATCTCACATGAGCTTGTTTCCATAATTTTAAAAATTAACCAATATTATACAAAAATGGGCTCTAGTTGGGTTCTGGAACACATATTTTCTTGTAACTAATGCATCTTTGGCAGACTAGCCTGGGTCCTTTCTTAATTGTTTTGCATTACTTTGCTGAATGATTTATAGTTGATTTTACTTCTTTTTCTGGTTTAGACAGGGGGAAATAATTCTACCACAATCAAATTGAAGAGTGGAAAAAATATATCTCCGATTGTTTTCTATGGTTCTCCACAAGGTGTACCTGCCAAAAAACCAGCTCATATATTGAGACTACTGCGTGAAATTCGTCTCGACTTGAAAAAACAGAATGACTTAATACGAAGGTATGGTAACTTACGGATTTCAGTTTTGGGCAATCCATAAAGTATTGATGCACTGGCATGGTATGGATTTTTAGGTCCCCTAATTTGCAGCTAAACTGTAAATAAACCCAAAGGAATCTCTTATTTGACAGAATTGTTGTCCAAAATTATCCTGATTTGTGCAACTATGCTAGCTTTACCCTTGTCAGTTTGTCTTAGTAACTTGATTGAGCGCTTAAGTACAAGAATGAAAAAGGGCTAAAGAAATGCAAGATGATCTGATCCCACTCATGACCTACATTATATCATAGTTCTCTGGAAACATATTGCAATCATTCAGTTCTGGAACTATTTATTTATGTTACTGTGTGTAACGAAAAACATTTTCATAATCTTTGTCAGTAAAGAGGTATGGGCTACATTTCCAAGGCAGGAAGAGGCAATGAGGTTCTGCAACGCACATGCACAAGCATGTGTATTTAGTTACCAGGACCACTTTACCGGTCAAAGGAGATTTCTCGTTTCTACTCATGAAGAATTTTGGAGAAGGTTAGGTCTTTCTTATTTTCATAATTTTTTCTGTCTTTCTTTGCAGTTCTTTCATGCGTCTTTTTTGGTACTAGATTGGGTCATACATAATAAAACTTATGGCCAAAAGATCATTGTTTGTGTCCCTACTTGCTAGTTGCACTGAACTAACTTTTATAATAAATTGGTATGTGCTATTACAACGGATCATGTTTTTAAGTTTTAAGATTTTGTATTTCAGGTACAGCAATATGGACCTGAAACTGCGCCATCACTATGAGGTCATCCAAGAGGTAATATATTTATTTTTCTAATACTTTTCAGTACAAGTTCTGTATATTTACATCTGTTTTTGCTGGCTTTTGCAGGGTTTACCATGTCACCTCTATTTTGATCTTGAATTCGAGAAAAATGTAAATACAGACAAAAATGAAGATGAGATGGTAGATATATTATTATCTGTGGTTTTTGATGTTTTATTAGAAAAGTACTCTATACAAGGAAATGAAGATTGGGTCATAGAGCTTGACTCTTCCACGAATGGTTAGAATGCAACAATGCTAATCCCTCTGTAAAATTAATTAATATTTTCAAATATTTTTTTACATTTTTCTATATCTTTATTTTGTTTATTTATGCTCATATTTCAAAATTTGCACCAAACAGAACCCAGCTGTAGATTAATGTGAACTGGTATATTGTCTCAAATGATTTCCTTTAGGCTTTTCTCTAATAAGGTATAATTGATCTTCTAGAACCTTAGGTCTGTTTTCCAGTTTTAATGTGTGGCGTCAAACAAGTACAAAGGGAACTAAGGAATATTATCATTACGTGAGAGAAGAGTTTATCCTTTCTCCTGAGTTTTATTAGTGTGGAAGGAGGTTAAAATTTGTAACCTTGTTTATATCTATCAAAATAGCGCTGGAGACCACTATGATATAAAGAAAACCCCCATTCACCCTTTTTTTTTGGGTTGGGAGGGGGGGGGGGGGGGGGGGGGGTTGGTTGCCCCTTGACAGTTTTCAGACTTGAGACTGTAGAAAGACCATCTGGTCCCTCCATTTATTAACTCAGTGCATACTCAGGAGTAAGGTCACAATTTGTCTCTTCATTCTTTTTCCTTTCCCTCTCACTCATCGACTCCACAGAGCACACTGTTAGCTAAATCATCTCAAAAGTACATGTATCAATTCGGATAAAAACCAAGGGTTTATCTTTCTCTATTTACTAATTTACCTTGATTTTAACTGCTAGATGTAGTTATTCAAATAATTGAATAATAATGGGTTTTACTTGCATATAATGGGTGGGTCTGGATTCTAAAAGCTGAAAATTCTAGGGTGTAGTTTTCTGAAAGATGCATTAATTTGCAATATATATAACTTTCTTTTACTGTTTAGGTAAATTCTCACGCCATTTGATAATTCGTATACCTAAGATTGCATTCAAAGACAATTCACATGTTGGTGCATTCGTCTCCGAGGTATATATTTATCTACTTTGTATTACTTTGCTGCACTTCAATAACAAATTGAATATTTCTTAAGTAACATCTGAATTATTCTCTAATTCCCTCAGGTTGGGCCATAAGTAGCACTTTATCTCTATACATATATTTTACTTTTGTATATTTCATGATTTTGTGATAGGTATGTTCACGCATATCTGGTAACCGTGTGGTTGAGCCGAAAATGAACCAACTATTCATAAAGAAAGAGTCTGGCTCTTTTGATGGTACAAACCATCTATTTTTAGACTCAGCTGTGTATTCTAGAAACAGATGTTTCCGTTTATCATATTCTTCAAAGGCTGGAAAAAGTGCTTATCTTGTGCCAACGGACCGTTTTAGGTGCAGAAATTTGGTACACTTTATATCTTTTACCCAATTCTATACTAATTTTGTGGGAAAGGTTCCATGTTCTCCAGAAAGGAGAAAATTTCACCTGTTTGTATATGCCAAGACAATGATATGGTAAACCACTAGATGTTGGTTTGTTTTCATGCTGTTCTATTGGACCACTACTGAATCAGCGGTCAGGAATATATATATTCCATAACCACCATGAAATCCTTGTGATTTACGACCATGGTAATCCTGGTAATAATCAACTCCTGTCAAAAACATTGAATAAATTGTCTTACTAAAGCAATTATCTTTTCCAGATATTTTGAATGACTGGGTCCGAGACATTATTTCACCTTTGATTTACTGAGATATAATTGTTTTATTTAACAATATGTCCTGTGGGTTTCAGAGTGAAAAAGCAGTGTTCATGGATTCGCTTATATGTAAAATAGATGGTGATTGTGAAAAGCTTCTAGTTTGCAAATTGGACTTGGATTTTAAGAAAACCTTGTGCTTTGATTCTGAGGTAAGCATTCTGATAATAATTTGTAGTATTGTGTGTTACATAGTAATCATCATGTGTACCCTGCATACTTTGCATTTACCAATCTCATCTATTCTAAAAGAAATGAAATAACAGTGGTTTGGGTATATTCCAAGGAATTATGAGAGTGAAAGCAGGAGATATATTTACTGTGCTCTAGAGGTGCATGTGGCATTTTTTTGCTTCAAGAAGTGCCTATGATTCATTCCTCAATAGGAACACATGAAATCCTAGTAAATATGCACATAATATAATGTTATTTGCTAAAGTTATATTCTTTTCCTGTTTCTTTGAGCAGGTTCAAGAAAGGTGTTCAAATAATATGGTATTAGATGCATTCAGCACCCATTTCAGTGGCTCCTGTGTCTATGGAAAATCTCCTTTTCCAGCTATTGACTCATTTATCGAATCCATTGCTTCAACTGGAAATGTTTCAGGTTTAAAATTATTTTCAAACATATCCTTACAATGGATAAGCTCTCCTAACTACATAAAATCCTTGTGCAGGAAACAGTTTTGAGCATTTAATTATCTTTTATGATTGTTTTGTTTTTCTTCTGTTCAAATTTAGGGAAAATTAGGTGCTGGTACTGGTTTTCAGAGTATGGTCTGATGGTTTACAGCATGTCAAGTAGTAGGTATTGTGAACGAATTGGAAGAGAACACAAAAGCAACCATGGTAACCCCACCTTATACAGACTCACATGAATATCTATTTGTATTCATGCCCTGCCCTTAATTTTATGAACTAACCCTACAAATTTTAAATTTTGTAGTTATGTTCATTGTGGATTTTCAAAAAGGTGGATACTATCAAAAATGCTATGATCCTGATTGTAGAGGTATCTGACCATTCTATTTTACTGTTTTCTGTTACTTCTTTCTGCATAACCTGTAGAACCTCAAAATATCATAATTTAAATAGGATTATTGCATCAGCAATCTCTTCAGAAAATACCCAAACTAGCCTTGGTTGTTGCTCGCTTGTGTATAAAGAGACACAAAGCGATGACAGCTTGGGAATCTCGTTGCTGAAATTTTTTGATGATTCATTTTCACCTCCATTGAGCCAAAGGATGTCTGCATGTTACTGTTGGTTCTCCCTTCAACTGTCGAGGTTTGCAAGGGTAGATATGCAAGAATAATAGAATATTATTAGCATTATAGAAGGCACATACTTAATTCTCCTCAGTTTAATGGATTTTTTTTTATAAATATTAATCAAAATAATTCTAAAATAGGTTACAAGTCGCCACTCCGCCCCTTGCCATGGGACATAGTCCCTGACCTGACACCATTATTGAATTCAAATCAAGATGAAAATTTTGTTACACAACAAGAGGGAGGACAGAAAACAAAATGTCACAAGTCGGATGACACTGGTGCTACTATTGACAGCTGTAGTAAAGATAATAGTTGGTGGAAGGAGGCTATAAATTATGCTGACCGAATTGAGAAAATGAAAGATATCTCAGCTCCATGCCGCTTTGTAAGTAATATTTTTGAATTGTTTCCTTCACAATGCTAGTTTGTGTTAGTCTCTCTGACGTTTTACCTTTCCTATTTTTTCACTGGTCATCTACTCAAACATTTCCTAATCATGACAGGAGGATGACAGTAGTGATCTTGAATGGTGGATGGATGCCGAAAAATTGGTGTCCCAGATCGAAGAGCAAAAATCAGTTGGTCAAGATTCTTCAACCCCAGTAATGTAATATATTAACCTAAAAGAGATGTAAAATAGTAGTATGTATTATTTAAGAGCCAAATTCGTATAAACAGAGGCTTGGATACGTATATTTACTAGAAACCAAAATAGCTTGCACATGGCGTACCGATGCCATAAAAACATAAGGTAAGCTTTCTCCTCTCTCCATCTGTCGGACTGAAAGGATCTCCTTGCCATCCCCAGCAAAATCGTTCTCAACACCCTAGACCTAAGCCAACCTGAAATCCTAATTGAACCAGAAAGCTAAGAGAACAATTTTCCTTCAACATTTACATCTCTATTTGGGTCTCCAATCTCGACAGGTGGGATGGCATAAATTAATAGAGGTCCGGTATCTGTATAGTGATTTGTGGAATAGAGGAATGATAGATGATACAAGTCAAGGTCGTGCATTTTATTTGTGTGGCCAACATAAAAAAAATACTTAAAGCGAGGAGTTATAATTTATTTCAGTTCATACAAAAGGCACTCTTGCCATTCTTTACATAAAAGTAACCATAATCGCATTAGTATGTAAAAAGATATACAAAAATAAATAATATTGCATATAGTAAATCCATAGTTGCTAAATAAGAACATCATTGATATACATTATCTCGTTATTGATTATTCTTATACGGCATTGACAATTCGAAAGCTAAGTACATAACTAAATAAATACAATTTACAGAAACAAAAGTGAACTACTAGAAATCGCCAACCTATGCTTCACTTTTTATGCAAAAGAACTGAGAAAAACCCACTGCCAAAAGATTTTTTCTGATTTCCCGTAGGACAAACCTGCATTAACAATTGACAATTTTTTAGAAATTAATCAAGAGACAAGAGTAAACAAAAAGGAAAAGCAATAATAAAACATACCTCCTTAGCAATGAGATAGAGAATATTTAAAATCTCAGAAAAGTTAGGCCTCAGCGATGGATCATCCTCCCAACATCTTTTAATCAACTCGATTAGCTTAGGGTGGGCACCCACCCCCTCTGGCAGTGTGGGTCTTAATCCCTAAAAATTAAATTATTTAACAAAAAAATGTTATTATATTCTAAATGCTGGCACGTAAATGCATGCTTTGGGTGAGTTGATTTTGTGAACACAGGGGAGGGGGATGGCATTATTGGATAGCAAGACCATAAAACCACACATTGTCACACATTACTGAAAAGATACATTTGACAAATTTTGCAATACTGAAAGTAACCGATGTTTGTACCTTCTGAACAACAGCAACAGCTGCTTGAAGTGGCGTCAGCTCTTCATAAGGTATCTAAAATAAGTTGTGAACTTTAAAGCTAAGTTTTCACAAAAAATAATTGAGAAATGTAGGATGCTCTCAGGTATAATGCTTCCTGCTTACAGCCTCAAAAATAATATATTTGGCACACCAAAACTTCAAGTTGTATTGCTTTAGAGTGTGTTTTTTATGATGATTGAAGAACTTGCCAATTCATGAGACCATAGAGAAACATTATGAAATACTATTTTGAACATTACATATTGTTGTGTTACTTTGTGAAATATATGCAATAGTTTGTATTTGGAAAACTTAATTTAACTTGGTTGTCGCACCTAGTCATGCAAAACATTTTTGTTAAAAGAAAAAGATAATTCATGCAATTAAGAATAGGAAGTGATCAGAAGCCAATTGAGAACTTTGAAGCATCAGCAACCAAAAATGGAAAAATGATTATATTTTGTAGAACAAATGGGTAATCACTCAAAAATTGCATCAAAAGCTATAATTATGACTGTAATACCTCACTGATTTTACCTTTCCAGATAACAACTCAGCTAATACAATGCCAAAGCTGAAAACATCTGCCTTTTGATCATATGGCTTGTGCTCTATTACCTACATATACATATAATATAAATTTACAACTTGATTATATATGTTGATAGTATGTATATGAGTGTGCACTGAGCGAGACAGACAGGTTTACCTCAGGAGCCATCCAACGGTAGGTCCCAGTTTCAGCAGTCATTATACCAGACTGGTCTTTGACACGGGCAACTCCAAAGTCAGCCACCTTTACAACCTAAATACATAAAACAACATAACATACATATTTAACCACCAAACATTTTATTATGGAACTAAGATAACAAAACCCCTCTAGGCCTTCGGGAGTGACAGTATAGTCTAAATTTGTAACTTTCGCATATTGACCCTGAACTATAAAATTATTACAATTACAGAACATCGACCCTCGAAACCATTTAGTTGATAACATATTTAAATAGAGCACATTGATCCTCAAGCCATTTAGTTGAGAACTATCAAAGGGCTGTACTTTTGGAAAATTACCTCACTAACTTGAAATTGTACTGCACATATTTGTCAAAAGTTCAGTCTATGTTCCAGGTTATTGGAAAAGATTTAGAAAACACAAAGGTCAGTACTATGTGCCAGTCAAGTTTATGGACTCCGGGAAATGAAGAAGAGACATCTGTTATCAAATTAATAGGGACTATCTAAGATAAATTGTAGCACAGGTTCTTATGCTAATATTTAGTACCTCCTTTTCATCCATGAGAAGATTTGCAGTCTTTAAATCTCTGTGTATAATGTTACATTGGTGCAAGTAGTCCATTCCCTTTGACACATCTATTGCTATACGCAGCAATGCTGGTAGGTCGAAAACACCGATATGGTTGTGAATAAGGTCAAACACACTCCCTCCATTCATAAACTCTATTCATAGTAAGTAGATTGCCTAATTAGAATAAAACAGTTGTTCACAACTGAAAAACAATAACGATGTATTAGATTTAGGTAACAAATCAACCCCACTTGTTGGGGCACTAATTTCGAGGACGCACCAATTTTGCCTGTTATTTAAACAATCAAACACTTATGTGTGTATTTTGGTGTTATAAATATGAATTTTCTTATCAAATCAAACTCAGAGTTGACCCCAATAAAATATGAGTGCAGCTTTGTTGTTGACACCATAGTTATAATGTATTCTTTCAATGTGTTTATTAATTTGATCACAACATTATGGTATGGTAATAAAATCAATTATTTAATTCCTATAGGCTGGCCAGCTGGTAAGAACACCTCGATAAATGCAGTCCTAGTCAACTTAAGTCATGTAAGCCGTACACTACATATGCAAATGACACTGCTTCCCAAGTGAGCCACCAACCACCTGGAGAGAGTAAAAGCTTTTTTTTTTTTTACATGGAAAGGCCGTAAGCCTAGTAATTCATGATGTTACCGCCTTGTTTGGTAGAAATCACTGTGCTTAACCAAAAAGTGAAAACCTCAGCAGGGATAGAATACTAGACCTCAAAAAACCCAAATCATAGTCTTATTAATGCTATCCTATGCTAATTCTGAGTCTAGGTGGATCTGTACCCTGCACTCACGTACTTACTACCCTCGACAACCTGGCTCTTCAAAACCAAAACCTATTCCATTTCCTCAAGAACATTTGCGCTCTCCCTCTTACTAGTATTCAAAGCCTGCACATCTTTGTGCAATGGCCACAGTATCGCACCTCTATCCTCAAATCTTGTACCTTGATAGTTTATCAAGCAAACACTGATGGACATTTTGGCACAGTTACACCACCTTCACAAAATGTCGAGGCAAAACTACCAAGCAATCAACTCAATCACAGCCCTAATGAGCTGGGACCCTAACCACCCTGATATGACCTACTAATTTGGACAAAGCTTCACCCAACCTCTATACACCTTGGTCAGCCTACTCTTTCCTCATTGACCCCAGAAAAAAGATGGTGCCCCTGGTCCTCCCATGGAAGAGTAAGGTTCTGACTAATATAAAGGTCTCAGTATCTCTCCTTATCGATGAACAACTCCTCACTGATCTAACCTCCTTTACTCCGCACCTATCTTTATCTTAAAAATATCTTCATTTTGGATTTCTACTTTTATGCATCTTTTTAATTCATCAATAAAATCTTAGTATAGGCCTTTTGCCTATTATTCTAAAAAAAAAAAAGTCTTACTAACTCACTTCATTCATCCGAATTACACATAAAAAGTTTCTAGATCCATCCCTTAATCCATTAATCAAGTATGAAAATAGAAAAGATGAGCTATATCTATATGTACCTGTAACTATACATAAAATGGGAAGTTTTGTGCAAGCACCAATAAACTGCACTACATTTTTGTGCCTGACCTTTCTGCAGAGATCAAAGATAGTTATATTCTTGTTAATGTAGCTATCACTGTAGTTTTATGTTATTCTTTTTCCTCATACGTTTCATTTACAGTTATGAATTAGCAGGACACAAAATGCTATGTTTTTCAGCAGTGGGGGGGGGGGGGGGGGGGGGGGGCGTTTTACCATTTTTAACTTATGATATTATTATTACGGGCCGAGGGGGCTGTGGACTTTTATCAAATTTTGTAGGTTGCTAGGTGGGCTTTATGATTTTAGGTTTCATATCATATAGATATATCAAAATTTAAAGAAGTATAAAGATATAATAATTTCTTTAACAAAAAAAAAAAACAGAACCTCATAATATATATCTCCTGTGCAAAATCACGCAACATATCAGGACTCACAATCTCAGGCTTCAATACTTTTATTGCGACATCTTGACTACAATATGTTCCTCGAAAACTAACAACAAGAAGGAAAGATTATTAGGACTTTATACCTTACAAACCAAAGAAAATTTCACTCAAAATTTTGAACTCACAGATCGCCACAAGACCCTGTTGCCAGCTTTCTGTCAAATGTCAGGAGCTTTGGATCTATTTCCCAATCATCAATTCCATCTCTAGGTACAGAGATAGAACTGCTTGGCAACTCTTCTGTTCCCATTATTTCAGTTTTAGGTAATATTGGTTGAGCCACAGTCCATGCATTACTCTGCAAAAAAAGGATAGAAAATCGAATCTACATGTATTTCCTAAGAAACATTTGAATACTTACATGTAACAAACATGAAGAATATAAGATACGTACATAACTAACATGTGAAAAAATGTAAAAACAAAAATTGCCACCACCAATGGTACATGTCACTGTGGGATAATAAAATGTTCTTTTCTGTTTATGTAGTCAAACATTCATTTAAAAATTTCCCAATCTGGATTGCTCTAGTAATGCAGTCCTCTGTAAGTTTATGCATGAAAAATGAATTGTTACCTTAGCCTTGTCTATTTGCTTCTGCAATGCCATCCTGAGCAGATCATTTTCCTAAATTTTTCGACAAGATGAGGGATATTGTTATTAACTGCTCAATATATAACAGTGGTTAAATACAACTGTGGCTAAATCCTAGCTAGCCTATCAAAATGAAGGCAGAACCCCTGCATACTCCCTGCAGAAGCTAAAACTATTACACTCAAAAGCAGAAAAGAATTATCATTTATACCCAGAAAAACCACTAAAATATCACATATATCCTTGTTATTAGCATATTGAACCATCCGATAGTTAACACTACTAAATATGTCAGTTCCATAATATATATTTTGAATCAAACATATTTTGTAAGAAAATGCAAGAATTTTATAACATATATTGTTCCAAAGAAATATGGATGTATTAACATTGTGAATACTAAATAATAAGTTTGCTTGTTCAAATTCAGAAGTGTAATGATCTTTTTTGTATTTTAACTTAAGTTCGTCAATCATGTTTAAGTAAAATTAACAAGTGTTAAATAAAAGAACTTGATTTTTTTTTTAAAAAAAAATGCTGACTATTACTAGCTCTGTAAGGGATCTGGGATCTGAGATTTTTATTGTCTTGCAGTGGTGTTTGTTATAATTTACATTTAAAGGATTTACATGAAAAGCTTTTGCAGGATTATAAATGAAATTATGCTTTCGAGTAATTGCCACAGCTATGCAGTTCCATCTAGAAACATTGTATCTTTCTTATGTAAGAGAGGTGTTTTTTTGCTCAACACAGTATAATTTTATATATAAAAAAAAAAAGACCTGCTATTATTTTACAGTTCACTTGCAACTTATAGAAATTTGACCTTTCAAATAAGTCTATATCATGCATAGGCCTGATGCGGCCAACCACTCTAGCCAGACAGATTAAAAGCAAGTAATTTGATAGAACTATTCTTGAGACAAATCTGTAACTACTTTCTGTTCTAATATACCTGATGTGGCCAACCTTCAACAACAAAAATGATCAAGGAATATCCGTCGCTTGTTGAATATGCATGTGCTTCTTGTATATTGAGGTCCATCTTGGCAAGCAATGTCGTTAACTTGATTAAACCAAAGAAAAGAAAATCAACATCAAGTAAATTCAACAATTAACTTGAGCTTAACTTCAGTCAAATAAGTATTAAATACGAAAATTATCATGAAATCAATCATACAATATGACAGAATGAATTTTCCCAACATATCAGACTTTTCCTTCATTATCCATAAAATAAAAAAAATTCCCATTTTGATCCTTCAATAGTGCAATTTTACAAAACAAAAGTATAGGTGATTGATCAACTGAAATTGAGAAACAAGCATAAAAAGGCTAATCATGAAATTATATATCCGGAACAAATCTGGCAACTTAGAGAAGCAAAAGAGCAATGCTCGCAACTGAAGGATAAGAACTGGAAATGGATAATACTTCAAAGATAATACCGAATGTATTTTTAGAATGAAAAACAAAAAAGTCTACCTGAGTGAGTAGCTTTGGTTTGTCTTCTGATGTAAAGACAATCTCATGCATAGGCCTGCCAAAGTGCCAAAGCTTATATCTTCAGAATAAGTCAGACCAAACCAAAATCACACAAAAGGAACATCAGAGTCACACGAAGGTACCTATGTTGATCCCATTGTTTGTTTGCAGAACCTGTTTCTACTTTGCATGTGTCATTGTTTACCTGAAAAACAGTTTCATTAAAAATATATGAATGTCAATTTATCTGTTCCACTTTTAAGATTTACGAGTGATTGGATAAGGTGCTGAGCACAACATGATGCTTGATCATCACCATTGCTGACATTGAGTTATCCATTGGGGAGAAGAATAGTTATAAACAAAAATTGCAGTGACAAAAACAAAGGATTACATATTTATCACATATATAATTAAGAATTTGTTATTTCTACTGACAATAGAACTCTTATAATAAGAACTAACTAGTTCAAGAGAAAGCATGCCTATAGGTGATATAATCAGCTAGTTACATCACATGTAAAATTGAAAGAGAAAATAAACATACATGAATTTCTAATCTAAGAGAATGCACTGGACTCTTGCAATATCTAATTATATACCTGATCTCCATTGGACTGCTTACACTTCAAGCAGTTCACCGATTAAACTTCTGTTTAGCATAATGTTTACTTGTATCTGTCTTTTATTAATTAATATTTATTATTTTATTATTGAGTTGAATTACTGCAAATAGCTCAAGATGGAAGTACACCATCAAGTTATTTTTATCTTGTAAAAATGAGAATCCTATTATGAAGCTCGTGGCCAATTTGTATAATCTAACTTAAATTGTAGATCATCTTTTCCTACAAAATCAATTAACTAGTGAAATACACATGCAAATAATCTACCATCTAGGAGAATAACAACGAAAGCCTAATTTCTGTGACATTACAAACATAAGTTATATATAAGAAACAATATTGTATAGGTAGCAATTTTGTGTTCTGATGCACCTTACTAGCACCAAAAAAGAAAAACTATGTAAAAAAAAGAATAATAACAAGATGCCCAGATTTGGATTTTAAAAAAAAAAACATTTATGGTATTAGTATGGAAACGAGAACATAGCAGTACCTGAGTAGCACAAATATCAAAGGCAGGTCTATAAGCAGGACTGCGTGCTTGTTGAAGCAACTTCATGTGGATCAAAATATCTTCAGCTTTGTTTGAGTGTACATCAATAGCATATCTACACAACATGATTACATAAAAATTCTGATACATATTTGCTTGATCAATCATAATATAATGCACGTCAACACTCAACAGAAATACTGCCAGTTCTATTTTAGCAGTAAGCAACATCCGTTTCCCACAGTGGTTAAGGTTTTATATAGAGTTTCAAAGTTCAACCTTTGTCCAAACAAATTGGGTAGACTAGAAATGACACCTCAACCGTTATTCCCACAGTGCTCTTACACCTTGAGTTACTAAACCACATGCTAAATGGATAAGCCTTCTAAATGGATTAGTGAAACATATAAATAAGAGAAAATTGCAGGATATATATAGTGTTGATCATCTTATTATGCAAAAGGTTCGTTGTCTTCCTAAACTTGAACCTATTAATACAACAATAAAAGAACTTAATGCCCCCAAATGAGCAACCAATGGAGTGAAGCTTATGGAAATGAGAAGACATGGAAAACATATGCACAGTTGCACATGTAGCTATAGACCTCTAAAGAAAATCCGCTGCAACTCCCAAAATTTTTTTTTTTCTTTCCATGAAAAAGAAATGGGCTCAAATCAAACTCTTTTACTTTAGTCTTTCACTATTTGCCTCTTTTTCTTCATTACGATTTTTTTTTTTTTTGTGTTTCTACCTTCCATTTTTTAACTCGAGCCAGTCTAAGATAGAAATTAGATATTGAGTACAACGCCAAGCACAAAGGTGCGTGAAAAGATTTATAGATCTTCCCCCAAAGAAAGCTAACTTTGAGTATATGCATGACTCTATAAACCCAGAAAAGATCGGTACAATGTGAACCCAGGTTTATATGCTAATTAAAAGTTTTCTTTCTTAGCATATCCTTAAGAAAAATGATTCTCAAATCTCAATTTCCCGTTTGGAATTTTCAAATGAATCAAACGGTTTGATGATTTATTTCTTAATTAAAATAACCTCAGAGAACGAAGGATAAACCGTAGGAAAGGAACTCAGATAAAAAAAAAAAAAAAAAAAAAAAAAAAAAAAAAAAAAAGGATATAAGAAAAAACCACCAAAAGAATTAGATTCAACCAAATGGCGCCTTAAAACTAAAAGCACCTTCAGATGTAAGCATTTCCAATGCTTAACAATATTAGGAAGGTATCCCTTTTCTCGCATCTTTGCCTCCATAAATAGAGCATGTCATATCCCTTCTTTCCAATTTTTACAGAAGAATAAACCAAATATAAAACAAAGTAAGAAACTATAGAAGCTAATCGTGCACCGATTGAATTTAAAGTTTTAAAGCAAAGGGAAAACCAACAAGCTAGAACAAAAGTTCTGTATAGAGTCAGGGTTTTCAAACTTGTATCCCTGAAGCTTGAGAGAGAGAGAGGGAGGGACCTGGAGGGAAGGCGATTGAAGTGGGCCCAGAGTTGGTCAGGGAACAAAGGAGAAATGGACTCAGTGCAGGGAGCACACATGAGCCGATCTAGCACTTCGTTGTACACCTCTCTCTTGCTCCGCCGTGTCCGTACCATCTTCCTTCTGCGCCGAGAAATGATGGTTGACGGGAGTTGGGAAGAGGGAAGAAGTGCTGGATTTGTCTTGCACAGTCAATGGATTCAAGCACAACATTATATAGGCGCTTTGTTTCCTCATGAGTGAGGTGGCCTTTTCCTACCTCCAGTTTCTACTGTCTTTTACATTCGTTTGACTTAAATTTTGCCTCAGAGTTCCTTTTATAATACTTATGCATTGAACGAGATCCTCTGTACGGTGTCCAGTGAACTTCTTTAATCTTGTATGACCGATCAATAATGGATGCTTCGTGATTAATACCAGATAGACAGGCTCGAAAAATTTTAACAGTTGAGATTAAATCGGACTGACCTTTTAATAAGATGTCCACTGGACGCCCCCAGGATTCGCACTGATGGTCTGAATTTGGATATGTTTCATAGTCTGAATTTGCCTCATTTTTTTAAAAATTTTATTTAAATTTTAATGATCTTTAAATCACACCGTACATGTGCACATAATTAGAAATTTAGAATTGAACAATAATTTTTTACTACTATAGTTGTGCGCTATTACTCTTAATTGTAATAAAATAATAACAAATATGAACTCAAACATATACTCGTCGCTCCAAATTAAATCTTGATACTCGTAAATATTTTTTAATTTTTCATATCAACCTCTACGAACTACGATAATATAATGTTTTAATACGACTCAACGATGTCTTTCTAAAATATAATAGCAATAATAACAATATAAGTAAGATATATATTCCAAAGTGCTTGTCTTTATCTCTAAAATAATTAACAATTTGAAATGTAGTTAGACACAATATTATTGAACTGGACTGATTAGATAGATTGATTCAACAATTTGGTTCTTTTTCCCTCAACATTATAAGTTTGAAAAAATATGCATTTCAGGAATTGAATTCATGACCACATGATCAAAAGCAAAGATATTACCTTTTGGGCAAAGGCGAATCCAAATGGTAAAGTATAGACACTTGTCCCCTCCCCTTAGTTTAATAGTATTTATATTTTTTTATAATAGTGTTAATATTGCCTATGCTTAACATTTAAATAAGAAGAGTAAGTACTTTATTTTTATTTTATGCATGTGCTTATTTTATTTCTCAATAGGAAAAAAATGTTGAAAATACTAAGTGTATATTAAGTCATATTTACAGCAATTTGTCGCAGTTAAGTTTATTAATTAAGACTTCATTCGGTTTTGTCATCAGTAAACGATTAAATCAATGAAACTGTTTAGTTTTCAAAGCATTAGTTAGATGACTTATATGTGATGAATTAATTCTATATAAAATTCTTTTTAATATGACCTTATTCTATACTTTTTGAAAAAAAAAAAATCAAAATGATAATAAAAATTAAGTCAGAGATATCAAATTCAGCCAAGATGTTAGTGTTTTAATTAGTTTTGTATATAGCTGTAATCAGAACAAGATATCAATTGAAATACGATATATATTAATTTTAATTCAATTGCTTACTAATGTACTGACTTTTAATTATAAGCTTTGATGCGCTAACAATTCAAAGTTTCAGACAATTAATGATCGACCCATATTCTGTTTTATGAATTGATCTGTAGTCAATGGGGACGAACCAAAAAAAGCATAGACACGTCATTACCAAGTAAAAATTTGTAGAAACTCGACTGGTACAAAGATAATATTGAAGTTATAAAGTGGATCATGTGAGATGGGATGTGACGGGGAGAAACGAAGTCGCAAGATAGCTTAAAAAAAGCTTTTTAAATTTCGAGAACCACTAGTTCTAACTAGCAATAAAATAAACGATTATAACAACTTAATAAGGGTTTTGTTTTTGAATATTCGGTTGGCATATGGTAGAGGATGTGCAAGATCATTTAATTAATCACTGTTCTCAAGGTATTATCATTCGGAAATTGCTTGCGGCCTTGGTTCTTCGAACTTCACCTATGTTGGGTCGTTGGCATATTATATCGGATCGCAAGAGCGGCGGAGCTAGAATATTTTGTAATAGGATTCAATATTAAATTTATGTTTTTAATATTAAAAATTAAATAAACTAACATAATATATATTTTTATTTTCATTTACTTTTAAATTGTAATAGTTTCAAAATTAATGATAAACAAGAGCGAAAAAATTTTAACTAAGCACTTCTGCAAAAAATAAAAATAAAAATAAAAAATATATTAAGGCTCAATATAAAATATTTTAATTAAATTTATATGTTCTTATATATTTTACTCTTTAAAATCACATCCTTCGATATTGATATATTTATAATTTGATATAATAGTAACCAAATAAAAGAAGAGAATATGTTAAAATTAAAGGCCCAAAGTAACCATGACAATTAATTGTATTAATCTTTCGGCACATCTAATAAAATAAAATCTATGTATTAAAGATTTTTCAATATAAAATAAACTACAAATCAAAATAGACTACAAAATTACATATTCAACTATATGTTATTTAATGAATTTTGTTTTCAAACAGATAAATTGACCAAATCAAATATGGGATTCAATAGTGTAATATCTTTTGAATACATATGGGGTTCAAATATTGCACATCTTTAAAAAAAAATTCATTTTGTAAGAGTAAAATATTATTTATAGTTGTATTATTCATAATTTAATGGGTCAATTGACCCCATTCCATGCATGTAGCTCCGCCACTGGCAAGAGGAAACGCTGAGAGCGAGCACCCGGTAGTCCGGTACAGCCTAGCTACATAGTTCTTTTTTTTTTTGAGATGGAATAGATAGGTTTTCATTTGATAGATTTTCAATAATTCATAGCTTATCCCAAATAGTGGGGATAGTGATATATAAATGGTTGAGTCTTTAATTATAAAGCCAATTTTGAAGCGATCCTAGCATTCTAGGAAAGTATATTTCAGTCGACCAAATTTTAGGAGCAATATACGTACACTTTTGTCACAAAAATGCATCTTCGGAGCAATAATTTTAGAAGTCCGCATCTTCGGAAATATTGTAGAATACACAAGAATATATAAACCATTAATTAGATCAAACATACAAATGAACTTTTTATGAAATGATCAATTTTAAAACTCACATTTAACGATTCTTGCAATAGAAAAAACTATCATGTGGAATCTGAAATCATGTAGTCAATGTGTTAGCAAATACTGTGAAAAATAAGCCAAAATTATCTACTTGCAAATGTTAAAAATCATCGCTAGTACTAAAGATAAAGTTCATCAAATTGATTTCAAATACTATTTGGAGTGCTATATATTTATAATTTGAGTAATGTTAGAGTAAAAGGTGTTTGCAACTTGAGCTAGTGAAATGCAATCAAATCTCAATTTTTGAGATTATAACAGCCAATCCGAATTATTCAACTTGTTATATTCATAATGAATTCTCCTCGGAGATCAAATTTTATATTTTTTTTACTATTTAAAAAATTCTCTATCTAATTAGTTTGGGCCCTCCAATTTTAAAACATCCAAAAAAAATAGTTATTTTTTTTTCTAAAAAAAATATAAATTTTGGTCTAAAAAAGTTCAATGTGAAGAACACATTGAGCGGTTCGGATCGGTTGTTTGAAATTTCAATAGTTCAGTTCCGGATCGCATGATGTCGAACGCAATTTACTCTAGCATTGTAATTTATATACATTGCATCTTAAAATATGAGTTAAGATCTATTAAGGACGTTTTAATAAGTGTGATCATTTGATATTTCAACAAAGATCATAAAATAACGACCATTATAACCTATTCAATTCACTTGATGAACGAACATCAAGTTTTATATTTTTTTTATTTATATCCTAGTTTTAAATTAAATATAGTGTAGTTGTAGCAGCGTAAATTTATTTTAGCGGTCTCGCCCGCATATTGCTAACAAAAATTAGTAATATGGTATCCATGAACCTCGATTCATATTTACCGGGGCGCGTATATTACTTTTAATTTCATTTCTGCACATACCTTGAAAAAATAATAATATATACTTACAAGAGCAAACAGTATAATGGGTTTTGTCGCTCCTTGGCAATGAACAATCGGGGTTATCATATTTTGAGCAGTAAATTGATTTAGTTTGTACAATTACGTCAAATGCAGTGTACGTATTAATTCCTAATTAGGTATCAACGGGGATCACAAAAAAATTATAAATTGTATCTTTTGTGCCATGACAAATACTTATATTTGCATGTCTAAGACCCGCCTCCAAAAAAGTGCGACCCGTGCCACACTACATCGTCCAATTATTAATACCGATCAGTGCAAACTTCTCTAGTTAGGTTTTTTTTTTTTTTTTTCTTCTGTAGTTAGCTTAGCTATATATATGTCTAGGTTCATTGAATTAGGAACATAGCAGTCCAGATCATACACCATAACCATGAAAAATTTCCTTTAATTATTTTGTAAGTCAAGGCAAATTTGATAATCTTACTAGTGCCCAGTTCTGCAGGTACTGTAAAACTTGTACAAATTTTACAATACATTTAGTTATATTGAATATATAGAAAAATATAAAGGTGAGTATTTATATTTTAAATTTTAGTCATGTCTAGAATTATTTTAAAATATAAAGTTTGACTCAACTTCACCCTTGGAAGCTAGAATTATATTGTCTTGCTAAGTTTCACTTAATTAAGCTCTCATTAATTTATATGTAATCTATCAACACCAGCTCCTTCGGGGAAAAAGAAAAAAAAAATAATAATGAGGGAAAGAAGAATGCACACAAAAGCCTAATGTATTTAGTTACCATGCCACTACGTCATTTAGAAAATTGTTAATTAACATCCAGTTTAATCTCAGTTCATATATAGGCACTGCGGTAATCAAATTACCCATGTTGTTAATCCAATGCAAAATGTCCCTAACAGTTTATTATGCGAAGGTACATCCTGTCTAGATTCATTGAATCTGGGATGTTAGTACTATATATGGTCTCTAGATATATATATATATAGAGGTTGGCTAAAATGCTTTAGAAAGCATAAGGGTCTATGCTTTAGACTTTTGAATCGTTGGATGTGAGTTTAGATGCGTGCAAACTAATGATCGAATGGTTGAGATTTATGCGCTGAGGCGCTGAGCTCTCTCCGTCAAATTTTATTTTTCCGTATAAGTTCCCTCTCCGTTAGTCATATTTCATTTGTCCTTCTCTCTTCCTTTCCGTAGTTCTCTCCTCTTATCTCAGCTCTCCCGATCTGTCTTGTGACACAACAGAATCAGTACCTATCTCCATTCTCTCCCTCGGCCCATCTTGTCAATAATTGTTTCTCTCACCTCTCAGTTCTCTCACTTGACAGATAGAGAGCCAAGAGTAGCCTTAATCCCCGTCACTCAGGAGATGCACTAAAATTGCCCAAATCTGTACCGTCTATATATCCAAATTAAGCCTATTAAAAAGAAAGGAGGTGAACTGAAATTGGTCGAAGATCATTTCATCCTTGCCAGAAAAAAAAAACAAGTGAGAAACAAAATAAATTACAAATATAAATTTAATTTTACCAATCATTCGTGAAACTTGCTTGTCCATCAAATTTAAGTGAATATTTTCACACAATCTGAACTTCCTTTGCAATTTATATTTCATTACATGTGTAATTCCACCTCTGGCCTGAATTACCATTGTTAAAATGTCAATTTTTTCACAGAATCAAAACGTGTTGATTGGTTAATTGAAGCAAATTCTCAAAAAGTGTCTTTTCAAACAAGTAAACTACATCAAGGAAAATTTGTCCTAAATTTGGAAATGATTTTCTAATATAAAACTAATTTGACACCATGATTAGCATGAGAGAGTGTAACCAGGTGGTTTGTCAATTCGTAATAGGAGGAGCCGTGAGTCCGTCTAGGGTTTCGAGGTGAGAGAGAAGGGGATGGACTAAGGTTTGGATCTGTCGGGGAGAGGCGTGAGGTTGGAGCTGGAGAGACAAATGGGGCGGAGAAGGGGAAAGGTGAGTGCTGAGAAGGTGGAGAGAACAAGTGACGAAGGAAGAGTATTTTTTTTTACTATTTTAATGAGAGGTGTTGCAGCATAGAGGACGAGAAGGTTATCTCAAACGGAAGGGAGAAAAGTGCAAACGGTAAAAATTAAGTTGAATTGACGGAGAAACAGAGACCTCAGCGCTACAAATTTGAGCCATAGGATTAGATCAACGCACAAATCCCCACGTGATCCGACGGTTTAGATGTTTAAAGCACAGACCCACTATGCTTTCTAAAGCATTTTAGCCAATCTCTATATATATATATATATATATATATATATATATATATATATATGTTAACTTATCCGTTATACCTGATACAATATTATTTTATGTTCATTTCATCCCCAACAAATAAATAAATCCATAAGCGCGCGCGCACAGATCCATATTACGCACCAACGAAGTCTGAACAACAAAGTCTTCAACTTTAAATGAAATACTATATAAGAATTTCATTTGGAAGCAAGTAAAGAAAAAGTTCATTTTAATTCAGCAGAATAGTTCATCATAAGAATTTCTTTGACAGTAGCATTTCTCATTTTTTTATTTTCATCTTGATGGAATTCGGAAATATGATTCCATCAAATTACACAAACTGAACTTTATGTCCTTCTCTTCTTCCCTTCCAAACTGCCAATGCGACACAAATTTCATGCATATTTCTTGTTTTCTCGTTTCTTCTTCATCGATCTCTCATCAGCCTGGACAACAAAGTGTCTGATTTTTATTGGTTTAAGAAAATATAAAAGCTTATACGGGACTAAATACATGATAAATTATAAAAAAAATTGATGTGTATTAAATAAATTATAAATTAAATGATGCATTTTATTGGTTTAATTAAGAAAATATAAAGGCGTATGGGATTAAATACTTTAAAAAAAAAAAACCTTGATGTGTATAGATTGAATTACAAATTAAATGATGTATTGCATGCATCAACACATCGCGCTGGTCATGTAATGCTATAACTCGTATTCTGTTGGTTTTAACTTTCACCAGTGTCATCGCAGAAGCACGACAAACCACTAAGTTTTACATGTTGTATCATTATATTTCACGACACACTACTACTACCAACATGATCATATTTTTGCACGATACAATTAACATGACATACACAAACGAAAATTACTAATTTTTTTTTCATTTATTATTGCGTTGTAACTTTAAGTCTGACATGATTACTCAAAGAGGAAAGAGAAAAGAATACGAGCTAGCTACTTAGCTGTATTATGTTATAATTTTTTTTTTGGGCGTTTAATTAACAGCCATAGGCCAGTAGGTAAGTGGACTTTTTTATTTGCCTTTTGAAAATTCCAATTGAGATCAGGTACGTAGCTTTTTCTTTTCTTTTTTTTTTCTTCGAGGATTAGGCCGCTGATTTCCGAAGCGGATCGTCTCTTGTGAATCTTGTGATCTTCTGCGGCGTGTTATGGTAGTGTACAAATCAAATGGGTCGCTGCAGGCACTCCATTAACGTGACGCTACAAAAACAACCCTGTTACACTAATAACATTGTCTGTTAATTTTTTTAATTAAGTGATAACATTTTCTGTAGAATTAAGATATTTTCAAAATTATTCAGAGGTAATGTTATAAGTACGGCCTTATGAATTTTACGAACCCTAATGGTCAAAATGAACTAGTCGTTAGATTTATTTTTCTTCGTCCCCATTCTGATTCAAAATAATTCGACTAATCTTTTTTCTCTCTTCATACCGTCTGTCTTACTCGTCTACATATAAAAAACTAATCATATTTTTCTTTCTTAATAAAGCTAGTACTTGTTTAACCTTATTAAAATGATTCATGAGTTTAATATAGTTAATCAAAATTGCATCAGTTTGTAAAACTATTCTCAAAGTTTTTTAATCGTTGCGATTAACATGTTCGTTGAAGCATTATTGCTGAGCATATATGTCTACCACTAAATCAAAAGAAAAGGCTCAAGGGATCACTTTGTCTGATCTCCCTTGTACGAGAAAAATATTTTCGCTTCCACCATTATAAAAAACAAAAATCCTACACTTTTGTTGCCATATAAAATAATTTTTATCCTACTTAGTCATTTATTTAAAACCCTCTGCCTCCCAAACTTTTAAAAAATTCCAGCTGTACCATATCAAAGGTTCCCCATAAAAGTCTATTTTTTTTTAAAAAAAAAAAATAATGTTTCCAGTATAATTATAACTCGGTGCAGAACTTCATGAGTACAAAAAAATGTTATCGGAAATAATTAATCTACCTCGAATATAAGTAGTTTATGAGAACAATTCACGAGGTTGTCCATGTGGAGGAGCCAATATATTATACTAACTAACGCTAATTTCGCACGTTGCGCGATTCATTTCTATATGAATATGTTATTAAATGGTTGCACGATTTATTTCATGTTATATAAAAAAAATGGCATAAAAAATTGAGAATATTATTCAAATATTATATAAAACTATCACAGAAAATCCTAAATACTATTTTGCCACAAAAGATCACGTGCCACAGAAGATCCGGAGCACTACCCTCTCACGCTGGCTAAGATGAATACAGTTATAATAAGGGAAAATTATATATTTTTTTTCAGTTTTTTTTTTTAAAAAAAAAAACAAAATAAGCGGTCCTCCCTTCTAAAATGTTCAGAAAATTGTCTTTCGTTTTGCTCTCATTCTCATTTTAAATATTGTTGCCTTCCTATCCGGTACATGATTATAATAAAATTCAAAAGAAAGCGAAAATTATGAAGCTTGCTTACTGTTTTGGGAGGCAAAAGAATTATCGTAAGATTCTTTAACAGATGCGCACAATATATAGATAATAGGACAATATCAATTCATTGATTAATGGAAAATTTAAAATTGAGTTGTTCAATTACTGGAGCGACACGTCAGCATGCAAAGCATGCTCTGGTGAACATATGCTCGAATATCCTCTCAAACTTCAGAAATAAAGAAGCGAGTTGCTAGAAGATGACACACAATGATAATATTAAATATTAAGAGGAAGCGATGTGTGCGCAGAGAGATTGCTAATAAAGTAGAACAACATTTCGAACAATATTAAGAGTGTATTTTATAGTGGATTATTTAAAAAAAAAAAAACTATAGATAAGTAATGATCAATCGTACATAATTTTAAGCAAAAGGTCTATTTTTTTAAGACATATAAAAAGTCAGTTCATTGCAGAATTTATCGTACTACTTGTTGTAGTAATTTATTGGAATAGTAAGCGTAAGTGTTGTGCTTAATTTCAGCTCATACGAGAAGGTTTTTCATTTTTGTACGTTTAATTTTTCTGTTCGTGTTTTCGGTAAATGGAACTTTGTGGATGATAGTACAAATTTTCAAATTATTTAAAGTTTTCTAGAAAATGGTGCAAATTTATCTAGACAGCGAACCTCATTTTCAGAGTACTGCCTAACTGCCTCTACCTCCTCAAAAAAAAAAAAATACAGAGTACTACTTTTATAATTAAAAAAACAACAACAAATTGTCTTTGGGACTCGAGACGGTCACACGCGATTTAATTGAATAATATATCTGGGAAAACTAAAAGTTACAATCCCATCCCTCTATATTTTTATTATTATTGAAGCAACCTCATGTTTCTTCATCAAATTTCATGTAGAAAGCAAAGGCCTCCATGCCTTATCCCCGGAGATTGCTTTGCTTTAATTTTCAATTTACTAGTCACACTAGTGCTTAAATTGAAACTGATGTCCCTTAGCCAATCTCCTCCATTCCTATACGTACACACACATATATTAAAAGGAAAAAAATTCTAAAATAATTTTCAGGTTCGCTTACGGTCCCTCTTAAAAATATAATAAATATGAGGTAGACTAAAATCAATCTGATTGATGAGCCCGTCAGCCGTGATTATATTTTAATTTTTGAGATTCTAACAGTCGATCCGAACCATTCAATACGTTCTCCATGTTGAAATCTCATTGGAGACCAAATTTTACATTTTTTTGGAAGATTTTTAGTATTTTTTTGAGATTTTTAAAATTCATTGTTATTGAAGTGTCCAGAATTGTTTAGATTAAGAATTTTATAAAATACCAAAAAATATGAAAAAAATTTCAAAAAAAAGTAAATTTTAGTCTCCAATGAGATTTTAACATGAAGAACGTATTAAACTGTTTAGGTCGGCCGTTAGAACCTTGAAAATTGAGATATAATCGCGACTGATAGGCTCATCCATCACTCGTGTCTGATTTTAGTCTACTCATAAAATATACAAGATTATGCTATACTTTAGTTTATCTGTATTGAACCGAATATTATTCTAGGTAATATGCTTGTCTGATCATATCAAATGATCAACATTCGACGTTCAAAAAAAAAAAAAAATGCACATTCGCTTTCAAGTAATCTGGTATTGTTTACATTCGTCATCGTATCTAAAATAAATACTGAGACACGAGATTCTATTGGTCAAAATTGGCAGCTGACCAAGAAAGCCATAATTTTTTTTTTGTAAGATGAGGAACTACTTTTTTACGAAATTCTTTTAGGCAATAGGTCTATGTGTCCCAAATTAATCTTCTTATTGTTGCACCGTGCTCGCCAGTTTGACATTGAAGAATACCTCTAACCTTTAATTCTTGACCATTTTCGTTTTTTATCTATATATTTTGTTAGCAATTTTTTCCTTTTCACGAATTTAGTTTATAAGCAATAATACAGTGCCCAAATCTAGTTTTTGCACTATTTTTCTTGAAAAAAAAAATGTTTCACTAATGCCTGGTACTTGTGATTTGACTTCCAAAAAACTAGACTAAATTAACAAAATGTATGGCCTTCTTCAGAAATATTCGCAAGTTATTCTTCAGAGAATCAGAGTTATTTCCTTCAACAGAAAATCTTTTCGGAGAGGACCTAGTTTAAACATATTTTTATCGAACAATGATGAGTGGAGTCAACTTGCAAACAACGGTTAATGAATTTAATAATATAAAACATAAATTAAGCACGTTTCTCCATTTTATTTGTCAACTTACTAGTATTACAATTTACAAATGATATATAGCTGTTTGTTGATTGCGATCGACTCTCCAGCTAATTAAGACAAATAAAAGCAAAAAATTAACGATGATCAAAGAATAAGATACGCAAGGAATAAACATGGTAAGTATCATAAATTAACTATGAATATTAATAGATTATGTTTAACCATATAAGTGATGATGTGGCGAAAAATATAAGCACGTGGAGATACGGGGGCAAATCTTTTATTAAAATCTTAATTTCATTTTCGTTCTGATATTTACTTGCTTTTTTTTTTTTGATAAATTCTTTCATTACGTACGACTAACTCAAGACTTGTCAAAATTTTACGATGCATACTAAATTCTTTACCAACAGAATGTTATTGTTACATAAAAGGGTCTTAAAATAATATAATCATCGCTTTTCACATTATTTGCCATAAGGCCAAACAAGCTAAACTTGACGTTAGCTTTTCTCTCAGCCTGGAGTGATCAAAAGAGATTTGATTTAATTAGGATACTTCTTTTCTGCGGAAAATTTACAATATTAACTTCCTTTTGCCGTTATCTTGGGCCAATGAACGCTTTTTTTTTTTTTTTTTTTTTGAAGAAAATATAAATAGATCGAGTTTTCATCTTTTTTTTTTATTTAAATATCCCTGTGATTATAAACTTTAATCTTTGCTCAAAATAGATTGCCCTATATATACACACACACACACACACACCAATATATAAACTTAATACCGATTATCGTCAACATACATTTTAAATCCTTAAAATAAAAGATAATCCTAACATACAACTAATATGAAATTTTCTATATTTTTCCAAAATTTGCTTATTGGGTTTCTGTGGAAGGTTAAAATAAAAGATTCTCTAGTACTAAAATATCTGCATTATATATATATTCTAGGTTCTAGGGAGTATGCGTGTTTGATAATATAAAAAATCACATTCGTACTCTAAATCCAGTCTAATTTACGTCCGTCATTGTATCTTGAAATAAATAAAACAATATCGATTGAGACAAGTCGAGATTTTATTGGTTATACAAGTAAAAGCTGACTTAGAAATGCCATGATTTTTCTGACATATATAATTTTTCCTCGTCAGTTACTTCATTTAGACGAAATAAAATTCAGCAATGATCTCTGTCTGCAAAGCTCCTAGCTTTCTAGCTGTTGCAAAATGCACGCCATTTTGACCTTCTACATGCAAAGAAAACAGTAATCATTTCCCATTATCACTTCTGATCCTTTTAATTTCGTTATCAATTAATTCATTCCCAAGAATTTAACCAATATATGCGACCGTCCGTACGTAGCTCTAGTTGTTGCACTAATGTTCAATACCTTTTGACTTTACAAACAATGTCACCAAACAAAATGTAAGGCCTCACTTACCTAAATAAATGTGCTATAGTAAATGAAAATTAAGAGTTATTTCCTTCAAAAAAAAAACACTTTCCCGGATGGATCTAGTTTTCTTCAAAACATTTTTGTTTTTTAATAATTACAAGTGGAGTCAACTCGCCAGCGGGGAGTGATTTTAGCGATATTAAAATATCATATTAAGCACGTTTCACCATTTCTTTTTTTGTCAATTTGGTGTACAATTAATACAGTAAGTAGTACTATCGATCTTGACTGTCCTGTTAAACCAAATACTGCGAACCTAAAAGATGACCCAAGAATAGATTCGCACACAGTAAACACAGCAAGGATTGTAAACATATATATTCAAAAAATTAACATCAATTGGTTATAGTTTTTAAATATAAGAACGTGCATAAATTTATCATTAAGATCTTAATGTTATTTTCATTCTATTTTTAATTTTATCCCGTTTGCTTGGTTTGATAATTCTATTCGACGTATATGTATTCTTGATTTTGGCGAGGAAAAAAATCTTGGGCTCCTAAAATAAATAGAGAGATTATATGTCGTCTTGGAGATTTTATGTTGTGAAATGTGGCTGGAAATCTGGAATTGGTGAAAAACAATAATTGGAGCACTAAATACACTATAAATGCATTAAGCACTGTTTTGTGTATTATTGGACACGTATATTCATGATTTTGCGAGAACAAAATTTCAAGCTTGTAAAGACAATATATAGATATTATTATCTGACGTTTTAATTATTTAGTGCTGAAAATGTGAGAAGAATTGTTGATTAAATACATTAATAGACTCACATAATACATTGTAATAAATGCATGTCGGGGTAGAGTTTTGTGTGTGTATTATTCAACATATCCTGATAAATTAATGTCAGCCCCGGCAAAAATTTATGAATTCTAGTAAATTAAGGACAACATTAAGAGATTCTTTATTGATTTTGGTAATTTAATGATGAGAAATATGACAAAAATAGAATAAAATCGTCAATAGATGCATGAAATACAGTATAAAGTCATCACACTAATTTTGCGAGAACAAATTCATGAGCTCGTAGAAGATGATATGTAGAGATTACTTGTCGGAATCACATCCTCGACAGCGCAGCGGTTGGCAGCGGTTTCATCACAACCGTCCGATGAATGGTGGGTGCCCCGTGAATAATACCAAATTGATAGGTCCGAAAAAAATGACCATCAAGATTTGATCGGACGGATCGGACGAAATCGCTGCCAGCAATGCGCTGCCGAGGATTTTGGTCCATTACTTTTCGGTATAGGACGTGATTTGTGAATAAATATGAGAGAAATTGACTAACAACGTTAAATACACTAGAAAAACATTTATTCCGACATTAATTGTTTTATGCGTATTTTAATTGCTTCAGCAATATTGTTTCTGGAGAGGATTTTGTTTTTTTTATCATTTTTAATCAAATAATGATATATGTAGTCAAACTGCAATGAATGAATTTAGTAATATAAAACATATATAGTATTAGGCACGTTTCTTCACTTTCGTTGTCAATTTCGTGTTACAATTTACAAATGATGCAGCGATACTGCTCATCTGACTTTCCTGCTACACCAAAAAATGCCAACAGTAAACGATGATTAAGGAACAAGATCTCACACAGTAAACACAGTACGAATCATTAACATATTCGATGATTAGCTGGTTATAGACTTATAGTTTATATATAATAGTAATTTGGTGAGAAATTAATATAAGCACGTGTTGAAATTTATTTGAAGAAGTCAGTTATACACTCCACCCAAAAAAAAGAAAGAAAAGAAAGAATAAAGGACAGCTCCGTTCTCGTTGGTCAACAAGAAACTGACTCCGTCCTTTCTCTTTTGGTCAACTATATACTGTACTCTGTACGACGACTTGTTCAAAATTTGTCAAAATTAAATGCAAATAGTATCATATTCTTTATTATTATATTGTTACTGTAACATGATTCTTTCAAAAAAGTTAATTTCTTTTTTTTAACAAAAAAGAAGTTAAATAATTTTGATCTCCATCAAGGCTCCAGCTTTGTTTAAATTTCTAATGTCGAGGCTCCTAACTTTGTTTTACAATGAACTCTTCATCCTGATTTCTAATTCACAACATCCACTCAATATACGTTGCTTTTGTCATTAGACTAAAAATGAATTGTCAAAAAGTTAAATATGACCCTCATCCTGGCATCCCCCGTCTTTGTTTTTTTTTTTAAAAAAAAAAAAATTTCTCAATGGGCAGACGATAAAAATTCCATTCACATCGCTCGCCCTGATGTTAATGTTTCAAAATTTATACAAGTTGGCGTCAAGTGTTAATACGCACATAATTTAAAGTCAATGATTGATCATTTGCTAAGATAATTCTTTTATAGGTTTATACAATTAATAATTTTGCAGTTGATATTTAGCTAGTTAAAAACCAAGTAACTAGCACTTCTTAATAACTGATATTTACAGGCCAAGCAACTGAATCGATTCTTCATACGTCTGCCACGTGTGATGATTCGTAGTTGAACTGTAGACTAGCAAGCATTCTCTAAATACTAATATATCATTTTCCTTCTATTTTTTCTTTCGTCCATTTTGGTCATATTACTCATAGCGGCAGGATTCATGAACCTAAATATTTTTCTTAAGTTGATCAAATGATTCAGTCCTTCCATTCTTATCCTTAACACTTGATAAAAACCACAGCCATTTGGTCTATTTCGATCATACAACTGTTATATATTATACACAGAACATCTAAAATCTAGACAAGCGTCCTTTGGTAAATGAAATGCAATACCTATCCCACAAGAATACTCGTAAATCATAATTTCTATCCCCCGTTCTCATCGTAGAATTGAAAACCGGTCTCCAATCCCATTAAGTTTGTGACTTATATTAGATTATCACAAGCTTTTAAAAAACTTAATTTTATCTGTTTTATTACCTTGTAGTTAATACCGCACCATTGTTTTATCGCCGTTTTATCACCACATAATAATTTTATCATTGTTGTATCGTCGATAAACTCTAAATCACCACTCAACTGTACAAATCTCATTTTAAAACATCAGATAATTATCATGACTACACAATGATAGAGTCGAGATTCAAAACTGTCATTGGTGGTGTCGAATAAACAGAAGCCATATGAGCAGGGGGTCCTAATTAGAATTAAGTACTAAAACAGTGTACGGGATATAATACTGGTATCAACCACAGATACCAAAACCAACATGGAAATACCGTTCTTTAATTTGTTTTTGATAAAACAGAAAATTTATATTGTACGTTGAGAAGAACAAATAAGCAAAACAAAACTCTAATGCTCACATTTTTAACGAAACATCCTTCCGCCTCTTCTGTTATTTAACTAATAACTATGTACATGCAGTACGTGCGAAACGAATCTGATATGGACATAAAAATGATGGAATCATCCTTCACTTTCTATGAAGAAGAGATGAGAGGAACCCACTGCCTGCTGATTTTTTCTGATTTGCAACAGGAATTACCTGTAATATTTGGTATAATCTTAAAAATTGTCAAAATAAAGTAAACCTTCCAAAAAGGAAACAGCCAACTTCTCACATAGCGCATAAATCCCTTGCATACAACCTACCAAAACATAACATATCAAGGGAGAATGCACTAGCTTGTTGCGTGCATTTCTTTTTGTCGTTTGAAACTATTTAAGCCTCCTTTTAACAAGTTCTACTTTTTAAAAATTCATCATGACTTAAAAAGAAGTAATAAAATCAAATGCTTTATAGGCTTAACTAAAACAAAATAAACAGTAGAAAGGTACCTCCTTTGCAATGCCATCGAGAATATCTAATATCTCAGAGAAGTTGGGTCTTAAAGATGGATCATACTGCCAGCACTTTCCAAGCAACTCCACTATCTTGGGGTGTGTACCCTCTGGAATTGTGGGTCTCAAACCCTAATATATTTGACTTGTTAACTGTAGGTCTGTAGCATACATTTTGTTATATCATCGAATTTTGGTACATGTGTCATCTTCTTAAAATTTTGGTGTAAGGGGCAGGAGCACCACTACCCCTACATTATGATGCAAAAACATTAAGGTATTTTTATTTATTTATATATTTTTTTTGAAGGTTGGTTTGAAACCGACGATTTTGTTATAAGAAATTTGAAAATATTGCTCTCTCCGTGAATCGAACCAAGGACCACTTGGTTGGTGGAATAGAGCGAAACCACTGGGCAAAACAACCCAGCTTCAAGGTATATTATTGGACCAGATAATATTCAAAAACTCAGCTTTGGCAAAAGAAATTGATGTTGTGTACCTTCTGAACAACAGCCACAGCTGCTTGAAGTGGTGTTAGCTCTTCATAAGGTAACTGAAAATAACAATAATAAAAATTAGATAACACAAAGTCAAGTTCCAAAATTTATGCGAGGGATTGCTTGATGGTCCCCGAGGATCACCCTTAAGTCCTTATGGCACACCCAACATGATAACATACATCAATTTTTAGTAAGAGCTATGCAGTGCATATACTTCCACTATAAATAGTTTCATGTTGGGCTCTCAATAGGAATTCCAGTTTTAAGTAGAAAGACAGAGATAAACAGAGAAGTCGCCCTACTACATACAGAAGAAAGATAATTGTGCCAAGATAATGTTTAAGAACCCACAAAAAACTTACAAACATTTGGGACCAACACAGGATGCTGTTTTAGGGACAAAATCATGACTACTTGGAATGTATTAGTAAATGAGTGTGAAACTGATTCCACCTTTCCAGATAGCAACTCCCAAAGTACGATGCCAAAGCTGAAGACATCTGCCTTGTGATCATATGGCTTGTGCTCTATTACCTACACATATAAGCAATAAAGAATATAATCATGTGTTGTGTGTGAGAGAGAGAGACAGAGAGAGAGGCAGACAGACAGATGGAGAGTGTACCTCAGGAGCCATCCAACGGTAGGTCCCAGTTTCAGCAGTCATTACACCAGACTGGTCTTTGACACGTGCAACTCCAAAATCTGCCACCTTTACAACCTGACATATGGAAGGCAAAACCAAATGATCTTACAAGAAGCAAAAGACCATAAAAGAAAAGTTGCTTCATGTGAACTGAATAACATAACAAGAAGTTCCAAGCTCAAGGAATAGAGTAGGCATTTGAATGCCAATTTTAGCCCCTTTTAATTATAGATTGATCAAATATCAAAATATCAAAATACGGACATAAGAATTTAAAATTCAGTAATATGATCCCTAACCAGTAACCATTGCATCTGACAACTACAAAAATGGTGCAATTTGGTCCATCAACTATCACATTAAGGCTATATTTTAGGGAATGTATCTCAGTAGATTGAAAATTGTTGATATGGTTAAAGTCAGCTAAGGTCTGTGTTCAGGTTATAAGTAACAAAAAAGAACCATAAGAGGATGGAAAGCAATGGTTTATATGAGAGAATATATGCACCACTCATCTCTAGCTCTTGCTTGCATGTGATAACTGGAGAATTTTCTCATCTAATATATTAGAAAATTCCCGTCTGGTGCAATAGAGAAGTTAAATTTTTCACTGTAGACAATGAATTGCACAAGCTGGAGAAGATGACTATGGATAAAAGAATGTACTTTTAAAAAAGAAGAGTGAAGAATAGTAAATTTCTTCCCAGGTCAGTACATTCTGTCTTTAACACAACTTGGTTGCTCACTTTGATTTGTGCCAGCCACTAAACTTTCAATTTTGTTCCAACTAGTTAACTTTATCTAAATAAACTAACAGTGTGAGATGGACAACTTTTGACATAGTAATCATTGTTCCTGGTGCAGGCAACTTTTGCTGAAATGGACAAAGATCTCAGTATTATGTTAGTTTAGGATGGAGAATGGTACACATTGACTTGATTGGTACGATCCTTAAGTGCAGTTACTTCAAAGGTGTTACCAAGGCTAAAGTTTTATTGATCTCTAAAGATTTTTCCAGTGAAGAAAAGATGTCTGATCAAAATTATCAGAAATAAAAAGAAGCATTAGTTAGCTGTTAATATATATATATATATAATTCATACCTCCTTTTCATCCATAAGAAGATTTGCAGTCTTTAAATCTCTATGTATAATGTTACATTGGTGCAAATAGTCCATTCCCTTTGACACATCTATTGCAATACGCACCACAGCTGGTAGTTGGAAAATACCCCCATAATTGTGAATAAGGTCAAACACACTCCCTCCGTTCATAAACTCTGTCCATAACAAATTTAAATGTTTAACATAAAATGCAATAAACAATTTTGAAGCTAAAGAGAAGCACTAAAGAAGATAACACTGTTGTACCAGATTGAGAAAAATTAAGAACGCATTTATTAAAAAGAAAATATGAAGGGGAGGAGTGGGACAAGGCGTTGATCTATGCACACCTGTAACTATACATAAAATGGGAGGTTTTGTGCAAGCACCAATAAACTGCACGACATTTTTGTGTCTAACCTTTCTGCAGAGAATAAGATTATTATTAAGTTATTATATTTGTTATTATTGCTAACACTATCATAATTGTACTATAATTGTTAAATTTTGACACAATCACAAGCACAGATAACCATAATGTATTATATGAAACTTTGTATGTCTGTTAAGAATTCTTTTGTTGTTTACACTTAAATTTTTCAAGTTTTGTAAGGACGCGTAGAAATATAAATATTACTTAAAATAAACAACCAAACCTCATGATATATATCTCTTGGGCAAACTCACGCAACATATCAGGGGACACAATCTCAGGCTTCAGTACTTTAATTGCCACATCTTGGCTACAATATGTTCCTCGAAAACTATCAAGAGGAAGGAAAGAACAACAAATTATAATTTTAAAAACCCAAAAAGGAATATACTGAAAACTTTCAAAATTTTGAACTTACAGATCACCGTATGACCCCGATGCAAGTTTGCTATCAAATGCAAGGAGCTTTGGATCTATTTCCCAATCGTCAGTTCCATCTGTGGGTATGGAGACAGAACAACTTGGCAATTCTTCTCCAACTGCTTCAACTTTAGGTAGTATTGGTTGAGCCAGAGTCCAAGCTTTACTCTTGCCACAAAAAAAAAATAAAAAATAAACACTCAAAAGTGTAATCTAATTTTGCTACGAAAACTATAAAATGTTTATACCTAAACGGCTAAACAAGTATATGCACAAATTGAAGACGAATACTTGTTCTAAAAAAAGTTTCAAGATAAATGAAGAACCGCAATGAAAAGAAAAATGAAAAATGGTGATGCCATCTTGTCATTTGGCATGTTGTCTGCATATCTATCACTGGCTTCATTTAAAGAAACTAAAAGATTTTGTATGACTTTATGTTCTGGCAATACAATCTTTTTATTCATGGATTAAAGTGTTACCTTAGCATTGTCTATTTGCTTCTGCAATGTGGCCCTGAAGAGGTCATTTTCCTAATTTTTTTTCCAAAATATCAAATTAAATTAGCAACTCTATCAATAATATGGAATAAAGACAATAGATGGATAGATCCTAGAATGTATGCTACTAAAAGCAAGAACTTCTTGCATGCCCCTGCAAAAGTTCAAAATACCATATACCTCTTCAAAATGTGAAATATCCAGGATACTCTGTTAAACAACTGAATTATCACATGTACCCTCGCTGGCATATTCCATCCATCAAATTGTTGAAGATCCTACATATTGCTGGAATTGCCTCATTTAAGATCCAACATATCTTTTGAGAATATTGAAGGATATAGAATAATATTATAGCATTTATGAAATAAGACTATGCAAGGAACTGTACAAAATTTACTTTTTCATTCTTTTAACATAGTTATTCAATAAAGGCCAAATGACAGTAGAAGTTCTGGTGACTAGCTTTACAGGAGCATCTGATACATAGATTGTTATGCAGAACTGTTCATGCTAATATGGTAACAACATTTCTAGGGTAATATGATATTTTGTCCTTTTGCAGGATAACAGGTGAAATTCCACCTAAATAAAGTTTCAACAGCAAAACAACTGGCTATGAACCTAATACGGACCTTATTGAGAAGATCTAGATTTCACTCATGCCTCACAAATTAAGTCATTGCTACTCATCCAACCAAATTTAAACTAAGTAGTTTGATTCAACTATTTCATGAAAATGTAATCCACTAAAAAGTTCTCTCTTTTGAATGTATTTATCATCTGGTTGTTTACCTGATAAGATCTAGATTTCACTCATGCCTCACAAATTAAGTCATTGCTACTCATCCAACCAAATTTAAACTAAGTAGTTTGATTCAACTATTTCATGAAAATGTAATCCACTAAAAAGTTCTCTCTTTTGAATGTATTTATCATCTGGTTGTTTACCTGATAAGGCCAGCCATCGACAACAAAAATGATCAAGGAATAGCCATCTGAAGTTGAATATGCATGTGCTTCTCGTATATTGAGGTTCAGTTCAGCAAGCAATGTTGTAAGCTTAACAAAAAAAGAAAAACAAGGCATGAAATTCAGGAATCAAGTTTAAAAATTGAATATCAAATCTCAATTAAGTAAATTACAGAACTCATACTGACAATAATTGTTAGATACTGAGAATGTTTCTCTCATGATTCTTCATTGGGCCACTATTACTATGCTGGTACTATCTTCTTTGGAGGTTAAGACGAAACTAGGTACTCACCACACTAAGCTTTCCCAGATATCATATCATTGTTGCTTGATTGTTGCACTATGATGGTTGTTTCATTATAAAACAAGTAGCATGTTGCAATTTTTTTTCAAATAATAAACAAATAAATGGAAGTTCAAAAGCTCCTATTTGTGACTTTTGCAGTTCCAGGTTTCACCTAATTTACCTTCTAGAAAGGGGAACATTGTATTATTAATGGACCATATTAAATTGGAGCAAAAGAGTGTGAAAAGTCTAATCATAATTAAACATATTTTATTGCACAATTTATAGCTAAATCATCACATGTGGGAAACAAAACAAGAAATTTTACAATTTAAGTATCAACATGGGAGATGCATTATAAAAGGAATTTTACCTGACTGAGCAGCTTTGGCCTGTCCTCTGATGAAAAGATAATCTCGTGCATTGGCCTACCAAAGCATCAAAGGTTCAGAGTAACTTAACCAAAACCTATATCACAAAAAAGGAACATAATATGTTCACCAAATATACCTTTGAAGATCCACTTGGTTGTTAGACGGTCCTACTTCTGCCATGCAGTGATCATACATTACCTAAAAATAGTTTCATAAACTATAAACAGCTGCAGGATAAGTAAAGTTCAACCACAAATATAAGAATCTAGGGAATGCTTTAATTGTAGATTAAGAAAATCTAGATTTTAGATTTCCAAAGGAAACAAAAAGAGAATATATTTATATATGTACCAGAAAATTCTATACTTAATCAAGATTTATATTTGTTCCTCTGATATAAGGTGTGGCTTTGGGAGCTAAACTACATAGTCAATAATGGCAGGTGAATGAATGAGTCATAAAATAACTAATATACTTTCGCAGTTAAAAGAAGAAATGTTTAAAATATATGGGATGCCTCCATTCTCTACGAGATGTAAAAATTCTAGTCGAGAATAGGTCAAAAGGCATTGGCCTTGCCGCGTTTTTTACAATCTTAAAGATCCTGTTAGAGCAGATAGTGCTTACAAATATGTTAACAATGGTACGAGATTAAGGGTTTGTGACTGCCATGGGTCTCTGTATCAAGCAATAATGCTCTGGACTGTCTGAAGATGCATGACACGTACTGTTATAATCCAAGTTCTGAAGAAGAGAACTTGGAAACAAAACAAATAGAAAAGACAATTCTGCATTTTAGTCTTGCAGAACATTCGATGAAGTGCATACCAAGTCAAGAAGGGCAACCTCTAGTCCATTTTCTGAACAAATTTCCATTGTAAAAATATTTCGAGTAAAACCTTTTTAATGCAAAGTAATTTCATAAAATGGTTCTGAGTGTCACGCCTAGCTTTTATGCCATAAAATGGTTTGATACATAGATGTTACCCAAAGAAATTTCATAAAAAGAACATATTTTATAGTTTGTTTACGAACATGATCCTTCTTTCAGTACTTAAACAAAGTTATTGAGTAAGGATCCAATGCCTGTGTGTTTGATACCCTATCATGCCAGTAACTCTCTAATATTGTTGTGTGCATGTGTTATTCTTCCTTTTTTTTCACTACAAAAACGGCTTGTTGGATTTCATTTCTAGCCTACCCCAACTTGTTTGGGCCTAAAGGCTTTGTTGTTGTATATATATGACTTTCTCACTTACTGATCTTGTACAAAATGAATTTCAAATTTTTGCAATTGTTTACACAAATGAAATACTTTAGAAATAAAACAAGATCAATCCATCGCAATTGAAATAAAAATTTTGAATTTTAAACGAAAATAGGAGTTTCTATAGGATCCCTTCTCATAAAATTTATATGTACAAAGAAGTATTCAAACAACTAGATATTTAAATTAGAAGTGCTCGATTCTAGTGATTGGTCAACATGATGAGTTTAGAACTAAACAGTACCTGAGCAGCACAGATCTCAATGGTAGGTTGAAATGCTGGGTTGCGCCCTTGTTGAAGCAACCTCATATGAATCAAAACATCTTCTGGTCTATTCGAGTGTACATCAAAAGCATATCTACACAAAGGACAAAACATACACAATCAGCTGTGAAGTAGATGACAAGGTGATACATATTTACCGATTTCATAATAGCAGTACATCGATAGAGTAACTGGCAAGCAGCATCTTTTCCTGGTTGGTTCAAGGTTCGCATCAAGTTATCAATTGAACCATTTATTGGAACTTTCTAAACTAAACATTGATCAAAGCATGGAGATTGGAGAAGAGCACTAAATGCAAATGGTTTAATGTTATTGAGGGCCTGTTTGGTTCCTTCCCAAGCAGTAACAATTTGTTGGATTTTTAGTACATCTAGGCTTTTTCCTCCCAAGTCCGTATGTTACTATTCATTAGTGGCAATGGATCCAAAATCCCATTTCATTCTCTTCTTTCTTCACAAGTTACTGGCGAAATAAAAAGTTTAGGTCTGATTTGTTGCCTTTTCCCACAGCAGCTCTCACAAACTTTTGTATTTCTATAAGAAGTGAATTAGTAGCTTATCTCAATTAAAACCAAGGTGCAATATCCATTTTTATTTTCTTTCCAACCAAGGTGCAGTAAGTTCATTTCTTAGATTTCTACATATTTGCTTGGTAATGTATTAGTAACAGTGTAGTAGAAGTACGTTACGTCACATATACTAAGCAAAAAGTTACGATATAGAGTTAATGTTAACAATAATTTTTCAAATTTCCCCTCCAAAGTTTTATATTCGCAAACAAAAAGAACTGAACGCTCTCAACATCACAACTTGGCATTTATTAAATCATCAAGCAACTTGTTAATTGTCTCTAATCTATCTACTACATAAAGAACTACAACGGAATTAGATGTAAGACCAAATTTTACCAAAAAAATAATTTTAGATTTCCATGAACAAATGGACCTCTACTAACGACAGCGACGGAACAAAGTGGAAAAAGTTCCAGAATATTGCGTGTATACCCTTCAAATATAAGCATTTAGCGATGCACACCAATGATAAAAGTAGAAACTAGAAAGCAGTCTGGTTTTACTTCTCCCCGATTTATAGCACCTATGCCTCGTTAATAGGCACATGTATCTATCTCTTTTTCAAATTACAAACCGATCAACACGCAAGTTACCATTCATCCGAGGAAAAAACAAAAGGATGAAAAGAAAAGAAACAAACTAATCGATGCAAAGTGCAAAGTACTGCACAGTGCACTGATCAAAGTAGAGGAAGAAAAGAAGAGAGAAAGAGAGAGAAGGGATCGACCTGGAAGGGAGACGATCGAAGTGGGCCCAGAGCTGGTCAGGGAACATAGGAGAGAGGGAATCGGCGCAGGGGGCATTCATGAGCCGGTCTAGCACTTCGTAGTACACCTCTCTCTTGCTCCGTCGTGTTCGTACCATCTTCCCACAACTTTCCAGAAAGAGAAATGAGAGAAATGAAGGTTCGAGTTGAGACTTGAGAGAGACGAGAGAGAGACGAGAGAGGGATGGAGGCTTTTGTCTCTGCTATGTCGATTGATTGTAGACTTTGTAGTACAAGTGTACAACGGTTATATCTGTTCTGTATTATATAAGCTATGTGTGTCCCCACGTGAGGAGAGAGAGCCCTTTTCATACCTCCGATTTTTACTGTCTTTTACCAACATATTTTTTTCACAGCTTTTTAAGAAGAATATTTTAGAAAAATAATTAAGAAATAAAAGTGAGCTAAGACGTGAATTTACTCCAGAATTTCCGTATCATTTAGCAAAGTATTTCGTGTGATGAACAAAATTCACAGAATGATTGGATTTTATAATATAAAATATAAATACAAAAGAAAAATGCGATAGTGTTTTGCATTAATAATTTGTGATATCGGATCATTCTCGACAATTATATTTCACACATATTTACCGAAGTCATTGTTCTTTTTTCTTTTGCATAACGTCATGCATCAAATATTTTTTAAAATCTTGAAAATTGGAAATATGTTTTTTTTTTTAAACTGCTTGTAACCTTATTCTTAAGAATTCATACTGAGTATGATTATTTGACCAATCGTACTATTATAATGCTTCTAAAATACTAATTACAAATAAATTTTGAAATTCAACGAAATGATTGTTTTCATCAATAAATAATTGTCTTTTGAAAAATATTTGTATGTTTTATTTTGACTGTACATTTAACTCTACAATTTTTTTTGGTCGAGCTCGAGGAGGAATATTCATACTTGATGCTGTTTGGAACAAGGATCCAATAAAATATAGACACGTCATCAGAAGTTGAAAGTAGGTAGAATCCAGAAGGGTAAATAACTCCGAGAACAGAAAAGGCAATAAATGGGATAAGATGGGACGGGGAGACCGGAAGCTGCTAGCTAGACAAAAGAGGCATCTTTTTTCTGGTTTCGAGAAAGTACTGGTTTCAACTGAAATAGTCAAAATACAAGGGTTCTTGTGAATATTCGGTTTTTAAATTTTTGGCACGCAATTATTGTTAGATTTATCTAATTATTTTTAGTGTTATCTGGGGGGTACGGAACGTCAGATGTTTCCTGTGTCCTGATTGTTAGCAACTACTGTGTGTTGGGTCATTGAGATGGATGTTTCATCGGAAAATGGTTCAGTTATCCTGGGGAACAGTCTTTATTTTTCACAGTGCTTTGAAGGCTAAGTTGCCGTTGGGATGTGTTAGGAATAGGCTTGGAATATCAATTCCGGACGTAAATTTAAAGAAGAGTACTATTTCGGAAAGAGTGCGAAGAGTGCTATTCCGAAAATAAAAAATGTTGTTTGGATGATGAAGTTGAAAATTGCGTTGGAAAGAGTGTTATTGTGATAAAAAGTAGTGAGAAAAGTGTTATTGGAAAGAGTATTATTCCTGAAATTGGACTATTCAGGAATAGACAATTGTGTTTGGATGATACATTTACGCCCTGAAATAGACAATTTCTGGAATTGGCCTATTCCTAGACAATCCAAATGGCACCTAAGAGTGCATATAACAACTTGTTTGATCTCAGATATTTCCAATACAACAGGCTCGCAAGTAGGAAAGCAAAGGATTGGATACACAGGATGATAGTCATATTGTATATGTATTCGGTCTTATTTTTAAAAGTGAGTTTGATATATGAATTGTTTCAATATAGAAGTGATACGAGAACTAACTTTTGGTCCAGTGGTAAACAATAGTGTATTTTTACTGAAAGTCGTGTGCGTTCGAAACATCGTGACATTCAATTTCGAAATAAGTTGGAGAGTTTGACTCTCATCTTATCTTAAAAAAAACGAAAATAGACATGGATACGGATATTAAACAAATACGGATCTAATATAAAATGGATAACATTTGAATAAATTATCATGTTTATGAAATACACATTGTATTTACATTCAATATCATTAACAACATAATATTTCAATGAAAAAAATTTCTACTAAAACGTTAGTTAATAAAAAAAATTGAACCAATTAAATGTTATTGTATAGTTAGATAGAATGTATTAAAAAAAATATACATTTTAAAAGTAAATGAAACGTTAGTAGTTGTAATCGAGTATGTTGCTGTCCAAAAAAAAAAAAAAAAAATCGAGTATGTCGGTCGAAATATTAAAAATTTGGTTGATAGTGTAATTCTATATTGCACTTCTAATCCAAAATATAGCCACGTACGACCTTTTATGACGGATATCTGAATACTGAAATTTCTGAATTCGAATAATTACTGTTATACATATCAGAATCATAATCTCTAAAATAGCAGAAAATGAAATACTCTTAGCACTTGTGACTCAATTATAGTAGTTGATGTAGCAATTGATCCACATTTCTATAATTTAAATTGCAAAAATATTATCATATAAGTTATAAGGCATCATGAAAATGTCATAAATAATTTTTATATTAATTATGGATCATTGATTTGTGTAATTTGATATGATATGTGGTCTAGATCTTAATTTCAGATAAAAATGTCAGATTTTTTTATTGGAAAAAAGTGAAGTCGCTACTAACTGTTTATATAAAAATGGAAAGATTAAATTATTGATTTTACCATATTTTCATTATTAACGTGTAAAGTTCCATATAAAACAAACATAATATTAATTACTTTGTTTTCTTATCTTTCCACATAATGGGAGCATTTTCTACTAGTATATATAATTTTTTTCGGCAAGCGAGATGAAATACTATTCCTACTGCAGACGTAATAAAAAATGCATCATCTGCCTAATGCATTATTTCCCCCTTAATACAGTTAATCTATTTTGTATAAGATTTTTAACGTTAGAACACATTTACGGTATAAGAATTCCCACGAGACAACTTGAGGCAAACTCGATAAAATAAAATGTTGAAAAAATTTAGCTATTTACAAAACAAAATCAGAAAATTCTGTAATCTGCAATAGTCCATCACGGTATTGAACTTGTTAAATTGTACTTGCCGATCCGACGTCCATATATGACTATATGTCCAGGTTCATTGAATTGGGAAACTGTGATTGCGCAGCGTCTAGGTTCATCTATAAACTGAGTTGTTGATGATTTTTTATTTTTTTTTAATGCTGGTTCATCTATTAATTGAGTTTATCGAGGTTAATATTTGTTTTATGTTATTATTTACTCGAATTATTGTCGATCACGTACAGGTACGAATTTCTATTACGCATCTGCGGGAATTAATCAATAGCATGTCAGCACGTAAGACGGTTTTATTTTAGAGAGGAGAATTTCGGTGTCTCATCTTTTTGAAGCTACAACTGTTCCAACTTCACTTTCTAATTTTTATTTTAAAATTTAAATTTACGTGTTTCATATGAATCATTGATTTTATTCAGTTTCATGAGAGATGCATTCTCATAAAATTTAATAATTTTTTGAGTTCATTTGATAATTGATCAATAGACTGAGAAACAACGAATTAATTAATTACGATAGATCAATTTAAATATTTTCGTATTGTATGGACTAAAAAAATAATGAAATTTTATAGACATATATATATTTCGTTAGACTGACGAGATTAATGATTTGGATCAAATGTATTACATTGTAACTGAAAAATGGACTCAATACACGCGTCGCGATTTCTCTATGCACAAAATTTCCCAAAGTGAATTTCAATTCACAGATAAAAAAATTTGTGATTGGAAGGGAGGAGGCGGAGAAGAAACAAATTCGGTGAGAATCTGCATTAGTGAATTGTGTTTCCATTTTTTTTTTTTTCCAAAAACAAAGAATCTTACTATTATTCGTACGGAGAGGAGCAGTTTGCATTTGATCGAGACTCAATCACATACTGAATTCAACTCTCTTATTTTTCTTTCGACAAACTCGATTTATAAAATCGTTTTCATCTATTTCGTTTCTGCTAAGGGTCTTTTTTTTTTTTCTTTTTTTTTTTTTTTTGAAACGAGGCTCCCAAGCAAGAGACCCAAAATGCATTAAACTAGACTAGAAAATACAAGTCACAAGCAGTGACTCAAGTAGTAAACAACGAAAACCACAAAGTATCAGCGAGTCTAGCCAAGCAAACAGCAGCTATTTCGTTTCTGCTAAATTGAACCGGCTTGTTATCTTCTTCCTTCCGAATCAGAGCCTAAATGGCTGATTCGAACTTAGCAAGCAACCTGCATGATATGAGGCTGAAATTATCACAATAATATGCACAAGCACTTAATTATAGCATATATAAAGATCGGAGGTGTAGGCGAGGGATTGGTGCTGTTTTTTTTATAGTTTGTATAAATAGTAAATTTGCTGGATTATATGTGGCAGTATCAACCAATGTAACATGTCCGTTTTTGTGCGCATATTATGCTGATCGCATACCCACCACCGCACACGGTTGCCACACAATTCTAATTTCTTTGCAACAGTCGCTTCGCCCCCTATATTTAAATGTTCTAGATGAATTTCCCGGACTAATCAAGCTCACGAATTTATAAAGAATATAAATTATTTTAAGTCTTTCTAAAAACATTTTGCAATGAAATTTTATATATGCTCACAACTTTATAAAAAAGATGCTTATATAAAATTTTATAATTTTATATTTTCAAAATATTTCATGTTTTTTTCAAACATAATGATGTTTTATTTTTTAATTTTAAAATTGTATTTATATTTTTAATTGTTTGAGAGGCATATCAAATCTATATTCACATAAAATTTTAGGTGTTGCTCACAAAATTATAAACAAAAATAATGAAACTATTTATGAAAAATATTTTGATTATATTTTTAAATCAAATTTGGCATTCTCCCCTCAGTATTATATATCAAAATATTTTACATAATATTTTTAATTATATATTTATTTTATTGTTGCATTGCGCAAATTTGAGCATTTTTAAAAATTAATATTGTATATATATAGAATATTTATATATTGAGATATTAATTCACAAACCATTCACAATCGAAAAAATAAAATTAATTGCACAACCCGTAATATTAGAGCTAGCAAGCAAAAATAAAACCAAACAGCTTGCTATCTGATCCATCCGTAACATACTTATATATACGTATGATATATACACAAATATCGAACTGAGACATAGAAAATAGTTGTCGTGTCGGAAGCTTCTGGAAAGAGACATGAGAGAATTCTTCAAGTACATACTGACACGTGGCAAGCACAACTTTGTTCCGGATGGATATGTGCTCGAATATCCTCTCTCACGTGAAGATCGGAAATACCGACTTTTAAGAGATAACATAAAATAATAAGCGTAATCAATGTGCTGAGTAAGATTTTCCAATTAAATAATACTCTTGCAGATTTCGAGCGATATTATATAGGTCGCATTTGACAAGTCTTATCAACTTCGATTTAATGTTTGAAAATTGATTATTATTTTATTATTTTAGTTGGTGTTTTATAGGACCTACCTAAGTTTTGACATGACAAGGTTTGCATGTGAGGCTTTTGACCCATTGTTAATTTGATCGAGGTTTCCATCATCGGATTACTTAATTATTCTTCATGCCAATTACATTACAATCGTATATATCTTTGTATATCTCACATGTCGTCCATTTTCAACACCGAAGTGTCTACCGTAGTCCTTGGATCAGAAAGCACAGATTTTCTAAGAAAATTTTAACATTTTTCTTTTTGTGAAAAATAAACAATGTACGCAAGTTTGTGGGCTCAAGTTATAATTTGAATTTGCTTCGAATAACCTATATAAATCGTTCAGGTCAATCTAATTTATATAACTTATGCGTTGCAATATTAAATCTGTTAATTAGTAAATTATTTACAATTAAGGGGTCAAAAAACGAAAAGAAAAATGATTAAACAAAAATAAAATTTTATATTTATACTTTTTTGACCTATAACTTGATCCCTGTCTTTATCTTAATTTTTTAAATTTTAACGATCAGCATTTTTCAGATGAAATTTAAATAGTTTGAGAGCTTAATTTAAATTTATAAATGATTCTTATGTTCCGATGAAAGAGGTCCAATTTATACATAAGTTTTTTCTAATCCGGTTTTCAGTTCTTTTACATTACCCAAAACTAGCATACTAGACAATATCAAATTTATTTATTGGTCTCCAGATTACAATGCGAATTTATCTAGACAACAAACCTTATCTCAAGCCTCCTTTTCAGAGTACTGCCGCCTCTGTCGATATTTATTGCTAGTTTCATGAGAAAATGTGTAAACCGTCTTTTCAAGGCTTCAAAGGTCACTAAGTGAGAAACTAATCCTTCTATTTGTAAGACTTACAATATAGCCCTTCTATTTAAAAAAAAAAGTTACGTAGGAAAGGCTTTTGTTTGACTCAGAATTGGTCTAAGAGGGTTAATTTTATAATTTCCCCGTTGGTTTCCTCAGCATTTCTTTATAAATATAACTTAATTGTCACGAAATAAATTAAATCGATAGGTCCGTGCCCACAAATCTCGTAGTTTTTGCACTAATGATCGCCTTTTTGACCTTCAAGAGAACAAGGGAAAAAAGAATTGAAAGGATGAGTTGCTAGATGCTCTGTAATAAAGAAATAAAAACGGTCATAAAGAAAACAAAATGCAGGAGACAATAGTATTTTTTTTCCTGATCCGACCAAATCTTTTTTATAATTAGTGCGGAGACCGGGAAGTCAATTTAATATGGGTATGGTTTTCAATTGCTGATGTAAAAGATAATTAGTGGGTTCCTTTGTTAAGACAGCATTATATTTATGAACCAATATTGTTGGTTTTAGTTTTCAACTAATCCAAACATATATAAACACTAACAATGACCATAGACTAAAATAACATATGCACGTTAAAGGCGCGGTACATTCAATTACTTGAGAACTACAGCATGCACGTCTTTCAAATTAAAATTTCAATCAACACCTTTCAAGTTAAAATTTCAATTCGACTTCTGTTGAAGTTTATTTTTCGTTTTTTTTCAGTTAAAATTTGATCATGATTATATTCGAAAGATTAAGCGACCATTCTAAATTTTAGGAGCAAAAATTTTAATTTACTTGAAAAGAAATTAAACAAACTAGAGTTTTTGCATAATCAATCACTTAAATGTTGCCAGAAACTGTAAAATAATTAAGCTTCTTAGTTTGTTTAAGTTTAATGTCAATATTTTTTACATGGGCCGGACACTTGAGGTTTGTAATTGTACGCCTATATCGCCGCTTGCTTGCTAGGTTTTAATTGATACTTCAACACATATTTAATATATTTTATAAAGATCCTCGGTTCAGACTTTTAGTCACCTTGTTACCTTCTCATCAGAAAACTAATAACAATATCAAAGTTATTGTCCAAAAGAGAAAATAAATATATCAAAGTAAAAAAAAAAAAAAATGTTCCCATCAACAAAAGAAGAAGGGTTTTCTTTCTTTTTTTTTTTTTCCCTTGTCAAAAGCTATCTACATCTACAAAACAAAAAGCATCCTCAATCACATGATTAGAGATTTGTTTTTTTTTTTTTTTTTTTTTTTTTGACGACTGCACTAACCGGAACATATTCAAAGTTGGCAAGCCTGAGAATGAGATACACACAAGCAGTTCAAAATGAAATAGAGGAAGGAAATGCCATCAGTGATCAGTCCATCTCCATCACTTAAAACAATGCTTCTAGTTCGGACTTGAACCTATTTAATAAAGCCTGCATAGAAAGGCTTCATCAGGCCTACTGGAAATTTCAATGAGCTTACTTTAGGCCTTTTATTTTACCCTCCGGCCTTTTCTGTGAGTCGAACATTTCAACCACAAACCAAAGAGCCCGGTCATTCAGTGAATATTAGAACCTCAACAAAAGAAGTGCTCCAACAAAATTTGGGGCTTATTTTTCTTCCAAGAAAAGAAAAGGGTGCTTGTAAAGCGAAATTAAAATGATTGGAAATGACTTGACCTGTCACAAAATGAGAAACAAAAATAAAAACAGGAAAGGAGCCATAGAGCATTACTGCATAGGTATTAAAGCTCTGAGCTTTATATTTACAAAATAATTTTCTAGCTTAACAATCAACACTAAACTTGGAGCATTTTTTTTTTTTGGGGCAGAAAATTTGGGATGTTGCAAATTTGCGCTAGTTGCAGGATTTATGAAAAGTACGAATTGTTGGTAGAAGGTTATAATTGGTGGTCATTAACATTCATATAAATCTTAAGGAATCCTTTATTTGTACAAACTATAGACAAATAAAGAATATACGCTGTAGTCCCAGTTACATACTTTTACAATTTACAGTCACTGGAGACGATATGTAAAGACACCAATTAAGCGTAGTTAACAAGAAAGACATATTCCCTCGATGAAAATAAAACAAATGGTGGACATATTTTTATAAGCTCTTCAAAGGAACTACAATATCTGATATTTACAATTTGGACAAGCAAGGGGAAAATCATATTTACATATCCTACCAAAAATATAAATATTCAAAAGAAAATAAAAATACTCCAAACCAAATGAAGTGTGCCTCGCGCTCGAAAAAAAAATAAAGAATCTGAAAAATAAACAATCAACGTGTTCTTGTAACAACACGAAGTGCATGAGGCGGAGTAGGCAGCGGCGGCAAAACCGTCGTAAAAGGGAGGCACCGCAGCATCCACACGCGCATCCTCCGTGGGAAAGGCAGCGCATTCGTCATCATCAGTTGCTCGAGCACCTTCGCCACGGCTTCAGTATACTCTCCCAATATCTCAGCCATTGCTCCGATTTGAATCATCTTTTCTCTTGTTATTTGATTTCCTTGGTTGTTTCTCTATGTATGTGTGAAGTGTAATTCTCTATTCTTCGGTGGAGTACGGAGCTTTTGTTGGGTTAATTTTCAACGAAGGGATTTAAATAGGAAGGAGAAGGTGTCTTGACCTCGGTTTAGGTCCAGTTTTGAGAAACTGGAGATGTGCAGATATTCTCTCCATTTCTAGCTAAATGTGGAGAATTCTGTACTTTATGTGGACCGTGGACCCTTTAATTGCATAGGCCATTGCGTTGTTTTCAAGCTTTATTTGGGGAAATGCCACGTTAATAGAACATTTATTTTTACTCCTACCTGAGTGCTATTTATCCCCTCAAAATGGTCATATAATCAGCGGAAGTCATCTTAAAATATATATCTCAATCTAAAGTATTAATTAAGTTTGCGTGGCTGCTATCAAAAGCGGGGAAATTTTTTTTTTTTCATTTTTGTAGTTTTTTATTTCTTTTTTTATAGTTTGTTTAAAATAAATTATAAATAGTCGTAGCAATTAAAAATAGTCTATCAATCATAAAAATAGTAGTACCAATCATTAATATTAGTAAGATTTTTTTGAATCATTAATATTAGCAAGAATTTTTTTGGACAAAATTTATGTCAAGTTTATATAACGACTTTCTATGTTTTCATTTTTGTAATTTTTTATTTTTTTATAGTTTGTTTAAAATAAATTAAAAATAGTCGTACCAATCATTAATATTAGCAAGATTTTTTTGGGGCCGAAAATTTATGTCAAGTTAATATAGAGATTTTTTGTAGAAGAAATTACTAATTTGAACTTACAATTTTTTGTCTATAAATTTTGATAAGTTTTTTACAACAGATTTTTTATAATTTACATGAGAATTTTTTTTTTTACATAGCGCAGCGAAGCTGCGATTGCCATGTCTAGTATAGTAAAAGATGATTCATTGTGTATGCCTCTTATTCATATTTTATTTATATGTGGCGTATTTTTAAAAAATCTTACAAATAAACAATTGAGTAATTAAGTAAAATCAAGTGAAATATATTTTTTTCTTGCAAAATTTATTTTTTATTTTGGCTATATTTTTTCCCCTTTCTCTTCTCTCTTCAAAAAGTCTAACAAATTGTTGTTTCTCGATGAAGTTTTTGAAAATTAATTCAGTCGTTTATAGTCATGAACATTCAACTAGAGTGATTTATGTTATATAAAAAGTATTTGTATAAATGTCAGGAAATGTTAGATAGATATACACTAATTATGCTCCTTGAATATATTTTTTATTTAAAAAAATGAAATCAAATAATATCTAATTACGATTATCGGAAAAAAGTTTCTCTAGTTGTTTTATTAAATAAGTTGATACCACCAGCGGAGTTTTCTTTGTTGGAAAAAATGGAGAAGATTGAAGAAATTGTTTTTTTTTAAGAGATAGTACTATACTAATCAACGGAAATTGTGTTTGGTCCGTGGTATTAATTGTTTCTTGGGAAAGGGTTTGAGGAGCAGACTCTGGTTTCAGGTTTTCAGCCTCCTTTTGTTTATTTTTATTTTGCTTTCTATGTCAGAAGCTTGTCTTACGGGTTTCTTTGGACCAGTGTGCGTGGCTTGGATTTGCATCCCGGGTTTGGGAACCAATTTGCTACAAGTACACCAAACTCAGGTTGTGTACCGTACACCTAATGTATATATCTTAAATCTTCTTTTTCCTGCAACGTTTAATTATTTAATAGTCTATTAGTCTTATATTGCGTCATATTACTAGAACGTAAGACCAACAAATAAGAAGTATTCAGAGTCAAGAAAAATTCAAGGATGAGTCATGTTGGACATGAGCGATAATTATAAAAAGGGAAAAATAATTCTGGCAAATATGAATAATTCTCAACGTATTTACAAAAATTTTAAAGCAAAAACAATTCAAAAGAAAAAAGAGGAAAAAGTTGAGCAGTTGCTGGGATCAATAATACCACGGTTGCATTAACTTATTAAAAATATAGTACTAAGTGTAATTACATATTGAAATAATTACGTGGAAATGAAACTAGGACTAGGTTGTTCCTGTGCGCAATGATCATAGCTCCCAGGAGATTCTAGACTGACTATTTATTTGGTATTGGTCAAACCAATTAATGCATATATTATCGTACAAAATCACATTTAATTATAAGCTGTACATTAATTTAACTGGGGGCTTTAGATAAATATAATTTGATTTAGTAACAGACTGATATATGAAATTTAATTTCAGCTTTTGGCAATAATATAATATAAAAGTATATATATGTCGTGATGGGTTAGCCGAATTATTGTTATATAAATGATGAATCATAGAGATTGGGATGAAACAATTTTTTTTCTCCTTACAATTTATTGGTGTGAAGTACGTATAAAAATACTACTAATTGGGCATATATTCTTGTAAATATAAATTTTGGCGGCTGCTCAAGTGACATAATATGATTTAAAAAAAAAGGTACTAGCAAATAACGAGATGTAAATTAAAAAAAAAATGAAGCCTTGTGGTGTCATTTTTAATTATTTAAGCTAGTGTCAGCCTTAGTTTCCGGAAAATAAAATAAATTATTACAATTTGGGTACCCCGTGATGGTAGAGTTTGTTATTTTGTATTTCAGGAACATTTGTATTTTTATGAATAATTGAGACGGCTGATGTTATCTTTCAAGAAAGAAAAACAAAAAGAAAGAGAGACTGCGGATGTAAACCTGGGTCTTAAATGTCTTATTCTTATCCATTAACAGGTTCAAGTCTGACAACTCCACCTGTCTACCCATAGAATTCCCTAGGATCCACGTCGGAATTTCGGTTCCAATACCACTAGATTGAAAATGGCTTAAAGTATTCATAAAATAATGCAATTAAATGACAAGAAGAGAACGGGTCGTCACCCCTTCCACTGTCTGAAATACTGGAATTGTCCGGTATTCCGATTAGTCCTTTTGAGATTCTAATATTTGTATTCAGTAAATAAAAATTTTAAAGTTATTTAGATAAGTTAAATATCTAAATAAATAATTCCAGTTTAAAAAAAATATAGGAATAAATTCGTAAATTTCGAAAGTGTTTTCACTATGCATCTAGAGATTAAATTAACAATTTTGAATTAAAAGCATATAATAACCCCCTTTTAAAATTCTCTAGTGAAGTCTCTCATATTTGATAAGAGGACCAAGTTCTTGAGAAGTGAACAGATTTTTTATGTTCTTTAAGCGTTTCACTGTCAACGGACTGGAGTCAAGTGGGTTTTGCCAGTATATAAAAATATATATTGTAAAAAGTATGTCTTAATTCTTACTTGATAGGTAGTAAATTCTATGTCCGAAGTTAAGAAATTGAGTTCGCGAAAACATCTATTAAAACTAACATAAGAAAGGGTTAATTACAGCTGATATTGTTTTGGCAATTTTTTTGTACTTTTTTTGAATTTTGAGTTATTAACCATTTTAACTTTTATTCAGCATATCTGAAAATAATTTGAGTAATATTAAATGCGTTTTTTTAAGCATGTTTAAGTATTTCAAGTATAAAGTGTTTTAAAACCTTTTTCTTAGCTTTTTTTTTTTAAAACACATCAACCGTTCTTGAGTTTTTCTCAGCATTTTGAGTGTTTTTCAGTAATTTTCGGTCTTATTCGTTATTGAAGAAGAAAGATACAACAAGTACATAAAAAAGTGGAGTAGGGAAACTTGAAAGATTTTAGTTAGGAAATATTATCTGTACTCTGTTGGATTTATTGGATTTATCAAATTTTAAAAAAAATTAGGCTTTGAAAGTTCTCACTGTTTACCTAGTACTGTAGGCTGTAGCACTCTTGTATTTATTTGACCTGGGTCCAAGAGGTGAGCTAATTCCACCTGGACAAATCTTTATCAGTTTCGAATGATTCTAATCTGAATTTAGACTAAATTGAAAACTTATATGATGTATACGGTTCTAATCAGAATGAAATAACAGCTTGATATGGTGTACGACGAAACAGTCTCAGACAGTTAGAGGATTTATTTTATTGCAAATGCGATGTAGATAATCTCACTAAAAGAAAAAAAAATACGTGGTCTTGATTAAAATATCCTCAAAGAGTAATTAAATACACGAAATGAATGAAATACATAAAACTTATGTAGGGAATAAATTGTGGTTTATTCAAACATTCCTTTTACAAATCAAAATGTTGTTTTGTAGTTCGGTTACTTAAATTTTCCAAAAAAGGGAAACATATGATCCATTTTCCATAAAATTTTAAATATACGTATCTTTTAATTTGTTAATTTACAGAGAATTACGTCATAAAGAAATTAGCATATTCAGTAATGGTAAATTGAGAGATACAAGTACATAATATTCGCATCACTATCCAATGGAGTGGGCAAAGTAAGAGACAAATGCTTAAGTTGCTTTTCCAATGAATAAGATGTTGAAACTTATATCAACATAAAATGAAATAATAAAGATTCCAGTTTCGTGAGAATATTTCATGCATGACAATGAATCTTGTAAGTTGCCTAAATTGTCTCCAAGATGCTGAAATCAGCTGGTTCCAATTATGTCACTATAAGTCGTCTTGATTTTGTCAACCAGTGCTTCCCTAAAAAGAAATTTAAATTTGAAGCATTATGCAACACAACTGGAGATTCATGTCAAAAGAATAATTGGAAACAGGCTATTATTCATGCTGTTAGTTGGTTCCATTGTTTATATAATACAGAAAAGAGATACCAGTACTGTCTGGTCATGCCAGTATTGTAAATAAATTGGTACTATGTTGCTCCCATTGGATCAAGTCCTTGGGTAAATCCAGGTTTGTGCATACTTACACAGCATACACGGACAAAAGTGCACAAATCACAAAATAGAAAAGAATAAAAATCTGATGGGACACATATATAGCGTAAAAGCGATAAATTTTAATGGAGATACCTTCGGTTATAAACATAATTAGCTTAAAATAGAATGGCCAAAATAATAATGAAATATATATATAGGTAATTCAGGATTACCTGTCAGGCTTGTAGATCAGGTTACTATACACGAACCACTATTAGAAGAAAAAAGAAAACAAAGACAAATCGGGTTAAGGTTAAAAATAATAATTTATATGCTATGAAATATGCAGGTAAGAGAGAAAGAGAGGAGCTTACAGCAGTATAACCAAGCCCTATAATCTCAAGAATACCTGGCACCACTGGAAGCCTATCAATGGCCTGACAGAATCAAAGAAAGAGAGAAGAATAACTGAATAAATTTTTAAATGGTACATAATGCAGAATTGTGACCACCGTGGATATGGTATTAATGTTTGGTACCAAGGGTCCCCAGCCACTTGCATATAATATGAAACAAGACCTCTGCGACATTCATTTTGATATAAATCTAAAAGCTAGTGTCTAATGCAAATTAAAAAATTTTCAGAATAGTTAGCATCTGTATCAGGCTCAGAGTGAAACACTAAAAAGGAATGGCTATAAGGACACAATGTCTCACATATACTAAAAGATGATAATGATTTCAAAATTGTTACAATTGCATCTCTTACTAGATTTTGACTTGGATCACAAATAATGACTTGGATTGCCATTTTGAAAAATTGAGTAGTGGTTGTATAAGCATTAGCATATGTTCCTTCATATTAACAAAGGTACCATACCATAGGCAGGCTAAATAAAATAATCAGCTCATTTAAGAAAATATATTACAATTAGCATCTACAAAAAATTGTTCCTATACTTTCCCCCATGCTGACATCCATGGAGATGACATGTTAGATACTTCAAAGTAATTTTTATATGGACAAGTATCACAATAATTAGTAGCATTACTTCATCACCAAAAAAATAAACACTCACCGAAATCATACCAGTAGCACTCCAAAGAACAATGATACCAACAACACCGAGTGTAGCTACTGCGTACTTATCATCCACTTTATCCCACTGTCTACAAAAATATTTACACAAATTATAACCAGTAGAATAATTGGCATTCAAAAAAAAAAAATAATGATAAGAGAACACATTAAATGACACATGGCATATACAATGGCAAATTTGTCAATTCGACTAAAAAAAAAACCTGACACCCTTCACATTTGTTGTCACTATTTGATGTGCACCCTAGAATCTTAATTTTGATTCCACCATTGAACTAACAATTATAAAATTTAAAAAGGACAATTGTATGAGAAAAATCTGACCGTATCTTGCAACTTCTTCACAACTTCAGGTAGCTCAGTGGAATCCTCATCCCCAGCTGCCTTCACCAACACATTCTTTGAAATTCTCTGACCTAAAATAGAAACGATCAAATCAATTAGAGTTGCACTTTACCTTCAAAAATAAATTAAAAGACAAAAAAAAAAAAGATGAACCAAATCTCAATCTTACGGAGCGAAATACTCTCCGCACGGCTCAACGACACACCACCAAGTGGCGCTACGACAGAAACGCTGACGTGGCGTCGAGGAAGCCTTGCTCCGGAGACGAGGCCAGGGGCGAAGCTGGTAATGGCAGCTGAAGCCATTGCTCTTTTGCACTAACAACCTTTCGTCTTTTTTTAATTTATAAATTGATGCGTCGATAATTTGTCGTAATTTGTAAACGTGTTTTTGTTTTTGAGTGGGAGCGAGGCGCACAGACAGACAGAGGCCAGAGGGAAATCGGAGGTTGTGGCGATGGTGAGAGGGAAAGACACAGAGATTGGATAAGTGGGCCCCACCTGGATCTCTACTCGCCACGTACATCTCGGAACTCTCAGTTTATAGTACAGTTGTACTACAGCCCAATTTAGTGGGTGAGATGAAAATGGCCTTTCGAATGTCGTATTATAGAGGCCCAATAGTGGCCCAAATGTTGATCTTGCTTCTTTGGACCGATCTTAAGGAGTTCGGGTATTCTGTACCGGGAATTAATAGCATTTTGTGTGACAAGTCATCCGGACTAAATTGGGGTAGCTGTACAACACTTCTATTTTAGTTTCCAACTCGCCACATATTGTTGTAGCCTACGCATTCATAATCGTAAATATTACGAGGCATATGTATTAAGAATTTAAAATTTGCAATATATTTAATCTCATTTTACATCTTAATTCCAAACTTTGATGGTGGAGTCATAACTTGTTTGTGCTCTTATCTGACAAAAACAGCAGTATGTCACAATGCAGATACACAAAAGGGAAGAAAATGAGATTCCTTATTCCAGTGAATGACACACATGTTAAACAAGGAATAAGAGCACATAGAAGCTTGAAGTTATTCCATTTACACATTCTTTAACCAAATGTCAAGCAATTGAACCAAGTTAACATCCCCTTATGTACCCGTTGGTTTGTACAGTTGCTCTTTCTAAGTTCTCTATAGAGCTCGTTTCTTTTATGTTGTAATGAATTCCATTTCATTTTCTACATCATCACCAACTTTCATAAAAAAACATGGAATAAACTCAAGATCTCCATGCATTCTTTCGCTACATCGAAATTTTGTCAAACCGAAGTCTTATCAAATCTCCACCTCAAAATTTAAAATGCAACCTAAGTACTCAAAACCCCTGGTAGTTGCAGCATTAGGAGGAACCAACAATGGATCTCAACAATCTAATTCTATGGCTCCTTCCCCAATATTGGATTTAATTCAAAGATTTTACGGCCATTTAAATTGCAAAGATGTGAGAAGATTGGAGAAGCTTATTGACCCAGAATGTGTAATACAAGATGCAGCGTATCTCAAACCACTGCATGGTAAGGTATGAATAACACATTCAACAACATATATTTTTCTTCTTCTAAGTAACAAAAGTTGAAGAAATGCATACGTTGTATAATTTGAGTGCAGAAAATTCATAATTACTTCGAGAAACTAACAGAAGCCATGGGTCAACATGTGTTTTTCGCCATAGATGAAATTTGTGCAGGAGATGAATCTGATATTGCAGTAATGTGGCACCTAGGTACACATCCCTCTTTTCAACAAGTACATAAACAAAATAAATTTATTTTCATCTATACTTCCATTTCTTTTTTATCCTCTTTTACCGAGCTTAATGTGAAAATGTAATCAATATTCTCTTGTAGAATGGAATGGAGAGGCCATACCCTTCACAAAAGGATGCAGCTTTTATACATGTTCAAAAACCAATGAGATGATTCTCATAAGGTAAAAATATCTCCACCAGATTTGACAAAGTTTTAAGGTTGTAACCGGAAGTACTTTTGTTTCCAGAATAACGAAAAATATATGTATATGTTTAATAGGGGAGCTCATGTCTTTGTGGAGGCACCATTTAAACCAGGGAACTTCGCACTGGTAAGCTCCCTAAAAATGCATCTGGCATCAGTACTGTTAATGTGTTGTACATGTATACAATTTTGATACAGTATCCACTGAGAAAAACATGTTATGAAATTAAATGAATATGAAATGCCGAATAGAAAGTCCCAATGAAGGGTCAAGAAGGGAATATGAATACTATAAATGTATTACTGGACATAGCTGTTGTGCAGAAGGCACACACTCTAATTTTTTTTTGATAAATACGCATAATTGAAATGTGTCTGTTATTTTTCTTTCTCTGCCTTTGCTTCAGGAGACGCTCAAGATAGTTGTTGCTCTATTTGATCGCTTCCCAAAATTAGCCGAGGGTACGTCCCCATTCAGATTATATCTTACATACTACAATTTACAACAGTTACATTAAACTTTTAAGTTATTTATTTTTGTCTGTAGGTTTCTTGAGAAAACCAGATGCAATGGTGTTATTCCTGGTAAAGCTTTACAAGTTTTTAGTGGAGCCACTGATGCTCCCGGTTATCATGTATTATGCCCGTGTGTTGACATATGGAGCCAACATACTTGCTAATGTACTAACATTTCTAAACAACATTTTAAAATTATTCATTTGAGATTTCAAGCAAAGAAGAAAAATGTACAGTTTATTTGCTATTTTTCTCATGCATGCTGCAACTGGCAGATAATTGTATATTTGTATTAAAGTGTTGTCTAAAATTGTTTGCTTGGGATCAATTGAGGCCATTTAAGAGCTCTGATTGATCAATTGAGGCCAATTAAGAGCTCAATCAGACGTAATGATGAACATATGCCCAAATTAAATTAAAAGGAAATAAAAAAATGATACACTAAATTACAACTACAGAATCAGCTTTATTTCACCATACTGAATTTAATGTGTCAGGATCATATCAACCTGACCAGCTTCATTTTGATTCATGATTAAGCTGTGAGATTTTAACTCAGGTACTCTGATCCCCTTTTCTCTCATCAAGACATGCATTTGCTCAGTCAAATCCTGTCTACCTACTACATCATACAAACCCGCCAACAGCCTGTACAATCTCGGATCTGAGGGTTCCAACTCAATCCCTTTTCTCGCCACATATTCACCAAATACCAAATTCTTATGCAGCCTACACCAGCCCAACAAAGACTTACAAATGGACAGGTCCATTTCATATGGCATGGTCTCCACCATACAAGCTGCCTCCTCTAGCCGACCTGCACGACCCAATAAGTCCAGCAACAGTTTATAGTGTTCGCTTAACTGGTCTACCCCATGAATCTCTCTCATTGATTTGAAATACTCTATGCCGACATCCACTAGGGCGTCAATATTACATGCTTGTAACACAACTAAAAAGGTGATTTGATCGGGTTTAACCCCCACTAACCTCATATCTTCAAAGGCCAACAATGCTTCAGGAATTAGTCCATTATTAACTAAACCTGATATCAGTACATTATATGTCACCACAGTAGGTTCTTTTATACCCGCAAACACTTCCTTTGCTTCTTTTATTCGCTTACACTTGCTATACATGTCAAGTAGACTGTTGGATACTGATATAGCAGATTCCAAGCCAGTTTTTACTGACAGGCAATGAAGCTGTCTGCCTGGGCCCAAAGCAGCTGAGTTGGCAGCAGCTGACAGAAAACAGGCAATGCAATGGCCGTCCACTTTAACCGCTTCTTCCATCATAAAAGGAACGATATCCAATGCACTTTTGTACAGTCCACCTTTATTCAGACCACCAGCTAAGCTGGTGTAAGTTAATGCATCTCTCTGAAGGGGAATTGTATCAAATACAACCCATGCATCACCCTGCCTGTTAAACCTAGAATAAACATGTATCAAAGAATTCCCAATTGAGATATCAACTGAATCCATGCTGGTTTTAATAATGTAGGCATGAACCTTTACAGCATGAACTAAAGTTTCTGGCGAATTGCAAGACTTGAGAATAGTGGACAGAGTATAAGAGGTGGGTTCAACTCCACTTGCACGCATTTCAGAGAATTTAGTAAATGCCTCTAGGTCATGACCATGATTAACAAATGCTGATATCAGAGTGGTCCAAGAAACCACATTCGGCTCATTAATTTGGTGAAAGGTGCACTTCAGGTCCTGCATATCAGTAGCACATTTATTGTACAAATTGAGCAAAGAGTTGCCAATCGATAAATCATGCTCTAATCCAACTTTAATAATTCTGGACTGGATTTGTTTGCCCAAATGTACTTCCATGTTGGATGCACAAGCACTGATAATTCCTGCATAAGTCAAGGAATTAGGGCATATAATAGCTGAGCTTTCCATTTCTCTAAACATTGAAATGGCCTCTTCATACTTTCTAGCTTTCAATAAACCAGAAATGATAGAGGTGAATAGTGTAACATCATAATCCTTTGTTAGTCTAAACACCCGTAATGCATATGTCATATCACCGAACTTACAATACATGTTGACTAATATGGTTTTAAGGATAGGATTATGCTCTACCCCATGACGGATTGATTGAGAATGGATCATCTTGCCTCTCTGGTCCCAACAGTGGGAGGCACATGATGACAGAAACTTGGCAAAAGTGAACTCAGTAGGCTTTATGGACGACCTGATCATGTTGTTATATACCCCTACAGCCTTTTCCCACTCTTTGGCCTCCAACAGACAGGATATCATGCCTGTGCAAGAAATTACATCTCTTTGAGCCATTTCATCGAACACCTTGTGTGCCAAGCTGGCTTCCCCAATACCCGAGTAAAATTCTAACAGGGAACTTGAAACAACCAAATTCAACGCAAACCCATATTTCAACACAAGCCCATGTAATTGTACGCCCAGTTTGAATGCCGGGTCTTCTCCAAAATGGGTACAGCAGCGCAAAACAGTTGAGCAAGTGAACTCATTTGGAATTACGCATGTATCACTTACAAGCATTTTCTGAAAAACTTGCAATGCACCGTCGTAATTCCTCTGCTGGGCATAAGAAGATATCATAGTAGTCCATGATGTAACATCCCTTTGGGACATTTCATCAAACAGTTTCCGTGCATGACAAAAATTCCCAGTTTTGGAGTACAAGGACAAGAGAAGATTGTTAATATAAAGGTGAGAAGGTAAAAACCCGAGTTTGAGAAAGGGGCCATGTGTATATGTTCCTTGCAAGAGCGATCTCGAGTTGGAATAAGAGACCAGAGAAACACACTTCTCTAAAATAATCTGTGAAGAGGTCAGCTCGCTCAAGGTACAAAAACACGAGTGAAAAGTTGCTTGAAAGCATGTAAGGCGCATGCTTCAATAATTTGCACAGACGCATGTAGTTCTCTCAACTACAGAGACGCATCAGAACAGCTTATAGCTATAACACAATAGAAGTCTTTATATATAATTATAATTATAAATTTAAGGAATATATGAAATATGAATAGAAAAATAAATAAATAAAATATTTGAAATTTGAGTTGTAGGGCCGAGTCCCAGAGGGAAGGCCCTTCCAGAAATTCTCAGAGGCACTCGGGCGAGCCGAGGCCAAAGAGGGGGTTTGGAAATAGTTTTCAACCAGCAATTGACGCGCTTCGGTGTTACCTCACTAGCTGCGTCATTGCCCCAAGCGCAAAGATACCTTCCTCTATCCCCATCCTTCCTGTTTTATACTATTCCTCCGACGACGCAGCAACTTAGGTGAAAGCTTGTGGGACTATATTTCCGCTTCGGAGTTTCGCTCCGGATATCAACTTAAAGGGCTTTTTTGGGCCTACTAAAAAAGCCCAATTTAGGCCCATGGATCGGAACAACCCTAGTCTCACTCTTTCTGCTCCATCAAGAGTAACAAGCAAAGAACACGAACTCAATTCATACGAGAGAGAAGAAGGTAACCATGGCTGAGTTAGGAGACCTATTGGCGGAGGCAATGGGCCGTAGTTTACCAGTGGGAAAGGTAGTGTTGATTGGAGATTGTGTGGAGACCAGTGGGGCCTTTGTGTTGCACCTCCTCCTCAAGCGTTGTCTCTCCCTTGATTCCTCTTCTGCTGTGTTTGTTGCGCTCTCCCACCCCTTCTCTCACTATGATCGTATCTTGCGAAAGATGGTAAGTGTGCTGGTACGAGTTGGGTTTCGTTCATGCACTTTTTCTTATGTGGGCATTTTCACAAACATCTTCTGTGCAACACACTGGTATTTCCTGGTTTATGGAATTAGGTGTCAATTTAGGTCATTGAACATGATAGGTTATTTGTATATGGTTGTATCAAAGTGTGGTCGGCCTAAAACTACACCTGCTAATGTTTATTTATTAATTTTATGGCCTTTTTTTGGTTTATGCATTTTTGCAAACAGCTTTGACACAGAACCAACTCATGGTACTTGAGTTATAAGTTAACATTATTTGATGCCATGTAATCTAATTCTATTTCCCAGGGTTGTAATATATCAGTGCAAAAGAAGAATGGGAAGCTACAGTTTCTCGAGTTACTAGATTTCTCAGGTATGGATCATTTACTTTAAATTGGCACTTGCAAACTCAACTGTTGTATAATCTGTGTTTAAATTCTAATGTGACAGCTAGAAGTAAAGGAAACTCAGTTGATGACGGCTTCTGTAAATTGTACAATGAGATACGAAATGCAGTGGAAGCTGCCAGATCAAAAGATACCAAAGCAAGCTGTGTGTATATTATGATAGATGATATCTCCCTGTTGGAAATTGCAGCAGATGGATCTGAAAATGATGTATTAAACTTCCTACACTATTGTTCCACATTGACCTCTGAAACGGTAAATTACAATTGCTCAATGTTTCATGTACTCAATTCTGATTTGAAATTTTATGAAAAATATAACAGTGCATTTTCTTTTATTGAATCAGGATTGTTCGTTGATAATTTTGAACCATGAAGATGTATATTCGAGTGAGGAAGCTCCCAGGCTTCTGACACATCTGCAACACCTTTCAGATATAGAAATAAGGACAGCTCCCTTGAATACTGGTTTGGCTGCTGATGTACATGGACAGGTAGCAACAAGTTCCTCTTCAATTTTGACTGTTTCTATTGTTAAATCTAATTGAGCATGCTAAGTTGTATAAAATTGGTTTCACAGCTTACTGTTATAAACAAGGGGCTGCTCAACAATGATAGCAGACCTGGACGCAGGATTTGGAATTTTCAGTTCAAAGTAAAGGAAAATTCTGTTGAATTCTTTTATCCTGGTAGTCAGCATTGAGTGTCGTTTTTTTTTTTTTGGTGTAGCACTGTTCATTGTCTGGTTTAGCTTTTTCTTTTTCTTTTAGAAGATATGAAAAGAAAAACAACTTTGCTGTAAATTATGAATGATGAAAATTTATGAAATGCATTAACTGGTTAGCTTAAGTTGTGTGCTATATAGTACCTGGTAACCTTCAAGCAAGTGTGCAAAAGCTTCTCTATTAATCACAATAAAATTAGTATTTATAAAAGTGCTCTGTGTTGAATTGAAATTTGTTTTCCTGATGAGTTTAGTAATCTTTGTCAGTGAAACAAAAGAAAGTCTGGCTAAATTTAGCAGATCTATATGCTAAATTTCAGTATTTCCCAACAGATCACTCCCTATCTGGAGATGAAAGAGAGGCAATTGGATAATTGAAGTAATCCAGCTTACTATAAAACCCATACATGTATTGAAGTTTTTTTTTTGCAGGCAACAGCAGTTAAACTTCCTAGATATATAATGATGCAAATTTCGTTTCGTAGTCATCATTCATAGAATTAATACATGTATTGTCCTCAAAAAAAATTCTTTTGGTAGTTGGACCATGCATGCAAGCTTCAGTAGTTAAATATACATGTATTGAATATTTTTCCATCCTAAAAATAAATATATATAAATAAATAACGGGAGTAATTTTGAAAATTTTCTTTTGTCAGCTTTCTTTTTCTTAGTTTTCTTTTGGTCTTTTTATCTGATCAATCCTGGGATGCCGATTAGATTGCTGAAGATTCAGACAAGCAATATGGGTTTGTGTGTACGAAACATCACTTCATTGTCAAAATTCTAATTCAGTTGAGTTTGAATAAAGGGTAAGCGCATGATGCCCTGTATTGTATGCCACATTACAGGTCAATTTGATGATGGTAAGATTGACCATAACATTGATTTTTCTGGCTTTGATGCAATGGGTTGTTTATTACTTAACAGCAGCAAGCTATACAATTAATTAACTGGGGGGGGGGAATTTATGGTTTTTGTTCATAGGCGTCTGAAACATCACAGAAAAAATGTTGGTTGTATATTTTTATGTGTTAGTATTGCAATAACAAATTACATCTGTTTTTTTTTTTTTTTTTTTTCCTTTTCTGTTTTTCTAATTGACAGCCGCTGTCAATACTTCTAAAAAAAATAACAAGCTACGTCTTTTTTCCATGTAAAAGAACTCTGCTAGACACAATGGAACAGTAATTCCACTGGACCAACACAATCACCGGTACAATTAACACAATAACTAGAATAGATCTATACACAATGGTAAAGCTAGTAATCCATCAATAGACATTATTGAAACTAAGTAGGCACTGGTACACTATTAATAAGTCACTAAAAAGCCGTAGATATGGAAATTAATGTATGTCACTAAAATCTGGATCTTTGATTTCCTTACGACGTGAATTCTGCACAAAAAGGTAAAAAGGACAAGAATCGACAGTTACATGTATCATTGTAAGCAAATAAGTTTCTCATGGTGCCTTTTTTTTTAAATCAAAGAAGATAATTTTGCAAATTTGGACATAAGTTTTTTCTCAGAAGCAATTTCATCAACAGAAAAACAAACATGCACGAAGAGAAAACAAGAGGCGAGAGGCATCGGTCAAGTCGGTCAGCTTGGTGCTGTGTCGGGCAGATCACAAGATGAAATCACAGCTCTTCAATTTACGAACGGCTCGGATCCTTCCCACTATACGAATCCTTCCATTTTTTTCCCCTTTTTTCAGGTTCGCTTACGATTTCAATCTACAACCCTAAATAAACCCTAACACCTTCCTTCTTCTCCTTTCTCTGCCGCTCAACTTGCGGCTTCAGCCTCCAGCTCCATTCGACAAATTTCAAGGTTTCCTCTCTCTCTCTCTCATTCTTTCTCTTTTGGGTATATTTCTCCTTTCCAATTGTAATTGCAATACCTAAATTTCAAGTGGTAGAATTTTTCCTCTGAAATTACGACTCGTTATATGCCTTTCGAAAATATGGATTACAAGAGTATGACTTTTCTTTAGCATCTTTGCACCTAAACCAATTCAATTGTTCTTCCCTTGCAGATATCAGTGTTCTTTTTGCTGTTAGGCGATAAGTGGTATATATTATTTTGTGGTCTTTGTCACCGTTTTTACAAATAATTAATTAGTTCATAACAGTACCCATTAATAGATAGAAGGATTGACTAGTTCTAGTCCTTGTTTATTGCATTGAAGTTTGGGTAAAAATTCTGGGTAGGACCTGAATAATTGTGAAGAAGCACAGACCAGACTATCTCTTATGGAGAAGGAAATGTTGTTTAGCTGTACCTGGTATAATTGCCTTATGTTGGGATAGTGTGTTACCAGAAATCTGTAAGCATCATTTGGTTCTGAATAATCAACTGTTGTATACCAATTTTTACCCATATTGTAATTAAGAAGAGGCTAATTCAAATTGTTCACATTCCCAATAAAGTTCTAATACCAATCTAATTTCGTTGTGCAGTTTGAAGTCATGGTTAATTTAAAGGTCGATGACATAACTGATAAAGAAATTGAAAATGAGGAATCAGAACCAGAGTTAGAACCCGAATCAGAATCTGAAGATGGGGAAGAAAAACCATCAACGGAACCCTCAAAAGATGCAATATACAACTCTGAGGCTCTTTTGGAAAAGCTCGAAGACATTGCTTGGCCCAAAAAAATCGATTGGACTCAAAAGCTCACAATAAATCACCAACAGGCTGAGAAAATTGATGTTAATGATGACCTGGCACGGGAGCTGGCATTCTATACCCAAGCACTGGACAGTACCAGGGTGGCTTTATCGAAATTTGAGAAATTGGGAATGCCATTTCTTCGGCCACAAGATTACTATGCCGAGATGGTGAAATCTGATTCTCACATGTTGAAAATTAAAGATAAATTATTGTTTGAGAAGAAAAAGATTGAGGAGGCTGAGGAGAGAAGAAAGATGAGGGAGAATAAGAAAATTGCTAAACAGGTACAGGCTGAGAAGCTTAGAGAAAGAGAGAAGAGAAAGAAAGATGAGATAGAGTCAGTGAAGAAATGGAGAAAGCAAAGAGAGAGAGAAGGCTTTGTGAAGGGAGAGAAGGGCAATGAGGTTTTTGGGTTTGAGGATGGGGAAGATGAAGTGTATGACAAAGTGCGAAAGAAGAGACCTGGTGTAGCACCTGGTGACAGGTCTGGAGGTAAGAACAAGGGGAAGAGTAAGGCTAGAGAGAGAAGAGATTCAAAATTTGGTTTTGGAGGAAGAAAGGCATTGAAAAAGCAAAATACTGCTGAGACCACAAATGATTTTAGAGGGTTTAATAAAGGAGAAATGGGGGGTAATAAGAAGCGGAAGAGGTTTTAAATTTGGGATTGGGATTTCACATTAGATCATGTTTTGATATGTGGATCGGGTATGATGTTTTTTTATCTTTATCTTTTTGAAGAGTTTTTTTATGTAGAACTTATTTAGCCGTTATCTGTTATGGATTAAGTTTTTACTGGTTTATTTCACTTCCCTCTCTGTCGAACTTGACATGATGGTACAATGTGGTACTGCTTTTTCTATGATAATGTCTGATGTGGTACAAGCATATATTGGTTTGTGGGACCTGCAGGACTTTGAATGCCTTGACCCATTCAGTAATAAAATGAAACCATAATGTGTTATTAGTAAGTAAATTTCAATAGGGACATAACCATGTGAATTTGTTGTATCTAGTGATTTGGGTTTATTCGCTGCAGCTCTGATTGTGTGGCTGTCCTCCACTTTTGTAGGGAAAAAAATTGGTTATATACTTGTATTTACACAATAGAACTCTTAAGTGGATTTGAATTCGAACAAACAACCCTCTTTAAAAACCTTTGGAAATGGGTTAGGTGCATGGAGTAGCAGTAGCTAGAAATGCTAGCAAAAGATTACTATATGTATAAACAGAAAGTAGTATTGTCTCGCACTTGTGAAGTGGTTTTAGTGGTAAAGTAATTGATTTAATTTCATCATATGCATCTAACTTGCAACATTTCATCTCTTTTTAGTTTTTACAATTTGCTCTCTCATAACTTGATTGGAAGGGTCTATTTGGGGAAGTTTGCGCAGGAAAGCATAATTTGCAATATGATTTTTATTTAATCAATTTGTATTAGCATTTACTTGTGGCGAGTCTCCTCTCGTTATTATTCTTTATGCTCAACCAATGTGCATTCCTGGCCCTTCACTTCAATAATCGAAGAATCTACAAGCAACCATGTCCAAAAGAGGCATCATCTAAGAAATATCCGTATGCTTTCTAGCCGTTAATCATAATCGAAAAATCTACAAACTAATGTCTAGAAGGGACATCATCTAAGAAATATCCGTATGCTTTCTAGCCATTAATCATACTAGAAAACGTCCCCACCCGACGTGTGGACAAATAAAAATCTGAAAACAATATTTACACTTCAACAAAAATAATAATCGATATCTGAGCATGAAAAAACACATAGAAATGTATATTTCTTAAAAATAAAATTATTTGAAAAATTGCATGTGTTTTCTCTTTCCAAAATGAAAAAAAATATTATTATTTCAAGGAAAATTTTTATGTGTGTTGTACTCTCTTTTTGAAATGGAAAAGTAATTCTTTTTCTAATAAATGCTCTTCCATTTTAGTTGAAGAATCAAAACTTAAATATGTTTTCATCTAGAGATTGCCATCCAACGACAGATCAAATCTATCAACAGTCAGGGCTGTCAAACGTGTCAGAAAGACACGTGACATGCCTGTACCGTATACGTTTCGTTAAAAAAATGAAATTTCAACTCATTTCATTAACCGTTCCATTTTCGAAACGGCACAGAATACCGTTTCATTAACCGTTCCACTTCAAAAATAACACATGAAACGGTTTGGGATGAGGCTGAAACGGTCGAAACAGTAAGATTTCAGATTTCGTTTGCTGTTTCGTTATTGGAACGGAATGAAAAAGGGTGATGTTATTCGTTCCGTTTCGCTTAACCGAAACGGCATAACGTGTTTTTTTTCTGTCTTGACAGGCCTATCAACAGTTAAGGAGAAAGAATGCACTCTAGACCTAGAGGTGGATGCATTCTTGAATATGTATTTTTGTAAGTAGTAGGGATTAATAATAATCAGGATCAACATTATATGCCTGCATCAGTGGCGAAGCCACGTTGATTTTGGTGGGTCCATGGACCCACCTCAAAAAAAAAAATTTACATTGAGATGACAATTATTTGTATATGAAAAAAATACATAATGAGTTAGGGACCCATCTCAAAAATTTGAAGGACCCAGGTGGACAAATTGTGTTTGCTTTGAATCAAATAGTGACTTTTGAAAAATTGTATAGGGACCCATATCGCATTAGTTCTCGGTAAATACCCTCCCTCTTTCGCAATGACACTTATTAAGGCAAAACTTATATAATATAATAGGAGATGTTTGGATGAATAATTGTCTTGTAGCATATATATATAAAAAGAAAGGTGGTCAAAGAGATTCCTAATGAATCTATTATGCAAAATTATCAGAAAATGAAAGTTCGTATGGAATTATTGTATTTTTTATTTTTTATTGTCTTGAATTATTATTTTGGATATTGATATTTTTTTGGATTTTTTATTGATTTTATAGATATATTTAATTTTTTCATAAATTTTTTATGTTATACTGTTTTAGAATTGTTTATTTGAAAATTATTGTTATACTATGTATATATTACACATTATGTCGTACATATATTTTCAGCAAAAAAATTTTATGGACCCTGCTGACATGAAATCCTGGCTTCGCCACTGGCCTGCATTATCGTCTCGTCCGGGTGGACTTTCTAATTTTCTGTTTTTATATATTTGTTTGTTAGTTTGAGTTTTTCCTATTTTCTTTTACGCTTAATAGTTAATAGTTCGCAATTTTTAGACACAGCACACAGGTGAAGTTTATTCGGGTACTTCGCATGAGCTAGTCAATGTGGCAAATTTTTCTAACAAGCACATTTTCAGATGTAAAAAAGAACAGAAGAAATAAAAGGAAATTCCAATTACATCCTTCAAAAGCAATGCAATGATACAAATAAATTGAAGGGAAAAAAAAAAAAAAAGTTGGTCTGTTTTCGAGTTCCGAAATTTAGTTCCAACCTTGAGATAGTTGCTTCTCAACTCCCGCAGATGTGAGCAAAAAATAAAAAATTAAAAAATTAAAATCCAGAAAACTAATATCTGCAAAACCCAAGAATCACTCTACAAATGGGTCTTGCCAAATTCATGAATTGAAAAAAAAAATCAGAAAAAAGTTGCAATTAATAAGAAACAGGCATATAATTTCCTTAACATTTTGCTTTGGAACTATGAAGCATTTCCAAAGTTCGACGCATGAAAGATGCATCGCAAGGCAGAACCAATGGCCCATCACTTGATATGCCATACTCCTCTTCAACAAGTTTTAATAAATCCTTAAAAACTTTTGAATTCAAGTATGAAATTGGAACCAAGAACCGCTGACCATCTCTTGTATAAGCCGCAAAATGGCCCTTGGGAGAAGAAGTGGTGTTGCTTTTAATTTTGTTTTGTAATTTTCTTGGAATTTCTACTAGCCTCACTGGGTTTAACATCCTTTAGAAAATGCCCTGGATGTGCAAATGAAAGTGTGCATGTGTGTGTGTATGAGAAGAGGGGTGAGAGAGAAGAGATGGTCATGGATTGGTAGGAGCTGGATAAAATGGAAAGATATAAATAGAGGCAAGAAGAATACTGTAGCAATGATATTGTGCATCCAGATTTGGAGGTATCATACAACTTGAAAAAATAAAAATAAAATGGAGGCTGATAATTATATATATCTTCTGAAAATTGGAGAATATATATATATCCAAACCTCATAATCACTCTTCATGAATTCAGCTTTCAAACATCTTTTATGATCTTATTATTCATCTTAATTAAAATGCAGATTTACCTATTGTGCTAATCTATTGTTGTCTATTTCAGTTAAAATACTAATGAAGGTTTTAACCCAATCAATATATGTTTTGATAGCTATCAAAAACTATCTTAATCATCGGAACTCAATTGTCTGAATATCTGAAAATGCACATTTGACTATTGCATAATTCACACGTAATTATCCACCCAATATATTTTCTCTATTTTTTTCTAGAAAGTTGGGGGGATAGCAAGCTAGCGTTTAGGATGGTGAACATGAGGTTACGATATAATATTTTTTTTCAGAAAAAAAATTTCGGAAGAGATATCTCTTATCTTAAATTTGTCAACAAATTGTAATTGTGGACCCTCATCATCCCTTTGTTTTCATTCACCCACATATTTCTCTGTGATACAATCGATCTGTACCCTTTACTTATTATTAAACAAAGAAAATCAATCTTCTTCTTTTTTTCCCTGAAATTTTGCTTGTGAAATTAGGAGGATCTTGTTGCGGATAATGGAGTTAAATGGTTCTTAGTTTTTTTTGCTTTTTTTTTTTTGTCTCTCGATCTAAGACTTCACATCCCCTATGTTCTTTTCAAGCAAAATTTATTGTATAGTTGCTCCTGTAGCTCAACTTTGCTTCTGATTTGCATGAGACATTCATTTCGCATTGTGCAATACTCAAAAATATTTTTTAAAAAAAAAAAATAAATATCATGCATTACAAGCAATATATACAATTTACTAAGATATATCTGCAATAACAACTGTGCTAATCTTAAAGTGCACGACAGATGAAAAAGAAAACTAAAAAAAATAATTATCAAAACAGCAAGAAGTAGAGAATTATCAATTATATTGTACCATGATATATTCGGGTCACGAATGGCTTAAAAAATTGTCAAAAAAAGAGCATTGTCGTTGTAAGAAATATGCAATTATAAAAAAAAAAAGAGAAAAGACACATGGTTAATAGATTGTCGAAAAGAAAGAGCATTTCAGTTCCCCTTGAACTTGATGTTGCTCTCTTTTGTTACGTTGGTCAAGAGCTAAACAATTTCAATTCCAGTAATGGAGAGGAGTGTGGTAAGCCCGTGACCAATGGAGAGGAGTTTTGTTGCAAGAAGTAACGGTTGAAATATGCACATCAACCGTGCAATATAAATATATAATGCAAGGATTAAGGGGACAAGAGAAGCAAGTACGTAGGTGTGTGGGACCATTCCTCTCTCTCTCTGGGAGGAAATTTTAGTTCTGGATAAAATTGGAAAAACAATCTCCAAGTGAAGTTTTCAGATATTAAGTCTGCAAAATTTCACATTTGAAGGTAGGTTTACAATATAATGACAATAAGAATTGGATCAACTTATTTTTGCTCTTATACTTGCCAAATCTTTCAGTCACTACTCCAACAACTATTCTCAATATTTTTGTAAGAAAAAGATGAGCTTCAATTTTTTGCCCTCCAGTCGTATTTTGAATTTGCATCTTTTATACTAAGAATACAGTTCTTAACCACTAGATCAAATGTTGGTTCTCGACTCATCCCACTCTTGTGTTGTTATTCTAAATTTTTATCTGAATAAAGAGTGTACAATTTTGAATTTATGACCAAATAGCACAAAGCAGAAGAGATGAGAACACAAAATTTGCAAATTATTGAGAACATTGTTTCTGGTGAATTATAGTTGCATAATTTCAGCAATCAGTCATGTCATTGTTTAAGAAAAAGTACAACTTGCTGAAACTTTAGCAAATTATTGCGAACATATAGCTTATGGTGAACTATACTCGAACAATTTCAGCCAATCAATTGTGTAATTATTCCAGGAAAAAAAAATGTAGCTTATTAGTACTAAATTCAGGCCTTTCATGTGTAGTCTTACTCTGAAAGAGACGCTTTTCTTAACATAAAACTTTTGCACTTAAAACTAATTATTAGCTCAGGGGCTAGAGAAGTTAGGTTAGGAATTGTTAGATATGGATATTCTTATAGCTGCTTTTTCAAGCTAGCCTGATTGCAGCTCGTCATATTTTCCAATATGGTTTAGAGTCTAGAAAAAGTATCATTAAACCAGAAAACAAACCTCTGATCTGGCTGTCTGATTTCCATCAGACGGTGTGAATTTGACTGGTAGAACTGGGTTATATGAGCGTAAATGATAGCATTAATGGTGCAGAGCAAGTTGCTCTCTCTTATGTTTTAGTTTAGTTGTAGTATTGCAACCTTGATATTGTTAGATCGGCCATCTTTCTCAGAGATATCCAGCACCTCATGTGCTCTCTCTCTCTTCCACTCAAGACCCCATCATCACATGTTCTCCCTCACTCAGACTCTCTGAACCACCATTATTCAGAAGGCTTTCGAAAAATTAATTATGTTATTTTTTTAGAAACATAAGATTTGTACATCACAATAGCTTTGAATTCTGTTGAACGGGTTATATGAAGAGTGAAACCTTTCTCTTTTTTTTGGGGGGTTCTATCTTGGTTTTCTCAAAGAGTTAACAAATCATTTTGTTCCTAAACTCGTAACAAAGTTATGCTTAAAATATTTTCAGATGGAGAAATTATTGTGTGAAACAGTGTAAGTGTGCGTTCGTAACTTTAGAAATTGGTTACACATCTGTATTTCTTACATTTATCATGTGAACGCACTTTGTTAAGATTTAAACTTAATTAATTTCCTATTCTTTCAAAATTGTGAATATTTTATCAATTTTTGTTGGAGTGTGTATACAGGAAATAAAATTTCAAGGAATGTGGACTCAAAGATGGATCTAGATTTATGAAATGGGGGTCATTGACCTCCGATTTTTTAAATACAATTGATCTGAAGGAAGTTATTTTATATTATTTTATACAAACTTTAAAAATGTACAAAATTAGCCCAAAATTTTTCACAGAGATTGCTTATTACCATCTCTATACTTCTTAAAATAAAAGATTTAAATTCAAAATGTAGTGTACAATACGCAAACTTGTATCATTTACCTCAACTGAATTTTTCTTTTCTTTTTCGCAGACTCTGGTGTGCATCGTAATGCTATGCTTCACCACATCGTGATCTGAACCATAGCTGCCACAAAAGATCCAGAACCATCACTTTCTTGTCAGCAATTTTTGTACTTGTGGGGTCACTACATTGGAATTTCCAAATGTCAAATGTGTGGCTAGAAATGCATTTTAGAGGATCTTCCTTTTAGCAGGTACATTACAATTACATTACCCCGCTGGTCTGGCAAGTTCGTAGCAATTTACCGGTTGTCGGAGCTTACTAATGACCAAGAATGTTAATGTTTTTTTCTTCGATTACAGAATTACAGAAATATTTAGAATTGTGATCTTTAGAGTATGTGGGATGGAGAGTCAAAATAGCGAGATTAGTGTGCTAATTTGGATTTTCAAAATAGTTGCTACTCAAATTGTATTAAAAAAATTGACCACTATTTTTGAACAGCTACCCGTCCATCCATTATGCAGAATAATCGCTAACAGAATTAGCACTATTACTTGTCAATAAACAATCTAATACTTTGATTTTTTAAATATTTAGCTCATTAATAAGTTAATAACCTATTATACCAAACGTTCTAAAACATTGATACTCGAAGTTCGATTATAATTCGTCTGTACAAAATTTATTGACATATTTTTGTAATGTTTGTATATATAGAATCACTTTTCTCCGGACTTAATCATCCTTATTTCCTTATCAAATATATCAGCAAGTGTTTTTTTTTAATTTTACATGCTTGACAGTGGCTGTCAAGTTAATATATCAGCAAGTGTGTACCAATTTCAGCGAACATGTTACAATCCATTTGACGATCTGCAAAAAAATCAGTACTTTAACAAAGTTTGAAATTCACAACTCGAATGTTACTCAGTACCTTTCTCCAACAATTTATGACAAATTAATATGCTAGATAATTGACTAAAATATATAAGTTTGAAAATTTTCCAAGCATTCGAAATAGAAGTTTATTCAAAAAAGTGTTAGAAATAGAGGGGTTGACAGGCTATGTATAAGCCTGCTCTCTCACCGCCAATAGTAGAACAGTAATTAAACCTTGGAAAGTACTTCAATGAATGAACCCAAGGATAACGATGCCACCTAATTTCTAATTTCTAATATATATAGAACAGTCAATCTGAATTTACTGATTTTATGGAGTCCAATTCACCAGCTGCATTTGCTAGACTAAAGAACTTACCTTCTCATCTCCATTTGGTCATAATGGAGGTGTCCATTGTTCAATTATTTTTTCGAAGATAAAGATGCAGTTCAAAACGCTCTAACTTATTTAAAAATTAAATGTCACAAAGAATTCTCAATCAGATTTCGAATCCATGATCTCCAGTGAAGGTACGTTGGTCTTCTTCACTAGACCAAGAACTAATTCAAACTTCACCTAGTGAGTAATTTTCTTTAAATTGTGTATTTATTTGAATATCTATTGAAAGATTATGAATATATATACAAAAAAACTTGTATAGCTACGAGTTAATCTTTGTCTCTCGCAACATAGCATTGCTGGCTTCCTTTACCTTTTTTTTTTATGAAGTAAAATACCAATTTGCTTGTCATGATGTTTGGGACTATTTTTAGTTGACTTGGTACTTGGTAGGCACTAGGCAGAGATGCAGCGACACCACAAAAGAAACAATCCTTTGCTGCAATATATAGATTGGAAACACGGTTTGGATTTGGGAGACCAGTACATATATGATATAAGCAAAGAGATATTATGTTTTAAATCTTGTATGTCTATTGTGAAAATGGCATTGTTTTCCTTTCTTTTGAAGAAAAGGGGTACAACCAGTGCTGCTTCCGGAAGGGGAATTATTTTGGTGTGGGAAAAAAAGACACACAACCAACCAGTGCCTTTTTAGGTTATCGCCTCTGAGGCCAACTTGTTATAAATAAAACAAATCATTCTAAATCACCAAAATAAATGATAAATACAATTATAGCCTGTCAATGGCCTAATATCTGCATGCAAGGCTTGTGCTTTCAGGTCAGGTTTATCCGTATTGATTTGTCATCTAGTACAGTCTTTTCTTTTCTTTTATTTCATATTAATGTAGAGCATGTTAGAACATCCGTTTGGAACTATATGATTGTGATGAGAACGAAATAAAATAAAGGCATTATTTAAAGTGAACTTATCAATAAAATTTTTATAATAGAAAAGAATAAAACTAAAACGAATTTAGCCTCACGAGTAAATCATGTTCTAAGATATTTTTCTCCTTATGTGCGAACCTTTCGGAATTACCTCAAAATACCATCATGTTCTTCTTTTTTTCTGGGACGCGTTTCATAAAATAAACTGATGGAACATTTTTAATGTGTTTTTTAGTGGAAAATGGTAATTTTAATGCTATCATTTCATTTAATGCAAAAGTTATGCATTCGTCTAGGTCAACGAAACAAAGTGATGCACATTCACGAGATCAAAATATATGAATTCGACGTTTCAAAAAACCAATTATAAAGATGATAATTACTTTTTTTTTTAATGAATTTTGAGTTTCACTATTTTTTAATGAATTTTGAGTTTCACTATTTTTTTTTAATGAATAAACACTGATTGTATAGTTCTACGATAATAGTTCAGAATTATAATTCATCTGTACTGTAATATCAAAACATCAGACCAATTTAACAGCAAATGATAAAACTCAAAGACAAACAGCAACCAAATTGCAATGAGAACGAATTACACAAAACTAGCAGGAGCTAACTTTCCATTAAAATTCAATCCATGAAAAGACTACCCAGCAAACAGCTATGCAGATTTGATACCTCTCAAATATACCAGAAACCTAATATCCACATAAAAAACAATGAGCCCAACCCAATCACACCAAATCACACCAAATCCCCAACATAATTGAAAAACAAGAATAAAACAACAATTCTTCACTTCTGATCTTAATTTTCTCAGAACCTCCTGGCTGAAGACCTGGTACTAATTCTCCTTGTACTGGTACAGACACTACTCTTCTCATCAAACCCCAAACTAGAAGTACTCTTTCTAATATCCTTATCCTTACTTGTCCTAACAGCTGATCTCAAAGTTGGAATGCGACTCACAGAGAAATCACCTGAAATCGATTTACGTGCACTTTCATTTTTCTTTGAAGTTTTCTTCTTCAACTCAACTGCGACTGCAGGATTTTGAATCACTTCAACTGCCTCGGTCTCTCCTAGCAGCTCAAGTTGCCGCCTTCTCAGCCGCTCATTGCGTCTTGCTGAGTAGAGGTCATAAAAACGGCCTCTTTCAAACAAGGGGCTGGTAGCTGACTTCTGTGCAACTGGGGTAGTTGGGCTAAAGAGCTTTCTGTTTTCTTTCTCACTTTCTTGGTAGAGGTAGAGGTTTTCTTTGAATTCTTCTTCTTTTGCATTTTTGGTCATGGCAAGTAATTCAGAAGAGACGAGGTCTGATTCAGGTCGAAAGAGTGATGCGCCAGAGACAGACGCACGCAACGGGTGAATTGCTTTGGCATTTGTCACTGTTATAAGAAGCAAAGTCAAATGTTGAATTACACAGTTTAGTATCAACTCTCTAAAAATTGAAAACTTTTAGACCAGATTTTAGATTACTTACAACAATCCTAATAGGTTGCAACATTTAAAAGCAGGGAGAAGGTAAAATTACAGGATATAAAGACTAAATTTTATCATGCTTAATTGACGATTATTGCCAAACTCAAAAATCTCTGATAAGTTAAAATTTTGTAAAAAAGAATGATAACATGAACTAAGGTATAAAACAGTATCTCAACCAAATCTGACATAATTTTTCTTATATATGAATTGACATTCTCCATGAATTTGTATAATATTATCAAGAAAGGAGGAGATTTGTATCTCTCTTTTCTTCAACCACAAATTAACTAGTAGTATTCTTCAAAGAGAAAATTAAGCATGGATAAATCAGAAAACTTTAAACTTATCAGAATATATGATCTACCGTTTAGATCTATTCAGGAATGAGTACATTTTCCACCTAGAAAATTTACTTAATTTATTAACAGCTAAAAGTTCTTGAAACTTTAATTTGATGAGTACCACTAATCAAAGGCTCTATGGCTAGTATCAAAAGGAAAAAGGTGAAATCCAGATCAAATCTTGGAGAGCTTTGGGAAATTATTTCAATTTGAACAGATTGTCATAGAAAACTTTCTCAGAGATAGAAATACTTAACTCCAGACATTTTGAGTAAGTATCAGGGGAAATAGAAAAGAACACTCATAAAAATAAATCAAAATTTCCTTTTTTTGCATCTCCTTGAGTTTAAAATTTACCTGGAGAATTTTTAGAAGGTGGAGGAGCTGGATGCCGAGGTGGGAGTTCGCGGCGGGGCCGAAGCCGACGGGGCGACACTACTAGAGGAGGCCTCCTATTCATTTGAAGATCCGATGTTTCTCTCTGAACAACAAATTGAAAATTAAGAAAATAGAAATAAAAAAGTTCTTTTTGCTTCTACAAAGAAATTCAACATCGGATTTTGTAATAGATAAGTACTATACTACCAGATTGTCGTTTTTCCTGATCTAAGACGGATGAAATTTCGAAAAATATGAGGTGGGGAAGAGGAGAAGTTTTCGAATCTAGGTTTTGAGCAAACAAAATATAGATTGAAAGAAAAGAAGAGAGGGTTTACCTTCGTTTTTTGTTTTGTCGCTTCTTTTTTTCTCTTGGTCGCTTAATCGATTTCTTGTGGGTTTTTGCGCTGCGGAGTATTTGTATGTAGTTTTTCTCTTTTCTTTGTTAATGGATAAATGGAAGGAAGGGGTTTTGAATGCGGGGGAAGGCTCCTGTAACGGCTATATTCTTTCCGACCGAATTATTGTTTCTACTGGAAAAAATTTACGACTGATTACTTATGTAACGTGTCGCTGTTTCGTTGGTTCCATGTGCAAGAGTTCTAAGAGAGTAACGCGCAGTATAATTTATCATACTTTTCTGTAGGCACTTTGCGTCGGCGTACGAGATATTTTGTATTTGGAATGAAAATATTGCTATTCTTACAAGTTACAAGTACCCAGAATGTCCCAGTGTCACCAATTATTAATTCACTTTTTTTTTCGAAGCAAATTATATGGTATTACCGTGTCAACATTAATTACAAATAAATATAAGGGTTGGTTCTGCTATCATATTCAGTTGTTACGTCCGATACACCAAGCAATAAATCTTAAGATCCGATTATCTTAACTAGCAAATCATCAAAATTTAAATACAATTTATTGTGTTCATATCGCCAAATCTTGATGATTCGTTAAAACCATGCATACAGTACATAAATTTATGACGGACTAAAGAGCATTAATGAAAGATCAATTCTCTATGCATTTATTTCACAAGTACAGCCACGAAGCATTAATTGCGAGCAGCTATACAGTCAGCATAATTTCAAATAATAATTCTATAAATAAATTGAACAATAAACTGTATGGTACTCCACTAAAATTAATAAATCCATATTTTCACAACAAAACCTCTATTTCTTTTCTGTACATATAAGACTACCTGATATCACCTGCCAAGAAGCATCTATATCATCCCATTAATGCATATTTATCAAAATGGAAAAGAAAAAAGAAAAAAAAAAAAGATACAAACTTAAACTGAGGGGGTTGCCAAAAGGTGAAGAAAAAGAATGATGTTCATATATTTTGAGGTTAAAATGAAAATCTTGAAAAGAAGGACCCCTGCGCGTTCCCATTGTCTGCCACTGGGGCTGCCTGACTCAAAGACTCTTTTGAGAATTTGTGGCCTTGTTGACAGCTCTTCATCTATAATAACAAACAAGAATTAGGTTAATAAGAGAAGAAACTTGACAATTAAAATATTTGCTAGTCATATTACCTCTTCTGGGCTGAATTGTAACAAAGTTGCAACAACAGGGAGCAATCGGTCCACTTCCCCTACAAGAAACAAACATTTAGTAAATGCAAAATGTTAGTAGCAGAAGAAGTTTCACATTCAAAAGGCAAAGAATTATTCGTAGACCAAAATTAGTCTCTCTTTTTTCGAGAACATTCCCATTCTAATTTGCATATATAGACTATTGCTTATTTCATTTCTCCCATCAAATAACGCCAATGATAACTTGGTTCAAGGCAAGCTATAAATTGTCAAAGTTGAGGTTATTATATTAATAGCAAAGAATTCTTACTCATTATTACTTAATCCCTGTTCTAAAACTGTACACCTCATTATAACTTATGTGAATGTTCGCATTAGATGGATATTTTTTTGCAATCCGAACAAAACATTTGCATTTTGCAAAACAGGAATATTTCTCCCTCTTTTTTCTGTCAAATAACTAGTATACTGTTATTTAACCTGTTTCAAGAAGTTTAAGGATGACATTCTTAAGGTAGGTCATATCGACGCCTTCTCTCTTTTGCGACCTCTCCATGTTTCGTAGCTCAGCCTTTAACATGGACTCCTGCAAGTATCATCAATAAGTTTTACATACAAAAGAAAATGGAAACAAATAGACATCAATATATAAATCTTTTAGATATTAAACCTGTTGGTGGTGGAGACGGTTTTCACGTTCCAGTTCTTCAATCTCTTCCTGCAGATCAAATTTAAATAAAAAATGTGAAGTGCTGACTGCGGATATATAGAAAGATAAGATTGATTTTTAGTTCTAACAAAAAAAAATGGCTTACTTGAAGTGCTAAGATATGTCTTTGGGTCTGAGCAAGTTCTTCCTCTCTCTGAGCTTGTTGTCTTGCCAGCAGCTAAATTTTCAATGCAACCTTTGGTTAACAAATGTTGTACTCAAAATGAAGTCATATGTTTACAAGCACACAGAAAAAACATATCAGGGAAGAGAGTATACAAGAATCTGTTGTTCGGCAACTTCAATGCTAAAACCTTGGGACTCCTTTTTCGTGGTTACTGAAAAGTTATTAAAGAAACATAGACAATGTGATCCAGTAAAGAAGAAAAATAAGAGGATGCTAGGAGAAAATAGCGTAAAATTTTCAATACCAGAGGCTTGTCTGTCGCTGCTTTCAACCTGAAAATACAAAACAAACCACACAATGTTTCAGCAATTTGGTACTAGGTTGAATACAAAGTTGAATACAAAGTACATATTTTGAAAAGTGCAGAGTTGAATACAAAGTACATATCTTGGTACTAGGTTGAATACAAAGTACATATTTTGAAAAGTGCAGAGTTATGTTGGATATTTATAAATTTTTCATGGCTGATAGGGTTCAAGTTCTCTACTTATTTTGTACCTAGTAGGAACTTTTCATGGCTGCTCTCCAAATTTTTTTCTTATGTTGTGCCTATATGGGGGATTTCATTTAACTAAACTCGTATTAATTTCCTAAGGGATTATACTAGACAACAACGTACAACAACTTGACCAACTAAACTAAAACAAAAAGGCTATCAGGTAATACTGACAATAGGTTTCGACTCTAGAGAGGTACGAAGGGCCTTGTTTTCTTCTTGAAGCTTTGAAATTTCCTTTTCTCTCTCTTCCATCATTCTGTCTGATATTTCTTTGAATGTATTATGTTCTTCCTACAAAAAAAAATTAAAATCAGATAAAAGAAATATTAAAAGGTGCATATAAAAACCATCACACAGGCTGCTGTCTATGTTTAATGCGTTCATTTGAGTTATCTGACTATGTTGGGACCAACAATTAACTCAAAGTAAAGGTATAACAAAACCTTTAATTTCTTGTACTTGATCTTCAAGTCATCTAAATCCTTCTTAAGGTCATCTCCTGTTTGATCCATCTTTTGAGCTTCCAGTGTTTGGTACCTCACTGCATAAAATTCATATTAACACACGATAGGCATAAAAAAAAAGATGATGATCATGACGATAAGAAACAATTAAATCAATCAACAACTTACATCTCCATGTTTCTTCTATATTCTCTAAATTCTTCCGCCAAGATTCCTTCTCTGAAGTGTACCGCGCATTGACCGAATTTAATTGTGAATTAGCATTTTTCAGAAGTAGATGCACATCAGCAAGAGCAGCATCCCTAAATTGAAATAGTTAAATAAATATTAGAATAAGTTAAACTCACTCTACTACCAAAGCTTATAAAAGGTTTACCTCTCAGAAATTTCTTTCTCATTCTTCAGAAGAGCATCTTGCAATTCTTTTACTGCCTTGTCTCTCTCTGCTAAGGCTAGGGCAACTTCTCCCTCAGCTTCCTATAAATAACATAGTATACTATTTTGAGATTTACAGCTTTCAAAATTTGAAAAATTCAAATCAAGGAGAAGAATAGAATGCATTTCCATACTTTGACAGCCTCCTCGTGAGCTTTCACCATATCAGTATTTTTGGCAGCTGCCAGGTCAGCTTCTTTCTTTTGTAGAAGGGCATGTGCACGCACCTTATATGCTGAGAATTCGCTCTCCAACCTACTAATCTATGCATGAAAATATACTTATTACAATTGGTTATTAGTTAAATAATGGAAGTTTTACCCAACTACAAGAAATGTTACTTATTTACTGTTATGTCTTGTCAAAACAAGGAACTAATGTCAGAGGCTGAAGTTCCTAATATGCAGGGCTTTAAACACACAAATTTACTATTTAGTACCTCATCTTTAGCTGCAGATAGCTCAGCATCTCGTGACTGTACCAGTTGGCTTTGCACTTTTATTTCAGCCTCAAGCTGACCTAAATTCAAACAACATAGCAATCGTTATTTCTAATAGGAAAATTTAGGAGCCAAATTGTTTGCTACAATATTCACCACCCAGCTTTGGTATCACTATATTCCAATCAGTAACATATGTATCTACAAGTCATCTTTCATTTTTCTACTAATTGTATATATAACTCGATCATATTTTACAACCCATACCTGGGTTTATAACCGATTTATTTTATTGCTCAAGTATCACCAAGTTATAAACAAAGAAATGTACTTTTAACTTTGGTAGACTCAATCTCCATCTGTACTAGTGCATTCTCCGACTCTTCCAGTTTAGATTTAAGTGATTTAAAGTTTGCGTCCCACTTTTGCCTCTCTTTTTCCTGAAGTATAGAAAATAACCAACATTACAAAATAGAACAGCATGGTGCCTCTCTCTTTTTTACCCCTTAGGAAAAAAAAAAAAAGCGCCAAATGTAGCAACTCATACATGGTGGCTCTTAACCAATAAGAGTTCTCCTTTCCATTCCTCCATCAAAGCCTTTAGCCTAACAGCCTCTCCAGTTGAGGCAGCTTCTATCTCTGCTATTTCCGTGTCTTTCTCTGCTAGTACTGCCTATATGGTATAAAAAGGGGAATTAAATCCAACATCTCAATTTTATAAGTTCGCAGTGGTTTCTGCAAAATTAGGCTTTTATGCCATATAATTACTTGTAATCTTAAGATTGGATGGCTGTGTTGTATCTTAAGGGAGAAAGTATTTATAATTTAAACAGTAAGCTGCATGGTAAAGGTAAAGAGATAAGGCGACCAGTCTAGTATTTCACTTTCATCTTACCTGAAGAGAAGAAATTGTTTCAGCAGCTTTACTTCTCTCTTCCAAAGCATCTCTCAGCTGTGCTTCTAAACTTTCTATTTGCTATTATACAGGATGTAACAGAAAAATAAGGGGAAAAAAATCAAAATAAGAGACGCCAATTTATGCGTAGATGAAAATATAACCAAAACAATTACACTGGTTCCAATTTGGTAGTTGGGGGTATTTTGGTCCTAATAACTAACTATTCACATTACGTTTTTTCACAACTAAGGAACTTACATGAAGAGCACTATCTCATATTTAGTAGACAGTATATCAAGTAACTCAGACAAAAAGATGCAAGTCATAATTTAGTTCACGTGTCTGACCTTTTGATGCTTAGCTGAGAGCTCTGTCAGAGAAGCTTGTCTTTTTTCTTCAGCTGCTTGAATTGAACCTTGGAATTGTTCTATCATCTAAAGATGAATGCATTTAACAATTACAAAACTAAATTAAAAGAACAAACTCAAGAAAAGTGCTAAACTAAATCAACAATATAAGAATACCTGATCTTTTTCAAAAATAGTTTGTTGCAACTTTTCCATGGCATTATCTTTGGCTTCTGATGCACGGCGCATCTCTTCCAGATTATCCTTCAACCTAAATTAAAAAAATATAAGCAAGTTCCATGGCAAGACTACCCAAGGTAGTTTTTATCAAGTCAAACTCACAAAAATAAGGCATAACATAAACTCTGATTTTGGCTATTTCCTCAGATGCCAAAATGCAATAACCATACCAGTACTTTCTACATATCTCAACCAGATCAGAGAAAAGAGCATCAGAAATCTTATACATGATATAAACATTCCAAATGCATCACCCGATGCTGGTGGGGACCAATTCATTACAGCAGGAAATGGATGACCTAAACTGATGCAGTTATGGCTGATTCCAATTGGTGAGAGTCTGGTAAGAGTCATGCTTTGGCTGGTTCCAATTTGTAAGAGTCATGCTTTGTCAGAATTTCACTGGCAGACCAAATTTCAAGTACCAATTCCAAGAATGTACAAATATATGAAAAAACAATTATAAATGTTATACGATCAATACATGATGGTCTATGCTTTGACCAAAAATACATGATTGTCCATGCTTTGACCAAAAAAAAGATGCATGGCAGAATATTTTTGGTTTTTATGGAATAAGTGAATTTTCAGACATAGACAGAGAATCAGCAATAAGAAATAATTCCAACAATCAGATCAGGTTTTCAGTTTTTCTCATAAACTTAACCCCAAGGTCAATGGCTTAGGCAGAGTTCATTCCGGACAGATCAGACTAAGAAACGGAAGCGAATATCTGCTGATGATCCCAAATATGAAGCCACAAAAGTTGAGAATATGTAAATTTTCTAAGAGGAGTTTGATTCATCTTTAGGAGAGCAGAGATATAAATTTTATTTTTAAAAATATATACATGAAACTAGACCTTTTGTTTGAAAATAGTGCTAACAAGTCAACCATCTGGTCCACTTTACGCATTAAGACCGACAAAACAAGGCAACCTGGCTTGACGGGAAGTGCTAGTAATAACAGCTGCACCTGACTTACGTGTTACTCAATCCAACCCTAAAGAATTCATACTTGCTCAATACTGAGCTTACTTAGTATTAGATGCACGTAATTGTTGTCTTTCTCCATCAAGGGCCCGCAAGGCCTCATTGGCCTGGTGACGAGCCCGCTCTAGTTCATGCTGAGCTGCTTGCTTCTCTGCTTTTACAGCTTTCTCTATCTTTTCAGCCTCCTCAGCCTTATATCGGGCTTCCAGATCATCTTTTTCCTAACAAAAACAATACAATAATTCTACAATTAATCAAAAGGATTTTGGAAGATACAAATGCAGTTTTTCATTGTAGATAACAGCAAGCAGTGAAGTGAAGCAAAATGACTTTATTCTTGGCTTTCTGATATTAACTGAACCTATTGCACCAAAGCTACTTTTTTTTTCAGATTAGCACCAAAGTTACTTATAACAATCATGTAAACCCTACGTCAACCTAGCCTATCTAACTCAGTGTTCAAAACTATTCATATCCATGCTCATGCAACATATTGTACATTTAAGGGTTCAAAACGAGAAATCTTAGGCAGTTGAAAAAGGGTTTCCCATTTTTGTTGGAATTTGATATTTTATTTACTTGTTATGCATTATGAATAACAAATATATAAGCTAGTAAACAATTTTGTTATTGAGTTTTTTATTTATTATTCTATAATTATTTCCTTTGTTATACTTGTACTGTTTGAAATTTGTTAGTAGTATCCAAATATCCATCCAATCATATCCAAATTTGCATTCATCAATTATCCACTCAGTATCCCATATCTGTAAATGTTTCGTATGAATTTTGTTTTGAATTGTAGCATCTATCTATTTATACCCACTTGATAAATAGCGGATAAGGATATGGTTTTAGCACTATCCCTTCTCAATCTGTTCCCTTTACAACCTAATATTTAAGGCAAAAGAGTGTAAAATTCATTTATTTTGCTTCATTTGATCAGATTAATTTCTGCTTAGGGTCCGAAAACCACTCAAGAGACAGGTAGTGGTAAATCTGTCAATAAATTGATATTCAGAAGATACTGTTCTCTCACCTTATAACAACAAGGTGTTTATTGATGTATCCATATGTAAACAATACTTATATATCCATATTTATTTTGCTTCATTCAGCTCATTTTCTGCTTAGGGTCCAAAAACCACTCAACGGATAGATAGTTGCAAATTTGTCATGAATTGTATTTTATTTTTATAGGAACGTATATGTCATAAAATTTTACAACAGAATTTCAATGGTTGTGACCAGTCTAGCAGTTTGTACCAGCACTGGCAAATGGTCGAAATACCAAAAACAACGGATACCTTTTGAACTTCTTGAATGCGTTGTTTGGCACGTTTGTGAAGTCTTTGAAGTTTGGTATCCAGTTCCACATACTTTTCATCCCTCTCCTTTATTTCTTGTTCCAGTTTCTTTTCAGCTACATTCGAACAAAAGATAATAGTCAAAGTTCTGCAAATTTAATGATTTCATCATTGGTTTGCACCCTCTTCATGATATGATGACTAATTAAAAAAAAAATGTAAACTTGGGTATTTCATTAACCTAAGGACTCAATCATATTCGTATGTAAAATCAGTATGTCTGATCTTAACAGAGGAATAGTCAGATTTAGAACTTGCCTTAATGAGGACACAAGGTATCACCACTGGTCTAGTACTGCTTAACTCTAGAACTTATATACTAAATTCAAAGTTAATTGTTTCCATTTTTGCAGGATTCCTTGAATGCAAATAAGGAAAAAGATACGAAACTAACAATTTGTATATTCACTGTTTCAAGATTCTTGTCTTTGACCATGTCCAATCTTAGGTAACCAAATACAGTTTGGAAAGGCTTTTACAGGGGTTCCAAATAAACAATATTATTCTATTGTACAATTTGATCCAAGACAATTACAAGTAAGAACTCTTATTTTCATTCCTAGTAAGTTATCTTTAACACTCATAAACTTGATTTTCAAATTGACCATAAATCAATCTCAGGTAACCACAATAAAAGTTTTTACAAGAATTCCAAGTGAACAATTACATAGACAGAATAACTGAACTAACCCTCAGCAAGCTTTCTAGATAGCTCCTGAGCTTTTCCATCAGCCTCAGCATGCGCAACTCTGAGATGTTCCAGAGCTGCTTCGGCTGCCTTTTGGGTCTGTTTTTGTTCACTAATTTCCTTTTTCAACCTCTTTACTTCTTCATTTAATCTATTTACAGCATCTGAGTTATCAACTTCACTGATTTGCCCTTCTCTGGCCTGAGACTCCTCCACTGTCTGTATAGGCTGCTCACCGGTAGTCTCGTCATTCTCGGGATGGGAATTTTCAGAATTTCCATTGGTACTTTCATTATTCTCTGATGGTTGCTCTTCAATGTGATTTTCTGATAGATTGTTCTCCTCAGAACCCATGTTTAAGATGAAAAAAACCTTAAACCTGAAAAATTAATGTTCCATTAGAGAAAGAAAGATAAGAATATAAAATGTAAAAAGTTTCCTCAAATAATAAGGCACTCAAATGTAACTGAAACACGAATTTCATACAGAGAAAACTCTGGTTCAACACTCGTCCGAGATCCAAGCGATACTCGCTTCGGATCCAGAAGGTACAAATCACAAATTCTAACAATTAACAGCCACTAATTATCTACGATAATCGCACAAAGGGATCTGCTCAGTGCTCAGCAATGCCTCGCCTTCTTCAGCTATCAGATTGAAATCACTTCTGCGATTATAGAATTCGTAGAAATCAAATCGAGAGATCTAGGAAGGGGCTTGGGGTTTTACCTTATTATTGCGAGAAGTGAAGTCTAATCCAAAGAGAGAAAAAGGTAAATTAGAGAAGTAGAAACTGAGAAGAGAGTTTTCTTTAATTTTTAGTCTGAAGGTCTCATAGTACATCTGTTGTTTACTGTTACCGAGGAAACCATGTGGCGAACGCGCAGAGTAATAAAGAGTGTTGTGCGTATTAACCCTCCAAAAGTTTATTTTTATGATAAGATCCTCACACGGGATTACCATTCATTAATTTCTTCATTAAAGTATGTGCATTTTTCTATTAAATTAATACGTTTATGTAACCCATGTTGAAGATAATGAACTCAACCTGCGGGTCAATTGCTCTTGGATTCTCTGTCCGAAACAATAAATATTGGGGAAGAAAAAAAATAGAAAAATAGATTTTTCTCTAGCTAACAATTATGGGCCTCGGGGCTCAAGTTCCTAAGAAAACTGCAAAATCTCAAAATCACTAACCTAAGAACAAATCCAGCTTGGAAAAAAAAATTATTTGTGTGCATTATGGGAAAAGAAAACGAAGGGAAAGACAAAGCAAACTCAAAAATTTTTGAGACAAATCATTCCTTCAAGAGAAACTCACAATCCTGACCCCTTGACTGATTAGTGAATCTACATGTGCTATTGTGCTCCATGACAGGGGAGAGTAATATACTTGGGTGAACTTAATTGGAGCTATGAAGTTGTAGATTTGTAGTACTCGAATAAACCTAAGCTTAGTAGTCTGCGAAGATAATATATATGCTTTCACTAGTAGAAAGCTTTTTGTTCTATGATCCTGTAATGATAATAAGATTTTATTTGCCATTAGTTGAATTACTATTGAGAGTGTATATTCCACTTCAGGCTGACATCCTTGTACCGCAATCCATACAGTTTTTCAAAAAGGAAAAAAAAAAAAAACTTGTACAGTAAAAAATGAAAAAATAATTGTTTGTCGTATAATACACAGTTACACACAAAAAAGAGAACTAAAAAATGAAAGTGAAAATATATTCACCCCGTGTATTAATCCTTTTCCAGGCTCAGATGCAGTCAAAATCACATTTCTGAGCCAAAAAATGAAGATTAATAAAAGAAGAAAAAAAAGAAAGGAAAACTGATATTTCACAATCACGTATACGTATTCTTCTAAAGTGCAATGTTCCTTCTCACTTTGTTGGTTCTGCACAAAATTCTCAGATCCTGGTATGGACCAATCTAATAACAGACGTAGCTGCATACCTTGTCATTTCATAGTCATCATAGACCCATAATCTTTGAGATCAAGAGACATTTTTTGTTCAACCATGGTGATGTCTTGACCGGGTATTGATGCGACCAGCCACACCAAGTCTACTCATGGCAATTGCAACTCTTCCAGCCACAACAAGACCTGTATCAGTACTCCGTCTCTCATCTCTGTTGTTGCTGTCATTGTCGCTGCCACTGCTGCTGCTGTTATTACTTATTGTCTTCTCATCTCTGCTGCTGTCTTTTCCAATATTTTTCGGCTTCTCAACACTGCTACTGGTGTTGCTGATATATTTTGGCTTCTCCTCTCTGCTGCTGTTATCATTGTTGTTAATTGTTACCTTTGAGTCTCTGCCAATGCTGCTGCTACTGCTGATATTACTGTCTCTGTTGTCATTGTTGTTATTGCTGTTATTAATAATACTAGTAAATCTACTCACACTCATAGCTACTCTGCTCCCACTGACAATAGTTTCATCCTTACTTTTTTCCATTTCAATTTTACTATTTTTCTTATTGTAAATGCTATTAGCACTGCTGCTGCTGCTAAGAGCTGCAATACTATTAGCTTCATTTGTGATACTTCTAAAATTCTTAGCACTACTAGTAGCAGTAGTAGAAGTATCTTCAATTGTTATATTCTGATTATAACTAGCAGAGCTAGTTGTACTGCTACTGGTATGACTAATACCACTGCTGTTCTCATTTTTATTGTTTCTGTTACCACTGCTACTAGCAGCAGCAGTTCTAGTAATATTTACATTTTCATTTTCTTTATCAGCAGTAGTTTTGAGCCATGAGTGCGAGAGGCATTGTGCAGCAGTCGGGCGCTTCAATGGGTCAAAATCAAGTAAAGGGCACAGAAAATCAGCAAACTCTTGAGCATCGGTCTTGGTGAACTTGTATTTCTCGGTCAAAATCTTATCCAATGGCCAGTATTTGAGTCGCCGTATCCTTTTCAAGTCACCATGACGATCAAAGTAATCCTTAGACCTCAAACCCGCTGTAGCAATCTGGATTAAAAATAATGGATTAAGTTCAGGCATTGGGAGTATGAAATAAGAGAGGTATATCAGTCATTTCTAACCTTCTTGGGCATTTTCCCAAGGAGCTCCATCATCAAAGCCAAGTGATCCTAGAAACAATTTCAAAGTACAAAAAAAATTATTATTAAGAACTAATAGCAACAAGAGAATATGATCAGAAACTGCGGTCAATTGTATCAGTTTTGTAGTACCAGACTACCAGTACATAGGTTCTGCCCTTATGTTTCCAATAATTTGCTGGAAGTTATTTGAACACAATTTGGAAGGTATAGCTGATTTAGGCTCAATCTCAAGCCTTCCACTTTGTTAAATTATAGCTGAAACAGACACTACGAAATTAACTCGACTAAGTAAAGAACAAATAGCAAAAAAGAAAGACTGAACCACTGAGTATGGTTACAACTGATCTATAAGGATCATTTCCCTTGCCAAAAGTAAAGAGAACAATTGTATTCTACAAGCTTCCACAAAAAAAAAAAAAGAACAAAACAGATACCTCATCTTCACTGAATCCATGCCCCTCCTTTGGCATGAAGAGCATATCTCCAGTTGCAAGCTCATATGCAATACAAGCAAAAGACCACATGTCAGCTGGAAAGGAATACCCTGACCCAATAATCACCTCTGGGGCCCGGTACTGTCTTGTTTGTATTATATCACCAAATTGCTTATCAGCCCAACATGCATTCCCAAAATCAACAATCTTACACCTCAGATTTATCTCATCTAGATTCCTCTCCTTCCTAAAGGTCGGAGCTGCAGAGGCAGCCATTGATGGTCTTTGCTCTGAGATTCTTGCCAATGCCCTTTTTGCCCTTTCCTTCAACTTCTTTTCTATTCTGTTAACCCCTCCAATACTCCCGTTGGGATTTCCTTCAGGCCTTTCCAAAATCGGTACAAATCCAGCCCGCACTGGATCTTTTGATGGATCAATGGTGGATATTAGCAAAACATTTTCAAGTTTCAAGTCAGTGTGGATTATACCAAGATCTCGGTGCAAATAATCGAGACCTACAAGGATGTCTCTGCAAATTTGGCGCACACGGTTCAGGCCAATGCCCTTGTACCGGTTGTAGCGTACAAGTCTGAGGAGACTGTCACCAAGAAATTCGAAGACAAGACAGACGTGCTGACCATTGGGGCCTGCATGCCTAAAGTGATCCAGCAGTTGAACTATGCACTTGCAGTTCTGTGGATCCCGATTGGTGACTTCTGACAAGAACTCAATCTCGTGTAGTGCTGCCTGTGCGAACTCTGCCGCACTTTTTTGGATCTTAAGCGCCACAAATCTCTGAAGGAGAAACTTTAGGATTATGTTTTCATAACCAAATTTTTGTAACACTATTAAGCTTTTTTTACAAACAAATAAAAAGATTAAACGACCTAAGGTAGAATGACAGGTCTTGCTTCATGTCATATCATGCATGAGATATACCAATTTCGTGCAAATAACATTATTTTACAAAGTTTTCAATTTAAAGCTCTACACCATTTTCAACAATGCTTAAAAACAAATAAGAAAAAATAATATAGTATAGGATCAAATAAATCCTCCTGAACTTTTTATTTTACTCATTCATCAAAAACAGTTCATTTACCTTTCTTCATCAATGCATGAAGAAGAATCACACACTTTTTGTTTCTTTCAAGTTTCAACTATATATTCCAAAACTCTGCTTAACCTAGGCCTATCCCAAATTTCCCTAAAGAGTCACATAAAAGACATTTCCTAATTTACCAAAAGCACAAGGGGCCTACCAACACATTTCCAAAACAAACCATACACTTCCTCAACCAAATCAGAACAAATATTTCATACAATTCCTAATCATAATTTCTGGCCACCTATTCACCAAATATATTATCACTCATTCTAATATCTAGATAACACTGGATTAAATTAAAAAAAAAATAACCTAAATATGATTGGAGTATTCGGTAAATATTCATACCAAGGATAATTAGACAAAAATTAAAAAGATCGGATCACAAAAATTGCAAACAAACCTTATATTTGGTATCGTAGGCGAGCCAAACGGTGGAGAAATTTCCCCAACCGAGCTTTCGCTGCGCAATATATCTCCCGGCGTTGAACTGATCGCCTATTCGGACGGCGTGGTAGCCTCCCTTCCTGTACGCCTCCGAGCCTTCGTCTTCCTCCCCCGATCCGCCCGATCCCGACGAGGTCGACGAGCACGACATTCGCCTCCGACTCCGACCCGATGCGATCGCAGCTCGTTCGGATTCGACAGGTTGAGAAAATCGAAGTGATTTCGGGAATTTTGTAATTTTGATTCAGTCTCTGTGTCGCCTCTTGGTGCTTTTCTGTTTTGTTTAAAAGATGTGTTTTTATTTTGTGTTTGTTTTTTCGAACTGAAGAAACTTTATTTGGCTGAATGAACTGGCGGATTGGTTGGGAGAAGGTATGGACGATGAGAAAAAAATAGAAACGGTGAATAGAACAGTTCCTCTTTTCTTTTGTTCTTTTCTTTTCGAACTGTTTTTCATCTATGCCCTTACAAATATCATAATTATGTTTATCTTCTTAGATTATTTAAAACTAATTAAAATATGTAGAAACTGTTGCAAAGACTGTAATTCGCTTTCTTTTTTTTTCGGAGAATCGGCCATACGCCCTTGAATATTTCTCCCTCCAATCATTGATTTTGAAAATTTACCTTCCGATTATAATTAGCATGAATATTTATCCTATTAAATAATTTTGATAATACTTTAATTCCGAAAAATCAATGGAGCCTTAGTGATGAATGACTAACTCTTGATCTAGTTGTAAAGAGTAACGCACCTTCAGTGAAAGTTGCATGTTTGAAACTTGTCTATATCCTTTGTGACATTTAATTTCGAAATAAATTGGAGAGCTTGATTCTCATTTTATCTTCAAGAAAAAAAAAAAAAAAAAAAAACATCACATGTTGATCCAGATTAGAGAAAAAGAGCACTACAAAAACAAACAGTTATGTTTGTAATTTTGAATAGACGAGTAAAGAAGTACGACATTTTAATTAAATAATATATGGTATCCCGATATATGGCATTCACTTCTTTTACACCAAACAAACAAATGAATACTCCATTTTTCTTGAATATTGTTTGTTCTCATTGGACATAGTTCTTGAGAAACTTGTATTTTGGAGAGAGAGGCGAGAGATTTTTATTTTCATCGATAAACGTGGTGATTGGTGAGACATGAACTCGAACTGCATAAGAGCCACAATGGAATTTCCGGCATTTTATGGGTGAATAAGATATATTGGAATTTCTTGCCATCGTGGCACAAGAACAATAGAACAAGTAGGTCAAGTCAGAAGTAAATTCAGGCTGGTCCAGGTCTGTCCGTACGAATCATATTGAATGCTTTTCATGCTTCCATTTAACTTGGGACCTAGCCTGATAGTTGGTGTTTGCTGCCTGAAAATACACCGAGTCCAGGTAATTATTTATAATAGAATTAAATTTCCTGAAACAAATATGAAAATAACAATCATTGAATCAGCATTACGAATGCAACATCGTCGTCAATTCCTCATCATCATCCGTGCATATAGAAAGAAATTTGTTACTTCAGAAATCGACTAACATGCCTGAACTAAAGGTAGCAACAGTGGAGTAATTGATGTGCGAAATATAAAATGCAATTACCTATTTGAGGAGGCTTTACTCGAGTTCTTATTTTGTGTGAGACATAAAGAGGTTAAGGGTTCTTATTCCCTTTTCTCTTGTTTTGGGCTTAGATCTCCCTTGACAAACTTTTTGCTCTATTAATCCCTTTAGACTAGAATAGTAAGTATTAAAATTAAGATGTGAGATAATGTCATTAGGTATTTAAATTAAAATATGATGTGAATACAATAAGGTATTAGGCCAATTGGCACTGAAAAAAAAATATTTCGACTAGCGTGCCTTTTAACAAATCATAAAATGTGCTATCAATGCATGAGTATCTAGAGAGTTAGGAAAATGACATGAAATTTGATTGGCTATAAATGGTGGTAATTTGAAACTGTCTCAGTAGAAGCATGCCTACCTAGGGAAGGAGACAAAATGAATAAATACGTTGCCATTTGAATTAAAGTTCTAATAAATGTCTTTTTACGGCACATCATGTTCATGGATTCTTAAATAATAGAGGATTTAATATTAGATATCACGATATAATTTGATTGTCCTTTTGACAAAAGCAGAGAAAACTCCAAGAACAAAAAGTAGGATATCATTATCATACCACAAATCACGGATTAGCATAATTTATTGTCAAAATTTACATAATTATATCTTACTTTTTCTCTATCAAAAGGACATGAAATTTGCATATTCTGTAGATCTTTTCAACGAGTGTTTGAACTTGATTTCGAGATGTATGGAAAGATGACGTCACTCGGTCAAATTTATGGACGCATTGATTGATCTTTTAACTTTTGTGGATCTTTGTCTCTCATTTTTCGGATGCAAAATGATTGGGATTACTACGAGTCCTCATGTGTTGTTTTTTTTAAGACGCGAGTGGATTGGAAATTTGCATCCCCTAGAGGATTACGGTGTGTCTGAGAGTCTGAGTGCATCAGAAAAAATATGTATACCGTATAACTAAATTGGAAAAGGACGCCGAAAAGACAAAATATAATGCCGGACCATGGCTAGCATATTGTTGACCAATGACCATTTTATCATCTCTTCTTACTTCTTACTTAACAAAACCATCCCTATCCTCATGACCATTAAATTTTGGGACAATTTTTTTTTTTTTCTGAAGAATCTATCTAAAGTACCCTATATTTTTAAATAAAAAGAAAATTTTTTCCATGCCATCCAAAACTGAAGAAATTGAGAATTTACCACTTAAAATAATCTTTTATTTTTGCCACCCAAAAATTCATTTTTTTTCTATTTTTTTACCACTTTGTTCTTTTAAATAATAAAATAATAGTTAAATAATAGAAATATAATTTTCTGACTATTATATAATCGCACCCAACATTAGAACTAGTCAATCAAAATCCGATTGAACCCAATTTCCTCATATGTTCTTCTCTCTTGCACGATATGTGGGCGAAGTAAATCCAGCTTTGGCAAGAATAGATGAGGAGATCAGGTTTGATCGGATTTTTGATCGACTAGTTCTTATATTGGGTGCGAGGATGTAATAATAAAAAATATATATTTCTATTATTTAACTATTATTTTTATTATTTAAAAGGACAAAACAGAACAAATTTTAAAATTTTGAGTGGCAAAAACAAAAGATTTTACTTTTGGGTGACAAATTCTCAATTTTCTCTGTTTTGGGTGGCACACAATAATTTTCCCCTCAAATTTTACACTCTTCAAATAAAAAATCAAAACCAAATTCTAAACTAACCATAAAAAATAATTTCTTTTAAATATATTTATAAGTTGAACGTGCAATATTGACAGTAATAAATTGATATTTGGATATGAAATGCATAATGCTTTCGGAACTTATGTACACAGTAATTTTACTGTCGTTCGCTAATTCCAAACAAAATATAAATAGGAACACAATAATAATACCCAGACCAAATTTATAAACTATGAAATTACGAAACTATATTTCCCAGCAAAAACCTAATTTTGTTTTTCTTTTTCTTTTTTAGAGAATGGTACAAACTTACCGCATTCTTCATTCAAAAAGAATCAAGTTCGGTACAACCAACTTCACGTTACAATTACCAAGCAATTCCCAATCTACAAACAGAAATTATGCAACCATCAAGCATTTATTTACGAAAATTATTATTGCCTTAATAAAATAAATCAATAAAGATATCGTTTGGATGGGTTAGGAATAGGATAGGAATAGCGTAAATTTAGGAAAAAAATATTATTCACGGAAATAGTGGGAATAGTGCTATTCCGGAAATAGGAAATGTTGTTTGGATGGTGAGTTAGGAATAGCGTTGGGAATACTGTTATTGAGATGAAAAGTAGTGAGAATAGTGTTATTGGGAAAAGTGTTATTAGGAATTGTGTTATTCTTGGAATTGGCTATTCCTGTCTTATTCCACTTGCGTTTGGATAATTTTTCTCCGCCAGAAATTGGCTATTCCGGGAATAGACCTATTCCCCACCCATCCAAACGAGACCAAAGAAATTTAACTATTGTAAAAACATCACATTCATTGGTCCTGAACAAAGAAAAAAAAATCATTATTACATTATCAAGAAATTTAACTACTGTAAAAAACTAAAAATAATTCTCCTCAAATGCGACGGTGTTTCCTTTCAATGTGCGCCGGGTGCACTCGCAAACTTTTCCCACGCTTTGTTTTACCAAGAAATAACTTTCCCCAAGCTAACAGGACTTTTAGGTGAACCTGGCCCACAGGAAAAATGCGACCCGCATTAATTATTCTTCCTTCATTCCTGTGCAGGAGTGTTTGGTGCGATACAGAGAGTAATTAGATACCGTTTAAGGCGTCTGATTTGGTCCAAGGGATTCAGGTCGCCTGTCTCTTTCTGACGTCAGCTTAATACCTTCAAACATGTCGTGATTCTCTGTAGCTAACTCTCATGTAGCATATCCTGTAGCTATTTTAACTCGCTTTACCGCCGTACGAAGCAACAGACCTTCGACCTACCTCTTTGATAAAAAAAGGAAGATTTATTAATTAATTAATTTCATCTGATTTCTTCTTTCCTCCCTTTACTTCCTTTTCCTGAAATACGGAGCACAGACTCCGAAGCGTTGAAACCAAGGATCTTCTGTGTCTCTCAACGGTGCCTATGTTGTTATAAAGCGCCTTTCTCATTAAATCGCGCTGAATTGTGAACCGTTACACGAATATCTGCACTTAAAAAGATACGGCAAAAGAATTTACAGTCAAATCTTCTCTATTTTTTCTCCATTGTCGGATCCCGTCGACTCTTTCATAGGCCTGAGATTTGATCTAGATGTTACCATCTCTCACTAACTCTGCTTCTTCGCATTTGGAGGTAAATCTCTCTCTCTCTCTCTCTCTCTCTCTCTCTCTCTAATGTTCTCACTCTCTTAATCCCCTCCCAATTTTATTATTATGTATGTGGAAATCTATATATTGAGTTTATTAAATGAAATTCATAATTAATTCATCCAATGATTCTGAATTCAGTTTTTTTTTTTCGGATATACCCCTGCAACCTTACTATTTTGAATGTAGAAATTGATACTTTTTGATAGATAAATGCCAGATTGCCAGTACTGCTGCCTCAATTAGTCATTTAGGTCATTATATCCAATTGTCTGTCTCAATTTTAAGAGTTATATAGTAATTAATTTGCAGTTACAGTCTGGTAGCAGCATGACTGGTACCTACTGGTTGGGTCCAATGTGCTACCAATTATCGAATTAGCTCAAATAACTACAAATTTGCATCCCTTTCTATTGGTAGAAGGGTTTCCAGCCAGAATATTTAATGTTTTTTTTTTCTTTTTAAATTCAGAACATAGACACAATGGTGATAAGACTTATATAAATTCAATGCCTGGTATTGCCCCTGTGCTTCGCCATACCAGCAACAAGCCTACTACCTCAGACTATGGTACAGTACAGCCAAGTCTCAGAAACACATTGTAGCTATGTTAATTGTTAAATTGAATTTCAAGTTGTGACCACCCATCCACACCCCCTCCACTCTCTGATGGCTCTCTCCATTTCTGTGCAGAAGAATCAGAATTAGATGAGATGAAGGGTGTACAGACATACAGTGCTGCTATGATGCCATCACCGGCTTTCTTATTTCGATTCAAGGTTGGTTTTTCAGTTTTGGACTTGTGGAGTTGGAAAAGAAATGATATATACAAATACCAAGAAGCAAAACTTGTTTACCTTTGATAAATCTGGGTACTGTCAAATTCTTGAGTTTTAACAGATAAATGTTGAATTTTATTTCAGGTGGTACTATTTATCTTATGGTTCATTTGTTGTTTGAAGGTTAGTTTACAACTTCTATCCTCTCTCAAATTTTGAAATCTGACATGCATCCCAGCAACACAAAAAGAGAAAAAAATAAATTTGCAAAAGACTTTCTTGTTTCAAGTTATCCAAAAGCACATACACTGTTTGATTTGTTCTCCATAACCACATAATGATTATCTTAAAGTTATCTGTTAATAAATTGTTCTATTACATTTGTACTCTGTCAAATGTCAATAACGATCAGCTTGATAAGACAAGGGATCTTTGTTTGTGTGAAAAATTCTTTATAAAAGTATTGATTTTTAAATGCAGATAAGTTGGGGTTCAGTTATGAGGATGAACACAGATCTCCAAGACTTGTTCCTGTATGAGGCTTTTTTGTACTACAACCCCCTCCTTCTAGTGGTAATTTCTCTCTTTCTCCTGTAGCTCATTTGTTATTGTTAATTTTATAGATATGAGATTGAAAATATCTTTTTGTGAAGACATTGATGGTGTGGCTATGGGGAATAAACCTTTGGGTATTTTCTCAATCATCAGTCAGCTATGCTCGGGTTTTCGACCTTGATCATACTCACCTCACACACCATGAAATATGGAAGGTATGACAATTAAATTTCAATAAGATTGTGCGCATGTTCAATGTCTTTGCTTCCCCTTTCTTATCTGAAAACTAATTTCATGAAATTTTGGAAACTTTTCTGAAGTGTGCTACATGGATGACAATTGTGGTACCGACAAGCATGACAGCATACCTGTATCTTTACTCCCATGGAGAAGTTGCCCTAGCAGCCTCACAACCTGTATATTTTCCCTTTCAAATTCTTTTATACAATTTTAAACAACCAAGCTATCATACTGAGTTTGATTTATGTTTGGAATTTCTCCCTTTTCAGGTAATGCTTTATATTGTTGCGCTTACGCTCCTCATTTTTCCTTTTGACATTTTTTATTTGTCCTCTCGGTACTTCCTCCTGCGGACTATTTGGCGCATATGTCTTCCTTTACAGGCACTGTCTCTCTCTCTCTCTCACACACACACACACACGCACACGCACACTCTCTCTCTCTCTCTCTCTCTCTCTCACTTTCAAGCATCACCTATTTCTGTTTTGTCCTATATATTAGTAAGTTCTTGGTTTTCATCCGGCCTACCATGACCTTTCTGTCAGAATTTCTGGTCGCTGTTGACATGGATTATATTGTATTGAAACAAACACAATGAAAAATTGAGTTGTTCCATTTCAGTGCTAATTTAGATCTTTCACCGTGATTTCACAGCATGATAACCCGGTAAGTAACAGGTCACCAAAATGTACAAATTAAAGTCTATTTCAAGTACCACTTGCACAATCTATTCCATAGATTCTATCAAAAAAATTGACTTAACAAGATTTTTCAATGATTTTTGCATTGATCAACTCAGGCTATCACCTTTGCTGATTTTTTCTTGGCCGATATCATGACTTCAATGTCAAAGGTTTGTCTTACTTATTTTCCAGCTCATGAGATTAAGAGTTCAGTTCCAAATAAATATTAATGGAGAGTGGATTCAATAGCATTAGTAGTTACTCCTCTTTCTTTTACAGGTTTTTTCTGATTTGGAGCGATCAACTTGCCGAATGCTCAATAAACAGGTTAGCTTTCATTTTAACTCTCCTTTCCCAATATTTTATGAAAGATCAAACCGTACTGCTTACTTATTGTAGAGCTATGTATTCCTCAGTTTGTGAACTGTAAAATTTATTTGCATCTTTGTTTATATAATGTTTGTTTTGTAGGTTGCAACAATAGCTTGGTTTGAGGCTGATGCAATATGTGGGAGCCACTCAGTCGCCATACCTCTTGTGCTTGTATTTCCTTATTTGTGCCGATTCTTTCAATGTCTGCGCCAATACAAGGACACCAAGGAAAAAACATGTCTATTCAATGGTATATTTTTATCTATTCTTAGTTGATTTATCTTTTGAAAGTCCCCAAGATGTTTCTGAATTCAATTCCTGCTGCATTACTTATCTCATTGATGTTTTTGTCTATGCAACATGCACCAGCATGTCCTATTACTGATCTACAATACCTATTTTATCGCTTCAGTTCTTAGAATGAGGCTGTAACCCTGTGTTATGTATTTTTACTCGTAATAGTCAATAATCATGTAGGTGGTAAATCTATGCATTTCTAAATTGTTGTGAATGTTACTAATTTAACTTTTTGTGTCATCAGCTTTGAAGTACACTACAGCAATCCCAGTTATATTCCTCTCAGCCTTAAAGTATCATGTCATACCTGACAGTTGGACTAATTTTTACCGACCTCTCTGGCTTATTTCTAGTGTTATAAATTCCTTATATTCCTTTTATTGGGATATTACCCGAGATTGGGATTTGAGGTATTTGATTGTTTTATCTGAAGTTTTCTGGTTTCTAATGAAAATTTTGGTATATAGTATTCTTTTTATTGATTAATGTACTTTTTCTTTTGATATATGCAGTATACTTTCAAGGATTTTTAAGTTCAAGAGCCCTAGCTTTTGGTCAGATGCTTTGCATGGCAAAGTATGGGTACGCATTCTTACTTTCTGAGTCTTGACCACAGTATTTGTTTCCATTTCCACGTTTCTTAAGATAATATCTCTGAGGAAAGCCTCCAAATGTTAATTTCTTCCTCAGAAATTCAAACATATATTAAAATTTTCAGGTATATAAATGTTCATTTCTTCATAAGACTAATACAGGATTCTCTTTGCAACCTTTTCTTTTAAACAGCTATATTATTTGATAGTTCCTAATTAATTCATGCTTGCAGGTTTATTATTGGGTGATATTTAGCAACTTAATCCTTCGGTGCACATGGACATACAAACTCTCGGCACATCTTCGGCATAATTACCTAACAGTTTTCACAATAACTGCTTTAGAAATTGTTAGGCGGTTTCAGTGGATCTTTTTTCGCGTAGAGAATGAATGGAACAAAATGAACAACAAACAGTGGGTGGAGCTTTCCACAAATACCCCTAAAACTGAGGAAGAGGACACTCTACTTGGTTCAACAGGTCGTGAAGTTTAAATGATGCATTTTGTTCCAAACTTTATATACCTATTACGCTAGATTTTTGAGATAGGATTAGTACAAAGTTTAAGAAACAAAATGTTGGATTACAATCTCAAGCACGTGAGAACTTGCACGTACAAAATCATTAGTTTATATGTTTATTCTTTCACAATTTTTTTTTATTATTGAGGCAAACTTCTTTCAGTTCTCTCATTCATTGATCTAATTTGTTAAAATCTTCTTGTTTGCCACTAGTGACGAAATATTGGTTCAAATTAAGCTAGCTTTTGGTTAAAGCAAACTATTGTACTTCTTTTTTTTTTTCTTTTTTTTTGGGTTTTTAAACGTGCTTGGAATTCTGAATTAGGTCTTACGAAATAATCTTTCCTGTGGAAGAATTATTTTGCAGGGTCCCGCTGTTGTGAAAATAATGTGTTATCGGTGCATCCTTTGTGATTAAGCATGCTACAACAGAAAGTACTTGTTTAAATATGATATCCCATGTTGCCTAACAAGTAACAACTAAAACTCAACAAAAAAAAAAAAAAAAATGACATGTGGTTGTCATGGTAGGGTCCAGTATTCACTAGAAACCAAGGAAGAATAAATAAATAAAATTGCCACCTTAACGCATTATTGGGTGGTCTTGTCGTAAATTCCATTTCAAATCAAGTACATATTATAAATATGCAGTCTGTCCAATTTGATTAGAGCTTTAAAATATCAGAGCGAGATAAAAAAATATATATATCTGAAGTAAAAATTTATAACAATTTCAAATCACAAAGTATATTTTGTATTTTTTTTTAAATAAGCATAGTAAACATAAATATACTTCTACAATTTTTTTTGGGCCGTTACCAAGTGCCTATCTTCACCCAAATATGGCTTCGCTTTGTCTGTCAACTTTTGGCAATGTGTGATCAGAAACTATAGAACTGTTATAATGCCTCCGCATCAGTTTATCTGTATAAACAGCTCCTGTATGGTGGGGTCCAGTAGTCAGGTACATTACTGTCTCTATAGAGTTGAGGCGTACAAGAAATTGGTACCAAGCAAAGCCCTCTGCTTCTCAGATCTTGGCTCGTCTCTGATTTTTCTTTTCTCTCCATGGTTATCCATGCATTGTAATCCTGAGAACAAAAGGAGAAAAATATCATTTCCATAAAATTGTATAGTTAATGATAAGCATGTCTAATTAAATCTTTTTAACTCTTCTTTCATCCTTTCCGCATCACCTGATCACTGACAATTTTTCTGACTGGCTTTATTAGAGGCTACAAATATTACATTTTAACACTTTTACTTGATACAGATGTGGACTACTTTTACTTGATACTGATGTAGACTACGATTTGGTTTGAAAAGAAAACGTGTTCAATTTGAAAATGAATGCATAGAGAGAGGTAAAAAGACCTTGTTAGCACCTGACTTCATGTACGGATCGCTGAGTAGCTGCACAACCATGGAACCAAAAGTGAACAAACAATTGAAGTACAAGAAAATAAAAATATATTGTTGTTTTAGATAGAGTACGTAGGAATCCAATGCCAATTGTCATTGGTGTTAAATGGTGTCAATTTTAACTTGTGCGTTTATTACAAGTTTAAAAAATTACACAGATGTGTTTCATACCATCTCGATTACATGCATATAAAAAGTTGAAGGATTTTGACCTCATTTCGATGACACTTAAAAAAATGGATACTAAATCATCAAAATTTGGTCCATTGATTTGTCAGGTCTCGGCACACAAACTGAAATAAAGTCCACAGATGCAATTTTTTGTATTTTTACAGTTTGAGATATGTATAATATATTTAATCAATTTGTTATGATCATTGAAAGTTAAAAGACAAATTCTTTTATAGGCCAATTGGCTGTTACTACCAAAAAAGATAAAAGATCTAATTTAATTGGCTCTCTGTTTGAAGTATATTTCTCTAAAGTTAAGAAATCCCTAGGCAGATTTAAAATACATCTCAATCTTTGTGATTTCAACAATGTCCAAAAGGTTAATAATTTCAAATTAAAGTGCGCATCATACTTTTTGAGCATAATCATGGCTATAACTTTATGTGATTCCACTTTTATATAACATACACGATTAGAATGTTATTTTACATGTTTTGTGTATGTTTGACAATGCCCTCTCAAAAAAACCTGCCTTTTTATCTCGACAAATTTTTTCAAACCAATTTGCATTTTCATGAAAACTCAAGGAAACAGAGATATGTGGGCTTTCATGCCCTATAATTGAGTTCCACTCTCTCAATTCCTGACTGAAACTGTAAGCAATGAGAAAACTAGCATCAATTATATTTGGGACATAGAGGTTCTAAAAGGGCATGATCAAAATTCAAAAGATATATATATAGAGATAGGCTAAATTAGACTCCAGCACACAAGTGGTCTGTGTACTCGAGTTTTTTGGCCGTCCGATCGAGAGATGTGATAAGATCCTGTGGTCCAGATACGGGCGCTGTGGGAAAAGAGATCTTTAAAATTTTACGTTAATTCTCCGTTTCCTCTCCGCTAACTCACCAATTTGTATTTCGGATATCTCACGCCCCGACTCTCTCTTCTCCCAAAAGAAAAATCAAGCTCCGCTGGAACTCGATCGAAAAATCAAGCTCCCCCCTCTCTCACTCTCACGTTCCTCTGAAGCAACCCGTTCGCCGGATTGAGGTGGGTCTCTCTCTCTCTCTCTCACTCTCTCTCATTTCAATTTGTGATTTTGAGTTGAAACGGAGAATTACGACCACAGATCCTCCCCTTCTTTCATCTTCGTTGAATAAAAATTGGTGGGTTATGACCACAGCTCCTTGCTCTACCATCTTCATTGAACTATGAACGGAAGTTCTTCAAATTGACAATTAGTGTTAATTTTTAGTTCGGATTTCAGTCATGACCACAGCTCCTCCCCTTCTTTCATCTTCGTTGGATTTTTGTTGCAAAACAGAACCGAAAATGTTAACTGGTACAGTGGTACTATTTGTCTGCTCATACCAGTACTAACTGGCAGCCAAAATATAACCAATATGGTAATTATTGTTTTGTCCTTAATTAGTAGTCTGTCCTATTAATGGGATATTGATTTTGTTCAAAGCATATAGTCTTGATTCCTACTGTAGCTGTCAGATTGATTAGGTAAAACAAAGAGCAAACATAATCACTCGACTAATCCTAATAATTAAAATTCCAGAGATACAAGTTTAAGAAATAAAATCTATTAATTCTAACAACCAAAGCACCATCATACAAACTTTAAGCACTTTTTGTGTGGCTCTTAATGAACTCCAGCCTTTCTAGCAATGCTCTTGCCTTCTAACACCATGGTTTTTAAGCTCTGAACATATGTTTTCTTTGATCACAGGCTACACTAGAAACATAAAAGATATGTACTATTTTAAAAAGCCTTTCACTAAAAACCTTTCAAAAGCCTTTCACTAAAAACCTTAAATAGTGAGCTATTTTAAAATAAAGACAACGATAATGAACTTCAATAGTAAACTAATTATAAAATAAAAATATCAATAATTGGTTACATGACTACTTATAATCAATAGAATTAAATACATATTTGTTCTAAATTGCAGAAAAAAAAATGAAAAACCAAAACTAATAATTAAGCCTAAACCAGTCCCGTATGGATTTTGTTTCAAAGGAATTTATAAAATTTGATACCGTCTAACCACTAATATACTACATACCAGTTGAAGACAAAGGTAAAATCAACTTTAAAATCCATTATTTCTAAAATCAACTTTAAAATTCATTATAAAATTTGATACCGTCTAACCACTAGTATACTCCATCCTCAAACTACTTTGTCGTTCTTTACATCTAGCCATATACTTGTTATCTTTTGAACATTGGTTAAGGTAAATTGAAAATTTTAATTTGAACCCCCAAAATTACAAAATCTATTTCATTCAAAGTTTACAATTCAGAAAGCTTATCAGGCCTCAATCGAAGCTAGGGTTCAGGTCTCGTCGCACTTTTCCTGAAATTTTGATCTAGGATTTATAAAAGCTTTTGCTTTTTTTTTCCCCGAAGGGATGAGATAAAAATGACAGAAATGGTATTTACTTTCCTTCCTTGACGTGGTCTTCAAATCGCATGAAGAAGGAAGGGCGAGCGTTGTTTTGTGGTCGCCTAGGTTTTTCCTTGCAAAGGGGAGACGGAGAGAGAGAGGTGTCGAGTAGAGAAGGAGCGAGGTGCTGAGAGAGCTAATTTCTTTTTTTTTTTTTTCTATCGGAGGAGGGAGAAACTAGAAAGGTTCAGAAGAGAAGGAGAGAATAGACGGAGAAGGAAGGAGACAAACAGACGGAAAAAATAAAGAAATAACGGAGAGGCTGAGTCAGTTTTGTTCCTTCAGCGCCTAAATCCAGACCGTAGGATTTCATCAATCTCACAATCGGACGGTCAATAAACTGGAGCACACAAGGCCTCTATGTGCTGGAGTCTAATTTAGCCTATCTCTATATATATATATATATACACACAACAACTTTTATTTTATATATTGGCAACTAAAAAGAGGCATCTCATCATAGAATATGCAAAAATCGACCTAGCATATTACAGTAATTATGACTTGAAAAAACTAAAGATCTCTAGGATAGCAACTAACGAAAAATCCATTATGAGAAAGTTCATAAAGTTGTACTATATATGATTAATCAGCAAAGTAGCATGCAGAATTAATTTTAAAAATACAAAGTGATGGCCATACCTGTACTTGTTCATGCAAAAACTTTATGTAATTTATTGCTTCAAGCAGTACTGATGCTGTGTCCGTCTGATAATGGAAAAGGAATCAATTAAAATGAATTAATTAATAAATTTCTTTATTATCTGGTCATTGATGAATCTTAAAGAACAATTGTATGTATATACGGGACCATAAGCTATTTATCTAATATGTTTCACACCTATCTTCTGGAAACATGTTTATACTTGAGAATATGTCATAGAGATGGTTGCATAGCATATGTACAATTTTGTTGCAAGTATGATAGAATTAATGTACTTGCAAGTTTTGAGATGCATAAAAGAGTTGAAACTATAGTGTTGTGAATTAGATAAACAATACCTTTCCGAATGGAGAAACAATTTGTTGTAGTGCTGTAATTTTCTCAGCCATCTTCACTTTTGGTACCTGCACCTGCTATATACGTACACAAAATCCTCTAATCACCTTCATCTCATTAAAATCAAAATGTGCCTAATAATAATGTATGTTTACACATAGTTAAGTGAGTAGCACATATATGTAGCACTATCTGTAGGTTTTGTACCTTAGGAGAGGATGTAGTTGATGTCTCCTGTTTAGACTTTTTAGAATGTGCTGCCTCTGAACCCTCTTCACTTCTTTTCTTTTTCCCTTCACTACTTGTCCCACTACCTCGACTACTTGTCCTTGCCTATAGAATTCCATAATACATTTTGTAACTTAATTCTTAAACTTGTAATAATAAAGAGTCTTTTATTAAAAGGAAACATAAAACATAAAGCTCCGTGAATAAGTAACTTTCTCTTGTATTTAGAAGATTGAATCTATCAAGGAGCTCTGTACATGTTAAACAATCAATGAATCAATCAATATATATATATATATGTGTGTGTATGTATGTATGTATGTGACAATTAATGTCAATCTTACAGGTGAATCAGGTCTCGGTTTCCTGCTTTCAGCTGTATCAGAACTCTTGGTACATGCGTTGAACCCTTTCAAATCAACAGTCGGTTTGCTTAGTGACCCACTAAAAGAAATTATATCTGACAAACTTCTCGTGCCATTGTTGCACCAAGGAGCCTCCATCAAACCACTACAAAGCTTGTTATTTAACCCTAAAACCGGGTTATTGTTCATATCAAGTTGGCATGACCTTAGAAATGAACTCACTGGTGAACCAAAATCCTGATAGTTTACCCTTCCATGGTTCATTACCACACTACCATAGGATGGTGAATTGGGATTCTCATGCTTGATATGACAAACATTGTTCGAGTCCAAGTAGTTATTTCCGGTTTTAAGAGGGAAAATTGTGGTGTTACATTGGTTAGGTGGTGCAACAATATTAGAATTAGTGTTTGGAGGAGCTATAGACCAGTTGCTAACCAGGTCTGACAAGTGCCTCAAACCTGGCTCAGTTGGGTTTGGGTTTGGATTTGGACTGTAATTTGCCAAGGAGTTCAGCGGTATGGAGGATGTAGGAGCGAATTCCCATGAAGCGTTTGTAGCGGTTGTGTCTATCTTTTTCAAGTAGTCGCAAGCCGGCAAGTCGAACATTTGAGGGGCTAAAGTTTTCGAGTTCAACAAATCGAGAAAATTTCCACTGTCCCCATGGTTTTGCTGATGCATCCCTCTGGTACCGCCTCCAGTGCTCCTGATCAAGTTGTGAATATTGATCTTCTGATTATAATGTATAACAGTAATAGTTGGCACGGAGCAAGAAAAAGTTTGAATATTGTTTAAGAATCGATCATTTCAAATTTGACAGCAATAAACCGATCGTATTAGAATCATTGGATTCTAACTTTAAGAGTGAGAAATTTTATGATGCATTTTCAGATTCTTATGAAAATTAACGATGAACTTTTAGAAAAATAAACAAAAAACACTAAAAATACAACTTAAATATGTATGATTAAATAAAAAATGGGAGATATTGACCCTCATTTGTTATTACTTGATCTGCTTATAAGTAATGGCACATCATTTCTAACATAAATATCATATATTATTCTATATCATAAGTTTAAATATAATTCTTATTTTTAATAATATATTATTATATTGTTATTATTAAAATTATTATCATCGTCATTATTGAGTATTATTGACAGCAAACTATATATGTGTATTACAATAGCCGAATAGCGTGTGATGGGACTTAAGGGGGAAGGAGAGGTGTATGCATGCGAGGTCACTGCACGACATAAAGCATGCATAGAAATGAGAATATATCCCCCTTGTTATGCTACAATCCTGCATGATTTGAGGTTACTTTATGAGCCGTACAAACAAAGCTTAGTTGCCTATCCACTTATATTTTTTTGTGTTTAATTCTAGCTAGCTAGCCTTCTAGCTACTAAAGCTCAAGAAGTTTATCGTTAATCTCTCTCTTTCTAGCTAAGTTGTGCAGCATCTTGTTTATTGATTTCACATCAGAACATATATTTGAATACCAAAGGAAGTTTATTTCTTTCCATCAGTTATGTTTTTGAACCGAATTGGGTTTACTATATTTTCTTTTCTTGTGTATGCCCCCGCCCCCCCGCCCCCCCCCCCAATCCACATACGAAAAAAATTAAAAAGGGAAAAGAGAATGGAAACCGAAATTCGGGCATGCCAAACCATCATCATTAATCTACGCAGTCAGAAAATGTACAATTATACATATGTGGAATAAACAAAATGGGTGTTCTAACTTGAAAAAGGTATAAATTATGAGATTCTTTTGCCCAAAAAAAAAAAAACATTTATTTCCATTGATGGAACTATCAACATGGCTTCTTATATATAGATATCTATATAGCTTCTTTAGGACATGGTGCTGTGGGGCTAACTCGTAAAGTTTCATTCGAATTGTTAACTGAGGGTATCATAAAGAATCCTAATTAAGATAATTGAACGAGATATGATATTTATAACCAAAGCACCGTATTCAAGAAAATGTTCAAGGCTTTCTGGTAAGTTGCCACGACGGTTATCACGAATCCAACGTCATTTGAGAATTTTAAATTAGTTTAATGTGATATCTACATTATTGGTAGCTTTTTAATTTTAAACAACTGAATTTCACAAATATCACCAACTAGTGAATTAGCATACTTACACATCTTGAGTTTTTGTTCAGAGAATAAATCTATTTGATGAATTACTCTAAAAAGGAAAATTAAAGTTGTTGTGCATGTAATAAGTAGTTCATCAACGTCCTACGTAACTAGTACCGCAATAACCTTCAAAATTATTTTCGTGATGTAATTGGATTATAGTCTGAAAAAGACAATGAAATTATGAAAACATAAAACATTATATGATGTGTTATGATTGTTATCGTATTATACGAAACTGAAGATAAGTTTTTCCCCCATAGTTGCAATTCATGTCAAGAATTGAAGTACCAAAAATGTTTTTCTTCACTAAAACTTCAAACTTGAATTGATGCGTAATGGCAAATATGATTGCCACATGCAAGGAATTAAAACAAAATATGCTACATATATAGCATATATCAAGAGATACTTACATGAGAACTTGGCTCCACAAATGAGTCTCAACATGCGAATTAGAGTCTACAGTAAGTCCCGAGCCGGTGAGTGATGTGGCAGGATGAGAGACTGACACATCACCCTCACAGTGCTGCTGTGGTGGAATTGGCATCTGAGTCCATCGATTCACCGCCGACGTGGTCCCTGGGATATTTGGAACGCTTTGGTGCGTGGCGGATGCATGATTTATCTCTTGCCACCATGAATTGGTGGAGGAGCTTGTGACTGAGGCCTCGGAGCCTTCTTGTGCCATTATTTAGGGTTTCAAACTAATATAAGTAGTATATGTGAATGGTGAGTTATTGCACTGAGCACTATTGGGGTTGGCACAGGCTTAGTGGTGTGTAGTGTGTAGGTGCTTTCTTTGCCTTTATAAGAGGGAAGAGTTGAGGGGAGCATAGCTATACGTATGCATGATGCAATGAATTAATACACAAAGATTAAAAAAAAAAAGAAGAAAAAAAAAGAGGAATTTTTGTTAGATAGGTATGAAAAAAAAGGAGTAAAAGGGAATAAACTTTATATATGGTAATTTCGGTGGTAAGGAACAGAATATGATAGTCTTCTAGATTGTAAGTAAGAAAAATTAATATTAGATCCATTTATTGAGATCCTTGTGTATTTGTAGTTCCAAGAAAACTTTTAGCTAGAGCATGGTATCAATTTAACGAATAGTGGTCGGTATAATATGATATTTGTTATATCAGTGGCCCCAAAGAACAATTTTAGCAGCTGCAGCGCATCATATGAAAATATATATAATGCTTTTTTTTTCTCTTTTGTTTTTTTTTTTCAAAGATACGTACTCACCCAATATGTTCGGTCTAAATAAATTTTCTTTCGATATTTATATGCATCAGTATGGTTTCAATCCCCCAGCTTAAAATGTTAATATACTTTCCAGTATTATAAATAATTTGTGTGGCTACGTACAAAATGACTGGGAAACCCAAGTTCGTTCCAAATTATATTCTTACTCGTTTGGATGGGATGGAATTGGCCAATTCCTAGGAATTGACAATTCCATTCCTACATTTTTCATCCAAACCATTTTGGAATAGTCAATTTCATTCGTAACACAATTTTCAATAACACTCTTCCCAATAACACTTTTCTCTTCACTTTTCACACTTCCCAACGCTATTCCTAAACTCATCATCCAAACAACATTTCCAATTCCTAGGAATAGCCAATTCCCACAATTCCTGTGAATAGTATTTTTCCCTAAATTTATGTTATTCCTACCCAATTCCTAACTTACCCAATTCCCACAATGAAGAATAACACTTTGGCATCATATTATATCATATGAAGTAATAAGTTCAGAAGAATATACCGGCCTAACCAAAAAGTTATTCTTTGTTGCAACACCTACATGGAGAAAAGAGGGGCATCATTTATTTATAAATGACAGCTTAGCTTAGTACCTAGCCAGATATATATAGATACTCCTATACGCACACAATAAAACTATATGCAGATACTGCCCAAAATAATAATTGAAGGCAAGATCTCAATTTTGCAGGCAGCTATGTACTAGGAAGAAAAGGTAAATAATAATAATAATAATAATAATAATAATAATAATAATAATAATAAATAATAAAATAAAAAACAAAGATTGGTGCTAGGCGCTGCTTGCTAGTGGCGTAGGTGGAATGGATATTTCAAGGTTTGCAATTGATTGCAACTTCTATGTCAACTTCGGATTTCATAGGTAGGTGCAAGCTATGAAGTTTATATACGAACTATAAAAGATATGTAATAGGAAAAGATATGTAATAATATTAGACTAATAGAAAACTTAAAAGGGTTCACCGACATTAAAAAACTTAATTTCGTAGCTTATCTCACCGTCGGACAGTTCATATTTTCCACAGAAGATCCCTGTGCTGCGTAATGGCATCCAGACTTGTCTCTATTGACTCCTGTCATTCCAGTCTCAACAGTCAACACTTTTGCACATGGGCATAGAGAATTAGAGATGGCTTTTGGAGTTTTGGTGCTGAAACTTTTTTTTTTTTTTGTTTTTGAGTTTAGGTGCTGAAACTAATATCTGGTAAAATAAATTCAGTTCTGTCCGTTAAATAATGTACTTAATATGGAAATTTCAGTATTTATAAATCATCACAAGTATCATATATATATTGGAGTATTTTTTTTTTAAATACCCTCCAAAATATGCTTTTCGATAAGGGAATATGTACGCAGAAAATAAAGTTTTTCTTATTTCTATTTGAAACCATCGTATGAAATTAAACCGTGTTCATGTTGCATTCTTCTAACCATTGTTGATTAGACTTTATTTCTCAATAGAATTGAGATTTTCTCTTGGAAGTATATCTTATCTGAAGGACTTTTAATATATTTTATGTTTTTTCATATTTTTGAGAATATACTCAAGTAACTTTTTTTTCCCCCTGCTGAAAATGAAAATATTTCTCTCAGTAGTCAAATCGCAATGCCTCTTTTATTCACACACTGTAATAGGTAATAGCGATGATGACACTTCTTCATCCTCCTTTTATCTCCAAAAGAAATATCCGAAGGCTAAGTGATTGAGACATCTAAAAAGTAGAGAAAGATATGTATACGTAGCACACCTGAACTGTAGATCAACTTCTCTTGTTGCCCACTAAAAACCTAGCTACTGTCAATGTCACTATGCTTGACTCATATCTGTACATCAATATAATGAAATGATATTTCTTCTGAGCAGAATCGGAAAATATATAAAAAAAAAAGATTGGAAATTCATTTGGAAGGATGCAGGTAACTTTGTGTCCTTAAACTTTGTAAAAAAAATATATATATATGTTTGTAAATTGTTCAATTTTATTTTCTTATTTAGTTAGCGACAGTAAAAGACTGGGCAAAAGATTTTTTTTTGCGAAAACCTGCTACCATTGAAATTAATGTTTATATGAATGCTGTGTTGCCTGTTGGTTTATCAGAAATTGGAGAATTTAAGAATAACATGGGCTTTAACAAGGCTTATCTCTAGAATATATAGAGAATTTCATGCATACGGGCATACGGCCCAAAAGTCGATATTTTAAAGAATGTTTACTGTTTTATTTTTCAGAAAATATTTTGTTTTCCTCCATTTTTTAGATTTATCTTGCATGTTTGATTCCAGTATATATAACTTTTTCTAGTTTTCAATTTTGTTGACACCTGCTAACTTCTATGCGCTGCTATACTCCTCTCTCCACTCATTCGGTTATTCCTGCTTTTAGCGATTCACCTCACTATTAAGACATTTTGTTCTTCTTCTCTGACTGGCTCCTTTGTAACTAAAAAAAAAAAAAAACAAAATCCTTATTTCAAAATTCAATTGGTAAGTACATGTTGTAATAATAGTATGAACATAATCTAAGTGTTTTAACAAAATAATTTTCGTTTGTTGTCAAAATTTGTTAGCATAAACTTTTATTGTAACACTGATAACATAAAACCGAATACAAAAATATAAGCCAATATCAATTGTATAAAACTCACATCAATTAATTTTAATAGTAATATTAGGATGAACCACCGCTTTATTAATATAAATATCAACCTTAAAATTATACATCCGTTTAAATAGTATAAACGCCCACCTAAATTAATTAATAAAAAATATTTTATTTACACCTGCATAGTCAAGATATAGGATAACAAGTATTAATGCTAGTTACAAACAAACAACATTATAAAATAATTGCATATTGTAGATATAAACAACATTATAAAATATTTTATTGAGACCTGCAAGTGCACTGGGTGTGGGTTGCAGATTAACAAGTGGTAAATTATGCATACATAAAAAATGGTAATTATGCAATATTTGTTAGCCTACTCCTTTTTACAAATTAAAGAAGAGTTAAATTTAAATATGTCTTTGAGTAATACATTTAATTGTGTTAAATATAATTCCCAAAATTGTTGCATGTCCTTATTAATTGGTATAACAATATTTTTAGTTAAATATACGTTAAATTAAACACATTAATCTTCTATAAAGTTTCTGCCATGCCCTATCCACAAAACCTTCTCTCTCTAAAACAGAGGAACAAAAAGGATAGACTCTCGCTTTTAAATTCCACACAAAGAAGTAACTAGCCAAACAAAATCTTCCAAGTGTCTCCTTTTATAAGCACATGATGCTGTCAATATTTGAAGTACGACTACATGTGATAGCCAAACCCACACGACACAAAATAAGTTACTAAATTACCTCATGTTGGGCGACATATAACTAATTGACAGAGCAACTAACCAATTAGTAAACGCTCCAGGTTTATTTTGTCTTTTGATTAACCTGTCCAATGAGTTGATAGTGGCAGTGATACTCAATACATTTACAGTGAGTTGCGATGTCCATTTTCTTTTTCTAAAATAACAAGGATAGATCTTATTTGTAGAGATATAATTCAGTATTTCACTATTTTGACATCATTTTTTTTCATTAACGTCCATCATAGTTCAAGTTTATTTTCTATAAAAAAATTATGGAGTCACTAATTTTCTGTATTCGGCTTCATGTTTAGATACAATATCCAGTTGAATGCATTATATGGCTCATAATTGAAATTTCTCATCGTACAAGGCAATAATTCTGTAGCTTGTCTTACTTACAATATTTAAGTGCAAACCCCGAGTGGTCGACTTTTATGTTACGATCACTGATTATTTATATATTACTTTTCTCTTAAGATAAACGTTAATAAACATTAATTCCTCTTAAAAAGGAGACTTTACTTAAAACCATGCCCCACTTCGGTGTGTGCTCTAAAGTGGTGGACCCCCACCTCCTCCACGAGATATAAGTTCCTCTCCAGTTTCGAAGGACTGGAGAAAATCCAATAAGTCATTGCTCTACATCTAGAACAAAACTTTCTGAACTCTGATATTGCAACATTATTTGAAGAAAAGGACTTCTGCAATTGTTGGAAAAGAAGAAAAAAAAGAGAGAGAGGAGGAAGAAAGCCACGAACCTTTGACATACATTCACCTTTTTTTTTTTTTTTGGCAAATGACCTTTGACATATTGATCCACTTAGAAGGGTCTTTTTGGGACACTTGTAAAATTTTGCTTGCTGGCTTTCCCTGATTGATCAAAAAAAAAAATAAAGATTCAACATGTTAAACCACCGCCTATTGTAAATTAATTAGCACTATATACCATAAATATTAAATTGTCATCAATGGATTGGAAAGAAGAAAGCTTAAATAATACTGATGACTTTAAGAAAGTACTAAGTGTGGCAATGAGGTTGTTACCTTTAATTAGGTAGAGTGCATTTTGACGAATTCAAATTTCAGACATCATCAGGCTTGTTAGTTTTGGATGTCAAGATCAATAGTCAATACCATTGTGGTAGAGATTTTCATGTCAATACCTATGTAAAATTACATTTATCATATTGTAAAAATATATTTTTTTTAACTCATTTGCATGTAGTATTATTGATTACAACAATTACTGCTTGTTATTTCCAGCCAAATCGGGATTAGTGGAGTTACTTTGAATAATCAAGTTGCAGTTCATCTGAAAATGCCTTTTTTCAGTATTCTTTTTCGAGTCAATCTTTGATACACTAGAATGAAGCTGTTCAGATTTTCTTTTTGGTAGCTTATTTTTGTTTATGATTATTGTCAATTTTATGAGTACACGGTTCTGTTAAGCTATCTTCCTGTCCTTTTATTTTATTGCATATATATTTACATAAACAAAAGAAATCCGCAAGGATGTCCAACAGTGATAATGAAATCTATTCAACCACACTTCGTACTTGAAAACCAAAAGGAAAGAACCGTACAGTGAACTGACACAGATATAACAGGGTTTCCGTGAGGACACTAATTTTTGCAGTACCTTGCCGGATATGAAACATCTCCTAGAAAATACTGTTGCATACATGAAACGCACAAGCCCGTAAGACTACCAATCATTAGCACTAATTTCGAGCAAACCAAAAATCTGTTTTGGTCGAAAGCTCTCACGGCACATACATATATCGAACACAATTATCATGCTTAATAACAATAGCTAGTTTTGATACAAATCATACAATCAATACCACTAAAATATTCAACATTACAATTGTGCTTTTAATTGGAACAATATGTCTGATATTTATTTGAATCCAATATAAAAACGATTTTGACATAAAAGCCTTCCAACCTTCAGATCAAATCATTCGAATGATAATGGGCACCAACATTTTTCTTTTTAGATTGTTACAACAAACATTCCATAGACAACTTATGTCCCTACTGAAGCGAGACAAGTGAGCTGTTACGCAATGACTTGAGCCATCTAAATATGAGAAAAAAAGCAACACTGACAAACTATGATCTGCGCTCAGAGGACCAATTTGTACTTGAGACACAGGTGTACAAATGCATTAGCAAATATACAGTCGTGATGCAAGGTAAAATACCAACCAATATTTAACCTTTATTACAAACATAACGGAAAAGGAGACAGGAAAACAACATTGTTATACTATTTCTGTTCAAAGCTAAATACTATCCAGATTAACTCTAGGAGAAAAAAAAAGGCATACAGAGGAACAGCACCCACTACCTGCACATTAATATAGATTATACCAAAGACATATTTTGCTCAAGGCTACAAGATAGGCTCTAGATAAACTATAAACATAAAAGACCTCATTTAGGATACATATAGCAGGGCTTTAAGATTGTAGGCAAGGAAACATATGGTGCTGCCCTAGCATTAAAACGGAAAGGTCTTTTTATAATTAGCGGCGCCGGTGGTGTAGGTGTGCTATTCTATCAGCATACATGGGGAGGCGCACAATTTCAGAAATATCACCTAGAAGCACTTCCTCCGTTATGTTGTCCTTTATGCTCCTCAAAACCTGTTTTTAGCAGTTTAGAAGATTAAAAAAAAAATGCAATACATTGTTTTTGTACGGCTGATGACATTTCACCTCCAACATGTCGACCACAATCTACTTGTTATGAAAAGAGAAAATAAGTGTTGGTTTTAGTCGTCCAGTGCGAAAATCAGTTCCCTGACTAATACGCTATCCTCACAATGTTTTAAAATGTAATTTTCATTATGCATACAGATGGCCAATGCACAAAGCATATGCATTCTGCAGAAAGTGCATGCAGATGTATATCCTGAAAATTATTTCAAAACTTAAAATCTAATATAATCCCTTTTTGAGACTTTCAGTTGGAAACAGAAAACACAGCAAGATACTAGCAGTCTTAAAATAAAAAAAAAAAAAAAAAAAGAGGAGCTCGGAAATAGCATGTGCTTAGAAGAACATAAAGAGGATCACAGAACGATGGAGGGGGAGAGAGAGAGAGAGAGAGAGAGAGAGAGAGAGAGAGAGAGAGAGATGCCTTTCGGTATGTATTGATGTCATTAGGGGTGGCCTTATCGGTACGAATACGCATGCAGACCCAACAATCCTCGTCAGAGTTCCATGAACACTCTACAATTTTTCCTGATATTGCATTAATGTCTTCCAGATCTGCACATGAAATTTGCTCAGTTAATATAACTTTTCTTAAGAACAGAAAAGAGAAGCTAGCTATAGCATGATTAGCAGAATCAGATATGGCAGATGACCAAATCTAATAATCTAATAATTGCACAGAATATTATTTTCTTGAACTGTGCAAAAAACATACCACATTTATTATTTTAATTTATACTATACTTCTAACGATTTGTTTAAACCGAGCAAAGAAGCCCATCAATCAAAAAGTTCAACAATGATAATCCCAAAATGTTTGCCTAAAGAAAGAAGCACCTCCAAAATTGATACGGGCCCCATCCATCAGCTTCTTCTTTCCTCTCTCATAAAGGAACAGCAACTGCCTGTTCTCACTACCCATCTGAGGGAAGGGAGAAAAAGGGAAAACATGCACCAAAGTTAAAATAATAAAAACATAAATAGAGAAAGTAAAATTAGCTTGAAAAATTCCCAAGACAGATGAAAACACACCTCAAACAAAAAATCAACTGAGTTCATCTCTGGATATTTCCATTTGAGAAGCCCTTCATGTGTGCGGCAAACATATGGATCATCCCAACCCTAACTTAGGCAGCAAGGTTTTAGGCCAAAATAATTACCACAACAGTTCGAATTTTAGATGTATCAACAGAAAAAGAAGAAGGGTCATTGGACAAATATTTATCTTGACAATAGTCAACAATCAATTTTAGTTTTGAAATCTAACAATATAAGAGTCATCAAATGAAAATCATCTTGACAATCCTCTAATATAAAGTTGAATTTTAAAACCTGACATGTGAATCTGTGATACATATATCATGCTTACAAATGATGAGAGTTGGTGTTTCCTTACCATTCATCATGTGATTTGAAGTTTTGAACTTCATCCAGTCTGAAACTAAAGATACTTGATGCATCATCAAATGATACACAAGTGATAAGAAGTTCCATTGTTACCCTATCAATATGTTCAATAATATATCTACAAAAATTCTACAATTGAAAATTTATAATATTGTGTGGGTTTATTTGAAAAACCATTGTCAACAAGATTACAATTATCAAGTGAGCTCTACCCCCACAATAAAAATGATACATGTAATGCACATATCATGCCTACAAGAAAACAATGAGACTTGGTGCATGTTTTACCATTTACAGATCGAAATAATTTTCAATAGTCGAGATATTAATAGTCCTTGACGCATAACAACAATATTCACATTGCACGAATTTAAGATTGCCAAGATAAATAAGTGCCAAGTGGTCCTCCCCGTTCTAAAAAATACCTGAAATATCAGTCCATCAGCTTCATGTGAAAGCCGTGGGATGAACTCCTTTAGTAATTTTGTCACTGTTGAAAGTAACCAAAAATCCTTCCTTCTCACCTGCCAGGTAGAACCCAACAAATATAAAAAAGCTGCTGAAATTCATACTCATACCTTAAATGAAATCTCAATATTTCTACACATTAGTCTCTGAAAAAAAAAACTTCTAAAAATGTAAAGAAAAAGCTGACAATTTATGCTGGAAGCGAACATTCGCAACATAAATTATGCAAATCATTTGTACAGAAAAGTATTAAAAAAACAATATCCAAGCAGTTGAACGTACTCCAAAGAGTTCCATATCATATCTGTAAACAGGGTTTGATCTCCCCTCAACTTCAAATTGCTTCCTATCATAATTTCGAGGCCTGACTATTTCTTCTTCAATTAGCTTCCACCTCTCAGAGAATGGCAACTGCTCAAGATGCACTTATAAATTGTCAATTTCTGATCCAAACATTCACATGCACGATTAATATGTTCTCAGACCAATAATAATTTAATAAAAGCATAAATCTAGATACATACCTTAACCTTAGGTACCCCATTAAGTGCCATAAGATCATAAGCCAGGTATCTTCTCTTCAAACCGACCTCTGGTATCTTATCAATAATCATCTCCCCATCTATCAAAGTCAAGTCATGAAAACCCTAGCAAAAATATAAAGAAAAGAAAGGTTCAAGCACATCATACATGTAGAAGACAACAAAATTCATCATCTACCAATCATTTCCTACATACATCATGTATATTCTTCAAAGGAAATCGCATCTGAACTCTTCTAAAGCTAAAGGTGCGGTCAACCAAGTAGCAACCATCACGCAGTATAAGCATCATATATCGAGTGCCGTCAGCTTTCCATGTAGTGTAATAGTATCTCTGTCTCAGAAGTTGCAAGTTGTCTCTGATAGCAAGAAATGAAGTAACAACAATTAACAAAAGGTATCTACAATAGACTATTAACAGCTAAATGTTGTACTCTGAATGATTATAGAAATGTAAGAAAATATGTAGGTACATTACCTATTAAGAGAAACAGGATGTGATCCTGGAAACTGTAAGGTTCCTCTTGCTGGCTATACCAAAATAACAAGGCCAATAAGTACACAAATAATAAATAACAAATACAATATAAGGAACACAGATGTACAGTGTCAGAATTTAAACAAATGCAACTTAATCAGAATAGGAATAGGTTATATTGACAACAAATTTGTTTGGCATGCATAACAACCGACCAAACAATTATCAAACTAAAAGAAGTAACATCACATATATACAGGTGGTTCATTAAAGTAGGAGCAATATGAAGACGAGTGCACTCTGAGCTCGCTCCACTACCAAAACACAGATTACACCCAATTCAATCAACCTAAATATACTACACAAAGTTTTTGCAATTTTACTACTTTTAAGTTCCATAACTGTTGTCTGTCAAGTAGATGGTTCGCCAATGAAGATCTAAAAAATACAATTTTCCACATGGAGACACCTGACTTCAACCAAATAACCCTCAACACCACCATCCTTGGTTCTCTCCAAAGACCCTAACAACTTGTGGTCTAAATACACCTGGCTCTCAAAAGTCAAAACAATGTCATGGAAAACAAGGAAATTCTCTTCACGGCTACCACCTGGAACGTATGGAAGGAGAGAAACAACAGGGTCTTTCTAGGATGTGAACCTGACAAATTGCTCTTGCAGACAATTTTATTTGGGATGAAAAAAATGCTCGGTTATTATAAGGCTCAGAGTCACCACATTTTGTGGATTACAAACTTAACAATGTAAAAACTCTTTTTGAGATATCAAATTGCAAAACCCTTTCTCTTTGTTAATGGAAATCATTAACAGATAATAGCCTACTGGTTTTTCCTACTAGCTGATTGTGGGATAAGTTGAGATGTATTACTATGCAAAAGCCGCCATTCCATCAGGCGTCTAACCTTTTTCCATAATTAATTAGGGTGATTCTATGGTGGACCAAAATTTTAAACCGGGCATGAATCCTAATCATTCCTATAATTGATGATTTTTAATGAACAGTCTTAGATTTAAGCCCGGTTTACAAATTCAGTCTACAACAGAATTTGCCAATTATTTAATAAGAAAATATAATCATAACGTGATAGGTAACCGTATTCAATGTCAATACACTTTTTCCAATCATCCAAACTCTTTGGGAAGACAAATTTGTTGGTTGTCAGTTGTCAAATAATTATTGTTGTCAATATCCTTTCCCATCAGAATACAGAAGAATTAGAAGAATATCAGAGAGTAGTACCTACAGGAGGAGGTAATTCAAGTAATCGGTAGCAAAGAACACGAAGAGCTTCTTGTTGATCATAAGGTATAGCATCTCCAAGTACATCATCATTAGTTATGTTTTTATTGTCTATTTGATCCTGCAATTAGAAAGAAAAAAACAGAATTCAACAACAGAAATTATACGCCAATTTTCATTTAGCATGTGCACCATTCATCAGGCAATAAAAAACAAGGCCATAGAGCAATTCCCAGGCATTGGGCATATAGTCAAGTACAGGCCCTGTTCTATTAAGTAGATGCAAGAGACATTGCATATAATGAACTGAAAACTCCAACTCTAATCCATGTTCGGTTTACAATAAATGAGTTGGTTCCTGAACAAGCAAGACCTCTGCACCCATAAAAAACTGAAGAATTTCTTACAAAGATTTTGATACAATACATAAACTTAATGAGTACAAGCAATTTGAATTTAAGAGAAAAGAAAAAAGCTCACATTTGATGGAGCAGAAGGGTCGCCAGCATCGTCGTCGTCGTCGTCGGGTAAAGCCTCACCATTCAGATCAAGGTCTGATGAACGCTTCCACTCTGGTGTAGGTGGGCACACCATATTTTCAGGAACCTCATGATAAAAATCATACAATGCCTGTATGTAATCAGGCTTGTATATCCCTGGAGGCCGCCTCTCAGCAAAAATGTTCAATGCCTACCAAATTCAGAATAAAAGAACAAAAACATTGAATATCAAGGCAAAAAAGATGGAAGCAGTTAGGTCGTGGCTCAGCTAACATACCTGGCTAACACTCAACACCTGCGACCTCATAAGGAAATGGACAATCATAAAGCCAGTACGGTTGTGTCCATGGGTGCAATGAACAACGATGTACTTGTTGTGGCTCTTCGACGACTTCTGTCGATCAAGGAACTGCATGACCTGAAATGTGGGCCAAATAAAATATAAATTTAGCTTTCTTCTAAATTTAGCTTTCTTCATGTGCACTTAAGCACTAAGTAAAGCTGCAGTGCCATTGTGTTTCAATCTGACCATTTAAAATATGCTTCAGTCTGTAGTTTTAATCAGTTCAAATCCCAACACAGAGAAACATGTTAGCCCCTGATTCATCTAATGAGAGTACAACCACACTAAACAGTAGAATATAAACGAACTCAAAACAGTAACAGTACCTGAACAAATGATAGTATTAACCAAAGGAAACAGTATCAGCAACACAATAGTTAATTTCAAACAGCTTTACTGCAAAGTAAAAAACTTAACAGCCTGTTTCTGGTTAGAGATTAATAAGATGGAGAGGATGGAATGAAAGGAAAAGGCAGCCAGTCCTTCAGCTCCCAAGAAAGGTTTTTGACTAAAATAAGAATTTTCAATAGCTAATTTATTCTTTATTTAATATTTTAGTTCTTTCCATGTTTTCATAGAACTTACAGTTTGAGATAATTACTGGTTTCAAGTTTAGTTTTTCTCGAGTTAAATCATAGTGTTTCTTTATGCATTTAATTTTGAAAATTATACATCTATAACTAGCAAAAAAGATGCCCTCATATGTGGGCAAATAAAGAAACAAAATAATATTAAAAAATAAAGATATGTTGCTCAATTTATTCATGATATATTTAGATATGTTGTGCATTTTGTTTCTTTATTAGACAAAAAATTAAAAAATATTGTTGTTTCATCTAGCGATTGATATCCAACCACATATCAAATCAATCGAATGACAAAACACATGTTTACAAGCTAGACCTAGCGTGAACACTTCTACGGTCCGTGCGTTTATAAGTAGTAGAGATATTAAATAAAAAACTTTATTCTAATAAATATCAGAATTCAATAATCTAATGTAGTGTAATTTTGTCCTTTTTTCCCATTGATGTTGTTAAAATGAACCCTTTGAGCAATCTCAAGAAAATCAATACATTGTTTATGTATTATGTAATTTTGTATATTACGTCAATCATTTCCACTTAAAAGTTCCCATTTCTGATTTTCCTTTTTGACAGGTTTGATTCAGGTTCGATATTGAGGATGGTATAATGGTATAATAGTCAGCTTCTGCCATTTAATCATCCAGATAAGAAAAAGGAACGAAAAAGAAAAAATTCAATCATTAATTATCAAATATTAAGAGATTAGACATAACTACCTCCATTTCCATTCCATTCAATTCCCTCCTACTCTTTACATCCTTCCTTTAACTTCCGTCGAACCAAACAGTGTAAAAAGATTAAAAAAAAAACAGCAAATGCAATAATTTACCTCAAAGACAAATCTGTTCACTGACTCGTTATCAGGCACAGAGTCCCTTCCTTTGCATGGTATCTACATTAGGGGGGAATTAATCAAAGAGGTCGAAAGAAAACAGGTAGACTAATATTAATCTGCTTTTCACAAAGTTTACAACTTAATATATAGAACAATTGTTAAGTGCTTTTATAAAGTGCAAAAACATCTAAATGCAGATGTCTAACCTTAAGATGCTTTATACCCAGCTTTGTCCACTCTTGTGCATTATAATATCGTGTAGTGTTTGTCAAGTCCAGTACCAGGCCGATCTTTGGAGACAGATCCAAAAAGCGCAATATTAGTACAAAATCACAACGATAAAAAAGACCCGAAAAGGTCTTCCTGTGGATGAAAATTGTTACAAGCTAACCTCACGTCCTTTCTTTTTTTGTTTGTTAATAAGTTGCCTAGAAGAGTATCTGTTGCCAGGGCCCACAACATCATTGTAGTTATCATCAAGAGGCACTTTTGAAGGAATTAATTTGTCTATGCACTCCCCAACTGGCGGACAACCCAGCCAACCTGAGTAAGATAAACATAATGTACATGAAAATTGAAATGATACAGGCCAAGTATCACACTTGACAATTTCCATACAGTATATGCTGTGGTTATGTAGTGGAACTGTAGTTACGCATAATAATCTGTACCCACATAAACTCCTACAAAGTTGAAATCCAGTAAAAAGATGACATTTCAAAAGGTGAATTCATTGAAATCTAGTACTTCTACCGGTAATTACAAAAAAAATATATGCAAGGGCACAAATCACCACTAGGCCTCCTTTAACTTGCCATAAAAGAAAACCCCAAACCTATGGTATCCTCTGAAAACTATAATGCCAATTCCATGGTATCTTTATCAAATGAATGTGTTAAAATTGTAATGGATACATATAGATGAAAAGAAAAATACCCTGAGGTACTTCTCTCTTTCTGTAGCCATGAGCCTGAGTCTTATAATCATAGCTAACAGTCTGTGCATGTCGCTTAGCCCCTCGCTCTTCCTGCTCCCTTCTCATCTTTCTCCGCCTCTCTTCCCGTTCCTACAGAGAATTTTTGTACCAAAATTAACACTGTTGATTTGCTACTCAAGAGCGAAATGAAGATATTATGTGGGGTTTACACAGATGATATTTTAAACTGTCAACTAGAACAGAACAAAAGAAAATATCACTAAAATAACAGATAACAATCTGGTGTACTGTTTGGTTGCACTCTGCATTCCTGCATATTCCTAAAATCCAATAACAGCTAGAACAAAATACCCCATCCATTCCTAACCTATGAACTCAAAAAATTAACTTCAACCTTGCCACTTATTCCACATCTTTATATATCAGCATATAAGTTCACAATTTTGCCACACAAACAAAATCTAACACGCTAATTTATCAATTCCTAAAATATGCTCCATAAGATTGTGATAGCAAACTCAACATAATTGTGTTATAAAAATCTATGGCATGATCATTTCTATAACACAAAAAGTTCATTACGAAAAAACTCCAGCCAAATTGATCAACAAAACTGTCAACATATTGTGACATCCTCCATCCTGTCATTAAATTTGTCATTTTTTTAAACTAAAGAGAGATTCAATTTTTTAACTCAAGAGGAATTATAAAATTACCCTCCGCATTGTAGCAACAGCAGATTCAATATGATCATCCTGTGTGAGAACACTCTCAATATTTTCCGCATAAGATTGCTCATCCTCTTCAGGAAGAGGTGACGCGTTTAAGTCCATCACTTCACATCAAACAACAATGTCCTTATGCTTATGTTTTCTACACAAATTTATAGAAAAATAAATAAATATCCGCCAAATTTTTTATTTATGTCAGTCCCTACGGTCCCTAATTCAAATTAGTCAACAACTATTAACTTCTTCGAGCGTTTGAAATTAAGACTACAAGTTTGTAAATTGATTTCAAACAGATAGTTTTACACCCATAAATGTGTAAAAACATGTCTCCTTCACAAATTAATTCCATATTACAAAAATAAGGACCGCAATTGCTTCGCGTGTGATGTCTGACAAGTAATTGCTTGAAAAATCCACCGTGTGCAGTTTAAATTGAATTTGAACTACATGAATGAATTGCACAGGGATAAACCAAATCAGTGGGAAGGAACTAGAAAACCAGAGGAAGAGAACGTACCAGCTCAGACCAGATCGCAGGCGCAGGCAGTTGGAGAGGCGAAAAGGCGTCGTTACTTTTGGACTCCAAGGAGGAGCAGGGAAAGAGAAATTGTCAGCACCGACGAAATCGAAAAGGAAGGAGGTATAAGGAGGTAGGAGGTGAGAGGAAAGAACAAAAGAGAAGGTGAAACAACGAGAAACGAGAAGGCCTGAGAAAACCCTAGTTTTATCGAGAGAGAGAGAGAGAGGGGGAAGGGGAGGGAGAGGGAGAAGGGAAATTGGGAGTAAATAACTAAATTGGGTCGGTTATGTGTTGGGTTCGGTCGGTTGGTGTTATGGGTTACAGGTTTAAACCCGACCCGTTAATGGATCCGGCCTTCCGACCAATTTTTTTGTTTTTATACGAGTTCCGCTGGTAGATTTTGTTTTAATTTTCAGAGTAAATATTTTCGGAGGTCACTGAAGTTTATATGTTGTCCACTTTTAGTCCCTAAACTTCAATTTGTCATTCGATAACCCTTCAATTTTAATTTTGTCCAATTTTGATCCTTCCGTCAGATTTCTTTTGAATTTCGTCTAATTGGTCGTATTGGCGTGCAAATTTTGGGATCAAAATCAAAACTCAATCTCTCCTCTCTATTCCGTGAACCCCTCCTGCTCTCTCAATCTCTCTCACTCTCGCAGCCTCGCTCTACAGAAACCCAAACTCAGCTCGTCTCCTCTGCATATTTCTCTCTCATTCGAACCCAAACCCAGCTCCCTCTCTCCTTCACGAAACCCATCTCTTCGTCTTCGCTACCTCCTCTCAGATCCAAGCTCACAGCCCCTCCCTCTCTCTGCCATTAATTCCTCTAACACACTTACAATCGCTCTCTTCTCACACTCAATCTCTCTTTCTTTTGGGCTTGGCTGACAATGACGAAGGCCGACGGCCGGTGGCGCTTTGGTGGTGGCCGACAGCATCTTCTGACAAGAAGCAATCTCTCGTCTCTATCTCCACCAGAGGTATGCTCTTTTTACTCAATAATTACTGTAATTACGACTGTGCTTGCTAGATACTAAGCACCATAGTGGCAAAGATGGGAAATGGTAAGTTGAGGGATTTTATTGCATGCTAATACTCCAAATTAATCTTTGAACGAGCTTACAATATTTGATCTTTGAACGAGCTTCGACATGACTAAACCCCAAATTGACCTGGAACAATGCTGTTTTTTATTCATTGTATTTACATTTAAATATTTATATTTACTAAACTTATTTTATTGTGTGCAGGTAAAAAGAGAAAAGAAGTAATGTATCGTCCAATGACTGAAACATAGGCTTGCTTTCAAATATCTAACATACCCTTTAGTGTCGTAATTTTTGTGCTACTATCTTTCTGTCAAGCTGACATGAGTGATGGTTGTTAATTAAACTGATGATGTTGATGATATTTTGTAAAGCTGATTAAGATATCATGGAGACATTATGTAAAGCTTGTGAAACCTGATGATTATTTGTGTTCTAGATATGTTTTCTCTATATTGTTTTTGCAAAAATTGATGATTTGTTGCAGCTTGAATGCTCCTAGTAGGTACAGTGATCTGCTCTCGCTCTGATGCATTTTGTTTGATAGTAGGTTTTATTTAATAATTAATATGCAATGCATTTTGTTTGATAGGTACAAATATCAGTAAAAATTGACCATGCGTTTTATTTGTGCAAGCATGTCACATCTTGATATTAGTAAAAATTGCGCAAGCACTATAACTCTGTTTAAGAGATGCAGTATACTTGCGTTTAAGAGATGCAGTAAACATATCAAGAGCACTTGCATATATTACATACCATTTTTGGTATGACTTTTTACATAAGTTAATCATGGAAGAAAGAAATTGACCTTGGCTTGCTTGTAAATATATCAAGCATGCAGTATACTTGTCAAATAACTGATAATCTATATTCGCTCACAGTGCATTTTTACTTGTCAAAAAAACTGAAAATCTACATCTCTCACAGTTGAAAATAATGTTAATGTAAATTTACACATAAATCAATTCCATATCACAATCATTGGTTCCAACCAAGGACTGATACGGATCAGGTACCAACCAAGCCAATAAACCATCACATACAGTCATGTTTCCTTAAATTAAGCTAGTTGATCTCCTTAACCATTTAAAGCTTCTCTGATCTTCTCTCTGCCTAATTTAAGCACATTTTTCTCTCCTTAATAGAACGCACAGTAACAGTTAAGAGAGATAGATGGAGAGAAGAAGGTTTAATCTTAGTTGAAACAAATTTGAAAATGACTCAAATTTCCAGCTTCCATTGTGGATTAGTTGAAGAAGGTTTAATCTCAGTTGAGAGATATAGATGGAGAGAAGAAGGTCGATGTAGGTTTTTGTTGAGAGATATAGATGGAGAGGGATAGAGAGAGCGTCGAAGGAGGTTTTAGTTTCAGTTGAGAGAGACAGATCGAGGGAAGCGAATGGAAGGAGGCTGAGGGTTTCTGTAGTGTATAGAGAGAAATTGAGAGATAAAAGGGTTCACGGGGGAAGGGATAAGAGGAGAAAGAGTAATTTTTGATCCATATCGCAAAATTCGCACCTAACGTAGTCAATTAGACGGAATTTTTTGGGATCGTGACGGAGGGATCTAATTTGGACAAAATTAAACTTGGAGGGTTATCAAATGACAAATTGAAGTTTGGTGACAAAAAATGGACAACTTATAAAGTTTAGTGACTTCCTAGAAAATTTACTCTAATTTTCAACTCTGCAAGTGTAATCTGATCTGACTAATTCAACAGCTTCAACCTATCCGGTCGAATTTTATAAATGTGCATTTGAAATTTGTACTTACTAACTAGCATTTCCTCTATATTTTTGTTAATTAGAATAAGACTTTTTTTTTGTTTTTTTAAATCACAATTTATTATTACTCGTGGTTTTGTAATTTTTTTTACTATTTTACGCTTATAAAATATAAATATGGATGTGTTTGAAATTGCCAAGAACAAACTTGCTCATGAATAAGATAAATAGAGAGAAACCAAACATGTCTAAAATAACTTGTCCGATGTCAAAATGGCATTGTCCATGTTCCAACAAAAGAACAAAAATAATTTTTATTCTTGTTCACACCTCAATCATTCGTACAATACAAACACAACTCCGTGAGATTTCATGTCTATTTAAATACTTTTTATAGCAACGGAGTTTTTGAACGTGCCAAAATGCTTATTAGATTGCTTTAGATTTTGCTCTAATAAACTCGATAGAACGGGAACGAAGAGAAAAATATTTACATACAAATTTTGATCGTAAGAGATTGAATAAGTTCGTACATAACAATTTTATTTTTATTTCTATATATATATATTTGGTCCTCCATTCTCTTCATTTTTCTTATTATCTTATTTTATTTTTTTGAGTTTGGAAGCAGTGGTGGAACTAGAGGGGAGACCCCAGAAGGTTTGGCCTCTTCTTAAATCTAAGAATATTTGAAATTGGTCCCCTCAATTGTTTTTTTTTTTTTTTTTTTTTTTTTTTGGTTTCTGAATCCAGGTTAGAAGCGAGGGAAACTCATAGGCCGGAGTCGAACAACTCCCTTCCACTTTCTTTCCCATTCTTTTTCCTCTTCCAGAGCAATGCATTAGAATATTGAAATTGCTAAACTTTCAAAACTCAGCCGAAATTTTACTCAATTTTCTATATCTTGTAGTTTAACCTCTTCTTTACTCGGATTAGATTGAATAAATACGTTATAATCCTTAAAAATTATACGGAAATTATGAACTTAAACTTTTTCAAATTAGTAGAATAGGTTCAGTCCTCCAGTTGTTTTCTTGAGACGTAATTGCTCTCTTCGGATATGAACAAAACAAGATGGAACTGATAATTATCTATTTCGCAACCTTTTGCAATGCCCTCTTGTACGGAATGCATCAGTGGTTGCCTTTTTGAGTGAGATCAGGGGCGGAGCCAGAAATAATTCATTAGGGGGACAAATTAATGATTTCTATTTAATTAGGGGGACAAATTATATAATTTTTCTAAAGACAAAAGAAAATACATTGAAAAATTAAACAATTTTTGGAGCATAGGGGGGACAATGCCCCCTCAGCCCCCCATGTGGCTCCGCCCTGAGATAATTGAACTAGTTATAAGCTAAGCACTGACTATAACATGTTCAATTATCTCAGTCAACTTTGACTTGTGTCCTTTTGCAATCAAGAAAATATATTGCCATTCAAAGCATGTAAATCGTTAAATTTAAATTCATACTATCTATAAATTTTCTGAACAGATTTGTCGCAGCCAGCCAAATGTCCTCAAGCTTTCGGTGTTTACAATTTGACAGTACAGAACATTTTCTTATTTGATTCCATGTATATGTATATGTATGAGTTGTTTATGTAAACTATTGTATTTGTAGTTTTGACCAGATGGAGTAGGATAACAGTTTTTTTGTTAACATTCTTTTCCATGATTTTAACGTGAAATTAACAAAATAAGACAATCTGACAATGTGCCCAACATACAAGTTCTACGGATGGAGGAGCAAATCTAAATTTTGTCTTAACAAATTAGGAGAATAGTTGCCATATATAGATAAAAAAAAAACTATTTATATAAGAATTACGTACCAGCAATCTAATATAATAGCACGCACATTATTATAAACAAAACTACTATAACAACATATGTAATATGTTTGCTATTTTTTTTTTTTTTAGGTACACCTCAATTCTTTGTGTCAGTTAATGTAGGCACCAGGCACGCCAAACCATTTCTAAATTTGCAAAAGAGGAAAGCATCACCTATGAAGACTACTGCCTTTCATTCATGTCATATTGATTCCTCCCCTAATTTTCTTACCTAGGTCAGGATCTGCTGATTTGCTCCCATTATTATTGTTTCTTTTCCAAAAGGGAGTCCAATAGTACTGAAATTACCAAACTACCAATGATGTCCCTTTTTTTCTTTCAACCCATCCGTCGATAAAAAGCTTAAATCGGTTCGAGTGTAGGCATTGTCAACATGTTATTTATTTATTTATTTTTCCTGCAGGTACCTTGCCTAAATCTAAGCTTGCGGAATAAGAATGAATTGACCATTTGCATAGTAGTTCTGTAGATTATGCAAAAGTTTGTTGGTTTTGTCCATTGCACATTCAAAGAAAGAAATAACACATGAAAGAAAGTAGTTATGTAGGCTAATTTTCTTTTGTTGCTTAAAACCCCAAACCCAGTTAAATGAAATGAAATCTGGTTATTTTTCGTATGCTCTGTTGTATACGGTTTATATTTGGGCCCAATAATGGCACTAAACCAACCAGAAACAGTATTATATAACCAGTTTGCTGTAAGTGAATTTCATCTACATTCGAATCAGATGAGGAAAAAATGATATGAACTGCTAGGATCCGTCTAACTAGGGGTGGTAATCCGGACAGCAGCGAAGATCATCCTAGCAACACCATTTTAAAGAAAATGACGCTACTACCCTTCTCTGAATAACATTTTTCTGTTTTTAGAATAAACTTTATCCTATCTTTGCCCTTTTGAATATTTTTGCTAAATTCTAAACTATATATCTGGTTCTTTAATCTGATTTATCGTTTTCTCATATTAAACATTTTTTTAGTTTGCAATGGTTTCGATTGAATCAATTATTTTATGCCAAAATACTGACAACTCCAAGAATGATTGAATTTTGTTTATTTCCGTGAAATTCAATTCAAATAGAGAGTATTCTGACCTGAATAAAATAATGATCATGTAGTAAACCTCAATTTTTTATTTTCAAATGAAGAATAAAGTTATGTTTTCTCTTTGCAATATAGAATTATAGATAGAAAGAAAATATAATAATATCTTAAAGTTTTTGGAAATTGAACTGCTGTTTTCAGTTTTCATGAAGTCAGTTTTCTAAATTGCCAAGGGTTTTGGATCTCAAAATTCAGGACTATTTAGTATTTGCGGTTGTTTTACCATCTTTGAATTCCATTGTATTACAACATCCATTATTCAAAAGGTACTTAGTTTTTTTACCATCAATTAGTGTCTCATTTATCCCAAAAATCAGCTTCTTTTAAAAGTGTAACAAGCAAATTTATCAATAACCATCGAACTCTCACCTCGTCTTTATCAGATAACTCTTCCATGTAACAAGCAAATTTAACGCCTTTCCAATTTTATCCTTCCTACTTTTCATCTATCTTGACTACTATTGCAGCCCAATTAATGGAAACATGGGAAAGATACATAAGGTGGTGTTAGGTAAAAGAATAGTTTAAGAGGAATAATTTAAGGAAGAAGAATTTATGTAAAGTTATGTGATGTTAAAGAGGAAGAACTTATTCCCGTTTAGTAAGATGGGGTGAGGAATAAGAAAAATGCATAAAGAATGTTTTGAAATTATTATTGAAATGACAAAAATATCCTTCGACGAAGATTAAAAAATGGAGGATCAGAGGGCATTAACGAGAAAGAGGGAGCAAAAATATTTTTTTTACTTTTGCTCTTCCTCCGATGGGACTCACATCTGAAATTATTCCATCAGGAGAGGTATCATAGCTAAAGTCACCTTAAGTAACGTTATTCATCCTCTTATTTCTTGTTTGGTAACTCTAATGTGGAATTAAAAAGCTCATAATAAGAGGGGTGATAATGGAAAGTACAAAGAGAAAAAAAAAAAATCAGTTTCCCGACATTCGACAGAAAATGCTGATAATAATCACATCAGACTAATCTAACACATTAATAACACTTAAAGACATTTTTCAAATCCTCATTGAGTTATAGCTCGAGATTAAACAAGCACAAAACAAAAAGTTTTAAATTTCCAATTCATAAAGAAATAACGCACAAAATATTCAAATCCTCATGGGTTTTCCCCATGACTTCTATACAAGTATAACTTGCAAAAACACACAAAGGTTTTGGACTCTCTCCCGATCCAAAGTCCACCTCTTTAATATAACATCAAGACCAATAATAATGCTAAATAGACTCTCTCCTATTCTTATTCTTAAAAAAAAAAAAAGAATGCTAAACAAACCCAAATGGCATCCTCTAACAATAAAACATAACTTTCTTCACATTATCTTTCAAGGCTGGCAATTGCTTGACTGTAGCAGAAGCCTCGCCGCTTCTTGCGGAACCAGGAGCAATAGATCCAGAATCATATCCCGAATCCAGGTATGACCGCGCACGGAATGCGATCTGATGTGCATAGTATGCAGGTGGAACTACAGTAATACAAGATTAAGACTATGAAGCAAAAATAACAAAATATTCATAACATCTATCTATATTTATTTTTTATTACTCATTGCTAAAGTTTTAGGACAATTCATTCATGAATTATAATTTTGTTGAAATGTGTCTAGATAGGAATTACTTGCTTGTTTTAGGGATGCAGTAGAAATTTTATGTTACCATAAGAACAGTAATCATGTCCCATCTTTCCAAAAAGAGAGAAAAAAACATGTATGATTAGGTATTATAGTAAAAACAGGAACAAAGCAAATTTTGCACTCACCAATGGAAACAGAGCGTGTGCACCTTGCGTAACTGCAAATTGAGATGCAAATAGTCAAAGTCAATAACCATAAACAAAATATCAATTTGTAGTTTTTTTTAAATAATAAAAAACTAAGCTTTGTATTATGAAAAAACAAATTATAACTTCTGATATTTCAGCTAGGATGTTTGATATATACAAAGATTAGTTAACTAAAGCTATCCATTGGTCACTCGGTTCAGGCCAATGCTCAATATACATGGAATACCAAAAGGTAATCCATAACTAGAAAACCGACCATTAGTAAAATACTGACAAATGCTCACAAAGAAAAAACTGCATTTCAGTCTCCACGAGGGAGTAAGGTTGACTTAGCGAGTTGAAATAATTCTCAACAAAACATGCTGGGACCTTTCAGAAATAAATAAATATAACTGACACATAAAAATAAATTAATATGTAGGAAAGTTACGTGTAGCACAAGTTGTAGGTTAGTTGCTGAAGATCATCAACATTGAATCCATTATCATCCCAAAGAACATGATAGTGAGCTGGCCGGCTAGTCCCCTGCAATTACCATTTTAAAAAAATAAAATAAAAATTATTTTAGTAATCCAGTAGGCAAATGTTTACAATTTAAAACTAGCAAGTGACTTACTTTACAAAAGTATTAATATCTAGAATGAAAAATTGGGAGGCATTAGCCGATAAAACAAGCTGACAAAAAACCAGAAGACAACTACTGTTCACAATATGTTATTATGCATTTATGCTACATACCCTTTAACAACAATTAAAGAGGTGTGCAATTTAAATTATTTAGCACACAACTTCAGTTCACAAGATAATACTGACAAAAAAAATAATTAAAAAATCAATGTACAAGAGCTTATTTAGTTACATAATAATTACTTAAAGAAAGACCACTTCATCACAATAAAAAAAGAGTTACTAAAGTATAAATCATACCTGGATGCCCGCATGACTGCACAAGTAAAAATCAAACTCCGTTGGATGGCAAATGCTGGTATCAACCACAGTCCCTACATGCCAAATCATCAAAGAAAAAAAAATACATAATATTAAGGTCAACTGCAAACCATAGAATGCTATTGATACTTCTCAGACAGATCATGTCTTACCCGGTAGAACATTTCCACTACGATCAGCAGATCTATTGTCAGTAGGGAATAGACGGGTATGGTGCCTCTTTTGTACCACTATGAATGTTATAGTCGGAGAATAACTACCACTTAGCTGCTTACAAGCCTAATTTTTAAAACGAAGAAGTTTCAGCTATATTATAAACTGGATCTGAAAAATAAATGTCTTTTATAAATAAGACAAGATCATCATACAGTTTTTATGGCAGTAATTTCATGTTGAAGTACTTGCTGAAATTGACCTTCACTAACTCCATCCCTACATGGAGAGAGAGAGAGAGCATTACTTACATCAAGTTGTCGTAAAGCGCTACTAATCCAACAAAATAAAGAAAAGTTACCTATAAAATATGATCTGCTGGGGCTCAAATTTAGTTTTATTTCTGAAAGATATTAGGTGCTCCCTGCAAATTTAACGAATCACAGACACAAGTTGAAACCTTAAGTTACATAGAATGAGCACTTAAATAGAATTTAGATGCTAAGAACAACTGTTCTAACATACCAAAAAAAAAGTATATATACTGAAAGAGAGGTAGAAAAATGTATCTGCAGAAGTACATACTTGACCATTTCGCCTAATTGAGAAATGATCTCTTGACGGTGCGCCTGTGGTCTGAATGTACCAGCATAAGTTGCAATCTCTGGCCAATCTTGTGAAGCAACAACCTAGGAATATTAATTGAAACAAGAAAACAATTAATTTAATACAACATACAAAGAGTCCCTCAAATTGGAGAACATAGAAGAAAAGTCACCGCTGCGATTGAAGGATTAGTATCTTCTCCAGGAGGGGGATGAGTCACATCAGCACCAAAAATAATAGTTGGTTTCCTACTTACAATTGGAACCCTCCTCCTGATTGCATCTGCCAGCACAGTATTTCTTCCACCAACCTATATTGTTTGCACAATTCAAGAAAAACATCTTTATAGTAAGATAATCATAAATCATAAACAAAGAACCGACCTTGACATTGATCTTAAGAGCCAAATTTGCCAGGAATTGAGGGTTTCCTTTCATCACATTCTTCGTCAAACAGCATTGAGTGACCAGGTCAATATCTGTCTCGCATATCCTCTTGAGATCACCTACGAATGATTAATTATTTTCAAATTAGAGCAGAAATCATATTTCAAATGTTAAAAATACTCTAAATATTTGGAAAAGAAAATCAAATTAAAAGTTCCAATTTTGTACAGAGCAGACATCAGAAGAGGAAGAGAGAAAATAGAAGGAAGGATTAGGGGAGGATGAGAGAGGGCCTGAGGAGTACCAGCCTTGGTCTAACCGTACATTAATTTATGATGGAGGCTGGATGACAACCATCACAAAATTCAAATGCTTTCATCTAACCATACATGGGTGTTTAGAGAGATACAAAAGAGGTCAAATGCCTTGGTCTAACCCTACATTGGGGTCTAGAGAGAGAAGAGTTTTTAAAAACAGACTGCTTCTTAGTGTGAACAACTTGAGGTTTTCTTGACTAAAAAAATTGTACACTATTTAATCTAATCATTTTATTTTGATCTTGAAAGTGTATGTACGTGTGTGAAAATTATAGAGACAGGAAGAGAGTTTATACTGTAAAGATTTCCATTGCTATTTGGTAGAATGACTATGAGCAGGTCAGGGCGCTTTCCTAGAAGGGCACTAACAGCCTCTTGGTAACGTGACTTCAGTACTTCCTCCAATCTGCTGTTCCTTTGCGCCAATATAGGGGGCAAGATTGGGTTTGCTGCAAATTCCTAATTCATAAAAAGTAGCTTTCCTGATCAATATAAAACAAAGTTCCCATTTTCAATTATAAATATTAATTATTACTAAAATTAAAAGTATGTGAACATACCATTCCAGAAACACGGCACATGTCCCCCAACTTCTTGCAAAACCGTCCGGCATCATTTCCACCAACTTGAGGTGAAAAGGAGATGCAATACCAGTAGTTCACTTGTCCTCCATTTACCAATTTCTGCATCAAATCCATGTCATGTGCTTGTTGTTCAAGGCGTCACAGGAGAGAGAGAGAGAGAGAGCACGAAAATGTACCTTGTCTTTCATATTCCACGAACCAAATTTTGGGGTGCACTCTTGCTCAGCACCTGTGCTATTGTATTTGAGCTGCAGAATATAAAATAATATTGACTGAATGGTCATACTAAAGAAAATAAGCTACCTAAAAACCTGAAAAACCATCATTTGCATTTTTAATGCTTCTGTTGTTTCAAATTTCAAAGAAATAGAAAAAAAAGACTCCAGATGAGCGAGGAAACTGGATGAGGTACTTGGTTTATGAGGACATATCCAGTTTAGGGGAAATATACTGCCACTTATAGAGTGCTTATCTGCATTTAGAGCCAACAGAAGTGTTCGATAAAACCTTTCAAACATGAAAAATAGAGAGATATACCAGAGGGGGAGGCAGAAGACGAGCCTCAATCATTGTGGGTTGGTTACTGACAGTTAAGCCAAACTCTGTCACGAAGATATCTTCATTGTACTTATTATCTCTAACTGTCTGTGAGTGAAAAATGAAGGGAAAAAAATTTAAAATAAGCAAAATGGAAGATGTAGTTATTTTTCTAAGTCAGATAATTACATTTAGAATGCTTTTTTCCCGATCGACAGGTTTTTGACAAGTGGCTTTGAGCAGATTAGTTATCTGATTCTCATTCAACTTTTTCCGGTACCTCTGCCCCTTGACAATCTTGCAAACCTACATTTTTTTATTTCAAATTAGAAAAGACCAAATGCTTCAGTGTTAAAAGTATGAGGACCAAAAGACACCCTTTTGGCTCATATCCAACAGAAAATTGTTTTTCACTTATATTAAGTCATACCTTTTGTTCTATATGTTCAAAATAAGCTTATATCTTTCTCATGTAGAAGATTTATAAACTTACATTTTATTACCTTATATAATCAGCTGACAAGAAAATAGGACAGGATTTAAGGTAATGTGAAAGAATACAGTATGAAACAAGGAAGCTAGAAGAGAGTCCAACATTAAATTTCAGTAGAAAGTTACTGATCCTCTCATTTGACAAGCAATTAGAATATGACTTCAGAATAACATAAGATATTCATATTCAGATTCATTATTAGATAAAAGATGAAGTACATACCTCCATTGGGAGATAATTCGGCTTTCTAGTGTTATTCCCAACATCTAGACAAGGAAGGTTGACATATCTGATGTTGCGGCCGTAGACTTCCCTGAAATAATCTACCACATTCTTTTTTGTGCCGTACTCATCACATGGAAATCTGCAATGAACAGAATAAAATATATGTGTGCACACCAAAGGCAAGGATTAAAGCAACTTTCTGACAAATTACATTGCTCAAAGACAGTATCACAATGTACCAGTAAGGACGAGCATTGTACTTACGTTAAATCCCTAGTAGGTAATGATGTCAGTCCAGAAATGCGGTACTTTCTGCGCATGTTGCCACGATGTGTAACCTCAACCTTTACACCCTTTAAATTTTTCTTAATCTGAGATATGGAAACATCAGGACAGAAGATAGAGGAATTGATTGTGTGAGTAGCAGAACTGACATATGTAAACCTTATCGAAGGACATTATTAATTTATTTCTATTCCATCTTTTCTTTTAATAAGCTAAAATTCTGGTGGCACTGAGTACCTTTATAATGTCAAAATCAGTCAATTGGATGTTGTTGAGGTCTTGTCCAACAAGCTTCGACACAAATTCAGTAACCATTACAGATTCAATAAAGGCAGTCGAAGAAATATCTGAAAAAGTTCAAAAAAAAAAAACTGATGTTGATTACTTTGTTTACTTAATGCCATACTAACACACCTCTCAAAAATGCCCAATCTAACTATATCAACAATGCACATAGTAACACAAGAATATGCTGGACCACACCACCATGCCATGATTACTGGGATTCAAAACTTGATACAAGTGGTGTATGAATACAGACACAACACTCACCATTACTTAAAAAGGATCAAGTCAGGTGCTTACCGAGGTTAAGAGAGAGACCCATTTGAGTTGGACGAAGACTCTGATAAAATCCTGGCCAGCTTTCTAATCCCTCTCCCAGCTTATGGCTCCCAAAACTGTCAGAGAAGAATGACCTCCCCACTGGAACAATGGCATTGCTAAATACAGCAACAAAAGATAAAACAATTAAACTATGGTGGTTTCATGTTAAGACAGGTAACAGAGCTTTCAAGCATGACCAGTAAAAAGGTTAAAATGACTTGACCCGGCAAACCAAGAACTAGCATTACAACTGAGCAACACATGACCCATACTACTTTTCCTGGACAAAATTACCTTTCCTCTTTTACTACTAAACTCCACTTAAGTTAAATAGTTCTTATTGGTGAGGGTATCCTACCATAATTTGGACATCATGCAAGGAGCATAAATGAAATCATTCCAGAAAGTTACTAAAATGTAGAAATTTAGGGTACCTGCTTGATGGCTTCTCACGAAGGACAATATCAAGAGCTTGAATTGCATCTTGAGGAGCATCAGGCTGTAGACCTTTCAGAAACATCTGTAGATGACTGACATCAGCAGACCCGACATGCTTAATCTCCACTGTAAAACTCCTCTCTCTCCTACAATACAGAACCGACAGAAAAGTACACAGGTACATAAAATTTATTGTTTGATTTAAACTCCATAGTATCTTAAAGATTAAGAATAACATAATCTGATTGTGACTGACAATTAATTATTCATCCTATCCTAGAATGATTAAAAAGGTGTACAGTTCAGATGTAGATAATAATTCCAAAACCCATTTAGGCCTCAAACTTCATATGTTTAGTTCAGATGTATCATACAGCAATCAGATACTGAAACCAAGTTAACAAAAAAATGTTCGAACTTTCAAAAGAACAGACTGCTTCACAGCCTATATAAATATTTTGAAAAACATGTGTTAATTAGAAAAAATAAAAAAGAATAATATTTTAAAATATGCATATACATAGGACTATCTTCATCAGGGAGAGTGACTTTAAATTTTTGAGAATCAAATGGGAGTGGTCCTGCAGTGTAAAGACTCTTCCTTCCATCATATACCGGCAGCCGCCCGTTCAGGTTCGAGTGCTGGTATGCCTTCACTAAAGCCCGCACAACAGCCCGGCTTGTCCCACGTGAAGTCACCTCAGGTTTTATTGTAACCTGGAAAAACATTTGTTATAGAAAGCAGCTTTTCATCTGAATTAACTTGTTGTTGCACTAGCAAAAGGATCAATAAATTTTTTTAACTAACATACATCATAATGATGCAATGCGTTGCCCGGCAACTGAACCAGAAAGTGGTTGGCTCTGACAAACACCTTCCGACCAAGGGTCCCCTTTCCTGGCCGGCGTGGGAACTTTATAGCCTTGGTGCTCACTGGTGGCAATGGCATCTCCTGCTGTAATGTCAGCTCTGACATCTCTCCCTCCAGCCCTGCTTCACCCAGCTCCTGGGTTGCCACACCACCAGACACTGCGATGACTTGAGAGATTGGTGCTGATAGCCTTGGCTGATTTGCTTGGTGCAGATCGGGTACTGTGCCGACATAGGGCCTGTGTGGTTCCTGCTGCTGAGTCGGAGCAGGATACTGTGAAGACACAGCCCTTATTGTCTGTGGCGAATGTCCTCTCTGGACCCATCCAGGTTGCTGAGGAGGCCTTGGGTTCAGGTCTGGGTACTGATACTGGGCCCCGCTACCTGGCTGAGCATACATCTGCTGGGGACCACGTCCTCCTGGGGATGAACCCATGTAACTGCCCTGAAGACCCCTCGGATGGGGATATTGAGCTCTTGGATTGGGGTTCTGGTACTGGCCTCTGCTGCCATGACCCTCATAACCAGCACCTTGTCCTCCAGCTCCAGCATGATGGGTAGAGGGTCCTCTCCAGTTTGAATTTGCACCGCCACGACCTTGATTACCATATTGACCACCACCACGACCTTGGTTGTCATATTGACCGCCGCCGCCGCCACGCCCCCGGCCACCTCGTCCACCTTGATAACTCGACATTGCTGATTAACTGTCGCAAGACAGAGAATAGCAGGGTAAGATATTAAATTTGCAATTTGAGGTGGATGTACACAATTGATTTACTACCGACATGTTAGTCTCATTTATTTGTACTCCTTTTACTGCATTTATAGGCATCCTTCTTGTAAAAGAAAGTAAAACTAAACAAGAAAGATAATTAAACTTCAATTCTTTGTTTGTTGTCATTCAGAAATTGATCTCTTATATTTCTTCTCTCAGATTAATCACCAACACTCAGCGTGCCTTCTTTTCTCAAAGTATTACTTTAATTTGAAAACAAATGCAGCCTGTGGGAATCATACTACAAAAAATTGTATTCCAAGTTGTGATCAGGACGACAATAAATAAGGGGAATTTCACAAAACTTTTCACACATTAATATGTTTTGCTCTACGCCAAAAAACTATACTAATCATTAAAGGGGCAATATAACAAATTATCACAAAGGATTGTGTTGACTGCAATATTCTATATCCAAAAATTAATTGAAAGCCCTAAATTTTACAAATAGAAAAATATCAAATTGCATAATAGATGTGCTTATACTAGAAATAGACAAAAGAAAGTAAAAAGGAATTTAAATGCTGATTATTTGTCAAATTGCAATCAGAAATATAGATAAAGTACCCAGAAAGAAAAAAAGTCTTGTTTCTGATCCGAATCTCTTCTAAAATAAATATAAATAAATACGACTAAAGAAGAATCATCAAGAAAAAAATACAGGAACAAAAAAAAAAAATTCAAAGAAATCACACACACTTTAACCCAATCACAAGTTCTTAAGAAGAATCACTGAAAAAAGATATATCCCCTTGATTTACTGTAAAATCAATCTTTGATAAAAAAAAAACAAAATAAAATGATAACAAATGTAGTTTCTGAAACATCTGATCACACCCAAAACAATTTATAAACAAATCACTCAGAATACAAATGAAAGCAATATCATCTAAAACCCAAAATTTAGTCGGAGATTAGACCGAGAAAACACCATTTTTTTCAAAAAAATCTTCACCGAACAGTCTAGAAACCTAAAATCTGGCCAAAAAGTAAAGAGAGAAAAAAATTCATACCTTAATGGGACTGGAAGCGAAATCGCTTGTGATCGCGACCTCTCTCTTCCAATTTCCGATAAGTAGATACCGTACCGATTCCGAGAAGAAAAATCAAGCGACTCGGAATTTTGTATTTTGCAATACTAAAATGGAGGTCTAGTGTGCCCCATTGGCCATTGGGTATTTATAGTGAGAGGAAATGAGAAGATGGAGGAAATGGAATCTATTAATCAAGAAAGAAAAGAAAATGGAAGTTTAAAATTTTACAACGTGGACCCGGTACACTGAACAGGTGGATAGACCGGTGGTTTTGGCAACAAGAAACAACACAACGGACCATTTTCAAACTCGTGTAATCATGTTTTACTACTTTCTACTAAATCGTGATGGGGAGTGGGGTTTAAATAATGTGCGCAGTGCGCTTCATAAATTATCAATTATTTTATGAATAATTTGACTTTCTTATTAATAGTGTATAGAATTCAAATAGAAAATAAATTATGCACCCACTTCATAATAGCATGTGTGTTATAATAATAAAATAAATCACCTACTAATTTGATAATAACGTATGTATCGTATTTTATTTTAAGTAGGAAAAAAATCCAAATTATGCTACTAAATTGACCAATTTTTGTGTCTTATAATAAAATACGCAGAGGGTTTTAAGAATCTATTATCTGACTTGATTCTTGAAACAACAAAAAATATTGATTAATCAATTTTACAGTCGCCTAATTGAGTTTGGTAGTTGATTAATCGTTCAAATCTGCAAAATACACACAAAATAAAATACATTATATGTGTGACTGTTTTTATCGTCGTCAATGAGTAATTAGTTTTATGAGTTACATTTTACAATACCGGTCTGATATGCACAAGTCAGTGGGCGTCGCAAGTATTTGTAAGAAATTTGTAAATTTTAGTGGTGAGGAAGAGAAAAATAAAAATAAAACTGAAAAAGAAAGTGAAGAGCTTGCCTCCTTTGAAAAAAAAAATAATAATAATTTCGGCCACGTTCTCCTTCCATTTATCCATGATATGTATATACTCCACTTACATCCAATAAATGTATGCACTACACTGGTAACTGCCGTCCCTGAATAATTACAAAATAACTTAATAACGGTTAAAACTTTATAAAAAGACACCTATTAATATAATTATTTGAAATGTATTATTTATTTATAATAATAATAATAATGAAGTTAATAATTTTAATAACTTAAGAAAAAATATATAGCTCTATAATTTTAAATTTAACATTATTGTGCAAACTCGAAAGTCCATCAGTCATTAAATATGTTGAAAGTTGTATCGTCCATAAAAATTTTTAAAAATTGTGGGAATTATATAACTTATAATAAATAAATGACTTTTGACAGAACTTTTGAAAATATTTTAACAAAATTTAGTATCAGATCATCAACATATAATCGATTGGAATGCACAAAAAGAGTGCTGCTTTTATGACAAAATTGAAAACATTCTGCGCAAAGGCGTGAAATATGTACGAAGATACACCTTACCAAAGTAACAACAATTACTTGAAATGACTAGAGCCTTACTTTGTATTGCACGATTAGTAGATTAGATTTCAAGTAAATTCTTTCTTTGCCAGACACAATGCTTGAACAGGCCTTCTATAATAACGAGATAATGAATCATTGAAGTGTTTTTGGGTATAAAATCTTTCAATTAAATTCGTTATCCTAGATACATTGCTTAAACAGGCCTTCCGTAAATGAGACGGTGAACCATAAAAGTGTTTCCTGAAATAAAATCTTTCAATTAAATTCGGTCTTCACCAGATACAATGCTTGACAGAATGACAGGGCTTCCACAACGAACCACAAGAGCGTGATTTTGAAATAAAATATTTCAATCAAATCCGTTCTTTACCATAAAAAATTGCCTATTGGTGTTTAAAGAAAACCCAGATAAAAAAGGACTGGTTCACTGAAAGAGTGCCATAAATTGAACCTGGTATGTATGTATGTATGTATGTATAATGTTACCCCGGTATTTCGAAACATCAGCCGTACCCGTACCGGGTACGAACCGGGTACTGGTACCGTACCCAGTACGTACCGTACAAGTCAACGGTCAACAGTCAAGGTCAACGTGTTGATGTCATTTATTTATGTAAATTTCAAGTTTATGTCAATTATTTGTGCAATTTTAAGCCGTAGCTAAACAAAATTATGTTATACACATTATATTTTGTAATATAATATAATTATAGATCAATAACATATTCAAATAATATATATATATCGTCGTACCCGTACCAGAAATTTTTTGAAAATTTTCGTACCACCGTACCCGAATCGTACCGGGTACGGTACTCGTACCCGTACCAATGCAACATAGTTGTATATAGAGTTTATTATACATTTTATATCGTGAATTTGTGTTGCATAGAGCCTTTTCTATGCAACGTGATGTTTTTTTGGGTATTTTTACGAATTATAAATCTAACTTAAACCAATACAATCTAGATATTAAAATATTGTAACAAACTAAATTTTAATATTTTCTATTTTTTTACTATTTTCTCAAATTTTTAAAACTGATTATTTTTAAACAAATTATACCAATAATATTCCAAAAATAAATTTTAAAAAAATAGTAAAAATTTTTAAAGAAATATAATTTGGTTTGAAACAAGATTTTAATATGTGAATTGGAGTGGTTAAATTAGATTTACGATTTATAAAACACTAAAAATAAATGAAAAAACATCATTATGCATAGAAGGTCATATGCATCATGATAAACTTACTCTCTCTATACTATGCATCATGATGCATAGAGACTTTCACACATCGTGACTGTTATGGTCGGTGGTTTCATAGATTGTCAAATTTAATTTAACCAATCCAACATACATATTAAAATCTCACATCAAACAAAAACTTCACATCACTACTTCCTTATAAAAGTTCGGATCAAAGAATGTAAAAATCTAGATCTAGTGTGTATACACTTTTTTGTGCCTGTTCGATCGATTTGGTGGTTGGATATCAATCGGAAAATGAAAACAATAATATATTTGGGATTTTTGTCTAATAAGAAAATAAATTGAGCACATGGTCGAGTGGTGTTTAAGCAATCTACTTTTTTTGAAAGATATCTACTTATATCACTGATAGATTGAGCAGCATGTCTTTATTGCCTAACATTATTTTGTTTCTTTATTTGTCCACATATGAGGACATATTTTGCTAGTTTTAAAAAAATATTTACTGTTTTCACTAATTTTTTTTATACTTTCTATTTTTGAAATATTCTTACTACTAATTTGTATCCAAAATTGTAAGCTTTAAAAAATTCATAAAAATGGTAAAATTTTAAAAATATAAAATTATGTTTGTTATAAGATTTTTTATATATCGATTGGATTGGTTAAATTTGATTTGTCAATTTACAAAATCACTGATCAAAACGGTTATGATGTACAAAAGCCTCTATGTATGATGATTCATGATGCAGAATAGATATTCTAAAAAAAAAAATCCTAGATTAATCGATTGTCAAATTACATTCATAATATTTATTAAAAAATTACGAAGATACATATAAATTTAATTGGAATTTCGTTTTTCATCTGGGAAACTTCAAAGGTCGATTGCCATAGTTGTTGATAGATATTCTCTTATAATGAGTAAATCTTTTATGCATCATGAGGCATAGAGGCTTACCGCTTATGTGTATCTTGACCGCTTTGGTCCCTGATTTTACAAATTGACAAAACTAATTTAATAAATCTATTTTATATTGATTCCTCATAGAAAAATAAAATTTTATAATTTTTAAATTTTATTTACTATTTTTTTGATTTTTTTAAACCTTGTCATCTTTTGATACAAATTAGTAGTAAGAATATTAAAAAAATCGAAAGTCTGAAAGAAAAAAAAGTTAAATTTTTTTTTTTCAAATATATAAAATTGTGTTTAAATGAGATTTCAATATGTATGTTGGATTGGTTAAATTAGATTTGTCAATTTGCAAAATTACCAACCAAAACGATTATGATACACATAAGCCTCTATGCATAATGATGCATAATAATGTTTTTTAATATGATTAGTGATGGATTGAGCAACTTTGAAAAACTAATACTTTTACTGGTGTCATAAAGTTGTCTTTTAACAATTCTATTTCTCTCCTAAAATTAACAAACAGTTTAAATTTTCAAGTGAGGACCGACTAAGGAGGCGAGAAGGACCAGTTATTTTCTTTATTTGTTTCCCACCTTTGAGGAGGTGACGAGGACTGCTGCCACAAAATGCAGAGTCATGGAAAAAGGAAAACACTAGTGGATTTCTCCCTCCACAGTCCACATGCGTCCATGCTTTGGCCTTTGCATTTATTTTCTTTCTCAAAAAGTTCTAATAACACCAACGCGGTATGCAATTAAATGATATATTTTATTTCTCTATATAATTAATTCGCATAGCTCATCCAAATTTTTGTATTGTTTCTGCTAGTCTATGACTCCGCCTCCGGCTTTTTTAAGTTGTGATTTTATTTTTTTTTATATTTTTTCCATAATAAATTATAAAGTTCAATTAATCAATCTGTCTTAGAATTTTGGAAAAAAAAAGTCTAATTTATATCAAACTAGATGGTTGAAGAATGCTGTTAATTTTTAATAATTAAAAAAATGCTCAATAAAATTAATAGATTTTTGGCCCAATTATTGTCACGAATAAGTCGTGGATATACGCGCGTTGATTTAGGAAAATCATTAATCTGTTCCTAGCAGATCTGTTGTATGCATAAAGATGTCGGAATTAGTAATTCAACTTATATTCAATTCATGCTTTTGCATTTTTGTACCAAAAGTGTACTCTTTTGGATACTGGATGGCAATTACTGATTAATGAAATTGTCATTTATAATCTGTTCAAATGGGTAGGTGGCAATTAAATGCAGCCGAGTATTTAAATTCTAATCGTACGTTGTTCTTTTTGTATATTAAACTTCTTGTAAGTTATATTTTTTTAAAAAATATTTAACTGATTAATTTTGTGACTGTACTTAGATTTAAAATTAGTCTAGATCCTCCACTACCTTCTAATCTTTTTTTTTAAAAACATCACTTGGATAATCTCAATCATAACGATCTACAAATTCGATATGTTAGTTGGCGATCTATAAAAAAACAATCATAGGTGAATATGCATCAAATAATCCAAAGTTTCGAATTCATTAAAAACTGGGATTATACTCTCCTCTCCGCTCGTCAAAGATTCGAATGAAATCTGATTTCATTTTGCAAAATCCGGATGACGTCGGTCATGAATACGACAGCTACAATTAAACCCAATCTTGACCTTCCAAGCACGACTCCAATCTCTACATCCGTCCGTCCTTTCATTTGGACTATGTTGCATTGGTACGGGTACGAGTACCGTACCCGGTACGATTCGGGTACGGTGGTACGAAAATTTTCAAAAATCTCTGGTACGGGTACGACGATATATATATATTATTTGAATATGTTATTGATCTATAATTATATTATATTACAAAATATAATGTGTATAACATAATTTTGTTTAGCTACGACTTAGAATTTGCACAAATAAATGGCATAAACTTAGAATTTACATAAATAAATGACATAAACACTAATATCAACACGTTGACAGTTGATTGTTGACCGTTGACTTGTACGGTACGTACTGGGTACGGTACCAGTACCCGATTCGTACCCGGTACGGGTACGGCTGATGTTTCGAAGTACCGGGGTAACATAGCATTTGGAAGTTGGAATTCTCAAGCCCTTTTTTTATTGTACTCAGAAAGGAAAGAGCTAATTGCGCGGGATGAACGAACTTTCCTACGCGTGTAGGTCCCACTGCCCCTGTGGTCCAAGGACCAAAAGATTATTGTTTTAAAGAAAAGGTATAGGTGAAAATTATGTTGACTGCACTTGGTCCTCTGGTGCACCGGTACCTTTATTTACGTAATATAAGATGTCGTCAATGGCTTAGATTTTTTTTATTTATTTTTTTTTTTCGAAAACTTGACAGCAGCTGTCAATGGCTTAGACTTGATGAGTTAAAGTCTTGTGAGGCTGTCTCCGATATTTTTTCAACCGATGGAATTAAGAAAGAGATTACAGCCTACGGGCTTTTACTAAGAAAAAAAAACAGAGAAGAATAGATATTTAAATATTTCATATTTGTATAATATTGATGATTTTAATTTTCTAATTAATTTTATTTATCTGATGACCAATATGTTTAACTGTCCAATCTTGATCTAACTACTCCCGTATTTTACGCTGCTCCCTTCAACTGAAATGACACTAGCTCTTATTTCGCGCGTTGCGCGATTTATTCCTATACGAATATGTTATTAAATTGTTTCTTAATGAAATCAGCAACCGTGTGGTCAAGATTGATAACTATACAGCGAATATCGCACATATAATTTTTTTTACGAAATTAAGAACAATATATAAAAAATATCATAAAAACTGAGAATACTATCGAAATGTCATACAGAAACTGCTACAAAAAATCCAGACCAAAAAATCACGCCGCACCAAAAATCCAACAGCCCGGCCACATAAAATCCGCAGAGTTACTGTGCTAACCACAGTAACTCCGCATGCGACAAAAAACCCAAAATTTAAGTATACTTAATGCGTGATATTAAACCGATTATAAATGACAAATATTGCATTAAGTGGCTAATTACCACCCACTTCCAGTATAAAAAGTACATTTTGGTACAAAATGCAGAAGTATGAAATAATTAAAATTTTGAATTTCTAATTCTAAAATCTTAGTGCTACAATACAACAGATCCATTTGGAACAGATTATTGAGTTTCCTAAATCAATGCACGTAACACATCCTAAATTCTTGACGCATATAATTATATATTTATAACATATTAATTCCACAAGTTCTTCATGAAAAATGTTGGGCCAAAATTCTATTATTTTTACTGAGTTTTTTTAATTATTCACAAATAACATCATTTTTTCAACCATAAAAAGTTTGATTTTAAATATAACTTTTCCAAAATCCAAAGGCTTGATTTGGATCAATCATTCAATGTGATCTTTATATTGAAATGTGATCCAAATATAACTTATTAATGTGAGGCTTGATCCAAATATAACTTTTTTCAACCATCTGTCTAATACACTCCTTCCTGAATTTTTAAGTTACAAATGATTGATCCAAATCATTCAATGTGATCTTTATATTGAAATTTAGTACTGACCGAATTATATATTTTTCTGATTTTTTTTACTAATTTTTAATTTTTTTAAAAATTATTAAATTAAACGCTTCATAATTTTATTGATAGATGATTTTTTAAAAAAAATATGAAAAATAGTAAAAAAAAAAATCAAGCCAAGTTCAATTACTTCTACGGAAGGCCTAACTTGCCAAGTGTAGGTTGAAGGCATCTAAACTTCTAAAGAATTGAGATAAAAAGGTTTATATGTACCAAAAAAAAAGTTTTAATTAATTATTGCATACATAATAAATTAAAAATCAGACCTAAAGGAGTCTTGTTTGCTTCTTCTTTTTATTTATTTTTTTGTTATTGGAACCGGTACATGGCAAGAGCTAAACCTTGTTTGCTTCCCTGACAACAATCCAAATTATCTACACTTACCAGTTTTATAATATAAATCTGTATTTTCATATTATTTCTCTACTAAACTAAAATATTACCTCAAAATAATTCAAACTTAATCTTTTTAATTCTCACTTCAACATATCATAACACAACTATCATCTTGGCCTTTCCGTTTTTTGTCCATTTGGAAGGAAAGAAATAATCGCATCTTTTTTAGGGAAAAAGTGCTCGGCTGAAATAATGGCAATGCTTAGCAATGAAGAATACTTGCCACAAAAGGCTTTCTTTTTTCGTCAGTCGCTTTCGAGAATTCTTCAAAAAAAAAAAAAAAAAAAAAAAAAAAGTGGATAAATAAACGTACAAAATAAATGGATGTAAATATTTTTTTCCCTTTATGTAGACTGAATAATAGAAAATAACTCAACAAACGCATTTTTAGTTTCTCATCTCATGTTAAGTTAGTTTTATCTATGAATTATTTTCTGATTAATTCAAGGAAACGATAAATGTAAAATGTAGATCCTTGAAGAAAAATAAGGTGCATTGCATTAATACTCCACACTGCAATGCATTGAAGGTTTAAACAATCACACTTTTTGTTTATAATATATTTATGACGACCTTCATCGTACATTTTTATTTTAAAATAAATATTCGTTTTTATGAAGGATTTTAATCATATTGTATTTTTATTTTTAGTATAACAATATCAATTTTTCTTGCACATACTATTAAATATTGCAATATATCTGAAAATTTTGAGCCACCAAAATAAATATTATAAAAAACATTAAAACTAAAATAAATCAAATTAGTTTTTTTTTTTGGCATAATTGAAATTATATTAAAACTGCGGTGAGAAATTTCGAGGAACACAGAGGATCAGCCCCTACAAAGTGGTGTAGCGCGTTCCCTTCTTGGACAAAAAAGTCTTGGCTCCTTTGCTCTCAATGCTTTATGGTGCCTCTGGCTAAAAAGGAAACAAACATCGTCAAGTTCAGCCTTTGGTGGGAGTTCATTGTGCAGCAAGGCAACCTCTTTCTTTGACACTTTGTGGCAGTTATTTTTCTTTTACTTTAGTACCCTGTTATCCTATATTTCTTTTGCTTTTCACGTAGGTGTGTTTGGATACCACCGGAATAAGGAATAAGAATAAGAAATTTCGGAATTCGTGCTTGTCCCTATTTCTTATTCTTATATCTTAGTTTTGTTGGTATAGAAATAAGGACCCAAATTCCATATTCCTATGGTGTTTGGTTTGGTACCGGAATAAGGAATAAGGGACATTCCTATCCATCCTCTTATTCTCATGCATCCAAACACACCAGACCAACCTGGTGTGTTTGGATACAAGTGGAATAGGGAATAAGAATAAGAAATTTCAAAATTCGTGCTTGTCCCTATTCCTTATTCTTATTCCTTAGTTTTGTTGGTATAGGAATAAGATTCGAAATTAGTCCAAATTCCTCGTTCCTATGGTGTTTGATTTGACACCGGAATAAAGAATAAAGAGCTTATTCCTATCCATCCCTTTATTCTCATGCATCCAAACACTGGTAGACGATACCAAACTTTCTTAAAAGAAGAGGAGGGTCAGCCCGGAGTGCCGGACAACTATAATTTTTCTGATCCGAAAAGTGAAACTAAAACATAGATTCAAATCTACTGTTACAATATCAATTTTGGGTCAGGTTTCTCAGTCTCGCGGCTAATGCGTTAATCAAATTTCCAATCACGGTACATGAAAAATCAGACTTGCTAATCATGACCCCGTCGTACAATTCAAACAGTATTCACTATTTCGAATAACAAAATAATAACACTCTCTCCATAATTTTCAAATTAATACTTTTTTAACACTATTCTCACACAACATTCCGAACATCATTGTCCTTACATTCGTCCTTTAACAATCAGAAGTTACAAACATATTGGTTGAAAAAAGAGAAGATAGAATATACCCATTAAGAAAAGTGACAGAGGGAATGCCATCCTGATATCAGTTTTAAGGACAATAATAGAAAAGGTGCTGTACTTATTGTCTGCAAACACCAAAGAAGCAAGTGCTGGGCAAGAACAACTATTTTTCCTGAAATTTTCAATCGTCAGAAAAGCATCAACTATGTAGGCCTATACTTTTGAAAAGGAAGGCCTTCCTCTCACCTCATACCAAAACATTCTGTGGAAAAATACATCTACAAAAATTCAGTTATCCCAAAAAAGATGAGAAAGAAAAATTAACCCAAGCATTTCTTAAGAAACAAATTTTTATTTTTGTCATTAATAAATCAAGTCGATGGAAACCATTAAGAATTTAATTTCCTTCAAAAAGGAAGCTGGAAAACAATAAGTCAAGCTAACTTTTTAACTGTTACTTCATGAAGAAGAGAGCTCATCAATATGTTCTTTACAATAACAAAAACATTTAAACAGCATACTTTTATAAGCTGATCTCCACTCAACAGCCAATCTCCATCTCTCCAGTGATTTCCTAATTCTAATAGGCATCACATCAATAACAAAGCTTTCACTATCTTCAAATTTCAAATTAAGCTCTTCAAAAAATTTCTTAAACTCCTCCAAAGAAGGCCCTAAGTCCAGAAAATCTATGTGTGCTTTACCTCTCTGTAATGCATCTATACCATTAACCACAATTTTATCCACTTTAATTGTAGTAGAAAAATCCTGTAATGTTTCGTAGCACCTCTTAGCCAACCAATTTAGAACTTGCAACTCGTTTTGCACTGAAACTTGGGAACCAGATAGAACCAAATGCATACAATTCTTTCTACAACTTACAGGTGTGCTCCACAAGCGCAATGCACACAAAAGAGCAAAGGAAGGGATCCCATCTGGTTGGATGTACAATGATTCAATGTCATATGAAGTAATTTTGTACAGATCAGGGTCTAATTTAATAAATGCCTTGTCATTTGGGTTTTGGGGCAGGAGAAACCCATAATGCTCTAAGAGTTCCAGGTTTGTATAGGTACCATAGCTCAGGAGAACCTGAAATACATTTAATACTAAATCAGCAAGTCAAGAAACAGCATTTCATCTATAGTTTATTGAAGAATTCTTGTGATGCTGATTATAAATGTTGAAATATCATTCTAACTTTCTAAGCACATGCAAATATGCAAAAATTCTCATACGCCTCAATCAATCAATTTCTTCAGTAGAACCTCAAGGACACCTCATTCCTAACCTATTTATGCAATAATTAGTGGGAAAGGAGGGACAGCCAAGAAATTAATTGAAAATGCAGGGCATAGATGGTATTTTGTTTTGCAAGGTAATTCGACATCTTGAAGCTTTGAAGTCATATATATGATTTTCTTTTATTTTGGCTTTAATATTGTTTTCAAGCAATAGAAATATGTTCTGACATTTTGAACTTCTCTTTGGAAGAAAAATATGCACTTGATATTTATTTATTAGAATGTATGAAATTTTCTAATCACAATTTTATTCCATAGTATATGCAGAGATGAAGGCTTATATGTGTTTTACATGTCTATTGCACATTTCCTTATTTACTGCTGAATCCAATCTTTCCTTTAAGAGAAGAACTTAAGGGGAAAAGAGCAGGAAAAAAAAAACCTGTTCGCCTTGTGTATATCTCCTTCTTGCATAAAAGCAGTATGAACTGCTGCTCTCTTCATATCCACCATCAGTTAACCTTTCATTTGAAGCATTAACAACCTCAACTGAACAATTTAAGCTGCATGATTTTGATGCAACTCCAACTTCATCATGTTCATGCAAAACAGATTCGTCGGGTGCATCATAGTTGAACAAATCACCAACTGGACATAGACAGCCAGCCTCATCCCATGGGATATGCAATGTGCGAGAAGAAACCTATATCATATAAAAGACATCAGAGATTTTAAAACTTCAATCTTGGATTTGGACGACTATGATAATACTGAATAAGCTATACACCTATACAAATGTAACACTCTAAAATGATATGCATGTCATACAATTCACAATTCATTTGAAAGAAACTGCCAAGATAAAAATTCACTCCACTATTATCAAATTGAATTAAAGCACTCAAAATTATATCAATAACTTAGGTTTACATACATTGTACTAAAATATGGCATGCAAAGTTTCACAACTAAACATCAATGCAATCATGAAAATGCTCATATGTTATTAAAAAATTGCAAATGTAGGAAAAAAAACACAGGCAACAACTCACAGACTCACAGTTTGAGATGCCCAAAGCCATGATTTGAAATTCAAGAGCTGGGGTTTAAGACCCAATTCTTTCAAAATGGCTAAAGATTTACTCCAGTCTGATTTTGTCTTTTCAACTGCTTTTTCTGCTGCCCAAATGGCATCTTCCACCTTAATCAAAGAAGAGAGAGAGTCGATATATGCCATACAAAGAGACAGAACTTGGAGCAAAGAAAGAACAGTAACAAATTTATACTTGAAATGCTTTAATCTCGGGTACTGAAAAATTGGATAGAGTGGTGTAATCTCGAGGCAATTGTGACAGATAAGGGTACCATTTGGAGCTCCTTCCTTTATTCACTTCCATCAACAAGCATACAATAAGTCTCTGCACAATAGTAAACAGAAAAACAGAAACCCAACATTCAGTTTCAAAATTCCCATTGACAAAGTTAAACTAAGTACTAATACCAGTCAGAACTGGTACAACCTATTACTGATTGTAAGGTTTCAAATAAGGACCAAAGCTCGACCCAGGCTGGAAAATTAATAAATAAAGCCAAGAAAAGTAAATACCAACCTCAATTGGAGAGAGATGCTTGTGTCTCTCCATAAGAGATGCAATCTGTGGATCTGAAATGACACTCTCAGTGGTGAAAAGAGCAGCTTTAGGCACTCTTAAAACCATCTCTCCTCTTTTGAGCTCTCTGGCTGCACCTAAACCTCTCCTATATATATACAATCCACATAACGAACATAAAGCGCCTTTAATAAATCCAACTAGGCGGAGAAGAAAATAAGCATAAGTTGAAGGGTATAAGCGAAAATAATACCCTCCGGCGTCAGGGAAATCAGAAACGAACAGAGAGTGGCCAAGACAAGGGTTGGATGGAGAAGAATTAGGAGTCGGGGAATCGGAGATGCCAATCTGCGCCGCCCAACTGAGAAGTGCTTCAATTCCATCCTTTGTTTGCTTTTCTCCGGCCATGGAGTGCCTCAGCTGAGTGCACGATTACGATGGACGATCGCCTCCAATTATTCGTATATCAATCGGCCAATCGAGACACTGACAGTGGGTCTAACTTGGAACTTAAGTGGGGTCCATTGGCATGATGTTAATCAAACGGTCGTAAATAGGCAACACGATAGGAGTTCAAACAGGAAGCCCAAATCGTTGTTGTTGGGCCTAAATACTATTCAGTCCAAACTCAAGACAATCGGAGACATACAATGACGAGTTGTCGACATATGGACGAACAACCGGCTCAATGGGCCCTTTTTCAGGATGACAAAATTTTAGAAATTATAAGTCAGCAAGTCACACAGGATAAATTGACAAGTCTCTTAATACAAAATATATAAGGTAAGAAACACAAATTAATTTTTTTTTTGCAGAAAGGTAGTTCGCACTTCGCAACACAAAAATTCATTCCAACAAACAATAGGAGACAAGCCACATAAAAACACCATTTTATTGCTGACAGTAAATAATTACAATAAAAAAGTTACAAAGATTAACAGAAATATTTACAACGGTCATCAGTCAGTAGAAAGTGTAACACTATAATTTGTCCATGCTGCCTTTAAAGTATTTACTGAACGAATCCTCTTCTCGACAATGTGTGCATACTACTTTGTATACCTCAATAAGCAATTTAGGGAACCTAGTTGAAAAATACCGATCAAATCCTTCTGGAAGCGACCCAAGTGACTCCTATAATCACCAAAAAGACTCACAAAAGTTAATAAAATAAAATAATAATATATTACCTAATTAGGTTATATGACTTTACAGTTTACACAATTACAAATTTGTAACTGGAGCAAAGGGGTACCATTCTTTTTCAAACCACATAAATGACAGTAATTAAGGTTAATAAGGGTTTAATTAAACCTCCATTGTACAATTAGAATTCTAATTTACCCTAAACTCTAATATAGTAACAAAAGAGAAGATTGATTAGGGCTCATTTGGCTCAAGCTAAATCAGTATATAGTGGTAGTGCGGCATCAATACGCAGAACTAAGTTACTTGGTTAATTTGGTTTCTTACTTACAAAATAAATCATCCATAGTTGCATATATATGACACTTGTTGCTTTAAACCACCTCAAGATTTGCATAACAGAGGTCAGTGGAGACAAATGTCAGTTAGTTTCAATTGCTATCTGAAACCTCAATACTAATAAACTAGTCTAAATTGGGTAAATTTACTAATAGGGGGGATGCATTATAGAAGTTGTGAAAATAAATATACAAAATTGGCTCACCTGAAGTTCATTTGGAAGCTCTCTATAATGCCCTGATTTATTCCTTATGACCCTCAAGAGATCTCTAACCGATTCAAAGTTGTACTTCCTATATCGGCCCAAATCAGCAATCAAGGCTGGATCCAGTTTTTCATTCCATTTCCCTCCAAATGCAACTGGTGCAACACTCTCTATTGCATTTATTAAATCAGGTTCATTTGCCTTGTCGATTCTGTCACTAGTATCTCTCAAGAATGAGACTCTCAATTCAGCATTCCAAAAGAAAGGATGATTCAACACTTCCATCGCCTTTGGTCTGAAAATTGAGAAAGGAATATATCATTTCTGCCTTAATTCATCAAAAGCTCAATTGAGGTTTAAAAACAATCATATTACGCCACAATGCAATTTTAAAAAATATAAAAACATTATTGTATTATTTTTCTTCTAATTTCTTTAAGCTATTACAATTGTATCCCCTATTGTTTCCTTATTTATTCTGCAGCTCACAAGATAATTCTACAAGGATGCAAATAAAGTTCTGTTCAGGGAGAATAATAGAGAGAGAAAGTGAGAACAATAGATGTACCAGCCTCCCTCAAGAGAGAGAAAGCGAGAACAATAAGATAACATAAAGATTCATTTTTCAGTAGTTTAAGGGGTATTTCGAAGTCCTCCGACTCGGGAGCTAAAGAAATATAATATTTTCTTTCCTAATCTCCTAAAATATAATCATTAAGGAAATAATTATTATAAACATTATACCTCATCCCTGGATTGGGATTTAGCAAAAGAGACAGAAGATTAACTGCCTCTGGGATAAAGTCGACCAAAAAAAGATCAAACTCATTTTTAATGATATTTCGATCTCTCTCAAAATATTCCCCAAATGGATGCTTTCCTTTGGTTATACAGAAAAAGAGAATGCAACCCAGACTGAATAAATCAACAGCTCTGCTCTGTCGGCCTTGCAATAATTGTTCTGGTGCTTGCCAACCTGAACTTCCAGACCCTAAGAAAACAATTGAATTCAAAGAGTCAAATTTCTTTTACAACTGTTTTTCACTATTGAAGATACAAAACTAGCTGGTCTAGCTGGTGTTCTTTAAAAATAGTCCTACAGTCTACAGATAGGGCCATTGTGCATAACCTAGACTGGATGTTGACTAATGTAAATGTGACAATTTGGGCACTTGTACATTAGTATTATTATTTATTATTTATTCTTTTGAGGACATATAGACGTGCCAAATAATAAACAACAGATGACATTTTTCACCAAAGAAGCACTTTTTTCTTATATACGGGGACAGATTTTGAGGCTCACACAAGAAATTTTACTAAATATTTTGGAAGACCATAATAATAAAAGTGCCAAGTACTTTACCAGTAGCATGACGAGTAAGAGACGACATATCTTCCTGAAGCCTTTTACTAATACCCATGTCAGACAGCTTGGCTTTCACGACCCCTTCTGAAGTGATCAACACATTTTGGGGCTTCAAATCTCTATGAATGATCCCTAATTCATGTAGGTGTACAAGACCAGATACCACATCCCTGGCATTAATTAGTAAAAAAAACAAATTATTATTTTTTGTCAATTGGTTTCGTCATTCCCCTTTCATTTTTGTTCTTCCTTTATTTTCCTTTCCTTTTTCTCTAGATCCTTTTCTATATGCAGGTAATATTTGCTTGGAATTGAATAATTGGATTTATAATTCATTAAGATCCAAATTACAAAATTTAAACACAAAAGGAAGTTCAATTAGGTTACTAACCTCATTAATTTTAAAAGCTGAGGGGAAGGAAGCCCATTCTCTCTCCAAAGCACCAAATCCTTATCCATCCCCTTCCCAGACGTTGAGAAACGAACCCCGAGACCAGCCCCACTCACATCCCCGGACAAGAACAAAATCAAATCAGCCAAGCTACAACTACACCTCTCAAGTGAAATATAAACAAAATCAACATCCTGCTCAACCCCATATAACCTAACTATATTTGGATGCTGATCTGATGCAATCAAATTTCTAATTTCTTTTAGGGCCACATCATGGTGAGCATGTAGTAGTCTTTTTACCGCCACCGGTCTGCCGTCATAAACCCCTTCTAGTACCACAGTTCCATTACTTCCCCTCCCTATTTCATTGCTTAATACAAGTAATTTACCAACCCATTTGCCTTCACTCGACTCAGCAGCCTGCATATGGGCCAAAAGCTTTTCTTTTCTCTCATTGTCTAACAGTTTCTCACCATCACTGCTGCTCCTGTCATCAGGAGTACCCGGCAAGCTACCACTACTATCCCTGCTAATGACACCATTTTTTCGAGATTTTTTCTTTTTTGAAACACCATTCTGTCGTGCATTTGATTTGGTTACCTCTTTATCCCTTTTCCCTGCCTCTTTCAACCCCTTCCAATAAAGCACTATGCCAACAACAAAACACATAAAGGGTATAACTGCCCATGAATGATAATTCAACCTATTCACATTAGTGAAGTTGGTCTTAGCATCAGTAATCTTAAAGGGCCTCTCGGACATAATCAAACCATTTCTGTTTCCATTGATGGGATACACTGGACCTGCCACAAGCCCATTTAGAGAATCTTTCGGAGGCATCTTATTGTCTCCACTCGAAGCCAATTGCAATGGCTCGAATTTCTTAGGTGAAAGGGGATTTTCATCAATAGACCATGCCAAAAAAAGCTCCTTTCCTTTTCCCTTAAATTTAATAGGTATGGTACCATCAGTATGAGAAGCTGGTTTGAGCATGTACCTATTATTGTTGGGGTAATAGGCCGTAAAAAAAGAAGTGGTCCAATTCCATAGGGTTCTGCTGATGTCTGAGCAACTGACAGTGTAATCAGTGCGAATAATTGTAATATAGTTATATTTTGAATTTTGCTCTTTACTTGCTGCACCAGAGGGTAATTGGGATGGTAGGGAGGGGTCTTCAGTCATAGAAACCCCAAACTGAGACAAGTTAACAGGAAGAGCACTTTGGTAAATGATTTCACCTGTGTCAGCATCAACAGTGTACATGGTCGATGACTTTGACCCCATAGTGACAGTAGAGCCTCTAATTTCTGGTGTTCTGGCAACATATTCCTCAATAGATAATGGATGTTTCTAGCAATGAGAATGACAAAAAAAATGCAATCAGTGGATACTTAAGTAATGATAAGGCAGTTTCTCATGTGCTGAGTTTTGGACTCTAATTAGTTAACATCCCAAATTCAAAAATCATGACCAGGAAATTAAAGTTTTGTCTTTAATTTCTATGCCAAAATTCTCTATAAGCTAAAATCAATTAGATATGGACCTTGTATCTCTATTCCAATTATGTCATAAATTGCATTTATAATTTCGAAGGTTACAGCAGAATAATGGTGCTTAATGGCTTCCATGGTTTGGAAGGCACAAAATAATAAGGAACCAGAAAGCAGTGTAGAAAAAAAAAATTGAATGGTACCTCTATACCAGCAGATCTGCTAAAGACATAGAGCTCAGAACCTTGGCCAGGAAAAAGGAAGTACTCTGAATCAGTTGGAATGTACAATTGTGACTGGGATGGAAGTGGGTTATCTGTGGGAATTTCCCACAAGGTCACTTCAGACCCAGTATCCTTCAACTCGAACGTGCCGTCCTCATGCACGAACAACACCGTGCCAGATCTGAAAGGAGATTCCAATACAATCTCAAATGTTCACAACTACTTGAATATTGAATAAGTGAACACTCAAAAGAAACTGAAATAACAAATTTGATTGATCAATTCTTACCCTGAATCAGACTGAAGTAGAGCCCGAGCTCCGGCACTTTGACCTGCAAATTGTTGCGGTACTGCGACAAGCGATCGGTCAAGTCCTTCCCGAGGGGAAACCCAATCCTCCACTTCCAAATTCGCCTCTTTCAGCCTTTTCCCAGTTAGTGTGCGGAGAGAGGCTTGAAGAGGGGAAACATTTGCTTCATCCCCTCTCTCCCAGTCGACAGCGGCTACAAAGAACCTCCCTAGAAGAGAGAGGACAAGAAGGATTGCGCAAATTGACACTGAGAGGAACTTCATCAGGGGCGATCAGAGTAGAGAGGCATAGATTCGGAACGCAGGAGGGGTTTTAACGGGGAGGAAATCCTTGAGAGAGAGGAGAGGAAGTATGGAGAAGAGATAAAGAAGTAGCGGAAGCAGTAGAGATGCTTTGTAGAAGTCCTCTGGTGTAGGTCTCTCTCTCCTTAACTCCAATGGCGCACAAGCTTGTAATCTCTCTTTCCTTTTGTTCCTTCCTCCGTTTTCCCTTGTGTAAATTTTCTATGCGAGAAGAAAGAGAGAGAGGCGTTACCTAACTGCCTCCAGTTATCATTAATTGGATGTATCCATTTGTGTTAGAAACCGTCCGATTAAAATCGGATGGATCAAAACGAACGGATCGCAAGCTCTCTGGACAGTTTCCCATTACTGTTTGCTTAGAAAGCACGGAGCCGGGTTTATCAACGAGAATTTGGTTTTGGGCCGGATGGGCTTCAAACTGGGTCGAGATACATGGAACCAATGAAATTGTGCCACGTCTTGTAGAGTAAAATAGCGTAGATTTTGGAATGTACATTGAGACTGGGAGCCAGGGAGAAAGAATCGTTGACTGTGGAATATGAAATTAGCGAATGCTGATCCTCAGATCCTGTATAATTTTTTTTTTTGGTAGTAACAGCCCGTAGGCAACTTTCATTAATCAACAAAAGTACAATACCAGTTACAATGCCACACTTGAAGAAATAATAGGACACAAAGGAAAAGTAAAATGAGTACAAGAGCTTTTAGTCATCCTAGCATAATTAGCTAAACAGTGGGCATCCGAATTGTTATCTCTAGTCAAATGTCTGCAATGAAAATTAGAATTTGATCTCATGAGTTCCACAAGCTTTGAGGCGTCATGAAAGCATTGCCAAGGGACTGTTTCCAATGGTAGTCTACCTTCAATTAGTTGTTGTAGTTGAAGGCAATCAGTGTAAAAAATACAGCTTAACATTCCTTTCTCATTAACCCCTCTTACGGCCAATAACATGGCAGAGATTTCAACAGCCAATGGTGTGGAGCCCTCTCCATAAACACATCCATATTCCACCAATTTACCTCGGTCCCACAGAACATAAGCCCATCCTCCAGATTGGTTAACTCCAAGTGACCCATCCGTGTAGCATTCAACTCCAGTACCTCTATCAAGTTCATTATTGGACCATACATGCTTGAGCGATCCAGGTATTTGCATGGTAGAGGACAACTTGGAGAGGGTAGTATGGTAATTTGCTAGTTTGTAGGTGTTCTCTGCGACCAGCCTTTTCCCTTCCATTACATGGGAACAACGATCCTTCCACAAAGCCCAGAGCAGGTTCGAAAATTGCACAAATTGGTCGGCTTGTAGGGTTTGAGAGATTGAGTACAACAAACTAACCATGGTTTGGGGAAGCATATCCACTCTGACCATAATTTGGCGTTGCCATTTACGAAATTGAAGTTGTTAATTAACTAATTTTTGCTTCTTAATTCCAAAGGATAACGGAGTAGAAACTTCGAGAGTAAGACTAACACGAGCTCAAGTTGACATTACCGTACGCAATAATAGTAGGTCTAATGTCCGTATTTAGGAGCCAACAGATTTGAGTATCAACTTCGTTCTCCTTATAAACCTTTTAGTATTTAACTATTTATCTTTCTGAATGAAGTGTTGAGACCACGTTGCCATGACAAGGTGTTAATAAAACCAAAGATGAAATAGATAAAATTGAATTTGCAATATTTCATGGTTTTCAATCATGGTTAAAACAAGATGAGATATATACTTTTTTAAATTCAAAAGAAGATATATTGTTGTGCATAGGAAATGTATTTAGTTCTCATTTTGAGAAGTTATTTATAATTTTAAGCAAATACTAGCCTCATTCTAAGTTATAAAAGCACAAAAATCCATAAATTTATTCCATGTATGATTTAAGATGTCATGAAACATGCACTTGTTCCTTATTTTTATAGATATATTATTATATTTTTGCATATAAATATGTTGGATTGCATTTACCGGATCATCTTGAGCAATTAACATTTCAAATCATAATATCACAAAAATATAGAGCTCTATTCCAGATATGATATCGGAGGGCATGAGATATTCGCTTGCTCGCATTCTCACAAAATAAAATTGATTTATCATGCATATAAATGTTCCGAATACATTTATACCTATTTTTAAATAAATTTTGGTTATTTTAAATAATTCTAGATACATTTAATATCATAAAAAATTCACAATTATCTTAAAAAATAATTCTAAAATCCAGCCATTTAAGTGAGATTGAACAAATAAATATTTGACACTTCAATAAATATTTAAATTCACAATTACCATCGGAAGATCAAAGATTTGATACTTCAATAAACAAATATTTAAATTCAAATTTTAATTGACAAGATATCATCTAATAAATGAAGTTTTGATGAACACAGATTCAATACACACAAAACTCAATATAAGCCCTGCATTTGCACTGAGATATCAACAATTTTTTTTTTATCACCTCCGCATGCATAAACATCTCAAAGAAAAAGTAAAAATCTAAACGATTCCATATTACGTCAAGACTTAGAACAAATTAAAAAAGGTTCTAAAAATCTACAGCCTTAATCTCAAGAGTCATCAACTATTTAACTCGCAACACCGGAATGGACTGTTCGTTTCTAATTCACAGCTACTTAATCTGGACCATTCATACGAAACCGATCTAGACCTTTGAATTAAATCGGACGGTTCCGATCTAGATGGGAGCGCCATATTCCCTCGTCCCGGATTCAACCACACAAAGTCTCTCTTCAGTTTTCTCCTCACTGAAGAAGAACAAACCAACAACAGAAACTATAATTAACGACTAAAGCAGGACCTTCATGGAAGTAGGAGTAGTGGGCACAGTGCCGCTGCCGCTATGGCATGGCACCAAGATGGGCAGCCGAGTCAGACAGCGTCGTGCCGCAACAGTAACCGGGGCTGTCAAACCGAGTCGGTCTGATCAGCTGGTTTTTACTGAGCCAGAGACAAAGCTTATAGAAGCTCTGCTTGGTGTACAGGGCCGTGGTCGCGGCGTTTCTTCCAAACAACTTCAGGTAATTATTTGCATCCTTCTCCAGTTGTCTTGTGTTAAGTTTCACAATGGGTGATCAGCAATTATCCCTGATTGCAGCTAAAAGTTTCCCATTTTATTACCAGAGAAGGAAACCAAGAATTGGTACTGTTGACAACTAAACCTGAACTGACTGATTCAATCTAGGCAAGGCTGCCAAATCTTGTATCAGTTGTTTGCCAAATAGGCATGCTGAGCTTCAAATTGGGCCAATTATCTTTCAGTTAATTCAAGATACGACAGTTTTAATTTGTAACATTTTTTATTATACCGATCCAAATTTGGCTAATGGGACTGTTGGTACATTGGCTCGAGCCAGCACCACCTGGGAATGGTTGGGTCTGGCTAGGATTGCCGGACCAGATGGTTTTCAGGATGACCCTGTTGTTTATATAAGTTTTCACGTATGACCATTTAAACTCTTTTGTGCTTTTCAGGATGTTGAGAGTGCTGTACAAGCTCTGGAAATATCGAAGGGTGTGCCCGATCCTGTGAGAATCATGTATTATGTTTTTTTTTTTTTGTTGCGACTTTAGTTTTATAATACTCTTAGTAATGTCTACGAAACATTATGTAGACAAGCTCGAGTATGATAGAGGGATCATGGCAGCTGATTTTCACCACAAGGCCTGGAACAGCATCCCCAATCCAGGTACTAAAAAAGTATGCTAGATTTCCTGTAATTTTTATATTCTGTAAGTCTACGAATCATAATTTTACTTTTCTGTCATCATTTACAATTTTTGTTTTATAAACTGTTGTTCTTATTATTCATTTCATTCTGTAGAGAACATTTGTTGCAGTGGATTCATTTAAAATATTTCAAGAAGTATATCTCAGGACAGATGACCCGAGAGTGACCAATGTTGTTAAATTCTCTGATACAATTGGTGAGCTTCGAGTAGAGGTAAAATTACTTATTTCTGTATTAAATAGTTATTCTGAGCTGACAGTTGTATTTGTGTGGTGCTATTTGCTAACAGACGTGTATTAGTGTTTGCATTTTTTTCTTATGATTTCTGATTTCACCTTTTGAGTTAATTGAGGTTTACATCCTGTCATGTCGTAATCAAATTATGTTGCTCTTTAATTGCTGTCACCGAATAATACCACATTCATCCTTGTTATCTTCGTTATATTATTTTTAATTTTACTGAAGTTGCAAATTTGATACTTCAGGCAGTGGCTTCAATAAAAGATGGGAAGAGAATTCTCTTCAGATTTGACCGGGCAGCATTTTCTTTCAAATTTTTACCATTCAAGGTACCTTATCCTGTACCATTCAGACTTCTTGGAGATGAGGCTAAGGGTTGGCTTGATACCACATACCTGTCAGATACAGGCAATATACGTATTTCAAAAGGCAACAAGGTACGCAAACTTCTCTCAAATATGAAAGTAATACCTGCTGACTTATAATAATTGCATCGTGATTTACAAAAGGTTTGATAATTGATTATTTATCAAACTTTAATCTGTTACTGAATTTATTTTTTATTTATCTAAAATTTCTATATAGTGCAGGGAACAACATTTGTGTTACAAAAAGTAACTGAACCAAGACAGAAACTGTTATCTGCTATTTCAAGCGGTGAAGGCATATTAGAGGTGTGCAATGGAGCCTTCCATATTAGCGATAAAATTTAGGTTATCTACTCATTTTATGTATTATTATAATTTGTTGTACTTTTTATGTTTTGATGGGCAGGCAATAGAGGAATTTACCTTGTATAATAAAGTGGACAGCAAAGGAGATTTCAGATCTTTAGTTGGAGAATGGCAACTACTGTGGGCCTCTGAGGTTTATCTTTAACCTATCTCTAACTTAATTTATTGCAATGTATTCCATGTTACAAAATTTTCATGAAAGAATGAATTGGACTTGTGGATGCATTATTGTTGGAATTTGGAAACGTTATGGAAACCAGCAGCAATTTGTCTCTGGTCAATTTTAATACGAAATTTTGTGAAAGTTCTTCAACTCTGTCTCATTATGTATTTAAATTAGAGTTATCTCTTATTCTTGGGAGCTCTTCTTTTAAAACTTTTTTTTTCAGTCTGGTGGTGAAAGCTGGTCAGATATTTCTAGAGGCCTGAAAGGAGTACAGGTAAGTAAAAAAATATTAAAATAATGAATATTAATGGTGGTGGTTTTGATGAAGATATGATTTATTAATTATATCGAAAACAAAATCAAACTTTAATAATTCGATGTTATAACTTGCTTACAGTTAAACCCATCTTCCTTCCAAAAATCTAACTAATAATTGTTTATTCACTGTCAACTTACATCATTATCTCTAGGACTCATTCAATTTTTTTTCCATGAAAATGTCATTATTTTTTTGACTATTTTTATTCTTGTGAATTTAGACTATTAAGGAAGATGGCCAGGTGGCAAACTGGGCAGTTCCTTTTCCAGGATCTAGGGTTACAGCAACTGGCACATTGGTGTAAGTCTACGCATTTCAACATAATTCAAATTATCATAATTGCAGAAAAGACAAAAGAAAAAGAAAAAAAAAAAAAGACATGGGTGCTGCTAAGTTAAGTCAGCACAAAGCAACAAACTAGTTAAGCCATTCTCGGCATCTGTTAGGGCATTTTTTGGTACAATGAATGCATGGTGATTTTGCAAACTGTTCCATATCATGTAGCATTTTACATAATAAAACTTCAATCGCAGAGAAAATGCTAAAAGCAAAACCTATAGCGTTCTTATGAAAGAAGGAGCTTTCCAATTTGGTCCATTGAAGCTTCCTTTTGATGTACAAGAGAATTTGGTCATGGAAATCCTGTGAGCTTTCTATTTTAACTTTCTATTTCTGTTATGATACCAATTGTACTGGATTGTGCTAATTAGTTGTGTTTCCTATATTTCAGGTATGTTGACAACAAAATCAGAATAGGTAGCATAGACAAGGCGACAGTTGTACATTTGAGGCTTTGATAAGGGGAAAAGAGAATGAAGAATGTTAGGATCAGCATGACGTGCACATTGTATAGAATTTTCTTAATGGCAAATCAAATGTCACCTTGCATCATCTGTTTCGATGTATGTTTACATATCTAACAGACTAAAAAGGAACCATCAACCATCTTATAACTGGAAACAATATCTGTGTTCAGAAATTAACCTATGTATTTACATAGGTTTAAAGAGAATGCCATGAATGGTAGACACGAGATGGGATAGAGAAAGCACAAAGATAATAAAATAAATTTGATTTTACATCACGTAAGTTACACAAGCAAGCAAGAATGATAAAAGATGCAGTTACTGGTAAAAAAGCTCGACTGATGGTTAACCACTGCGCACTCTATTTCAGTTATATAAAAAGCTCAGCTGATGGTTAACCACTAAGATCACGCTGTTGGAGAAATCAAATTAAGTTATAATCAACAAATGAGTAAAACAAGAAGGAACTCAAATAATAACCTAGCTCTAATTAATATAATAACATTACACAATTAGATGGGAAATCGTGTACAACGGGTACAGCAGAAAAACAATAAAAGGGTCAAAAATATGTTTTCATGCTCGAGTGCCTCCGAAGTTTATTAATTGGGGAGGAACAATGTTCCTAAATAGCTGATAAAAGTAACAAAACTGAGCATATAAATTTAAATTACAATTAACTCAACCTAAGCTATCGCAAAGTGTCTTATATGCAGCACTGCAATGCTTGAATTTCTCCTCAGCCTCCACCTGCTCATACAAAGAAAATAAGAAAAAAGACATCCAGCACAATTAGATCAGTGCCACACGTTTGTCTGACATCTGAAATTATGAAGTAACCTCACTGACAGATGCAGTCATGTCCCTAATACCAACCCATGTACATGTACTTTGGTTTGCAGTACTCCATCGGTGTGTCAAGACATACGGGTAACTACTCAACTGCAAACAAGGAACTTCACAAAGCTGTATTTGGATCATATTTCCACCAGTGGTGGTTGGGTTTACGGGCTAACTTAGCTGAGGTGCTTAATAGCAAAATGCTGAACTGGGAAGGTGTGATATGACATTGGTACAAAATGCTCAGTAAACCTGTAAACGCAATGCACTAATGGTTTGCATACCTTTGAGGAACCATGGTGCCGATCAGGATGCCATCTCAAAGCACACACTCTATATCTGGTAATCCATACAGGGGAAGAAGTTAAATTTTTAAATGTGATTGCGTGTCAAAAATAATAGTATGAGACACACTTACGCGCTTTTGACCTCCTCGAGTTTTAAAGGACCTGAAATTCTCAAACCTAGAGCCTCTCTAGCTAATGCCATCTCAGATTTGGATTTGTTAGTATCAAAACTTTCATCTTCATCTGAGTCGTTACTCCATTGGGAGCTCCTGTAGTTGTGGGACGTAGTATTACCCCGGTCAAAAGACCAATAATAGAACCTCCCTCTTCCAAATGTATACTCAAATACCGTCTCCCCCTCTTCATCCTCATCACTCGAGTTTGAAACAAAAGAGCCTTTTCCTTTGTATTATAGTAAAATATAAAGTGTAAGTATTTCAGTTTTTTAACCCAGAAAACAATAGCACATATGACAGTCTTTAATATGTCTTTTTTTGGAGTTTTATAATTGAACTACATTAGTAATGCCAACAAAACAAATGTACATAAAAATAAGTTGTAAATAGATGAAAAATCACTTTTCTTACCATTTCTTCGAAAAAAGTTAGCTGAATTTTGAGGCCCATGAGGATCGAACCCATTAGTTCTATTAGAGTTTCTGACCCAGTGGTGGTTTCTAAACCAAGATGGTCTAATTGGCGCTCTTCTCTCTTCCTCGGCTTTCCAGCTCTGAAGTATAACCCAACAGAATGACATAATGTAAACAGAAGGACTTTAATATCTTTGAAACATGATATGTCTGTTTGTGACATAATTGAAAAAACATAAATAAAGAGGTGGAAATTTGACAGAAGCTAACATGCACCTGGAATAAGAACTCGGCATAGTCAGAGATATTATGAAATAGTGTTCTTTTGGAATCTCGATTTCTATTTTTCTTCCTTTTTCCATAGGAATTGAATCTCTGCAAAGGAAAAAGAAAAAAACCTCCAATCAATACATTTTCACCCCCTATCGTATATATCACCAAATTATAACACATTCTACGCGGTTCCAAGTTCTCAGACGCATTTAATCAAACAATTAATAGCAGAAACTTCTCATGAGCATTTCATCAAACACCTGGCGTCCAATTGATGACCAAGCAACAACCAGCACGGCAAGCACCAGGTACCAAACATAATGGCTCAACCAATTTAAACAATGAAAAAAAAAATACCCAAATAAAAATCTCACATAGTGCCATTGAGTTTTTCGTTTCCTCTCCAACACAGCCGTGGAATGGAAAGAACAGCTCTCCATAAAAGCAGCAGCGGAGAAAGGAGAAGGGGATCTCAGGTCTGCTCCGTCGATTAAGCGCCATTCCCCTCTCGAAATTAAAGGCGCAAACTTTAGACGATTCATATTGCAAGGGAGGAATTGACAAAATTTGGATCAAATTTGTGTTTTGTGTTTAGAAAGAGGAGAGATGCCAATTTGGTTCTCCGTTTGTGTTTCGTGCTGGTTTATTTTCTTTTGAGGAGATCGAGCTAGACTAGAACCGAACCCAAACTAAAAGAGGTCCGACTAGACCGGTTCGGCTAGGTCCCGCAATTGTACAATAAACAGGAGTTGGTAAGAGACATGCTGACATGCAACGCAAATAATTATTCTGAATTATTATATGAAATATTTAACTGACGAAGCTAACGACTTTCGATGCATATTTATTTATTATGCAAATAATCAAATTATATGAAACTTCTATTAGTAAACTATTTTAAATTTGAAAACAAACTCGTACTACATTATACAAAAATATTCCATAGTCAAAGATACATATACTTCAAGTACCTTTCAACATCGATTTTTTTTTTAAAAAAATTATAATATACTACTAAAACGTCTTGCAAAATGCGTACAAGTTTTTTCTACAGAAATAATTTTTAACTAATTTGTAAAATACTGTTCATTGAGAACAATTTCGTCTTAATTTGGTCCACCAACAAGCAGCCGTTAAATATGTGCACAGGAAATGCCTTGACAGATCGCCAACAAGAGTCACAAAAAAAAAAAAAAAAACTCTGAATTGGTATAAGTACTAATCATTAACCAATAAGCAACTTTTGAATTATTCGAGTTTTCTAAATTATAATAATTATAGAGTGTCAATCAAATTCAAGTATGATCAATTAACTAAGTAAGACTAGGCAAAATGAATAAAATTCTTGATTCGTACCACAAAGGGAAGTTGGCTACGGATAGTTATTGCAATAATATTTTTTTTGTAATAATTACTACATAATCTAAAAAACAAGATGATAATTACAGGCCTCAGATGATAATTATATTTCTCGAAACACTACAATAAAAAAAGTCGGATAATTTTATTATATGGTTCTCACCAAACAAATTACTACGTAATCTTATAATAAAGATCATGGATGTACTATACACAAAATATCTTTTCACCATATCACTTTTCGGTTAATTGATACTTACTTTTATATTATTTTTTATTAGTCAGACGGCAATAATGTTGTACGCAATACAGGCTGGTGCTACTATTCGAAACTTTTATTTTGCATTTCTAGTGGATGGATATTTATCTTTTAAAATCAATTAGTAATCAGTAACTTAAAAATATTTTGTCGATGAAAATATATCCTCAATTAAAAAAAAAAGGATAAATCATTACTTTATTAGATTACACCTCAAGTCCTTACCAGTTAAAAAAGAAAAGATCCAATACAGTTGAGAAGAGAGCGGGAGACATAGCGACCACTTCATTCCAATCGCCTCTCTCCTCCACTCATATCCATATCTCTCCTATATCCCCTCTTCTTCACTTCTTTTACTCTCACTCACACTTCCCACATCTCATCTCTCTCTCTTTCTCTTTTCTCTAAAAACATGGCCTCGGCCACAGCAATCACAGCTGCTGTCTCTCTGCCTTCAACCAAGTCGACATCTCTTTCTGTCCCCACCTCTTCTTTCAACAAGGTAATGCGCACAGCTCTCCTCTCTTGTTTAATTTTTCTCTTCCTAATGTATGTTTCTATATGAATTCTGAAATTAACAACCAGAATGATTGAAATTAAATAATTGGACAGATTTGTTTAATGTTTGGACAAATTTTCCCTAATGCACTTAATAAAGTACCGTAATTGTTTCTGTCTCCTCCACAGTCAGCACAGATAATTAACTTTATTGAAACAATTCTATTTGTTCTAGATGAAGGAATTAATCTCTGGTACATAGAAACTGAAGTACAATTATGATCTAGTTAATTGAAGTGGTATTTTAGAGTACCAAATTCATACCTCCTAGTGTATTAATCTGCTTTTTTTTTGTAACATAATCTTTGGTCTGTTAAGAACTCACGAACAAAAATTTTTATCATTGGCATGTGTAGACTTTTGTTTTCTCTCACCGAAGAAATGTATCAATCAGTGGCAAGCTAACAACAGTCAGAGCACAAGTAACAACAGAAGCACCGAAAAAGGTCGAAAAGATATCAAAAAAACAAGATGAAGGTCTTGTCGTAAACACATACAAGCCAAAAGATCCATACACTGGCAGATGCCTTCTTAACACAAAGATTACTGGTGATGATGCACCTGGCGAGACCTGGCACATGGTTTTCAGCACTGAGGGTGAGTAATTAGTTCTGGTTAATTTTTTTTAGACGCGTGTATTGTGCATTTTATTGTTCATTAATATGACTGATCCTATAGTAAATCATATGACCAACATTTCCAAACAACTAAAAGATTTAAACAAAATAATTTCAAGCAGCTGCCAGTATCTAATTCTTCTTTTAGTTTTCTTTTTTCCCTTTCTGGCTACAAGCTCATCAGGAGATTATTATTTGACATAATTGGCATACTTTTGATTTTCTATCAGTAGTTTGGTTCTGTTTTGCATATATTTTACTAGAGTTCATTTTTAATATGTGTATTGATATTTGTTTTGTTCAACGCTAATGGGATTGGTTTTCAATTACTTTTGAGATGTAGAGTCAAGTAGGAGCTTTTTAACTTGTATTAATTAATTTTCAGGAAAGATTGCATACAGAGAAGGTCAATCCGTTGGTGTTATACCAGAGGGAGTAGATAAAAATGGAAAGCCTCACAAATTGAGGTTATATTCTATTGCTAGCAGCGCCCTTGGTGATTTTGGTGATTCAAAAACTGTAAGTTACACTCATTATTTTCAGTTTCGCCGTATCTTTTTTCTCTGCGTCTTCGGAGTTCCAACCAAATCTAGCACTAAATGGTTGCCAGATTGGTGCAATAAATCTTGATAAACCACTGGAAGTGGGAAACCAGAAGGAATAAACATGGAACACATGAATTATTTGACATCAGTTTTTTTAATTTTTTTTCTCACATGTCTATGACATAATCTGCGATGTTTTTTTTTTTTTTTTTAATGTTCATTAGGTATCTTTATGTGTAAAGAGGCTTGTCTACACAAACGAGGCAGGAGAAGTTGTTAAGGGAGTTTGCTCTAACTTCTTATGTAAGCTTGTTAATTTTTTCTTTATATATTTTCTTTTTTTTTTTGAAAAAAAAAAACAAGAGTCAAGCCCTTGTCTTTTGTTATATTAATGCTGGATTAATTTTATATAATTTTCTTAACCCTATACTAAATCATTCAAAGTTTTGTTACTATTACTAGTAGTTATTACAATTGTCAGCTTCATATTTATATATATTCCTCTTCTAGGTGATTTGAAACCAGGTTCAGAAGTCAAGCTAACAGGTCCAGTAGGGAAAGAAATGCTTATGCCAAAAGACCCAAATGCGACCGTCATCATGGTAAAAAAAAAAAAAAAAAAAAAAAAAAAAAAAAATGAAGTTGGTACTTACCACAAATAAAGACATTTTTTTTTTTAAATAAGTTCACTTCATAATACAAAAGAGTCAATGAATGTTTCCTTTTTTCCAGCTTGGTACTGGAACTGGAATTGCCCCCTTCCGATCTTTCTTGTGGAAAATGTTCTTTGAAAAGCACGATGACTACAAGGTAATAATGAATTCAGTCATTGCATTACAGTTGAGCAAATTTTTATGTGTTAAGATGTAGTATAATATTTCTTGAGTGTGTTGTACTTTGCAGTTCAATGGATTGGCATGGCTTTTCTTGGGAGTTCCAACAAGTAGCTCGTTGCTGTACAAGGAGGTGAGGATTCAGTCGCTCTATTTCTCAAATATAGAACTAATACTAGTTCTAAATTTTAGTTTAGAGAACTTCTCATAACATATTAATCACTCTACAATTTTTCTATAATGCAGGAATTTGAGAAGATGAAGGAGAAGGCTCCTAACAACTTCCGGTTAGATTTCGCAGTGAGCAGGGAGCAGACAAATGCAAAGGGAGAGAAAATGTACATCCAAACGCGCATGGCTGAATACGCAGATGAATTGTGGGATCTTCTTAAGAAAGATAACACCTACGTCTACATGTGTGGTCTGAAAGGCATGGAGAAGGGTATCGATGACATCATGGTCGGTCTGGCTGCAAAAGATGGTATGAAAGGAAAAAACCAACAATTTTCATTACTTATTTAGCATAATAAGGCTAAAGCTTTCTAATAAATTGATCCATAATCTTCCCCTGAATTAAAAATTATCTGGTCCAACATATTTGTTTTAATTAGCTACATCCCATTTTAGCGATAATTTCTGAAGTTTATGGTACAATTTGGTTACAGCATAATGAATAATAAGAGCACATTCCATAGGGAATGTGTAATGTTCAAAAAGTCGTAAAAAAATTTATGCATCTCTAAGTCTTAATTACATCCTTTCTGAAAAATTGGCTGGGAAGAAATTGTATGAACCGAACCAAGGCTGGATATGGATGTTACATAGGGAAATACTTGAAAATTTCCTCTAGCAAAAATGTTGAATTACATATATTTATGCACTTTTTGAATTTCTCTGTAATTCTTTTTGTGATAGGAATTGACTGGATAGAATACAAGAGGCAACTAAAGAGAGCAGAACAATGGAATGTTGAAGTCTATTAATTGATTAGTTTCTTGCATTGATTTTTTGCGAGAAAAATGAGACCAAGTCAATCACATGTGACCTGTAAAGTTCAATTTAGAGATATTTACGGTTAACCATGTGTGTACAGAGAATAATATATTCTTAGCAATTGCATTATATATACCTCTGCAGTTCTTTTTTCAAGTTCTAACTTTCAACTTCCAAGCATCATATGTGAATTTGTTTTCCATATTACTACTATCAAGCTTTGTGGATGGGTTCTTCTTTTTTGCATCTGGGAGTATCCAGTACAATTGACATCGTAAATTTCGTTTTGATATTCTGGCTTGTTGATTCCAACAAAAAATTGTGATAAATAAAAAGAGATAAGAAAGTCGTGGACGGCAGGATTCGAACCTGCGCGGGCAGAGCCCACATGATTTCTAGTCATGCCCGATAACCACTCCGGCACGTCCACCTGTTCTGATTAATTTTTGTATCCAAAAGAACTGGATGTTTATTAAACTAAAAGTACGTTGGGGCATTTTAGTCGAGCGATGTATTCGATCTGTTAAAATATACCTTAATGTGCTTGCGCTCCAAGGCCCAAACAAATAATGATTACATCTGTAGTTGTATCACTTAATGGGATCCGGATCCTCTAGACGTCCCGTGGACGTTTTTTGATCGGGGCCATGCGATTTGATGTGAACGGTTAATTTTTTCGGATCTATCAATCTAATATCAATCACGGAACATTCATTAATGATCGGACGGACATGATCCAAAGACGTCCACTGGACTGCAATCCAGAGAATCTCGTTCCTCAATGTGTCCTGTTATATAAGCTTAATAGCTATTATTATGTTGACCTCACTCTGCTAAGTACTGGTCCAAAGTGCACTCACAAAAATTCTAAAATGACGTGATAGCAGGTACTAGTGAAGACCTAAGCGGTCCATTTTTGAAAAAAAAAAAAAAAAAAAAAGGTAATTAAGATTCGGAGTTGCGGGGACAACGGAGCAAAATCACGAAGTACCCCTGATGCCAGTCCTTAATCTGCATCGTGATTTGTGCTAACGTTTATCTCGAAAATTCCCCCTATAAGCTAAGGATGCCTACGGACTTTTCATCAAAATAATAATAATAATAATAATAAATAAATAAATAAATAAAAATAAGCTAAGGATCATGATCCATACTGGAATCGAGCGCTAAAAGAGATTAGGACGCGGCACGAAGAATTGATTATGTTACAAATGAAGTTTTCAAGCTTTTAGTATGCCAAACCCCTGGATCCTCAATTTCTGGTTAAACAAATTTTTGTGTTCCATGCTTCTCCCTTTTTTTTTAAATTTAAATCAGTTCCGTTCTGAGTATCTCAAGCATGACAAAAGTTTATGTACCTTTGTATAATTTTTTTAAATTTATTGTATTATTTTTTTATTGTACATTGCAGTGTAAGAATTTTATTGATTTTGTTTTATTTTAAAATTCTAATTGTTTTCTTAAATATATTTTTTTTCCTTTTTTGGGGAAACGAAGTTTGGAAAAGCACTTAGGTGCATTTGGCAAAACAAAGTGAAAACACAAATTAAGAAAAAGAACATCAAGGTTTGCATTTATATTATATTAAATACACTGTTGCTACATTCAAGCCCACAAGATCAAAATCTGCACATCCAACCATGTCGAATGTTGTTACCACAACTACAAGTCTACAACTGAACCAAGAGTAACATATTTCCTTAATACTATAAACCGTCTTTTTTTCAATTAATCATTTCCAAACATGTTCAATTCATTAAAATCCCAAAACCAAACGAAAAGAAAAAGCTCAAAAAGAACAATAACTAAGAACTAAGAAGAGGAAAGAAACGCTTTGTCAAAGGACTCGAACCCTGGTCTCCTACTCCGATCAACCTTACTGGTCCCAAATCCTAAAATTGGAACGACAATCAAAAGCCAAGCGAGCGACGCGGCGAGAGACACGGCAGCGGCGATCTCCGCAGGAGTGAAGCCCACCTCGCCTGAGTCACGTCCGGATGCGACCGCTACGGACCTCTTGCGTCGCTCTCGGATCAGCACGTAAACGGAGGCGAAGGAGAGAACCGTGAAGAGCCGATTCCAGTATTGGATCGTCTCGGCGCGGGAAGTTGAGGTGTCGTCGCTACCTGATGCGATGGTGGTTGCGCCTGAGGTGGTCGCTTGTCCTTCCATTGGAATATTGGATGTTGTTATGGTTGACCTGATGGTTTATACAACTTTTTACTTCTTGTACTTGTACATGTATTTATCTAGAGAGATGAGAGAAAAATTGAAGACCTCTGTCAGGAAATCATATGATTTATGCACTTTAATACCCTTAAGTAGCACGTATTTATTTATTTATTTTTTTAATGAAAGCGGCCTGAGATAGGCATCCAATTAAACATAAATGTTCATACAATCCTGCTGAAAATTCCTCCCTAACCGAAGGAAATTTTCAGATCTAAGCAAACATCAATAATAAAAGTATAACTCCGATAAAATCGGAGACCCAAAGCAACAAACATTAAAGACAGAAACAAAAACAACATCCAAAAGTAAAGATTCAGAACAAGGCTAAAAACCATAAGATCACAGAAATGCAAGGGCTAATAAGTCAACCGGAGTCTTCATCAGTAGTATGCCCATCACGAAGCTTCATTTCCCTGTGGTTTGCTGCCAAATTTCTAAATTTATGCTCCATATCAGTTGAAAAGCCTGTCCAGAAACGATACAAGTTGAGGATATTAAAATACACAATAAATGATTTGGATCCAGTATGATCAGTAAACAAACTTCTGTTTCTCTCATTCCATTGTGTCCAACATAAAGCAGCTAACAAAGTTTTGCTGAAAAGTCTGTCGTCAATACCTAAAGCATTACCGTCCCAAATGGCACTTAAGTTTGAACAGTCCAAATGGATATTTCTAGAATTGAACATGTTAAAACTTACCCAAAAATATTTATAACATGATGATTACAAGTACCTTCTTCCTTAATCGTTAAGTTCTATAAAACGATAAGAAGCAAGGAAAAAAAAATTCTTTATATTAATAATTTTTTTTAAAAAAAATAGGAGGGCTTGAATTTTCAATTGGCATTTTTTTTTAGATAATTCGATTGTTATTTTTGGGAATAGATGAAGATCCACCTCATAAATCCAGGTCGTTGATTGGACAGTTCGGATTTACATTTTATTATGCTTTTTTTTTTTTTTCCAACACAAAAGGCCGAAGAATCATATTCCTACTAGAAATCGGAACTAAGTAAAAATTGGGTTTTCATTTTATACTTCGTATTCTTATGGCAAGATTCATAAAAAGTCATAACAATTACCCTAAAGGTGACAATTCTTATATTAACTAGTTCTAATCTCGCGCATTGCGCGATTCATCTCAATATGAAAATGTTATGAAATGATTTTCTAATGAGTGCGGATATGTTATGGAATTTTTTGCAAACAGAAGCGTAATATTTACGATCATTGTTACAATAACATGCGTGAGTAATTGTGTATGCGTAAAGGGTTGATTGTGATTGTTTACACTAAACTAACCATCATCATTGGACTGTTGGTGAAAATTTGCGTTGTGGTTGTTGGTTCGCAAACACTGGTGTAAAATATTTCTATGGATAGTTATGATGGGAAGGTATTTTTTACTTTAAAATATTTCTATGGACAGGATTGTAAGTTTAAAACATTGTCGGTTCTTTGTTGCTATGTGTAGATGTCTACACGGCTTTATCCAAAATAAAGATGTCAACCCGGGCTATTTGTTAAACAAAGCCACCTATTTAAACTGATAATTGCGTGATTTTTCTTTATCCAATCTATACAAAAATTGTTCTTCCAAGACCTATTAACCAGAAAAAAAAATTACATTCCAAACAGAATCTAAATTCATTATTTTTTAAAAAAAATTGCTGATGCAATCAATGCCTGTATTTTTTCTAAACCAAATTCAACAACGTATGAAATTTTCAATATTTTTTAAGATTGATATCATTGCTCCTTAATTGGTTCTTCTCCTGGATCTTTTTCCTTGTTGCCATGGAATCCTGACATGTAAATGTACGAAATCATATGAATAATTAATTAATTGAACATAGAGGGCCAAAAAATGGAAGCGCAAAAAGATACTATACTGGTACAAACTTGGAATCCAGACCTGACCTAACCTTTTTGCGAGCCCAAACAATGCAAATGACAAACCAAAAGAATTCCATAACTAATATTGAGTTAGAGCACTGAAAAAAAAAAGAAAAGAAAGAAAGATAATCACCTGAATTTAGGCTGGCAAGTTGCAAGTATGATTTCAATTTACAGCCTGCAAGAAAATAATAACATCAAAATCATCAGCTAAACTTGTAAGTACTTGCTTGCTGGGACATGTGCAATATACCTCTCTGCCACAACTGCCTACTCTAATCAATTGAACTCTTAACATATTATATTAACAAAGGAATATAAGAGAGAAAAAGAAATGAAGTTTCTAAATAGAAAAGGAGACATTATAAATTTCTCAAATTGGCAAACCAAAATGATCCAAGCGGTAAGTTGATGCATCTCTAATTTCTTCAATAATCCTAAAATAAACTCTCGTCACTCAACTGTTCCAAGAGGCAGTCAGCCACCAGCTCTAATCCATCAATAAATTAGAAAAGATCAATACTTAAAATACTATCAAAACCCAATTTAACCTTAAATAAAAACCAGCCAAATAAGAAGTGAAAGAACACAACTTTATCTAGACAAAAAGAAATGGACTTACTTTCGATCTGTTCAGTCTCAGGTTGTGTAACTTGCATAGATTGAGAGAGAATGCACAAATCTGAGATAATAGCCAACAAATTAAGCGAAAGCATCAGTAAAGTAATATATGCGAGAAGAAATTTAAAGCTCAACGTGAAGAAGTTAATAGCGGTTGTTTATAAGGAAAGCAGTTAACGATTCAACTGCATATCTAATCAAGTAATTTAGATTAGATTATTCATTAGAGAATAGATAAAAATAACATGTGAATTATTTGATTAATTTATTTATTAGAAAAGGTCATGGATAAAAATAACATGCGACAAAGGCACTAATATTGCAGGTTATGACATTATGGTATCTTGTTATTAAAATGAGAAAAATGGCATTTGTACAGATAAAAAATAACATGTGACAAAGGCACTAAAATTCTGGGCATTATTAAATTATGGCACCTTGTTATTTAAATTACAAATATGCCAGTTGTACAGGTTTCAACCAGGTCAAAACGACAGTATGACAATTTAGTTTATATGAATGACATGTTAATGATCATGCGCAATGAAAAAACATAGGAAAAGAGCAGAAGCATTCTCTGTACTTATATGTTATTGAACATAAAAATACTGTTAGCTACAATTCAAGCTCAAGAAAGTAAGCACAATTTCGAGCTACCAACAATTAGCATGTTGAAAACCCCTACAATAATTATATTATCCTTAGTCCAACATGTAGTTTTACTTCGTATAAAATCTTTATCACAAACCCATATTCAATAGTGGCACTTAACTATGGTTGCTTTCCATTCAGAGTCCTAACATGTATGTAAAACTGACCTTATACCGTCTCCTATGCCTTGGACTCCCCATCTACAGACTTGCCGTCCACAGGCAACCCCTGTATCACCAAATTGCTGAAACCATCAAGTTTGGAACAAATGAGCACAAAATAAACTGGATATTCACCATCAATGATATTGTTGCTAAAAGCCTAAAAGTTACTTATTTCCTTTATTATTTGTAGTTGCTGGCATAGGCTTAAGAATAAAAGAAAATCAATGGTTGACCTCAAGAATTGAGCTCAAATTTTATTTGGCAAGTCGGTAAATTACTGTTTTTTAATTGTTCGTAACATACAGTAATTACTGTCAACAGATTAAGGTGGATGAAAGTCTAACCCAAATACAAGAAGAAGTTCCCAAATCAAAATAAGAAAATATTAAAGGCTTTTTCTTTATGTTCTACCTTGATCTATTTTTTTTTTTAAAAAAAAAGGAAAACAATTTGAAACATACTAATATTTGATATCAAATTCTGACCTACTTGAGATTGTTGTCCATTGCTTGACAACTTGAAAGCACACAAACAACAACTGTAAGTTGATCTCAGAAAGAAAACTATTATAAGAAATTATTAACTTAAGTATAACTTGGTCAAATCTTGCTAATAGTTGTTAAAGACTTACTGACACTTCTCTTATCGCTATAATTTCCAGATTGAGGTTAGAGGCCTTATAACATAGCAATCTAATATAAGTTTTCACAGCATAACAATATAAAAAATAATTCACCCAACCTATTTTTATAAATTCTGGTACCAACGATGCACATAAAATCAGTAATTAATAATACTCATATAAAATAGATACTTCTAAACCAAATGCCGTTAAAAAACATATGATACTACAAAGAAGAAACTTATAACAGCCCTTTAAGTTTGTGAAATAGTTTGCTAAGACGATCGTTCCGTTAGCTAATAATATACAATTAAGTTGTCATTGACCTCTATATCAACCTTAGCAGTTCTATTATCAGCAATGAAATCTTAAAAACAGTATACATGAGGATTTTAATGATAGTTGGTCTTATCTTAAAAACTTTAACTGGATCATTGGCGATTTGGATGTGAGCAAATCTAGGTAGTTATAGACAACTACAAATTACTTATGTGATTTTAATTGTTCTTCTCACCTTAACAACTTTCCGAACCAAGATTTTGGGACCAACTCGAGCCAACTCATGTATGCATCTGCATCTAGAGATCTGAAAAAGAGAAAAAATAGCAAGTTAGTTATCAAATAGAATATCTAATGCAACTGATTTTGTCTACTAATCATGTCTCGTAAACCAGGGCAGCATGCAAAATGGCCAACAACAATGATAGGCACAACCCACACTATCCAAAATTATGTAAGAATACTAATCAAAATAAGCTCAGCATGAACCTTTCAATACATCCAGAATCAAACAAATTTAGAATTTTATGATGGCAGTATGATCAATGAAATTTAAAGATAACAAAGAAAATTAATTTTCAATCTAGACTTTTCCAACTGAGCAACAAAGAGAATTGATAATGTCAATTGCAAATTTGATTGTGTGCATACAGTAAAGTTTGTATAACAAAAAGAGAGATACTGATCCTCCGTACAGTAAAGTTTCTAAAAGTTTGTATAGCAAATTTTGAAGAGCTTCATCCACAGCCATCACCGTCTGCCTTCTCCAGTGTCGATCGAGCTCAAGAAGAGAGAGACTGAGTATGAGGTGTGAGAGGAGAGGGGTTCGGTTTTGAGAGAAAGGGGAGACGAGTGTGAGCGACTGTGAAGAGGGATAAAGGTATTAAGGTGGTGCTCGAGCGGAAGGAGGTGAGGTTGGGGCAGAGACGATCGAAGATGGGGTGAGGGTTTGGTGGGGCTGCGGCTCAGAGGAAATGGCGGAGAGTGAAAAGAGAACTGGTGAGGTCAGTGGAAGAGGGGAGGCGACGGAAAGAGGAAGGGTTTCGGTGAGGGAGGCGATCGACAAGAAAAATGAGGGAGATGACTTGATGGTACAGAGGAGAAGAGGTTAGCACAGAGAGAGGCATATTGAGCGGAGAGAGAGTACTTGATGGTCCACGATTTTGAGCGGCTCAGATCCACTGCGAAAAACTAACGGCTCAGATGTTCTTACCACAGTAATTCTCGTGCGCCGCATACTTCCCCAAATTTATATATGTATAATTACGGCTATTGATTCGTGTAATTTTATCTGATTAGTGTAATTTATAAAATGTCAGACTCTTTATTAGAAAACAGTCAAGTCACTACAAATTGGCTCTTTATTTAAAAGTGAAAACTATTGAAAGACTAAATCATTGATTTTATTGATTTTATAATATCTTAAAGCCTAACATGCACATTCTGAAACAAAAATAATATCAATTATTTTTTTTTCTTATTTTTTCACATATTGGGAGCATCTTTTGCTAGTTTTTAATAATAAGGTTATTATTAAATGAGACTATTTTGTTACTTTTTAATTAATGATAAAAAATTCAAAATGATTGCATGATTTATAAGTATATTGATCTTTATGCAATTGACTCTTTTATTAGTTAATAATTTAGAACGCAATTGGAAAAGGCAGAATGCTATAATATTCAACAACATCTGTTAGGTTAGTGATATCATCGTATTGTCACGACAGTGGTTCTTCCTTAACTGCTGGGCTAGCATTTCTATTTTGTATAGAACTATAGACCATTGCAATGTCTTTTAGATTTTTTTTTTATTACTTTGTAACTGTAATATATTTTTATTTTTTTTAATAAAATCTTTTTTTATATACTTAATTTTTTTAATAAAATCCTGTTGTTTGGCAACTCACCAACTAATTTAAAAATAAATACATAAATAAATTATTAGATCACTATTTCAAATATGTAGATTTTTCACATCTTGAGTATTAGAATTTTAGATATTCAAACCGTAAAAGTTATATCCACACAAAGCTACAGTGAGTTGATTTGTGTAACGGATAAAGTAGAAATTGGTAGGAAACCTACGAGCACTAAGCAAATTTTTTTTTTTTTTTTTTGTAGTTCAGCCCGTAGGCACGAGCACTAAACAATTCTAAACCATTAATATGCTACACGTTTGCCTCGATGCACGATCATTTTCAAATACAATTTTTTTTTTTGAAAATGATTTTCAAATACAATTGGTGTAACTTTACTTTAAATGTTATAAACCTCAACAATATAATGTCATGTGACGGGTGCATACAATAATTTTTCGATTTGCCAAACATGGTTTATACAAAATTAAACAATAAATTAAAGCAAAGCACATGATTTTCCCATTTTTTTTCCTTTTTCAAATGTCATCCATTTTTTAACTTTTCCCTGATTTTTGTGAATATACTTTTTTTACGAAAGGGTAATATCGTGCGATAAACTTTTAACTCTTTTAGATTTAAATGTAAATTATTTGTTACACACGATAATTCAAAATTTCAGGGACAAAAAAACTTGAATTTTTTTCTTCGAAAGCAGAGAGCTTGAGAAAAATGCTGGTTGAGCCACATATATCGTTCTTGCTCTTTTGAGTCATTTAAACCAAATCTTAAAATTAAATGTAAAAATATATGCATGGTCGTTTTTAAGTAGTGTAAATTGTGTGAGCTGATAAATTCATATCGTAAATTATTTCAGAGAATACGAGCTATCTAGAAGAGAGATGGTGCATATGGAAGGGGACGCCTACGAGGTGCATCAACTATAGATGTCAACAATTTGTAATGAAGGATTTTTATGTCTTTTAATTAAAATAAAACACCATACAATTTCTGTACTTATTATTTTAAGCGATATGTATGTCGAGACCAAATTTCAAATAGTGTACTTATTTATAACTATGATACAACGAGTATAATTAAAAGTGTAATTACTATCTATACTTTTTAGGTCACTATGAGTTATATACTTATATTGTTCTATAATACTCTCAATGTATCTTAGAGTTTCAAGTTTTCAACCCATAGTTTCTTTGTGTTGTAAAATTACGGTTTTAAAATTAAAACTTTGGACACCAAAACTATTGACTTACAGTTTCATATTTTGATATTTCACATTAATCTGTCGCCAAGATGCAAGATTTAATGGTCAGGATTAAAAGTGTTTTCACTATTTATACTTATGCGGTTATACTTTTATTGTACCGTTGGCTTTATATACCATATATGGTTTTGTAAACCACTGTTTTCAAATTAAAAACGATGTACTAGAAAACCATCAACTTAAAATTGGAGTTTTGGATTGGGATACTCTGCACTTATCTATTTTCATGATTTAATGGCTTAGATCAAAAGTATTTTATACTTTTTATACATACTAAATCTTTATTACTTACAGGTACTATATATGCAATTACCTTACATTCTTGATCCCATAATTTTGTAAAACAAGGGGCTATAAATTGAAACTATGGACTGAAAACCATCAAATTAAAGTTAGGGTTTTAGATTTGAATACTTTATACTTATCTAGTACTACAATCCAATGGCTGAGATTTAAGATACTTTGCTATATATACCTTCCGGTTTCTCCAATCTAACTCAAAACTTAACAGCCATTAGAGATTTCCATACCAAGAGAGAGTTTTAATTTTTCAAATATTTAGTGATACTTGTAGCGATGGCTCTCTATATTAGGCTAGAAAATATTCTGCAATTAAGAGATGTTAGTGTTGAATTTTAGCATCATGTTAATGGAAAATTTGGCTCATTCGTTATCGTCGAAAGTAAGTTACCATCAACTTGATTTTTTTTTTTTGTTTATATTTTGTCTTATAATTCTTTGATTATTTATGAATTGTTCTTTGAATCAATAAAACGTGTGTTATAGAATTTGCTTTAGCTGCTATTTTTAGCTAGGAGCAAAAATATTTTATATTCCTTTTTTTATTTGTAAATTCCAATCTAAAATGAATGCATTGAATTGATCTAATAATGATATTATTAAAAATAGTTATTAAGTGATATCATTGGACCAATATAATGCGTTCGTTCTAGATCTGTTGATTCGGGCAAAAAAAAAAAAAAAAAAATCCCGCAATAACCGCAATCAACGACTGCGAAGCATAATGTACACTTTTTTTTGGTAATGAAAACTGTATTTCAAAATTAGATTATATTTTTATTAATCGGTATCAAGAGAATTTAGTTCTATAATGAAATTTCAAAAAAATGCATCCTAGTTTGATATCATTTTATCCTTTTATGCTCCTAAAATTGACTTCCTATTTTGTTTATTCAATCAAAATTTATTGTCTAGGTCTTCATCCTAGTTTCAAATATTTTTGTGTTATTAAAGTAATGTTGTTCTAATCTTATGTATTTTTATCGGTTTATTTTTCTTCCTCTTTTTTCCAATGATAGAAAATGCTAACGTGTATTCCAATGATAGAAAATGCTAACGTGTATTGTTCATGAACTGTTTTATCAGGTTCGGCACTGGACCGACATCCATTTGGAAGGTTGGAGTGCACCTTCTTCCTCTTCTTCTTCATCGTCTCATCCTTGCAGTAGTTACATATTGCAGGATCATTATCCAAGCAATCAATGCAAAATGTGCGACGATCGTTTCTCCGTAATCCAAGGTGGACGTCGCAGTGCTTGAAGAATTTTTAATTCATAATTTTTTTTCATTAGAATCTGTTTCTAGGAAGATATTGTATTTAGAAGGGCGATGATTAATTTGATCTTCTTTTTGAATTAGGTTTTTAGTTTTTTTTTTTTATGTTGTACTGATTATAGTGTATTTAATGGTACAATGTATATTTTTCAGTGTTGATCGATCAATAAGTTTGTGTTTTAGATTATAATTTTTATTTTGGAATATATATTAATTTATTGTGTTTTCCTTCTGTAAAGAATATAACAGAAAACTAGAATTTTTTTTTTCCAATTACGTTTACTTTGGGCCCATACAACTAGTTCCTTACTATTAGCAATTTTTGACCTTGATGTGTCCCCTAAAAAAATAAAAAAAGGTTATTAAATTGGAACTTGTACGACAATTTACTTTTAAATGCCGCTTAAAGGTGATTAATTAAACAAACATCACAATAGCTACTCCTTATAATTATACGGATCCAAGAACGTATCACCTCTATATCTTGCGTGGGTTCTGTACTGTTGATTGATTATCAGTGATTAAATGTCAATCAGTAGATGAAAATATACTATCTTTTGGTTTTCCATCTAAAATAGCAACAAGTAAGCACTGACTGAGATTGATATGGAAATAGATAGCTGATTGTAACTGATATATACGGAAATAGATAGTGTATATCCACAGTAAGAAGTAGATGACGTGTACCCACGATAATTTTTTTTTTTTTATTTTCCATGTTATTTATGTTATTTAGTTTAGAATCATTTGGTTTTTTTTTTTATCTTATTGGTTTATTATTTGCGTTATTTGTTTCACGCAACTATAATTTTCATCACACTTCAAATTAGACATTGGATGGACACGGATTTTTGATGAATGACAAAGAAGCAAACCAATGGATGAGCTAGAGGTGAAAAGGAGCAACGAATTCCACTCCATATATTTATCTTTCCAAACCACACCCAGTTGTCGGGAGTGAAAATAACCAATAATACCGAATTATTATTTTTTTTTGAAGAATTGTACAAACTTCCAAACGTGTTTAATTTTTTAGAACCTTTTAATAATATAATTTTTTATTTTCTAATATACTTGACAAGTTCATATAAATCCAATGTTAAATTCTAGAAAGATCAACATTTCTAAGAAATAAAATATGAGAATCTCCATGTTCTGGAATTATAGATGTGATATGATATTCGTACATTTTGAGGAGAAAAGTACGTTTAAAGTTTCGAAAAGATACTTGTAACAACTTGTATTTTGGAAGGATAAACGTGATATTTGCTCTGATTTTGAAGAAGAAATATGCAATTTTAATAGTTTAAAGCATTATTTTACAAAATAATAGGTGCAAGAAGAGGATAGATTGGGAGTGTTAATAGATCAGATAGGAATGGTTAATTATTCAATAGTATCCATAGGTAGACACAGTCACACAAATAGATTCAAATAAGAATATTTATATTTATTAACAAAAACAAGATATAGATCAAACTATTATTGAATTAAACACCAATACAAAATATGAATGAAATTTAAATATTAACACTAAACCATCGTACATTCATTGATACAAACATATCGTTTGTACAAATATTGCTGGTTATCTAATTTCATATAGAGAAACAAAATTAATAACTAATCATTATTATTATTATTATTATTATTATTATTATTATTTAATGTAATAAGTAAAATGAACCAACAAATTATGAGATTTAATGGAATATAAGTTGTGAATAGATATAAATTAAATAATTGAGATTAAATTATTATTAAACTGCAGTACAATTTTACGTCAGTTATATCAGATCTTATCTTAATTAAGGCGATAGCCGACCTCAAAGATGAAAATATTTTAACAAAAAAGTTAAAATTTGAACAATCACCCATCTACATCAGTAATCGACATTCGCTAAACTAAAAATGATCAAGTTGGGTAACTTGCCCGCTATTTCTTAAATAAAAAATATAAAAATATCCAAATTGTTAATAAGATTTAAATAAATATAAATGGATGATTATGAACTTGTGCTTTGGTTTGAATCCGAACTAATGTCCTTTCCACCGTTCAATGCGGATCCAACGGCGTCGATTCATTAACAAAATTATAAAATCACAATAAAAATGAAAACGATAAACCTCAGCCGTCCAATAGACCAATACAATGAGAATAATGTGATCTAGGCATACGCTAGTATAAGCCGTATTTGCATAATTGATTGTTCCCCCATCGCCACAAGCCAAAACCTCTCCCTTAAACCCGCTCATTGTTCCTCTTCGCTGCTATTCTCCTCGTTGCAAAAGAATTTCCCTCTTTCTCAGCCGCCGTGTCGTCCTACGTCAGAAACCCATTTTCTCGCTCGAATTTCCACCTTTAAACCCTAACGGACGTTAACTTTCCTGTAAAGTCGCCTCTCTTTACTCAGTTCGTCGACAGCAAAGGTAAAGTATTGATTAAGTGGTTTATTCTAGTAATTTTAGATTACTGTTGTAGTAACTAGTTGTCTAGTTTGCTGAGAATTGAGATAGACGAGTTTGGATTATGGGATAGTTTAATAATATTTTTGTGTGGTGCTGCCCCAGTTTTTTGAAGTCACTATGGTTTGGTGGGATTGTGTAAAATTATACTAATCTTTGGGATAGTTAGAGAGAGGGATGGATGGTGGGCTTTTGAGATAATTGGTCCTGATGGTTTAATTAGAACATAGATGTATCTCATGGCTAAAGTTAGAGCCTTGGTAGCTGGTTCTGTGTGCCCTTTACTACAGCCTGTTTAGGATCCAATGTTGACCAAAATCGCAATAAATGTGTCTATGTCGACATCTATATTTTTAACAAACAATAATTCTGTATTCTTCATTTGTTTTGTCAAGATAGATATGTTTTATCTCAGTCAAATAGAGCATTGTTTTGGACCCAATCTTGACCAAAATTTAATAAATGTGTCTTGGTCGATATCTATATTTTACACAAACAATAATCCCTTATTCTTCATTTTGTTTTGTCCAGGTAGATATGTTTTATCTCAGTCAAATAGAGCAAAATTTGAAGATGCCGCCCCACTTGCTTAGGCCTTCTTTACTTGATGGTGAACTTGAAAAGGGAATAAAAGGTGAACTTGAGAAGCTTTTCTTAGATAAGGTAAGATCACAGCTACTTGACAGAAATTTAAAGCCTAGATGTTGATGTGTACTAACCTGACCCATATCATAAGTGTACCAAACTGACCTGGTATGCTGATCTACACTTGTCATTCCAAATAGTTAGGTGTAGCTTTTCACAATTTGCTGGTACTTCTTTCAGGTTATTACAAATATGGGGCTTTGTATTTCAGTATATGATATTCAATCTGTTGAAGGTGGCTTTATTTTCCCGGGAGATGATGGCTGTGCAACTTATAAGGTCCATATGCATTTTTTTTCCTATTTAGTCCTTAGGTTATATTATTGTTGTTTTGGTTGATATTCTCGCCTCAACTTACTAATTCTGTACTGGTGCAGGTTCGATGTAGGTTAGTGATGTTTCAGCCATTTGTTGGAGAAATTATAGTAGGAAAGATAGAGAGCTGTGATGAATTTGGTTTGCAAGGTTTAATTTCTTGTATTAATTCTTTTCAACATACTTATGTTTAATTTTCATTGTCCAGCAATAATTTTTCATAATACACGTCTTTGTTCATTCCAGTATCTCTTGGGTTCTTCAGCGATATAAGGATACCTGAGCGCTTCATGGTGCAACCCTGCCATAGGTTATATTCCTTCTTTCTTAACAGTATGATTGCTAGCATAATTTTGCTTACAACTACACCCTGTTTGACTCATCAATGGTGAACGGAAAAGAGGTGAAAATTAGGAGGGTATAGAAAGGAATTAAGGAGCTACAGTATTTCCCATTTCTCTAGTTTGTTGGTCCATTTGTTTCCTTCCGTTATACCGCATTTTGGGGTATAAACAAAATATAATCTTCAAGAAGTTACAATATGTTAAAAGAGTAATTTCATTAACCTTACCCTCCTATTAAATATTCAAACAAATAAATTCATGAAGTTCTTTTCCTCCCCTCTCCATCCCTTGTGTTACCCTTTATCCAAAACTGGGTTTTAATGTAATTTTTTACTTTCTCTTGATGTTAATTCTGTTATTATTGCAATTGTTTATGATTAGAGGAGAAGATGGCATATGGGTGTGGCAATTTAAAGTTGATCAAGAAGAATTTCAGTATTCGCTTGATATAGATGAGGAGGTATTCTTTTATAATTAGCAGATATGTTATCATTCATTCTTAGTAAAATGATAATAAATCGATAAAAATAATTTGTATCAACAGATAAGATTTCGAGTAGCAAGTGTGAAATACCCTCCTATTCCTGTTGAGCAATCTGAGAATTCAAAGCCCTTCTCACCAATGGAAATCACTGTTAGTTTTCTCTTTTCAAATATAATATGTTCTTTAAAATGAAAAGATGGGAATTACTGATCAACTCTGACTTGGGTGCAATGCATATTTATGGGAATTTAGGTAGATTGTTTGTCCATTTTATGCTTGCCTGTAATCCAAACGCATTGACAAAATTGGATCTCTAATTGGACTGTGTTATGCCAATTGTATACCACCACATAGGTTCCTGAATTTTGTGAAGTGGCTGCTGAGTGAATCTGCTATTTCTGTTTGACAGGGATATATCAATGGTGATGGCTTGGGTCTTGTCTCTTGGTGGTAGAGTTTACAGTTTATGCCCATGTAAATGAACTTATTGTCCAAATTAACGAATTTAGGTATTACTTTTTCTGTAGTTGTATCTTTTTTTTTTTTAATTCTTAGATGCATGTAATTTTGAGTGATTGGTTGGTGGTTGTAAACTAATAGAATTATCAAATTTTGTTGCAATGCTACTGAGACGTGACATTTCATGTTGGAGTACAGGTGATACCATCCGTAGGACTTTTTTTTTTTTACTTGAGGTCGATACTTGCGGATTATAAAACATATTTGTGTTTTAAATTGCACGAAAGAGGTACATCCACATGTATATAAAGTTATAAACGCATATATCTATTAAAGGCTATTCAAAATCATAGTTTATCTTTCTTTTGAGGAATAGCTGCTTGATTTGCAATGTATTAAAAGGTTTTTGTTTGAAGTGAACTTACAAAATTTGGTCCAAGAAAATTGCATTTATTTGTAAACCCTTTAATAGAGAAAGCTGCAATGTCAGTTAAAACATCACTTAGAAATCAGGAACTTAGCTACCGTACAGTCTTTTGCATCTCAATATATGACCAATATCTAAAGATAAACACACTTTTGAAGAGAACAATTGTAGAAAATAGAAGTCTAACAAAGTAATTTTAATGATCTAAAGGAATTTACAGTAAGTACAAAATATTATAACAGTACCCTCTCTTTCAATGCTGTACTTATGTATGATGTATAATCCACAATCTGGTCTACAAGGTCACATTTTTTTCAATGCCTAAAACTCAACAAAAACACCTTTTAAAGACCAGAAAATATTTTTAGTAAGTAACCCTAACACCTTGATATCTGAGTATTTCACCAACAAGCTCCCCTTTGCCGGACCCAACATATCTACCACAAATTTCTCCTTCTCTAATAAACAAAAATGTAGGGACCTCTACAACCCCCATATCTTTTAAAAACTCCATGCAGCTTTCATTCTCATCACCATTCATTCTTGCAAAAACCACCATATCTGCCATCGACTTGGACAATTTTACCACTGTGGGGTACACCTGTCAGAGTATAGCACAACATATACTATCGTTAAGTGGCTTTACGCAGATTGGTATTTGGTTTTACTGGTCCATATCAATACTGACCCTAACCACCATAGTACTGGTACATCCTGGCATCCTGCTAGTGGGACATGGGTGCAAAACTAATTTGGCGCAATAACAATCTTACTGAGGCTGGATGGTCCAGTATTGTGAACCTTGAACCTTGTCATACATTGATACCTGTCTGGTCTGTTGCTGACACATACCAACTCAGATCGGTACAGGCTTAATATGAAGTATGAACGGACATGTACTACTGTACTTGTATGGTATATTTAGCTTGACTGGCATGGTGCTGTTAAGTCTCTATACTGAACTTTCTGGATTAACTTTGTTTTGATTTTTGCTACCATCTTGTTTGCTAGTCTTAAAACCTACCTAATCTGCCGGCATCAATCTTATTACCAAGGATGACCATCCTGTACCAGCATGTCTAATTTTACCCTGATTTCAGATATGGTAATCTTAATTGATAATAAGCCTGACTATTTTGTACCAGTACTTTCTGAATCAAGATTAACCAGGTACCAGCATGTACTTGCTAAGGCTATACCTTGACGCATGGTCCACAATGCTTGAGCCCTACGTCTAATACAATCAACTTTCCATCTTTGTCCTTGTGCTCTTCAACGAGTGTCTGTGCTTCCTGCTTGGAGTGAAGCTGCACGACTCCTTGGTGATTGTCCCCATAGTAGAGGACGTCTCCAGCCAACATTTCAGGCCCCACGCCTTCCTCCTCATGCACCTTCTCCATTCCTTTGTAGAATGTAAAGTGTGGGACCCTTGTGATGCCCTCCCTCCTACACATCCAATTTTAAGTTAGCCAATGAATCATTACAATTCACACGGTTGGAGACTGTTCTGGACTGTTTTATTCAGAATCAGGGTGTGGATTGTGCCTGACTAAAGTACTACCAAAGTTACCAGATTCAGTGAGTACTTATCATGCACAATCCATATCACTCAATCTCAAATGGGCTGCCCAGATCTGCCTGGACTATCTCCATTTGTACTTGTAAGATGGGATCTGAACCCATGAGACTTAATGAATGACAACCCCCAGACCTCTACACATATAATGTATCAAAGAAAAATGCCATATTTTTGAATAACTTACAACATTAGAAGTCAAAATATATGTTTGAAAATAGAAGTTTTGGTAAGAAAATGTGTGTTGTGAATAAGGATATAATAATATATCATACGAAGGTATATCTAATCAGTCATTTTATGGTACTTATTGTGTCCCAGATTCTGAAGCAAAACTGATTTACAGGAGAGTGGAGACCTATGAAGGAGGTCCTTCATGCACCTTACTTGTACTGTTAGAGGTTAGATATGACTTATACCGGTACAAACTGACTATGATTCTAATATAATGCAATACACATGCCTGAGTAAATCTCTCATCTCATCTGATTCATCACCCATGACCAATAAGAAGTCAACGTCTCCGCATGACCTGCTAATTGCTGCCACTCGTGGGTAGAAGGTTCTCTTTTTTCCTTGAAGCCTAGCTTCTAGTTCATCTGTCATGTATAAGCCAGTGTTATGTATTATTAGCTTAACAAACTTATAAATGAGGTATTTGTTCTATTGCATCATACATCGTTTTCGTTATTGCTTATGATATACCATTTACTTCTTGCTATCTATTCCCACATATCTATAAGGCGATCATAGTTGGTAACTCGGTCATCATTATATGTTGTTCTTCTTATTAATTATATTTTACGGGGAAGTTTAAACCTGTTTAGGAATATTTTGACGAACATATAAACTGTGAGCAATCCGTTGGGTAAAATTTAAATGATTATTTGTCTTCCTGTTTAATCATTGAGAGAAATCCATTGGTTGATACCTTCTGTTTCTTCTTCTACTCCATTAATTGTGCTCTTTTGCTTGGCATTATATTCAACCACCACAAGCCGGTTTTTTGCAGCTTTTAGCGCGACATCAAACTCTTCTATAGTATGTATTTGGTGAATCCTCTCCTCCTCCTTGTTTTTGTTGGCATCACTTGTCGATGGGTTGTTCTGTGTTGCCTGAGATGAAGAGGGAGAAGAGGCATGAAGAGTTAGAGTTCTTGAGATATGTTTATTGAATGACAAGACAGAGGAGTGTTGTGGGTGGAGATATAGCTTGGGTTTAGCAACAGAGAGGTGTGAGGTCAGGGGTTTAGAGATGAATGTGGGTATAGTCGCCATTAGTGTTGTTAATCTGGAGTAGTGTTTAGCAGATAAATGGAGAGAGACAGGGATAGAGAGAGGGAGAGAGAGGTCTGCATATGGAAATAGTGTGGTACTGATATTGGGATAATTCATGAGGTTTGTGTGGTTGGTATTTAGGAGGTAAAGATATTTCGTGGGCTTGTCATCGTGTTACTAATAATCCCTTATTCAACTTTAGGAAAAAAGACTATGCTTTCATGATCATGGCAATTTTTTATAATTATTGATAGTTGGTCTCTTGTTATGATTGAGCTTCATGATGGATATTATTCAATAATATCAATTTTTATTTTCTTTATAAAATTTCATGCAAAAGAAAAAAAAATTATTGTGTGGCTTGAATATTTATTACACATTTTTTTTCTCGTCTCAGAATTTTTTTTACTATAAGCTTTTTTTTTTTTTAGAAAAAAAGATTCGACATATATGCACCGTACACAAGAAGATATTTTCGCCATTTACCATTGAATTTTCATCACAAAACCATGATGTCCTCATCATCAATTATTCAAAGAATCGAGAAATTTTTTTGTATTGAAACGTAATTATCCAGACTCTGAACTCTTCAAAAATGACCTGAGATATTTAGTATAAAATTACATAACAAAACAATAGGCCGAGGAATATAGAGGAATTTGTAGAACTGTAGAAGTGATTAACGATCGAGAAGTCAGAACTGATTGTTCAGCACAAAAAACTTCCGTAACATTTTGTTCTTTGGCTGAATTTTTTCATACACAAATAAAATAGCCGACTAAAAATTTACGATCGATCAACTAGTTCTAGGAGGATATATACTGTCACATCAATTGTGGATGGATTTTATGGGCCCAGAAAAAATACAACCGTACTTACATTGTAATTTTGAAAGAAAATTAAATTTTATTTTGACCATTAAGAAAATTTAAGATGGTCACGTTTTCTAGGCTGTCTTTTGTAGACTTTTTTTTTTTTTAAAAAAAAAAACATGAACTCGCCATGAAGCCCGCATATAAAACTTGTGCAGAATGGTCATCTGTGACTTGAATTATCTGTGTCTCACATCTCTAATGATTGAAGTAGATAATCATCCATCAAATATGATTTAAGCACCCGGAGAAAAAAAAACCTTGAAAGAGTTTTCCTCATAATAATAGAAACATACTGCAATTAATGCACTGTATCACAATTCTACATAATTTGAAAAATAAAAGTGCTTTTATTGAGTGATGACTTAAGATATAAGAAATATAATTTATTAGTATTTATTGAGTAACTTAGATTATATAAACTTCATTTATTAGTATTTATCAACTTAAAATACAATAGGAATTTTGTAGCGGTTTTGAAAATAATAATTTAATGTTATCATAATCAGATTAAAAATTCTTATCTGGACTATTAAAATAATAAGTTAACGTTATAACAATATTAAGTATTTATCGGTTAAAGATATATCACGTCCTTTGGAACTAAGAAAGAAATGCAAGACAAACGCTTTAGAAGCTTCTAAATTCCAAATACGGTCTGAAACTTCTCGCTTTTGAAAATTTTCAAATACTAGTCTCCGGACGCGGTAGGAAACGTAGGATTTATAAGAAAAATCCGGTCCGTCAATTTCCTGTCCGATCTAGAAACATAGTGTTTGGATCGTATGTCACAGATATCATGTCACTTTTCTGTCAAGAGTCACTGATTCCCTCAAAATACTTCTTAAAGCCAAGTGATCCCCACAGTCAGTGACATACGACAGGAATCGACCAAGAGTAAAATCTACAACAGAAAACCTCGAACCAGGAAGACCGGGTTCTGTCGAATTTGTTCCTCCTCGGAGTAGGTGCTTCTCTTTCTCTCTCAAAAATCTCAACCGCAACACAAAAAAGGGTACTAGCGAATTCTCCCAGAACTAGAAAGAACCAGCGATTACTGGTAAAACTCTCTCTAATCTAGTCTCTAAATTTGTAAGATTTTTTTGGTATTTGAATCTCGCTGGCCCCACCATCGCTGGAGTTTTGTATATTTCTCTTCTTAATTTCGATTTTTGTTTAGTGGTTGGTTGGTTGCAAAAGTCGTCTGAGATGTTTCAAATCCGATTCATTGTTGATCTATCGGATCATAATTGAATGTAATTTATATATTTTTTTTTCTCAAAGAGGAGAAACTTGGTCCCCTAATTATGATATAAATTGAACTCTTTCTGGCCTTTAATTTTGGTTTCGTGGTTTTATTGCGATTCGGGAGAAGTTGTTCGTTTTATCTTCTCAGAGTTGTGTGTTAGGAGAGATCATATAGTTGTAGTGTCAATTTGTCTTGAATTGGCCACTTCCTGAAGCTAAAGCTAGTTTCTTCTTAATAGCCTTTACCATATTGGTGCTAATTCATTCTGTCATTTTTATTTTAACTAACATGTTGTAAGTCTGAAAAGTCTGAATTTGTTTGAAACCGGTTCTAATTTCTAAAGGAGAAGGTAGAAGATTAAATAACATATTTTGATAGTTAACTCTTGCTTGTTTCTGTTACTGTGAAGCAGTATTTTCGGGTGATTGTCGGGAAAAAGGGAGCTGTATACAATGGCACGGATTAAACCGCAGCAGTTATTAATGCAAAGTAAAAAGAAAAAGGGACCAAGTAGAACAAGTGTACCGGCTATTCTAATTGGAGCTCTCTTTGCTTTCTTTCTTGTCTTATCTCTTATGGGAACATACCGGCACTGGCACAATAGGTAAATCTCTTCTTGAACTTTCAATTATTATGTATCATATTGCACTTTAGCTTTACCTGCTATTTGGTCTAATAGCATGCCAATGCATTTGGGTGAATTGAAGAACCATATCCAGACCAAAGTACAAAACCTATCTGATGATATGTGACAATTGTATATACTGTATGGAAAGATACGTTATTCTTGTAATATTTCATGGGATGTATATGCTTGACATTGTTGTTGTTTTCACATTCATAGGCCAAAAAGTCAAGAAGGAATGGATCTGGCTAATTTTGCGGTAAAACATGCTTTTTCTTCTTGGAGTTTTGCAGTTTTACTTGTGTCCAGTAATTACTTCCTGACTAATCTTCTTTATTTGCTTAAAGCGCTCGGATTTGATTACACAGACAAAGAAGCCTAGCGTTCCTAAATATGCTGTAAGTACTTGTACTTCAGTTTACCAGTGTTACTGAAAGTTGCATCAAGCGTAATCTATGCCTAATTCCAGAAAAAAGCCCATACATCACTGGAGCAGGAAAAGAGGGGGGGGGGGGGGGGGGGGGGGGGGGGGGGGGGATAACTAATAAGTGAACTTTGGTTTGTGTACATATGATATATAGTTATCAACTTTTTTTATTTTTTGTTTTTGTACAGATAATAGAAACAGGAAAAGGTGAAATAACAATGGAATTGTACAATGACGCTTCCTCAGATGTGGTTGAAAAGTTCATGGAATTATGGTAACTTATATATTTCAAATTTTCAATATTATGTTTTAATGCAACTCCTCATTTTCTGATCAATAAATGAATAAATAATTGGTGTGCCTTTGTACAGCAAGAAAGGGCATTTCAAAGGGATGCTGTTTCACCATGTAATTAAAAATTACGTAATTCAGGGAGGGGACTCTCAAGGAGATACGGCTCCACAGGATTGGATCTTGAATGGTAAAAGCCGCGCTAAAGTCACCACCAGGTTTATTTCCTATTACATTTATCTTTGAGGTTTTCCTTTTTCTTTTCTTTTTTTCTTTTTATTTTTGGAAAATAAGACACCAACTCCATTTATTAATTTTTTGGTGTAGCTTATACCATCCAATTTTAAATGCTTACAAAAATAACCAGTCTCCTTCTGAATATTTGGTTCTTAAATCTGAGAAACTTGATTTTCCATAGTGTCCTTGTTCGCAACCAAGTTATTAATTTTGTTTTGCAAATTGAGCATTCTATAGTATGTAAAAATAATACAGAATCATAGAGGGAATCTCTTTTCCCTTTTTTTTGGTGCGAAGGGACCAAAGAAATTGATGGGTACTATTCTTACTAATTTAGTTTGTGAAACCTAAGATGCTTTATAACTAATTGTTGTTATGCAAAATGCAACAAACTGTACGTGTCTATTGCGAAAATTGTAGCGATTGCTGTTTTGTTTAAACCCACTATTATGTTCTATCATTAGCATCAATGCCAATAACATCTATTTTGGTCCTGATAAATGACCAAAGCCTTCATACCAGTTGGTCTTACATAATGTGTATAATTGGTGCAGCCCGAAGCATGAAGCTTTCATGATTGGTACAACAAAACTAAACCCTAATCGGAAAGGGTTTGATCTCTTTATCACGACTGCTCCTATCCCTGACTTGAATGAGAAGCTTCTGATTTTTGGCCGGGTCATTAAAGGGGAAGATGTTGTTCAGGTAATGAATTAAATTTCAGAAACAATCTTTAATTTAAACATTTAGGAGGTAGAAGAATTCAACTTTATAAGTTTGATCAAGTTCCTGTCTTATCCTGACGCTATGTCGTGGATGCATATTTTAATACTCAAATAAAAGTTCATTCTAGACCTTAATCATCTGTTAAGTCTTTCTTTGATATATACATATTTATTCTCAAGAGGTTTTGAGTTATGTTTTCCTGTCATTTTTTATCCCTGTTCTTTAGCTATGGCATATAGTAATTGAATGTATTTTATTCAGTTGTTCGTTTCAGCCCCTCAACCTTTGAAATTAGGGAAATTCAGTTTTAGTCATAAACATAATAAAAATCAAATTGGTCCTTAAACTTTCATTTACACCAAGTTGGTCCCTGAACTTTCAAAATACAGTCAAATGGTCCTTCAACTTTTGAGAAATGACAAAGTTGGTTCCTAAATTTCTATTTACACCTAATTAGTCCTTCAAGTTATAAACAAGTATTAAATTTCTATTTACACTGAAGTTAAAGGGACTAATTTATTATATTTTCAAAAGTTCAAGAATTGATTTAGTGCAACTAAAAATTATGGGACCAACTAATGTATTTTTAGAAGTTCAAGGACCAATTTCATTCAAATGAGAGTTAAGGGACCAAGTAGGCTTTTTGGAGAAAATTAAGGGACCAAAAACCCTTGAAATTAAGATAAGGCCCAGAAGAGTTTCATACCTTTATTTGGTTTACTAAATTCAAGCTCATTTGGAAGTCAATATGTTATGTTAAATTAGGTCTAAGGGTATTAAAAGAAGCACTGATGCTAAGCTTTATCTTGTTAAATATTGTTCCTTCTCATATCAATTGAGACTGGACGCCGGTTTCATCATAAATTTGTCGGAGTAACTGTCTTTTTCATTGTTCCTTTTCCATTTTGATTTGTTAGGAAATAGAAGAAGTAGATACAGATGAGCATTACAAGCCCAAGTCACCTGTTGGGATAGTAGACATTTCTTTGAAACAAGATCTGTGAACCAATATGTTGTGCCTTTAATTTCACAATTAAAGAGTCCCGCACATCAGAATGAGAGTCTCAGGTCGATTTTTTATGACCCGTGTGCACATGACAGGGTCATTGAATGTACAAAATCAAGATATCTTTTGAATTTTTGGTATGCAGAATTAAAGTAGTGTCATGATATATTTCTTTTGTTAGGCACTATCTTTTGCTTTTGCATTTTGACACATTGCAGACCATATTTGGACATCCTTTTTGATATTTCTAGTGAGGTGTATGGGTGAGTGAGTGTGCGTGCGTGTTTGAAAAATCGTATCGATTTGTTGCATTTTTTACCCCTGTACATTGGTTTGAATATACGGCCATATCGGTTACTTCTGGTGGTTTAATAATATTTCGACGCTAGATGTGAATTTGGAAAAGCGTGTGGTAAAAAAACATTCTTGGCTCGAGTCCCAGTACAAAATTGCTACAGAGGTATTGCCAAGATTGCAAACTAAAAGTTTCGCTGAGCTTATGTACTAAGGAAACATCCTAAATGTTTGTTACAACACGTTAGGTTTGAATTTTAAGCTTAAAGTTTCGCTGAGCTTATGTACTAAGGAAACATCCTAAATGTTTGTTACAACACGTTAGGTATGAATTTTAAGCTTATTTTGTCAAAGTGTCGAGGGACTTGCAAAATGGACTGCAGCGCGTTGACGCTTAATCAAAACTAGAGTTGGACATTGAACTTCGCTCGATAAAATATTTTTAACATATTTTTAAATTTTGAATTTTTCATGTAAATATAATTGTTTTATATTTTTTAATAATAATTTGAAGATATAAATAAAATATATATAGTTGTTTTTAAAATTATCAATTCAGTTTGCCAAAAGATTAGAACAAAGCGTGAGCTCATATAAATAATATACAATGTGAATCTTATTACATAATATTAAAAATTATAATTAATGCAAATATGATCTAAAAACAAATATATATGTTTGTAGACATATTTATAATTAATGAAAAATTTTACACATTTTTTTATATAAAATACAATATAAACAAAGACATATTAAAAATTAATATTGATAAATATGGCTAGAAATTATTTATCATTAATGCAAAGATATAAATGGACATATTTTTTCAAAAAAAAAAAGAATGTAAAACTATGCACGGTAAATTTGGGCGGTTTTTAACTTTTTATTGCTCTTGTTGATTCTTTATTCGTGACTCTTTGATTTTTATAATATAATAAAAAATTATTAAAATTAGTAAGTATATTGATAATGTCTGTCATAAAACGTAACTTATGTCAAATATTCGATAATTGACAATTAACTTATGTCGGATCTCAAATTGCAAAAAACACAACATAGCAAGATTTATCTCATTATGAAAAAAAAAATAACAATTAGTAGTCTGCTTAGGCATTTGAACTACTTTTCTTGACTTAAGTTTCTAAATTATCACAAATAAAAAATATTGTTCCATCATTTTTCATAGAAGCAATTAAGAGAGAGAGGTTAAAATGAATTATGTGACAAAAATGACGCAATATAATCAAAATAGATTTCAATAATGCAACATAAAGGGAACAGATCTCTAAACAACACACATTACAACACAATAAGTAGCACATAAAAAATTAACATACATCTAAAAGAACAGACCGGATTAAGTCGGAGCAGAAAAATCAAAGGTCTTGATGACGTGTCGCATTAATTTTAACTAAAACAGGGACCGACACACACACATCTTTATTTATATTTTAGATTTTAGATTAGGCATTACAATTGCAGTTCATTGTGCTATGATTTTTGAGATAGCAATAACTAGCATGAACTGTCTTAGATTTCTAAATTTATTTAATTCTTAAATTAAATAATGATTAGTATGACTATTTTTAATATATTTAAACAAAATAAGAGAATTTATTTTAATTATAGAAATAGCTGTTTCGGCTTTTCATTAATACTATAGATGAAATGTAAATTTTAGAAATAAATTAAAATATATCTGGAAAATGTAAATTTTGATTTCTTAGGAGATTTTAATACATCGATCAGATTGGCCACAAATTAAATTTGTCGTTTTAAATTAGAATTTTCTAAAACAAGCTATTTGAAACTATTTTTTCATTTTTTTTCCAATAAAAAAATATAATCCTAAAAATTTTGAAAAAAAAAAATGTAAAATAGCCATCTCCAAAATTTAACTTATTGACTTAACTATATTTGTCATTTAAGTTCAAATATAGAAAAACAAGCCTCAAGCACCAAAGCCCTGGTGCTTTGTAAACAAGCTCTAAGCTCTTCATAATGGTTATGCGACTACATCAAGAGTAATTTGAATGCTAAAAAAATGATGCTATAATGGATGAACATTTTATTCTGTATTGATGCTAATGATAGCATTGTTTGATACAAATTAAAAACCTTTTATACCATAGTGATATATCTGACATGTTTAAAACAAAAATTGAAAAACCAACGATAATTTAAAAACAATTGTTATAATTTGCTATAGCACCAAAAAAAAAAAAAAAAAAAAAAACTTTGTTGCTTTTAATAATTTACATGTGCATAACATCATTGGTCGATGGCTCCTTTACTGAGCCTGACTTGGGAGGTTGGGCTTACAATCTTTTTGGAGAGAAATGCTATTTAATTAACTATTCACTCAGGTTTTCTTTCTTCTTCTCCACATTTAGAGATTAAGGCAATGCAAAATGGTCATCAAAGTGATGAGTAACAAGATCATTCCTAAATATATTTTTGGGACACTGTGAAAACTTGAATGTAATCATCAATGTCTGATACCACTGGAGCAATTAGAGAAGGGGATTTTTGAGGATTACTAAGATATAAGAAAAAAAAATTCAAAGAGAGCTCGATCTTGTCTCGTACACATGTATTCAGAGATCAAATAGGGGTGGTAGATGAGTTACGTAGATTTAAATAGGATTGGTAGATGAGTTATATAGAGTTGTTTGGTCTAATATGCTGTCTTATAAAGGTTTACTTATTCTAGTTTTCTGTTTACAAAACTGTAATGTTTGTACTTTATTTCTCTTTTTAATGAAATTGCCTATGAGTTCATTATCAAACTAATTAATTATATAGCGGCTCAAATAATTCAGTTGTTGAATAACCTTTGTTTTTTGTTGTGGAGTTTGCATAGATGCTTTTTAGATACTTTTAAAAAGCATCTGTCGTCTCTCAAATCTATGCATTAAATATTCATTAGGAAAAAATATATAGTTCCTCGTATGGTTTCCTCCAGTATCTCATGTTGAACCAATTTTAGTACAAAGCTTTTCATTCAAACCAATTGCACGGTTATGGACTTCTAAGGTAATAGAAGAACGATGCAAAGCTAAAACCATCTCACTAGGATACGTCCTTTTTGTGAAGGCAAGAACTAGTATTTAATCTAGTGATAAGAAAAAAGTTTTTGTTGGAGTTATGTACTGGAAGTCAATATTTAATGACTTAATTTTTTAGTTTATGCTATTGATGATATTTGATCATTTGTTCCTAGAATTTATTATTGACAGATCATTCAGGTTGAGAATCTGAATTGTAGATTTCTGTGGATCATTCATTAGAATGACAATAATAAATCTAAATTGTTCATAATCCTGATAATTAACAAAGAACATTAATTGTCATAAAAGATTAGTAATGCAAGTTAAGTGATGATTAAGTTCTACAAATCATAGGTAAGGAGTTACCAACTTAATTGCATATGTGTATGTCATTGGAACATAGTACATGACTTGACCCAATGAAATAAACATATGGATTGTGTTATGTGTCATTGTTTATTTCATATGAATTTGATTCTAAGTTTGAGATGTTCAACTTTTTCACATGAGGATAGGTTCTATAAATATCGTCTAACGTTGATTCCTGATAAAGACTGCTATACGGACTTTATTTATGCTCTCTTGAATTGTGCGGGGAAAAGTTGTTCATCAAGAAAAGCGTATGTCCCTCATTAGTATACCTAGTGAGTAATGATATCTATTTGGGCCCCTTGATGAAGTTAGATTGTATGCATGCAAACTAGACGATCAACTCTAGATCGAGAAATGTATAATCTGTAAGAATGACACACTCATATCTTGGATTATAAAATGATATCACGTGACATAAGAATCAAACAAGGAAATACTTTTATTTCTTATGCAGGACTAAGATATTGTAGCAGTACATTATTTATGCGAATTGAAAATCATAACGTGTTGCTAGATACCGCTTATGATTATTGAAAATAAATAGTGATTTATTCTCTATGGCCAACATAGCATAAATCCTCAAAGAGTCACACAAATAGGACTTTAACCACACAATGCATTATCTATTTATTTCCAATAGTGAGTATTGCGGAAATATGATAAGTTAATTAATTAATTATATACCGTTATGAACCGTTATAATTAATTAAGTCAAAGGGATCAGATAGAAATAAATTAATGCATTATCTAATCTCAAAATAATTACTAATGAGTTAATAATTAATTTTAGATCAACACATTTTAATATAAATAGTTATATTGATTAATTGGGTCGTTATTTGATAGAAAAATGTATAGCTCAATTATAGAGCAAACTGATGGGACTTTAATTAGGTGGATTAAAGATCCAAATGAGTGTGAGAAGTGGCCCAACAAGGGTCCAATTCGTGGCTACCCCTAGGATGGCGAGAGGTGTAATTTTTGAAAAGTTTTTCCTAGGATTTAAGCTCTATAAAAGGACCCCTTTGGAGGCTCCAAGAGCTAGCTTTCTCTCTCCTCTCTTTCTTCCCCTTGTGGCTGCCACAAACAACCTCTTTTCTCTCTCTTTTGCTCATGTGTTGAGCTCTCTTCTCCACTTAAATAAAAGATTTAATTACTTAAAGAGAGAAATCTAATGAGATTAGACTTATTCTTGGGTGTACTAGCATATACCTTGAGAACGTGGTTAATTTCCTTGGTGGACTCGAGGCCGGCGACACAACCATGGTGGTGATGGTGGAGGAGGCACGCCACCAACTCCTAGAGATTTGGTTTACCCCACAAATATAATTTTGTGGGAGGTACAACGATTTGTTGGAGTTATGTCCTAGAAGCCAATTATTTTGGCTACTTCTATGATTTATGTTATTGATGATATTTTATCATTTGTTCCTTGATTTATTTATTGATAGATCATTCAGGTTGAGGATCTGAATTGTAGATCTCTATAACTCATTTGTTCTTAAATGACAATAATAAATCTAAAGATGTCCATAATCTTGATAATTAACAAGGAACATTAATTATCAAATAAGATTATTATGCAAGTTAAGCAATGATTAAGTTCTACAAATCATAGGTAAGGAGTTACCAACTTAATTGCATATGTATATGTTATAGAACATAGTACAGGACTTGACCCAATGAAATAAACATTTAGATTGTGTTAAGTGTCATTGTTTATTTCATATTAGTTTGATTCTAAGTTTGAGATGTTCACCTTTTCCACATGAGGATAGGTTCAATAAATATCGTCTAACGTTGATTCCTGATAAAGGCTGCTATAAGGACTTTATTTATGTTCTCTTGAATTGTGCGGAAAAAAGTTGTTCATCAAGAAAACCGTATGTCCCTCATTAATATACTTAATGAGTGATGATATCTGTATGGGCCCCTTGATGGAGTCTGGATTATTTGGCCAACTTGTACAATCAACTCTAGATCAAGAAATGTATAATCTCCAAGAATGACACATTCCTATCTTGGATTATACAAGGATATCATGTGACATAAGAATCAGACAAGGAAATAATTATATTTCTTATGCAGGATTGAGATATTGTAACGGTACATTATTTATACGAATTGGAAATCATAACGTGTTGCTAGATACCGCTTATGATTATTGAAAATAAATAACGATTTATTTCCATGGCCAACATAGTATAAATCCTCAAATAAGGTCGCACAAATAGGATTCTAACCACATGATGTATTTATTGTTTATTCACAATAGTATGTATTGTGAAATATGATAAGTTAATTAATTAATTATATATCGTTATGAACCGTTATAATTAATTAAATTAAAAGGATCATATGGAAACAATTTAATGTATTAGCTAATCCTAAATTAATTATTAATGAATTATGTTCAACTTACTTTAATTAGTTTGAGCTAATTGGGCTACATTATGGGGAAGAACGCTACTGAAATAAGGCAATTCCTTAATCGGCAGAAAGATAACTCAACGTTTCAAAAGCAAGCGCTCAAGAACATTCGAATAGAACTGCTGTTTCGTCAATAACTTCTATTTAATTGGTTAATTAAAGGCCCGATTTAAGGAAGAATGAAAAGACAATTAAAGGGATAGTTTATTGGGCCATTGCACATTTGAAATAGCCCAATAAAGCCTTAATTTCAGCTAGGAGCCCTAGTGGCATACTTGTAAATAGTAGAGAAGAAGGATGAGAGTGGTTGGCTATATCAAGGGGTCACCTCTTGGGAAACCCTAGCGATCCCACTTTCTCTCTCCTTGCGCCTCCTAGCCGCCCCTTTCTCTTCTCCCTTCCAAGCTCATGTGTTGAGCATCCCACCTCTCTTCCTCTCCATTAAATAGTTAAGTAGAAGAAGCAATGTGATTAGCAAGAAGCTCAAGAGAACTAGCATTCTCTTGGAGCTTGTGGGTGAATCCTTGGTGGGCTAAAGGCAACCATTGGTGGTGGAGGAGGTGGAGCGAGCACCCATCGACTCCAAGTGATAGGAATCGAGCCTCTTTGTTGCTACGCAAAGAGAGGTATAAATCTCCTACTCTCATCTTGAAAATGCTTGTGAATGATGTTGAAACCTAAATCCCTTGTGTTTAGTTGTTGTTTCTTGCTATTTGATGGCACAAAAATGAAATTAAACACTTCTTAACACGATTCTCCTATTTTTTTTCTCATGAAATTGCTTGTGAATGGCCTTAAGCCTAGATCTCTTTGTGCTTAATTGTTGTTTGAGCTAATTGTTAGTTTAAAAATTAAAAATTGAGCACTTCCTAACCGTTTTTCTAGTGAAGGTTGCAAGACAATTCGGTTGAAAATTGTTTTTATAAATATTTAAAGTTAAGATCATAATTGCTTCAAAAAATTATGCGCCGTTTTATAACACCTTTTGAATGATCAAAGCAGCATGGAAATATAGAGTTGTTGCAGCATGATAAATACATGAGAAAAGGGATGACGCATGAATGAAAATACAAATAATGTGTCATATCAGAGCTAGAAAGTATTTAACCAATTTTTAATATTAATTAGAGATTGCAAAATAGACATGAAGAAATTACCACATGGTAGTAACCGACATGAAATCGTTGAAAAAGACAAAGAACTTTCGAGAAATATTTTTGAAAGTCACCAAAATTCGGTTTAGAAAATAATAAATAAAAAACTGATTCATTTATTTTGAAGGTCTTCACAATAAATTTTAATTTCTAGATGAACATTGTAAAAGGGTTGAAACTGAAAAACCGGGCTATTGGTTTATGCTCTAGGACTAGAAGTGCAAAATATAGAGGGACGCTAGAAGATGTCAGATTGAAAGGCCATGTTGTGCTAGCAATTAGGGGTGTCAATACCGTGCCGCTTCGTACGTTTTCGTTTCGTTCTGTCTAAAACGGAACAAAAACAGAATGGAAAATGAGTTTCGTTTTCAGAAACGGAATGGAAATGGAACAACATTTCGTTTCGTTTAAGAAATTTACCATGGAAAATCAATGTAAAATTAAAACAGAACGTTAATTCCGTTCCGTTTGACGAAAACAGAACGAAAACGAAAATGATCTTTCTCTTTCGTTGACTGGAACGGAACGAAAACGAAACTGATATGTTCCGTTCCGTTTCAGCACGTTTGACAGCGCTACAAGCAATGACGTTGAGAGTGGTGAGGAGGGCAGCCTAGGTGAAGTGTTCACCTCTAATTGTGCAAATTTGTTCCAAAAATTAAAGTATCCTGTATTGAACTCTCATGTCCTCTTGCTGTCACCTCCTCTCACCTACTCTTATTTATGTTGTTGTGCAGCATAGTCTTAAATTTTGATTCTCATTTCATGTAACAATTATATAATTGTTTTTATACATGGCATCGTACCAATTTTTAAATGCCAATTAAAAAATAAGTGTTATTATTTATCAAAAGTCGAGGTAATCAAGAAATGCATCCTCAAGATGGAGGATTATTTTCCAAAGCTTCAGTGTATACAATATAAATGAACTGATCGATTTTATAAGGAAACCGTGATCCAATCTGCTAGGACAAATACCTTATTTTAAGTCAAAAGTCAGATCCCCCCCACCCCCCCTCCCCCCTAGTTTGTTTTATTTTTTTAAGAGGAAAAAAAAACTAACAATGATGTTAGCATGTGATAGATATAGTGGCTCAAACCCTTAGATTTCTTTCTAATTTGTTTTATTTTTGTAAGAGAAAAAATTAAAAATTATGATAGCATGTGCTGTAAATAATGGTTCAGAATCTCAGTGAGAAGAGTAGTAGACTAAAGGGGTTAAAAGTTCAAGTCTCGTACCTTTAATTTGTGAAAAAAAAATTGAATAACAAAGATATCTTTTTTGTTAAAAAAAATAAAACACAACTTGGCATTTATATTTTTTTAAGTTGCATAATAATTTTCTTATCTTTATATTTTTTTTTTAAATACGACTTTCCATTTATTTTAAAATAAAAGTTGGAAATAAAATATTTTTAAATACAAAATTCTGGTCGAATGTGTACTCGGAAGCTTCAAGTAACGTCTCAAATCAAGAGTAAAAGAAGGCTTATAAGCTAATCAGCGATCCACCATGGAAAATATCTACTGAATAATATGTAGCGGATTGTTTCTGAACGAACATTATATCTCATAAGACTTGCTATACAGAGAAGACACATGCAATGTTACACACCCAATCCTCTTCTAGAGATGGCCAGACGGAGGGTTTTTTTTTTTTTTTTCTGTTTGCATTGACAATTTGACCTACGCCCCTGTATTCTGTTATTTTCCCTTGTTTTAAACCAATATTTATGCGGGCTCATGTGGAATAATTTATTATTTTCACTGTCAAAAAATAGTTTTATGTTAAATAAACGAGTTTTAAATTAATTTCGGCTGGTGGACGCCAGTTTTGATTATACGTGCATGCTTTGGAAATAATGTTTATTTTGAAAAATCTCGGAAAAACATAATAATTTTATGTGATAAGATTAGACGGTTGTCAGAAATGCAAATACAAAATAGCAATTGAATCTTTTTCTTAAATTAGGATGAAATTAAAAAGGTGTCCGTGTCCGATCTGACCTTAAAATGAGATGTGACATGGCTTTTGGTGAAAGGTATTTGGGTATTGCATTCAGGCTTGCTTTCTATTTTGTCTAGTTTTGTCACAAACACGGGTAGCTAAAATTGGTTTTCTTTTCTTTTTCTTGAGTCCTTCAAATGTTTGCATCTTTCATCCTATTGATGTGTTGATAAATAATTATAGATTGTGACATCGTTGTCGTAGTAATTATTTTTCATATTTCAATTTGTATATATATGCATATAAATTATAAAGTATTTTTAGCCCTAATATATATATATTTTTTTAAGAAAATCATATTAAACCCCTTAAACTTTTAATAAAAACTCATATTTTCCATTGTAATTTAAATTTAATATTTTTGACATTTTAAAAAATAAATTTCTACTGTGTGACATGGATCATTATGTTGATATCTATAATATCAGTAATTTAAGTCCAATATATTGGACGGATATGACCGTCCAATATGATCGTTCTCACATTTTTAAATTTCAAACGACCTATCCGAACCGTTCAATATGTTCTCTATATTGAAAACTTATAAGTAATCAATTTTTACATTATTTTAAAAATTTTTAACTATTTTTTTGGTATTTTAGAAATTATTGTTATTAGACGATCTAGAACTTTTATATCATGAATTTTCTAAAATTCTAAAAAATAAGAAAAAAAAAGTATAAAAAATATAAAAATTGATTTCTTATAAGTTTCCAATATGAAGAACATATTGAACGGTTCGGATCGGTCGTTTGAAATTTAAAAATGTGAGAACGATCATATTGGACGGACCCATTCGTCCAATATATTGGACACTAGCATTTCTCATTTAAATTTAATATTCATGAGGTGGCTTGAATTTTGCACTAGTACCCATAAACAACATAACAAGTCTCACATTTTGGAAAATAAAAATAGGAATCAAGCCCTTATTTATTTATTATTAAATGGAAAAGGAAGTACACATCAAAACAAAGTTAACATAGGACAAAAATAAATAACAAAATGAAATAAAAGCGCACTTAAGAGGAATGGACGCATCTGGATTCTGGAAGCGGTTATTATAATTTACTAAAAAGAAAAAAAAAAGTGAAGCGATTTTCCAAAATTCTATATTTATAAGAAAGGTATACACGTGCAATTTGATAGTTCTAATTTAACGTTTCAGTTGAATTTTTGTTTCTTTAAGTCTACTCATAATCGAAGCACCTAAAAGTTTTTCTACTCTCTCCCAATTTTATAACTAACCAACTATACTTTCTTAATAATCAAACACATAGCAAGAGATACCTGCAGTATGTTTCTAGAGAGCAATAACCACCTTTGCACTTTGTCTTAGCTTCTGTTTATTGCTTTTGCTGTTGAGGTCGGTTGGTACTTAAAAAATATATATATTCCTTTTTATTCTATAAACATACGAAAAGGGTAAAACCAAAAATAAGAAAGAATAGAAGAATACGCAATAGAAAAACCATAATCCTAACAAACATTGTTGGCACAGAAACAACCTGCAGATACGTCATGGCTCGCAAAAAGAGACCGAGTTCGTTTGCAACTTTGCATTTATATATATTTTCGATACACTTTTCTTAGACTGTATCCTAGGGAGGAATTGCATACGCAACCAACAAACTTAAAGGACGTTACCGGGAAGATAAAAGAAACTAAAATTTGAACACTTTAAATGAGATTATGAGATATATTTACTTCGAAGTTTTCAAATGAGCTAGTTATTTCAAGAAATTAATGAGAGCGAAGCAGGGGGAGACTTCGTGAATACCATTTAATGCACACTATTGAGTTTTTTTTTTCTTCTTTATATGTAAATAAAAGGAAAAAAAATAGAAATGTTTCCGGACCCACAAATATGACTATTGAATATAATAATCGAATTAGTTATCGCAAAATCCAGAGCCGGAGAGAGACTTCATGAATCGAAAATAATGTGATCTATAATTTAATATGTAGGTTAATTAGCATACACAAAGAGTGTTCTTTAAATGAAAGCAACAGTAGCTCACAAAATTAATCATAATTTCCGACAGAGTTCCTCATGAACGAACCTTTCTGGCTAAATTTATTTTATTGAAAATTGATATTTCAAACATGTATTCAGAAATTAATTTTTTTTACTATTATTTATAAAATTTTCTTCTATACATATCGCATGCTCATTCTTCACAACAAAATGATGTTTTCTTAATCCTGAGGTTATTGTTTATATAATAAATAGAAGGTCAAGTTTATTCTTTTAAAATAGAAATGGATAGAAGTTCTTGAGAGTTTACGACTGTACTATTTGTTGTGAGATACTTTTTTATTATTTTTTTTTGGCTGTATATGAGACGCGTTGATTTCTTTGCCATGTAAGGACGCTATTTAATAATTTTTTTTTAAAGCGAACATGATTTTGACCACTCATCATGAAATCGGATTACTTGGTATAAAGTCAAAACCAATTAATCCATTTCTGTATATGTATTCACAAGTATAGTATTGTTTTTGCTCTCTGAAATTAGAATTATTTATTGTTAATTCACTGAGTATAGGATATTTACAAAATACCTTTAGGATATATTAAAAGTAATTCATTGACAACAAATTCAATGCCATTCTGCGCAATATGGGGACGCAATTTGGGATATCATAACAAATTTCTCCCCTTGAGCCCTGTTTTTCTCCCTTAACGACCAAGTTTTCTTTACTGGGACCTTTTTGAACTTTCGTGAGCTTGATTCTTACATATATCTATTTCACAAGAACGAAAGTTGAAAGATGAAATAAATTATGTAACCCTATCTCTTTCATCTCTTTAAATCAAGTTGTTGAACTCTGTTTTGAGCTATATATTTCCTTAACCTCTAGTTCACTGATCCTTGAGCTCTCTCCATAGTATACAGAACATCCTCTCTCTCTCTCTCTCTCTCTCTACATCAGATTGATTGATCTCTTCTTATGAAAAGATGTTAGCAATGGTTGGAAGAGTTGTTGTTGCAGTGATCACTTGTGGCATAGCTGTGGGTAGGTTTATATTTTGAGTTATACTACAATTATTATTCATGTATAATGTATGCATGATATATAGTTTTCAGCACAACATTCCAATTAAAAACATTTTATAATCCAAAAAAGCACGCATGTGATCACGTAGATGCATAATTCATAGTATGTAACATAGAGCGGTAGCATTTTAACTCAAATGTGTGCTTTAAATTAAAGCACAATTTATACGCTTTTCTTTGCTTTTTATCATGTTTACCTTCATCATTATTTGACACAAAGCCATACAAAAATCATTGTATCAACATATATAGCTTTTGGAGCACTTCTTTAGTAATGCACCGTAGTCACAACACATATATTTACAAAACTTAGAAGGTTGTTTCTGCAACATTAATTAACTCATCTGATTTTGTTTGAACGGAGCACTATAATGTCCGCGTATTACTTTTCCAATTATATTTAGTTTGCTTCAACTGTTTTACTTTGATATTTTCTGCACACAGAATTTGGTCTTGGAACCATTATCTAAACCTTTTTTTTTTTGTGTTTCCCCTCTTGTGACCATTAGCTGACCATCTGACTTTACATTATATTTTAATTTATCTCATTTCTTTTCATATTTTCCGTGTTTTTGTTCCTTTTGCACTACAGTTGGATCAGTTCTAGGAATCGTCATTGGTTTACTGATGGGTTTGGCCACAGAATGCGGGATCTTTCGTGGCGCTGCTATCGGAGCAATCACTGGTGCCGTTTTTTGCATTGAAGCCATTGAATCATGTGTCAACATGTGGCACTCTGGTGAATCAGCTAAAGATAGCGTATCTTATGTGGTAAACCTTTTTATATTAAGTAGAATTTGACACAGGACATGTATAATATCTTGAAGTATTTCTGAATATAAAATTTCGAGGATGATTAATTTATTAACGAGGAATTAAACAAATATATTTACATACAGATGGACATATTATCAAGTTTATGGAATGGTAGAATAGTATGGGAAAAGGTCTATCCTGCTGTACAAAATGCCGTGATGAGTCAGGTAACATGTCATCTCTATCCTTTCTCATATCATCTCTTAAATTTAATACTCATACAATTTTGAATTGATAGCTCACTAGTAAAACAGACTAGAGATATTTATTGTCTTGTCTCACAAGAAATTGTCTTCCTATATTGGGGAAGCTTTCAAATATCGAGTTCTAAGAATTTAATAGCAGAAAAGCACTTACACCTTTAATTACTTTGAAGCCAATTCAAAATATGGGCGGAATCATATAACTCTATACTATAAGTTGGGTCGAATACTATATATCCAAATAGTAATAGTAATATATAATAACATTTAAAACATTAGATTGGAAAGGATCAACAATATAACTTCCATAATAATTTATTGGATATTAAATATGATTTTTTTTCTAAAAAATATATATACATGACTAAAAATATTATATGCACATATTATTCAATAAAAATGGGAGAACATTATGCTCCATTTTCTCTTACTATGTCTGCCTGTGAATCCAAGCCTTCTATATGGTCACATGGTGTTTAACATTGGTTTAATTTAACACCATTGATTTATTCTGATAAGAGAACTAACTATGATGTTGTAGTTAGAACAGTGCATTTCAAAATCTAATCCAGTATCTTTTGTAAATTATAGATGAGCATGTCCATATCTTCCTTCAGAGAGAGTACAGACCCGTTTGAAACCGGTGGTACTAGAGGCATTTCCAAGAATGCCCTTGATAATATCCAAAAGGAAACAATTACCACAGTAAATTATACTGATGTGGCGGGTAATAATTCATGTTCTGTTTGTCTTCAGGTAATTCAAGTTTTCTGTTTCATTATTAAGACATACCCTGTGAGAGTACAATGATAAAATAAAAACTCTTCTTTATTTTTATTTAACAATATAAACGTGACCATAAATATTATCCTTGATTAATTGCAAAAAAAAAAACGAAAGGAAAAAACCATCCTAGATTTGTAAATCTCATATATAGTTCGCCCCAAGAAAGAAATTATCCCTGACTAACTCATGAAGAGCAGATAAGAAACATAACCTTTAACGAAATAATACTCGTATTATATCTATATAATTTTAAGGAATTCTTTGAATAAATTACGAATTCGCCAAATGATACGGACCACATTTGGTAAAAAATATCGATATGCATGTCTTATTATAATTTGCATTTTGAAAACAACAAATAATTCTGAAGTATACCTGTATTATATCATGAATTTGAGAAAATTTATGAATCACAAACTTATTACTATACCTGTATTATATCCATCCAAACAGCTCATGAATTATTCTTCCGGGAATAGCCAATTCCGGGAAATATATAGCTCTTAGCCAATTAAGAGAAACCATGATTTTACAGGTCCTCTCTCTAGTCTTTGGAAATGACCAGTCCGAATTGAATTTTCTCTTCCGGATAGCTTAGAATTTTTGCTTTCAGTTATTTTTTTAAATTATTTTGTCGAACAGAATTTATTACTGTTTCTATATTCAGAAATTTGATAGGTTCATTATTGAATTATATATACGTGACTTTGATATCCGTAATGTACTCATGTTGACACCTAATCTGTCAAGCAAATGTCACAAATTTGCATGCCCTTGCGTGCAAGGGGGAAAAACATAGAAAAGAAAAGAAAAAAAAAAAAAAAAAAACACAAATTATAAAATCAGCTTCTACTTCTCCAAACGCTGCACATTTTTTCACTGTAGTTTACATATAGCGAAAGTCATAGATTCATATGCGCGCGCCCTGGACAACAAATCAAACAAAAGTCAAATTTTATTTGCATTGCAGAATTGCTAAGATAATCTTCTAGAGCTTTTAAAATAATAATAATAATAAATCTAGAAACAAATTGTATTGGAAAATTTGTATACCGAGTGAAAATATAAGGTTAAACTAATTATAAGTTGGATTCAACAAATTCCTTTTGGAGGGAACTATGTGATAAATAAGCAATGACTAGTTTCATGGTTCTATATGCATGATTTCATATCAAAACACCTCATTGTAATAACTATCTTGTTTTATATGTTTTCGTTTTCTTTTTTTTTTTTTTTTGTGATTTTGACTTTCTAATAGCAAAGCCACCAATTATTGTAATCAAGGTCCTTTAAAGCGATATAAAATTATAGGATACAGAAAAGCAAAGCCCTAATTAGATGATCATATGACACTGGCACAATATTCGGTTCAAGATTAAATCGGTATAAAATATATAATTTCCTTCACTCGGTTGCAGATACAAAAAGTAAAATAAATTAATAAATACTCCCCTTATCAAACAATTTTGTTTCTGAATTATGATTATTTTCCCAGGATTTTCAAGTGAAACAAACGGTACGAATCTTGCCAAGTTGCCAGCACACATTTCATATGGCGTGCATCGATAGTTGGCTGATTCAACATGGATCCTGTCCACTCTGCAGGAGGGATATTTAGGACTATCATGGAAAGATGTACAGTAGAAAATTTTCTGATAATTTTGTAAAACAACCCTTTTTCCAACTTTTGTTCCTGGTAGTTGAATTTCCATTTTAGGTACCTACCTTATAACCCAACATCGTGTACTGTGTAAACTGTATAGTTTCAGATAGTAGCATTTCACTAGTTTCTGTCTACGTGGAAGTACATTTAGTCTGTATTTAGAGTCAGCAAGAGTTGGAAAAAGGTGTTGAAATAAATTTTAGAGAGAATCTAAAACTTCTTTGTTATATGTTCCATATATCCAATGTAATGTCAGTGAATGCGCTATGTACATGGACATCAGTATTTAGTCAAGGTAAACATATCTCCTCCAAACCTACATTTAGAAATGAAAAAAGGATTGGTATAGGTCCGGGTTTCATTCACTCTAGTTCGAATTTTCCCTAATTTCTACTTTAATATTCACCAGTTCTCCTTTTATTGAATTATGCATTTATATTGGTAAACGACTCACGGAATTTGGGCAAATTTCTTAGTCATATTTTAATATTTTCTAGATCCTTGAAGTACTGGTAGTAATTCCAAATTAGGCAAAATCAGCCTTATACCCTCCAAATCTTCTCTAATTAGCCATATACCCTTCTATTATTTAATATTAGTCATATACCCCTCAAATCGTCATTACCATTGCTATTTACCCTTTTGGCTAATTTAAATAATATAATATTTCTGAAAATTCAATTTATAAAATTTAAGACTAAAAAGCCCCTGGCCTTTCCCCTCCTTACTTCCATTCCGAGAGATCCATCTTTCTTCCTAAATTTAGAATCATATATGATATGGAAAATTATAAATACAATATAGAAAGAAATAAAGACCAAATCAATTGTTAGAACAGATAGAACCCTCAATCTTGATAATCACATCTCCAATTCTGTGGATATCTATTTAGTTAAACTCACCTCTGCCCCCAACTGGTTCAAATGCCGATAGAAATTTTGTGTTCTGAGAAATTAAATTAGTCTGTGCATTTGTATTTTTTTTTTAACTTGAAAAAGTAGTGGTCAACTAAACCAACAAAAATTGTGCATTTTTGTTTTGTTGTGAGGGAGCAACATGAATAAAAATTAACCAAAATTTATAATGCTATTCTCAGTGTACATGAGAAACCATAGTATGCTTAGCCTTCTTCATTTGCTGATTTGAGAAATATTTCTTTATCAACCTTCTATATCTTTCTTTTTATTCTGGGATTGAATGAATTTCTCTAACAATTCTCAGTCGATCTACAGGGAAAGTAAAGAGGGGAAGGTCAGGGATATTTTAGTCTTAAATTATATAAATTGATTTTTCAGAATTATTATATTACTTAAATTAGTCATAAGGGTAAATAGCAATAGTAGCTATGATTCGAGGGATATATGACTAATATTAAAGAATAAAATGGTATATGGCTAATTAGAGAAGATTTGAATGGTATATGGCTGATTTTGCCCAAATTACGGATGTGGTACATTTGTTGACAGACTGTCTGGCTGTTCAGTTTTTATTAACCAAAATTTTATTTATATGAATCATCCACAAACAAAAGAAAAAGGAAAACTATATGATGCTTTTGTTGACTGCCTGTGTGACTTTTTGTTAACAACAAATTTTCTTGGTACTAAACACACAACAAACTCCCAAATATTTCGACCTTGAGCAGTCTTTATTATTATTATTTTTTTTATTTATTATTTTTTTTTTTTTCTTAAACGCTAGACAGTGACTATCTTGAACAACCTTGAGCAGTTACTTCATCCTTTTAAGGACAAGGGAAAAAGAACTTCGTGAAGTCATAACAGCAAACAGGATAAGGGTTAAATGGATTTAATGTCTAATGAATTTGAAATTGAAGCAAGTAAAAATGAAAAAAAAAATATAAATAAACTATTAGTACCCGGTCCCGGTGCATGGTCCATACCATATAACTGAAAAATAGATGGAGAGAGAATTTACCTCAAAAACTTGACTAGTGGAGGTGGGCCGTTAGCCCGTTACAGTATCTGGCAATTCGCAACTTGTGTGGCTAAGTAATCTATACATCATTATATGTGGACAAGTAAATGTTTGTTTGCAGTAGAATTCTTAAGTACTTGACACTGTCGATATATTTGCAAAGTAAATTATGCGATTGCCCTCAAGTATAGCACAAAAAATGAAAATAAATATAAGAAGAATATATATAGTCTACTGTAAAGCAAAAAATTTAGTAATTGAAAAGGCAAATCCAATCTTTGAGGGGGCAGCAGAACGAAGGGCGTAGCTGATACGTGTATATTGATGATTCGGTTAACAAGTCTGTTATATACTTAATACTATTTAAAATTATAAGAATTCGCCTAAAAAATTTTAGGGAGATTAATGAAATTCATTTATCCGATTATTATTCAATCTTTACATACATTTCATAAAACAGATACAGTAACAACTCTTTTAGTTAGCTTACGGAAAAATGGATAAATGAAAAAAGAGAAGAAAAAAGAAAAAAGTTGTTAATTTATTAGATACGGATAAGCGCTTTATTTTGTATCCTGCTACTAAGATGATCCAGAGGGACAAAGCAAGTGCTCAAATTCAAATAAAAAATATTCAGGTCGTTTTCTGATTTGAGTTCGGACTTTATAGCATAATAATAGTGACGAAATCCAAATTATTTTGTGGGTATGGATGACAATGCAGCCCAATATCAGATCAAAGATTGCAACATACTGTGCTCTAAAAATATGCATATTTTCATAACATACAAAGATACTTAAATTTTAGCTATGTTTTTGGTGCATCCTTTCATATTCAAGCAATTAGCTTAATTGAATACAGGTCGGACCAAAATTTAGGATCCAACAACAATTTGGCTTTGTTAAATACAATAATAAATTACACAACCACCAGGCTAAAATTTTGCAAAATCTACCTTACAAAATTTATAATCAGAGAATCCGCCTACTTAAAAGGTCAACTGTTAGCTTCAAAGAATTTGACAGAATAAACTTTTGAAGGTAGAGCCTAATCATACAGCCCATCATCATGCCAAATATCAACCAAAAAATCAACCATCTCCTGTGAACAACAAATAAAGACTTAGTTCTTGCAGAATGTACCCATACAAGCCCCTTATGCCTGCAATAGCTGACCAGCGAAGAGCATAATAGAAACCCTACCCCGAAAGAAAAAATAATCGAAATAACGTTAAAATACACAAAAAAAGAAGGGAAAAATAATTTATTGTGATATAGGAATTACCCAATACCAGTCCCAACCATTGCCAAAATGTAACATGCCATCCTTTCTCGAAGGGGCAAAATAATCTCTAGGTGTCAAGTTCTAAGCAAAGGAGTGTGAACCCAATAGAAAAATGTACAGGCATGTACCAGTACAGAACTGGTACAACCATGCCAGTACTTAAAACACCTAGTAAAAGGGTGGAGATCTTACAGACAAAGGAATTGGCTGCGGGAACTGTTGGCTGCTTGAGAGTAGATCCTCATAAGTTGTGCCCCACCAGCTGCATTTGAATTATTTCATGCACCAGTTATATAGGGCCTTAAAAATTTACAGGGAATTTTTGCAAAAAAGATCTCTGTTAATTAGCATTGGAAAAGAAACTCTATCTAAAAAAATACTGAATTAATGTTATATAAGGTTCCACCTAGTTCTCTAGAAAGTCTTTAAAAAGTTCCTAAACCCTCATTGCAATAACTTCATTGAGGAGAATACTAACAAATTAATGCTTTCATGCAATATAATCGACATGACTAGTTGGTTCAACAGAAATTTATTCTGATAGAAACCATAATAATCCACAAAACTTATTATTAGTTTCAAAATCGTTGTCTTTTCTCAATGCAAAAGATCTATGGTGTTTACTGCAAATAAGGATGAATGGTGTGTAATTTTTTTTGCAAATCCAGTATTCCTAAACCAAAACAAAAAAATTTGTAAAATCAGATCCACCATCTTAATATTTCTTAGGTTTCTGCATTGCAAATGAAGAAAAAGAAAGATCTATAATTGATTCCTTCATATTTCTGTTACACCCGACTGGTTCAGTATACTAGCATGGTCAATACAATAAGGGTATTTCTAGTGGATAACTTTTTTAATATCTAGAAAGAAAAAGAAATCAAGCAAACATGAGGAACCAAAAGGCCCAGAACTTTAAACTCAACAGTGCATCCCAATACTGCACTGATAAGGCATGTGCAAGGAGGAAAAAAAAAAAAACCAAACCTTATAATGGGTTCAGTTGGTCGTCTTTTGGTTTTCTGGGATGCATCTCCTACCCATTTCTTTCTCATATCATGCCATACTATAGCAGCTGAAAGTCAGATAGAGAGAAATATTAATATAAAATAACTCAAATTTCATACAAAAGTGACAAGGAAAAATACAGTTCAGCTTTATGTTTATTAGAAAACAGTGTGTACTCTTGTACTGACAGAACAATCACACTTCAGTACTTGGTGTGAAACTTTGATTTCCAAAACACTAACAAAATTTTTCTAATCTTCTGTTGGCAAGTTGAGAATTTATTCATTAGAAAGACCAAAAAGAAAAAAAAAGAACCTTGATTGACAAAATTTGCACCATTTCCACTTTCCACTGCAACTGTAGTTTCTTTGGTGTTGACAGGGGGATTTGATGGGAGATTAGTATCGACAGAGAGAGGACTACTAACTTCATTATCCATTTCTTCTAGATTTATAAACGGTCCTTTGCTCACTTTCTCTTTAATTTTCTTTGATGTTTTTTGTAATAATTTGTAGTAAAGCAATTTGTCTGCAAAAACCATAAAAAAATATATATATATATCAAAACCAGGTTTAAGATGCAGGTTAAGGTTACTCTTAGCTCTAATTATTCATCCTAGGTTTTTAGAATTTGTTGAAATCTTCATGGACAAGGACCTTATATTTTGTGGACTTACATCTCATTCGATTAAATTTCAATTTTTTATAAAGTCGAAGAGAATTTTGTTTCTCAAATTCACTAAAAAAAGATAAATAATTTAGAAAAGAAAAAAATATAATATCCTCATATTAAAAACTTTCGCTTATTGTAGTCAGCTCAGAATATAAGAGAATCATTTGCTGTCATCTCTAAAGCATTGTAAAGTTCACTTCTGCACCGACCTATACAGTACTGTAACTCATAACTATGGTACATTATTCAGAAAACTAGAAAATACTCCCTCTAAATTAAACCAGGAGTTTCAGTTCAAAGAAGAACCCAAAATACCAGTCTTACTATTGCAAGGTTCAAACCTTCACCATACTAAACAAAAATTGAAATTCCTTTTGATAGAAAATAATTGCCCCTTTGCAATTTCACTGAAATCTTCTAGCATGCCCTTGCAACCCCAAAATATTCCCAAATTTCGCTGAAATTTTAGTTGGTGTCAGGTCAATTCAAGGCACTATTCCAAAATTCTTCTCCCAAAACCCAAAATGGCTTAAAATCTGTACAATAAATTAGAACCTTGAATCTGCAAGAACAACAAGTATTCGACATTTGATTTGCCCATTTAAATAAAACGAACCAACAAAAATTGGACAGAGAAGAGAGGGAACTAACCTTCGTTTACCCAAGAAAAAAGAGGGAGAGAGAAGAAAAGGAAAACAGAGGCTGGTTTTCCTCTTTATGTAATACCAGGACAGCTAATTCCATGGGAGTTGGTTGAAACATATTTTTAAATGCACCTGGAGTGCACCGTACACAAAACAACTCAGCTAGAAACCGGTCTCTAGAAAGCACAAACTTACAAATATAGTATCATGTGGATTTGTAGCTTTTAATTGAGGCGGAGAACAAAATAAACCGCGTTCATATTAGAATTCTTTGGATGCTCGAAAGTACAACAAAAATATCTAGCACATAGGTTGCTGCGAACAATATTAAATAAGTTCCCACAGAATTGAATAAGGAAAAATCAGATTTGGCGTATCCGAAAATTTTAAATATTCACTGTTAAATGTATATAAGTAGTAACTTTCTAATTAATTCCCGTTGCTTTTACACATTCCCACATATTAAGTAATGGTCAACAATTCTTATCCAATTATGATTAACAGTTGCTTTCAGCAACGCAGTGCATAAATTATTAAATTTGGATACACTAAAATTTAATCTGGTTTAACAATTTTAAGATGTACTAGAAAAAAAATACAGAATTGTGATGACAATCGTATGACTCTTTGTTTTATTGGGAAAACATTTGAAGAAAACATTAAGGAAAAAATGGAGTACAGACTGATAGCGATCCAACACTTTCTAATTTTTCTAATTTCGAAAATCAAGACACGTGTTTTTAAAAATTTTGCCACTTGCTTTTGTTTTTTGTTAAATTATTTGTCAGTATGTCAAACGAACCGACGGTTGAAAACTTGAAATTACAAAATAATTCTCAATCCCCAGACATGCATGAAGAAGGAACGATATCCTCAGCTGTCATGCAGAGTGGAGTTTGAAATTACAACCATCCGATCAATAATACCCATTATTAATATCAGATACGGTCTAAAAATCTTAACCGTCAAAATTAGATCGAAGGGTCGTGATGCAGAACTGCAGGGAGCAATTTTTAGGCCGAACTCCAGAGAATACGGATTCGCATGAAGCAAGACTGATATCATTCTTCCTTAAAAATATATATATAAAAAAAAAAATAGTTACTGATATCATTGCCACATGCAACATATCTTGTGAGTTGTAACCTAATGATGTTGTCAGATATTTAAATTCTTTTTCCTGCTCTGGAAAAAGAACGCCTAGATATCTCCGGAAAAATGGAACTATACAATTATCAATTATGTCTAAAATTGTGTCTATTTGTCATTGGTTGTCTACTTGTCTATACTGCATATGGCTGGTGACATTTCTGTATGATTAGAAAATCCAGCTGCACGTGATCAAAATTATAATACATCATCTTGTAATAGGATATTTTTACGGTGGATTTAAATTTCCAACGAAATTGAGCCTGTTCGATCGTAATTATTCATACTTTTAAATAGCCCATTACAAAATTTGCCGTTATAATATATAAACTCATAGATTAGGTTGACAATTTTGATTACCAACAAAATAATTTTTATTTTAAAATTTCATATTTAAGATGAGAATATATATTTATAAACGTGATTGTACATAAAATGGTGAAAGAAAAAATTTGTTCTATTAATTAGGGACTAAAAAATTACAGTCATCGGAAACTAAACATAATTAAACAGGATATAGCCAACATGTAAGGCTAACAATGGATTATAATTTTTTATCTTTAAGTATTTTATTTAATGTGAAAATACAACATCAAATTGTCAAATGAGATTATTGTCAGAGTGATTTTTTTATTCTAATATTTTGGACAAAATATACTTTGTGGGAGTGCATGTGATTTTTTTCCGTTAAATAATAGGAGCAGATGTATTATCGATTTCAATAGTGAGGAAATAATGTGTCAACTTCAAAAAGTCTGACAATAAAGGGTGGGTGATCACTGATCCGTATGTTGTGACAATAAGGGATAGTTCGAGTTGGCATGGATCAAGTTTGTATGAAGTCTAGGGCTGTCAACGGTATCTTTTTAATCGTTTACTCTATCCGTATCGTATTCGATGAGACGGATATGGATAAAGTTTTATTTTCGTTAAGTTACTAGATATGGGTATGGGTAAAAAAAAAATTCATTAATTTGTTGGGTAAGGGTGCGGATAACGCTATTTTGTAATTGTTATTTACCCGTACCGTTATATATATATAATTTATAATCTTTGTCAAAATGGGAAAAGATATGATTATAATATCCAATTAATATGTTAATAAGTAATAACTAATAAGGCAATTAGATTGGTAGATTTAACTAAGACAATATACTACATTAATAATTTTTTTTTTCTTTCCACTTTCGTTCACGCAGGATATAATGATCATTGCAAGCAACTTATATATATGTATCCATCCATTACTTAATAATTTGCATTCATGAAAAGAAGTTACGTAATAATTATTTTGCACTCTAATCCATTTAATATGTAATATTTTTTATAATTGACTTGAGAAGATCTTATATGGTTTTAATATATTTAGGGTGTGTTTGGGTGAACACGTGAACAAATAACAAGGGACAAATAAGTGGGACCCACCTTGTTCTTGTTCCGAGATCTTGTTCGTAGGAAAAGGTGAAACAAGGAACTAGCATCTTGTTCGCTGATTGTGGGAATTCTTTTCTTATTTGGCAGACGCGAACAGGCTTTGTTCACGAACATCTTGTTCGTAGTCCATGCCAAACACACCCTTAAAGTATTATTCAATATTTCACTTTATTAATATATTTATTTGATATTATTTATTTATCTAATTGTATTTTCTTTTATTGAATTATTATCATTATTATTCGTTTTCTACCGTTACTCTACCCTTATCGTTAATTCATAACGGGTAAAGATAGGGTACAGGTAAGACAATTTTTAACGGGTACGGGTAGGGTATGGGTAAAGAAAATTTTAACGGGTACGGTTAATGAAAATGTTTATACCGTATCCTATCCTACCCTATCCATTGACAGCCCAAATGAAGTCCGGGTCTGTTTGTTGTTTCAAAAATTCGGTCGAACTTGTTATTGTCCAATCCATGCTATTAGGCAAAAATTGTGTGTTCGGATCATACAATCCAAAACTTACCTGATCCGTCCTGAGTCCTGACTGAATTATTCTGTGTATTTTTATTTCTGAAAATTTTAGAGCGTACATTTAAACATACGATTTTTAATGTATCTTCATTTTTATTTAAAATCCATACAAATATATGTCCATTTTTAAATAATCTCAAAGCTAACTCAAAAGTAAAATGATAAGTTTAGTGATAATAACAATAAATTATGATAATTATGACAATAATAATACTCAATTATTATGAAATATCTGATAGGAGAGGATATAAAGGAATTAGACTTGATTGCCATTTTGTAATGATAACCCTTGGGGTCTAATACTCGCACTAAAGTACACTCGACATAATCATTAGCAATATATACATATAACTAACTTGTATCATGAAAGCAGATTTTTCTTTTTCCTCCCACAAAATTTAAGTGACTTGACCCCACGTCCTACTTGTGGGTCCCACGGGACAGCATCATGGTGCTATATTCAGCAAGACAATTCTGGATTGGGGCAGTTATAGAGATTAGCAGTTGATGTGTCTCAATCTCTCTACTTTTCAGTACTGTCTCTTAATTCTGATGTTTTGTTCTTGTTGACCCTCTCTATTATTGCGTGTATAACATGTATTCATTAAGAGCTACATGTCTTTGCGGGCTTTTGTGTTGCCTTTTACTCAGTGATTGTACTGGAATAAATATTTTGGGGAAATTGATTTTACACTTATTAAAACTCAGTCTAGTTTGATAATTGAGAATTGTTAAGCTTGTTTGATTTAAACGGTTTAACAGAACTAAGTATATTAATTTTGGCATATTCAGTTTCAGATTTATGGTTCGAATTTGATAATTGAGAACCGAACACATCATTTGTATACTAAATATTATGTTATTATAATGATGCATATATTATCAAGTTAACACTTATATCATTTCGTAATAATTCAATTAAACTGAAAATATAGTTTAGTTTATTTGATTCGTATAATAGTTTGATTGATTGAATTTTTTTAAAATAAAATTATTTATTTATAGAGGCATAATCCGCATGTGAATTCTCTCTTTGCGGAAATCTAGGATAACTACGAATGGACGACTTCCCAAGTACAATCATTCAGTTGATTGAATTATTCGGCAGTTTGATTACTGTTTATGCAACTAACTAAAATTTTGGTTGAATAATATTTAATTTTATTTTCACCGAATCATCAAATGTACACTTGCGACGAAGTGTGTCTGTACTACAGAGGAGGGGGTGAGACATATATAGTAATTTTTTACGTTAAATAATCGTATTACCACCTGAGTCTCGTAGGACATAAAAAATCCTTTTTTTTTTCCCTTCCCTTTTTAATGCCTTGATAGAGGCACCAACCAGTGAACCAAAGACCAGCAACCAAAACAGAAACAAAAAATTCACAAAGACCAAGAGGAAAAGAATAAAAAATTTTAGGTATAATAATGTGCTTTTTTTATAATAAAACTTGTAAAAAATATAGACAATCTCTTAACGTGCCGGAATTTTCTAAAATTTCTCGAGCACTGAAGGAACCAAAAGTGTAGTAATTAATTTATCGTGGTGGTTATTGGTGCAAACAAATTCATGTCGTTCCTTCCAGAATTTCAGTCTGGTCTTATTGCTTAGTAAGTTGTAATAATTTGGATTTGCCATGGTCTTTGTCACCCAGCGAAAATGGGTGTGAATTTATACATGTATAAAAGCCACACGATTGGCAGAATGATATCCTCTGCAGTTCTTGCAGAGTTCGGCATCACAACCGTCCTATTAATAATGGATGTTCCATAATTAATATTAGCTCCGTACGGTCTGAAAATTTTAACCGTCTAGATTAGATTGGACAGTTGCGATGGAGAATTGCAGAGAGCAATTCTCTCTTGCAAACTCCAGAGGATACGGATCCCACGCTTGGGTACTAATGATCTTCAGTATTTTTTTTAGATCTCTATGCCGTGCAGCAAAAGGGTAGCGGGTCAAAATGGGTCAGATATTTACCCAAAATAAATGCTCACAAAGATTACGGCACACAACATACTGTTTAATTGTCAGAACTTCTCAGACATGCGGCTAACATGTAGTGCTTCAATATGGACTAGATTTGTGTTTAAATTCAATATGGTCAGATATTTACCCAAAAATAAATGCTCACAAAGATTACGGCACACAACATACTGTTTAATTGTCAGAACTTCTCAGACATGCGGCTAACATGTAGTGCTTCAATATGGACTAGATTTGTGTTTAAATTCAACTTGCTACACAGTTGGATACATGCATGAATCGCATAAATTACCCTAGTTTATATCACACTACGTACACTCTACCAACTAACCAAAAAAATCCAAAAACCAAGAAAGCAATCAATTATCCAAAGGAAAAAGGTACGGTACTGTTTATATAGGGTGGAACAATGACAGTATCGGATTTTATAGTTTATTATAACAAATGTAGTACATCTATTGTACAGTACTATTAGCTAATTAAATAAGGTATCCATAACCGACTAGATGTCTAGATAGCCGTACAAAATACCATGACCCTACTTTCTCATTGGCCCATATCTAACACTGATTTAATGGGCCAGGCTTATTTTTGTTTTTTTAGTTATATTCTCTTGAGTTTTGATTATTAATATTGTATATTTCTTTTTTCAATTATATCTTGGGTGATCATATATCTGGAATTAATACCCTGACAACGTCGGCCAACAGTACCAAAGATATGAAAAGATCATAATTTGATATGTATCATGTATGACAATAACACCAAATTTGCATATACAAGAAACTTTTATAAAGCTGCAGCATAAGCAGTGCCTTTTACCAATTGACACCATTTGTCTGTTTTCGAAGTTGCATGCACAAGCGGAAATCTCCAATTGCCTCAAACAGTTATTCAGAAAGGGGAAAAAAGAACCGCAAAATAAAATTTTGAGCCTTAATGAAGTATATTTTTTCCTTTGACGATTCCATTAGTTATTAGTGTGAAAATAGATTTCATTTCAAATTGACTGGCGCTCAATTTAGGAACACGCCCATGTGAAGAATCGATTTTGTCGATGGATCCTTCTTGTTACTATTTTAATCATGAATTTCGGTGCTTAAATTGCAATGAAAGTACATAGTAAGCACCTTGTTCGTCAAAGAAAGAAGTATGAAATAAAATGAACATGAAATTTGTACCTCATAATGTCTGAAAGCACATTTCTTTTTAATCGCAGTCTTTCTGGCCCCATTAAAAGTGTACACGAACACGATCTTCTTTCTAGATTGAACTTCGAATTGCGCAAAACATTAAATTCGCGACAGTAGTTAGCACTTAAAATATTGGTTTGGAAATTATCACATTAAAATTTTGAAAAATAAAAAATTGGATTACCAACTGGCATCTGCCGACTGCCATGCATGAACATGGGTAATGGTCTAATGGATACAGTACAACCTACTTAATTCTTTTTTTTTTTTTTTTTTTGAGACTAACAAAGATTAAATTTGAGACAATTTTGTCCAAGAATTTATATAACATTTTCTATTACAATGGAAAATGCTCACATGCAGTTGTGGTGCCTTTTTTGTTTTTGTGTGAATACAGAGATTCTTATGAAAGAATGAAATTTCAAATACATCCAAAACCAAGTCACATGGTTGGTATATAATAAATCACTTTCATTGAAATATAATACCAGGCAGCCGTTAAGATGTTGCTTTTCATCCTAATTTAATTATTAAAACTTTTTAGACGCGAAGGTACATTATTACTTTATTAGTCCTTTCCGGTTTAGCCTTTATAATTTTTGTAGAACCTATATTATTCTATATCAATATCCCCGCCAAGTTTAATTATTTAACCTTGCATTTCTATTCCACTTCTCTGTTTTTTCCTTTCCTCCTAATACTAGCACCATTTTTTTGTAATTTCGCATTAAAAATGGAATTATGTGTTGAGCCAAAGTTGAATAAGTATTCATTGTTTACTTAATTTTGTATTTTTTTTGGGGGGTTTAACATGGTTGTGAAATGTATTCAACATTGAACTAGTTTGCTTGTGAAGATGAAATGAATGTTTTGAGCGTAAATACATTAAAAATTTGAATCATGCTATACGAAGATTTTTCACATAATAAAATTTACAAGGAATAAACATGCAAAAGTAGTAAAGTACTGAATAAATTATATCAGTTGAGAGTTTACTAACCTCATTTGCGGTATACAATGATTTACAACCGTTCGACTAAATGTGCAAGTTACTTTTGTAAACCATTTATAATTTATCGGCTTTCGTTAAGTATAATGTGGCATAGTTTTTATTATCGATTTTTTTTTTTTTCAATTCTAGTCATAAGGATAGAACATTGTGCATATCATATATATTAAATTCTTAAACTCTTTAATAAAATATATCGATTTGCTAAAACTTTATGTCAATTGGTATTCCTTTTGTGTAATTATTAGGCGTTTCACATACAAAAAAATAATAATTACCCTTTTTTTAAACACAATTTCAAAGTCTCGGTTATCGTAATTAAGAAAGTAACTACAGAAATGTGGAATGCAATATAGCAATGGTCCAGGATTAATTCTGTCATGTTTCTATGAAAATGAGTTCAAACCTCGCGTGGCATAAAATATAAAGGGTTGAAATTATATCATGCCATGCCTCTCTAATTACCTAACATGAAAAATGAAGTAATCAATATTATAAATAAAGATGTGTGAGTGTCGGAATGTTTTAGTTAAATGTAGTCCGACACTTCAAGCAATGTGAAATAATATTTTTTCCTATTTCTGTAATGGGATACTTTATAACTATTTGTGTGCCGAGTACAATTGCTCATAAAACTGATCCGCTTCACCAACAGAAAATAAATTTGCAACGCATTGTTTTATTTCTAATTTTTGTGACCCCTTCATATTATTTAAGAATCTAAGGTAGTTCGTGCCTAACTGTTATTTGGTCTCTTCAACCATTGCTTTAAATTTCTATGCAATATAATTTTATAAAATTGAAATAGTATCATATAATCTTATTTTCAATATATTCATTACAAATGATAATCAATATTAAAATTTTTAAAAATATTTCGTACAATAAAACTCGATTTTTTGCAACAAATTCAATAATTAAATATCAGTAAAAATTTCAAAATCGAGCGAAGCTCGATGTATCCCTCTAGTTACATATATATTTACAACTTCCCAACGGTTACCTATACAACTAACATGAATAAGTTCAAAGTTCAACAAGCATGCCTTTTTTTTTTGCTCTCAAAGAATCATCAATAATATGGAACTTCGTCTATTATTTTTAATTTTAATAAGAATTATCATTATTATTAGGTGAGCTGAGCTACAAATTGTCAAGCAGAATTTTCAATGGATTGACCCGGTCAGCAAAACCAAAAACCCAATTTACAACATTAATTAGAAAACCAAGAAATATGCAGTGCGTGCATTTTTTGTTTATATTAAGTTAAATGATAATGTATATATGAGATAGGTCTATAAGTGTAAATGGGTGGGGACACAGGTTTGATGGGGCATAGCATGTGCAGGAGATGATAATTTGAGAAAGACTGCTCAACCGGCCACCGCTTGGACATGCTCACCTTGCTCAAGTTGCAATGTGCATGCATGCATGCGTACAAACAACCATCAAAAGATCCCTATAGACAAAATTCCCCTCACGCCTCTCTCTCTCTCATTCACACACACACTAACACATGGTACGATTGCTGGTTTTAGTTGCATTTATATTTTTCTACAGAGGGTAATGTTGGGACATCTATATATGGGTTAGAAGCAATAGTTCAATGGCTCAAAATTGATACGATGAATAGCTTTTAGTAATGGCTGAACTTACATTATAATGTAAATGATGATGTTTGTCAATTAAATAGTAGCACTTTTTCTAGGAGGGCCTCTCTTGAGTCACCCTTGGTTTGGTACTTAACAGTGCTATTTTTTCTAATGAATTATTCAATATTAAGAAGGTGGAAAACCCGCATTTTAATCAGTATGAGGTTCAAAGTTAATTTTAAAAATAAAAATAATTTAATTATTATATTAAAAGCACAAAAGTCCAACTATGGGGTCACAATAGAGTAATTCTTACATTTTGTGGGGTTCAAAAATGAATATTTTTTTAATAATTTACATAAATAATATACAAAATTGCATGTGTTTGGTTCTGATTAATAATCAAATAGGTTCAATTGCATCTCATTTGATCAATTTGGCTCCACCACTTATTTTAATAAAAAATATTAAGAAGGTGGAACATAACAGAGCATAAGAAAGTGAAGCAAAAATCCAGATTGACACATTATTTTGTAACTAGTAATTACTCTTGAAAAAAATAATAAGCTTATAATTGCTTTTTGTTAACTGCATAATTTTGTAAGTGTACTTTCGAAATTATTTTGAACTAAAGGGCAGAGTACTCCACTCTGCCATAGCGGACCTCCATTCCTACTAATAAAATAAACATGACATTGACGTGAAACATCTTAAAAAAAAAAAAAATTCATACGTCATTTATTTCGTTGTGGGGAATATTTCTTTTGGTTTATTGATATTGTAACAACTCCTTGCGTTCACAGCTTTTCAAAAAAAAAAAAAAAAAAATAGTGTCAATTTTTGAAACATCTTAAAAAAAATCTGCATGTCCAATAGCATCAATTTTAACAATTGAGGAGAGCTAAACATTCTGGCACCCAAATCGTATTTCATCGTTTATTATTATTATTTATCTTTTTTTGTTGAATGTTAATTCTGCACATGTATGTCTTTGTATGATATTTATATTTGATAGAAATATATATAGAGTTCAGTTGCAATAAACTCTATTTCTGACAGAACATGATTTGCATGTGCCACACTCTGAATGGCGGATAAGTAGGAGAAACAAATACCTAAAACCGTGGCACCTGCCTTAACTACTTCACTTTAATTAATGAATTATCTGTACAATATGCACATAAAGGTGAGGTGAATATTTCATTTTTGTGGAGTAAATTAATGCGATTTAAACATTTGTTCTGATTTCTTTCTGTTTTCCAAGGAACGTGTGCACCCCCTTTACTGTATCCAGGGGAGGAACGGACTGGGATTCTCAGAGTCGTTTAAAACGACTGCTGGGGCAGTCGTTCACCTTTTTTTATTAATAATAATTTTTTTTTAAAATTTAAATGATGAATCCAAACCGTTCATCTTGTTGAATTTTACGGGCGATGCGTTTTTATATAAATTTTATAAAATTTGAGATTGATTTGATATTTGATTAAGCGATTAACAAATGAATGAATCTGGTTTGATTAATTCTAATACGTTCATAATTAAAGCACTTAATCAAGTATCAAATCAATTCCAAATTTTATAAAACTTATATGAAAACGCATCGCCCGTAAAATTCAATAAGATAAACGGTTTGGATTCGTCATTTGAATTTTAAAAAAATTTATTATTAATAAAAAAGATGAACGGATCCCAGTCCGGGGAGGAACTAAGTTCAACCAAAAGTGTGCTTAGCATACTCCAGCTTTTCAAAAATATCCTTACAAATTTAAAAATTCTATACTAGTTCTTCTTAAATTTGAAAAAATTTCTAAATCGGCATACTCTAAAAATTCAAAAAGATCCATATTCCATACTATGATTTTTCTCCCCTCCTATTTGAGAATCCTAGTTCCGTCCCCCGCTAGTATCGATCAATAAACAAAATAAGTCGACTTAGGCCGTCGGTTTATTTAATAAACAATCAACTTCCCACTATTGCATAAGTTATCACTAAATAGTTTGCAATATATGTTAAGTTTAAGGTGCACAAAAGTGAAAATTAACAAAAAGGAAATGAAATTCTGAATTGATGGGAATGGTTGGTGCTACTTGCAACAAATTACACTGTTTCATGAAGATAAAGCAATTAAATATTTTCCCTTCTATTATGAAGCTTGCCTTGGAATTATATACTTGCTGTTGTTCCTAAAAATATAGACGGCTTAACCAATTTTAAGTTTTGCGGAAGCGTTTAGTTGGTTTTAGACCGGTATTTTGTAAGAACTACCTAACACAAGTCAATTGGTAACCAAAACAGTTAAGCACACACAAGCAATTCAAAAATGCAAGTAAATAAGGAGAGAAAGAGAGAGAGAATTGAACACGCAATGTGATTACGGAGTTCCGACCCGCTAGAGAAAAGCTAGCCTTAGTCGTACGTCTCCAAGAGTTTAGCAACCACCAAACGGGTGCCCTCAGTTCAATTCCAATAAGAACGAGACTACAATTTTGAACCGAATCGCCTTGTCACAATGATCTCGAGGTGGATCGGCCTAACTCAAGTGTGGCACAACGTGCCTAGCTCTAACGGCTCAACGACCTCGCTATTCAAGGGAGAGAAGCACTCAAATGGCTACAATATCTCTCAAAGTGATCTAGCTATGAAAAGCTCAAGTGGGAGAATGTTCCTATGCTCAAAGGCTCTATTCTAGTCTAATTTTGCAAGGTATAGCTCTATTTAGAGAGAGAACAAGGGTTGGATAAATATAGAGCTCGTCTGGAGCTGTTAACCAGTAAAAACAGTCTCAAGCGTTATATAACGCTCCGAAACGTTACCTAACGCTTGAAATATAGCCGTAAAATAAGACAAATTCCGACAAATCCGTTGGAGGTCGTCTGAAGCGTTATACAACGCTTGAGACAGAAAAAGTCCAATGGTCAAAAATATTGTCAGAAACATTATATAACGCTATGAAGCGTTATACAACGTAACAGGCTTAAATAAGCATTAAGTGACGTTACAGAACGTTAAGAAAATAGGAAGCGTTACTGACACCTCACAAAACGTTACAAACCGAAACCTCAGACGAGTCAGTGGATCAAGCGTTACATAACGCTACCAAACGTTATACGACGATTTAAAGAACAACCGTTATACAACGTTAGAAAGCGTTATATAACGTTTGAGCCAGAAAACGAAATTGACTGGTCTGAGTGTTCAAGCGTTATACAACGCTATGAAGCGTTATACAACGCTTGAACCAGAAAACTGGATTTTGCTTAGTTTCTTGAGCTTTTTTGCTATCTAGACCATTTCAAGGATAATTGAGGACTAAGGTATACCTTCTATCCTAGTCTAAGCTAGTCTACAAGCTCCCTAAAGACTTGATTTTGATTTTGCAATAATCTTTTATCCAAGTCTTCATAAATTGTATCTTCTTCCTATAATTCCTATAAAACTCAAAGAAGATTATTAAATGCAAAATGATATTATTTTGTAATCGACAAACCGAGAATAGTTGAGTACAACACTTGCTAATTAATAGTTTTCATCAAAAAAATATAAAGATAGAAAACAAATCAGGGGTCCAATCTTCAATAATTTATACACCCTTTTTGCCATGTTTCTAGTGGTTGCTCAGTTTGTGGCTCAAAGCACTAGTGTCTATTTGACCGGTATCTAACATTCTAACTTCCATCAACTGTTTCAAGTACTGCATAACAATCTGCACGGATTAATTGCGAATGTACCATCCTTTAATATGCGAATATGCACATTTATAACTTATAAGTTTGGTTATTTAAATAACAAACATTGTTTCACTAATAACTTGTGACTGATATTCTTTAACTGGGAACAGGAGCTACCGACAAAAGAGGAAAATTCAAACATGAGTAGAAACATGTGAACAAAACTATAGTGCATAACAATATACTACATCAAAATGCACATTATACATACATGAATCTATGACACGTGGAGGCAAATATAATTAATCTTAGAACAGATGTAAAACGTTTCGTATTGATATGTTATTTCTTAAAAGTTTCCAAAATCGACATACTGCATGAACAACTTATGACAACTAAGAATCAAAATTTGACTAGAATTGCATGTTTTTTTTCCCCAAACGAAGTACATTTGGTACTTTCTTTTCCTGTTCATAACTATTTTCACAATTGGTAATTAATTTCTTGGATGTTAGGTGCTAAATTAAAATGTTGCATGTTTTGCTCGAATAATCACTGGCCACAATTTTGAGCCCACTTCACCAATATTTCATGCATCAGAAGCCCCCCTATTGGTCCCTTTTGTCCATTTCTCTAATTCGGCTTTCAATTTGGGACCACTATGTTTGCTAACGGATCTAGCAAGATAAAACTGCATCCTATAGCTTTTATCATCCCACCCGTTAGCAATTTCTAACTGTATTCACAGGTTGAAGTAGAACATTTACTATGACCTTTAATTTCCATCTCAATAAATAAAAGTGTAAATACTCTTGAATTTGTGAACATATATTTACCTTATAGAAAATTAAAATCAGATGTCATATTTTGATTAACGGATCACAATACTGACAGTTCCATACATAATTATTGTTGAAAAGATAGTTTGCTAGCTGATTAATCAAGTTTGCAGTCTATTTAACAAGGCTGACACTTTTTTTATGAGATAACTATTTAGAAAATTCTATAAAATAAAACTATTTCTTAATAACATTTCGGTAGCACAAATGCACAATGTCTGCACCCGACCCGATATAAACCAGAGCTTCAAGCCTATGATTCCAACTCGAGAGAGACCTCATTCCCTCTATATATATCACATGCACACTCCACATAGCTCTGTACCATTCCAAACTCCAAAGCAATTGCCCCTCATATACATTTACTTTCCAAATTTTTTTGGAAATTTTTGGACATAACTACATGGGGCATCTCCTTTGTTTGCTTCTCTTCCTCATTGTACAATACACAAATGCACAACCTTCGCCAGGCTATTACCCAAGCAGCAAAGTCAGGCAACTGCAGTTTTACCAAGGGTACAACAATTTGTGGGGCCCCCAACACCAGACTGTGTCCCAAGACCAAAATTCCCTCACTATCTGGCTAGACAAGACTTCAGGTGCATAGCTTTATATTCCTCTATTCCTTCTAAAAGCATTGTTCAATTACTTATGTTTTGAAATCAATATGAAGTATATGCATTTGTAGTTGATAGTGACATTTCATTGCCATGTATATCTTGAATTCCTGATGTAATGTTTATTGTAGTGGATAGTCTTCTTTGTCGATATTCTCCTAGTTTCCCACCAAATTAATGTAATATCTTTTCCATGAATGCTGATTGAATCCAACTCTAAGATTCAGGATTATAGTTTTGTGCATTTCTGCACCTTTCCTTTCTTCCTAAAAGAGATGCATAATTTATAATTAAAAAAAAGAGAGATTTATGCCATTTGTTCTTCTCTATCTATTATCTTGTAAAATATTTAGGGAGTGGATTCAAGTCAAAAAGGCCGTATAGAAATGGATACTTTGGAGCCTCAATCAAACTACAAGCTGGGTACACTGCTGGTGTTAATACTGCTTTCTATGTAAGGATTTTGCAATTTTAGCCTTTTTTTAATTTGTTGTTTCCTTCCCCTCATGAGCTAGATAAACAGCGTATGAATCAAGTTTTTTATAGTTTTTGCCCTCTAAGAATATCTTGTATAGTCAATATTATGTTTCACACATTGTAATTAGTTGTGAGTAACATAGTTATTTTCACAAGGAGTTAAAGGCTTTTCCAAACTATACAAACTGTAGTAATCAATTTTCACAAGTAAATATTTGACATTTCAGCTGCTTTTTAGAATTAATATTATAACTGAATTGCAACAGAATCTAATTTGCAATGTGCTCATGGTTACTATTTTTGGGGAAAAATATGTAGCTATCCAACAATGAGGCGCATCCAGGTTTTCATGATGAGGTGGACATCGAATTTCTGGGGACCATACCGGGAGAGCCATATACTTTACAAACAAATGTGTATGTGAGGGGAAGTGGAGATGGCAGGATTATAGGCAGGGAAATGAAATTTCATCTTTGGTTTGATCCAACGACCGATTTTCATCACTATGCCATCCTATGGAATCCTGATGAAATCATGTGAGTCCCCTCTTACATGCCTTCTCATCTCTTTCAACTTTTTATACTTGATACATGTGTGATCAGTGGCGAAGCCACGTTAATTTTGGTGGGTCCAGGGACCCACCTGAAAATAAAAAATTAACATGCGAATTAGTATTTTTGTAAATAAAAAAAATGTATAAGAAGTTAGGGACCCATCTGAAAAAATTGAAGGACCCAGCTGAACATATCATGTTTGATTTGAATTATGTAATGACTCCTAAAATATTGCACATGGACCCATGTCATATTCGTCCTAATGAATCGTCTTCTTTCTTCCTCCGCAATGAATCTTATTAAGATAAAACTTATAATAGAATAGCAAATTCTTAGATGAATGATCGTAAACTCTTGAATTATTATTTTATATATTGAAAATATTATTCTAGATCTTATTATAATAGATGTTTGATTTCTCATGTTTATTTATGTGACATTATTTCAAAGTTGTTTATTTAAAAATTATTATTATACTATCTATATTAGATGCAAGATTTTAAAATCTGATTATTTGCGTGGTTCAGCGGTTAGGTGGTGATTTAGCGTTTACTGGCGATAAAATGGTTGTATAACGATATAACAGTGATAAAACGGATAAAATCGTTGTGCGATATAAACGAAAATCTAGATACAACGGATAAAATAGAGTTTTAAAAGCTTGATTTAATATTATGTCATTATCCTACAAATATTTTTTCAGCAAAAAAAATTTTGTGGACCCTGCTAGCGCGAAATCCTAGCTTCGCCACTGTGTGTGATCGTATCAATTGCAAATATATATCATCACGCTTTCGTTATATATAATATATATCTTCCTGGATCTAACTCGTTTTATATAAATTGGTTCTATCTCTGTCATTTGGAGCCTTCCTAGATTTAAAAAAAAAATACAAAAATTGCTATTTAAGGAATAAGGACCCACATGAAATGTCTCTTACATTTCTATATCGTTTTTTTCCTTATTATGCACATGAAGTGTCTCCTGGTAATGGTACCAACTCCCAAATGTACACGGATTCAACAATTGTACACTCAGCGGCGGCGCATATTCATACTAAAAAAATGGTTCCAAATTATCTAATTTAAATTCTATAGATTTTTGTGGGCGTTGAATAGATTAAAAATGGTTCCATATTCATTGATATCTTCATATTGCATAATTATTAATTATTTATTATAATATACCATGGCTAACTTTCTGGGTGTTGCAATTGTTTGTGCAGATTCTTTGTGGATGACATACCGATAAGGCGATATGAGAGGAAGCTCGAGGCCACATTCCCCGACAGGCCGATGTGGGTATATGGATCCATCTGGGATGCCTCCTCTTGGGCCACTGACGATGGTCGGTACCGTGCTGATTACCGGTACCAACCATTTGTGGCGCACTACTCGCACTTCTCCATTGGGGGTTGCTCTGCATTTGCCCCAGGCAGTTGTCGCCCAGTGCCATCGTCGCCCTCTGGATCAGGTCTAAGCCCACAGCAATGGACCGCCTTGCGGTGGGCCCAGACAAATCACATGGTGTACTACTACTGCCATGACTACAAGAGAGATCACTCTCTCACCCCTGAGTGTTAAAAATTTGGGTGGTGGAAGTCAGACAAGTGCTATTGTTGGTTTGTGAAGGTGCATTCCATGTGGTTTGGCGTTGAAATTTCATGGTGAATTTATTTAGCAGCCCTACTTTATATTGCTGGTAGAGGCGTTTTTTTTTTTTTTTTTTTCTATTTATTTTCCTAAAGAAAGAATTAATTTGTATGAAGATTGACGCGCAAATGCGCAGGATGTCTTGTTTTTTGTTCTCTCTCACTTGAAGAAAAGGGAAGAGTACAGATTAAAGGCAAAAGAATGCAAAGTTATTCTGTTTGTATTATTTTTGAGTAAAATTGATTGTTTGTGTCCTTACATTTATTTTGGTTTATATAAGATTTTACATTTTTTTGGGGTCCAATTAATTTAGAACTGTATTATTATATAATAAATGTGGTTCAACGTTATCTTTTCAATTCAAACAAAGTTAGTAATTACCGTGTTTTGAATGTCCTACTATTATTTCAATTGTAGACCGAACATTCAAAGTACAATTTTTCGACTTTTAGATTTTATAAATTCCATTTAACAATTATGCTTTTCTTATTCTTCAAAATCCCGACTGATGACAATCATTATTAATTTTGGAACTACTCTTTCACATATATAAATAGGAAATTAATATAAATAAAAATATAAAATACATTCATTTGAGTCCAAAAGGAAAATGTCATGCTTAAGCTTATCTATATTTACAGGCCTAGAGGCCCATTGAGTCCAAAAGTGACGCATCACATTTAGCACTCACCCAAAGGATTCAGATCCTCTGGTCGGCAGAGGATCTGGACCGTCTGATTTAATCTCAACGGCTAAAGGGAGCTCCGTGAATTCCACCACTCCCGGAAAAAAATATTGGCCCGAAAAAAATGAACAGTTGAGATTAAATCGGACGGCTCTGATCATGCGCCGACCAGGTAGTCCGCACAGTTCTGCCAACCAGAGGATCCGGATCCCTCACCCAAACACTTTCTCCCCTATAACAGAAAATTGTCTTAGAATTCATTTTCCAAACATCTGAGAGTTTGATTCTTCTATCCAGCAAATGTCTTATAAAATTGCACAAATATGTACTTGACAAATGTCTGTACCACTAACCATCAAGATCAATACGTTGCAGGTTATCACATAGAGGACATATCACAGCTTCTAAACAAAACTATTTCTACAAACACAGACAAGATACTAAGCGAATGCTATTCTGACGATACTATTTATAAAAACGTCATTATCATTAAATAAGATCTTTTAATTATCATGAAAAAAAAAACACGGAACAATTCAATAGATCGGTGATTATGCTACCTCTTCTTGTGGCGGATGACAGTGATATCCTTTTGTACACGTGAAGGTAAATCCATTTTGGATGATGAATGCTATACACTTTATTCTAAGCATGGGAAGATATCAAATAATTTCATGAAACTAAAATAAACTGTCCGTACAAATGTGTGCATTGCAATGCTAATATGACTATGTTATCTTGCATTTTGGGGACAAAATAAACTCGTGATCTTTTAAATTTTTAATTATTCATTTTGACGGATTAAACAGTGTAAAATGGATAATCTCACAAAATGTGTCGGGCGGCGAGAAAAAAATTTTAACCGTTGTGTTCTACGTGAAAGGTTGTTTCGACAAACTCTCATGTATTTTCAATAATATTTCTTACAATCCAAACTTTCCTGATTATTTAATTCGCTAAATATCCCACCAAATTTTAGCTTAAAGATGATAAAAATATGTATCACAAAATTTTTTTCTCCTCTTATGAATTTTCTTTCTTGATTTTAACTATTTTTAGGCTAAAATTTGGAAAGACATTTTGCAAATCAAATGATCAGAAGAATTTGGATAATAAATTATTGGAAATACAAAAAAACATGCCGGAACAACATTTCATGTAAAGCACCAAGGTAAATATTATTTCTTTCCCACCGCAGAAAACATTTTGTGAGATTATCCACAAGTATCTTATTGTTTAACATGTCAAAACAAATACACTTAAATTTTTTTTTTTAAAAAAAAAACCACAAGGCTCACCTTGTGCCGATAGGCGATAGCAATGCCTGATGATGTAGCCATATTAACATTACAACACACGCATTCGTATGAACATTCAATTTCACGCAATTACTTGATATTACCCACGCTTAACTATAATCCATCATGCAACTACTTAATAGCCCCCTGCACTGCATACATTCAAAGCAACAAAAAAAAATTATTAGCTTGTTATGTCCTTAATCACTATCTCAAGTTCTCAACATAATCCACTTTTAAATCTCGGTCAGCAAAGAAACCAGCCCGCATTAAATAATTAGATCATTTTTAATTCGGACCTGGTCTAGTCTAAAAAGTAAAGCCCAACAATTTACTAAGCTCAACAAAAAAAAAAAATTAGGCCTAGTAGATAGGGAAAAAGCCTATGCCGGCTCATGTTAATGAGCCAATGTAACACGACTCAAAGGAAAACGGGCTCTGGCCCACCGTTAGTCGGATCTGGGTCTAAATTCTGCGGCTAAAAGGGTTGCGGTCTAGACGACTAGACCCAACCCGCTAGTTAAAAGAAACCAGAACCGCCTATTGTAACAGATCCGTACCTAGGGCTGTCAATGGTACCCTATTACCCATTTACCCAACCCATATCGTATTCGATAAGACGGGTATGGGTAAAATTTTATTTTCGTTAAGTTATTGGGTATGGATATGGGTAAAAAAAAAATTTCGTTAATTTATTGGGTATGGGTATGGGTAGACCTGTCAAACGTTAACAACGTCCACGTAAATTGAGTCTTACGTTTAACGTTACGTTTAGATAACGGAATTTTTTTTTGTTATGTTTAACGTTTCGTTTATTAAACGTAAAGAATTTTGCTTCCGCTTAATGTTACGTTTGTTTTAACGTAACAAACGTTAAAAACGTTATAACATTGCTTCCGTTTTTTTTTCCCTCCAACAGTAAGGGTCAAACATTCAAACTTACCAACAGGATATTACAAACATAATCCACAAGCAAGTCAGACATTACAGATTTACTAAACAAGCAAAACAATTAAGTTTGTAAAGCCTTTCCAGAATAATAGTTGTAAAGCCTTAGTTAATTAAACCGTGTCTGTCAAACAAAACAGAATTAAAGGTAAAAATCAGAATTTAAAGGAACTCAAGGTTCTAAGTCTAAAGAGAAAATGTTTATGAGAGAATAATAGTTGTATTGATTATCTGAATAAATTGTCCAGAGGATGGGTTACAAGGCTATATATAGCAATAGAATACAAGATAAGTCTAAATGGATCTTTAAACTAACGAGTCTAGGTGATTAACCCAGCTAATAAGCTTAGAATACAAGAACTCTTGTTTTCTGATAACTTAGGCGCTAGTACTGGTAATAGAATTGCAAACAAAAAAAAAATCACTAACTCAATTGCAACGCATTTACAAGAACCTGACTACCTGAGACAAACAGTTTTAATCCACTAAACATAATTAACAGCAATCTTGCTATGGTCAAATTGTAGCAAATCTTCATATAAGAAAAAGTAAGGTAAAAGAAAATTGGCCTCTGACTCGAGGTAAAAACAAAGAAAAAGAAAAGAATTTAATCAAAGAATTAATACACAGGTAAAAACAAAGAAAAAAAAAGTTAATTAAAAAGAAAAAATGTACAAACTCAGTCACACAGAAATTCAGAAAACTCGTTGTTACAACTTAATGTTTCAGCCGTTAGAACGTAATGTTACAACTTAATGTTTCTACCGTATGGGTAAAGTCAATTTTTAACGGGTAAGGGTAGGGTATGGGTAAAGAAAATTTTAATGGGTATGGGTATGAAAAAAGTTTCTACCGTATCGTACCCTACCCATTGACAGCCCTATCCGTACCTCTAGGAAATATGTTTTGCACAGAAGGCCCTTATCATTCTATTTCACAAATTTTATACTCATAGTCCATAGTCCATACCAGTAAATTTCACAGATGTCCTGAAACAGTTCAAAGAAATTTACAAATAGGTCAGTGGAAGCAAAATCATTTCACAGATCCGTCCCTAAACTAATCGGTTACACCAGAAGGCAGAAAGCAACAGAGGTTTGGTAGTTGGTACTCACGACAACACATAAGCTCAAACAATTCATTTTAGGGGTGGTTTCGAGTCGAGTTATGATCGAGTTAGTATCAACTCGAAATCAAGTCGCTACATTTCGAGTTAGTTCGCGAGTTGATCGTGACACACTTTCGAGTTCACTTGACTTATTCGAAATCAACTCGTGACAACTCGAGTTAACTCGTGACTCGACATTTTTTCTCGAAATTGGATTTAGCTATTATGCAAAACTAATATATTACTGTGTAGTACAATAGTACAGTGCTTATTATTCATTATAAAAGACACCAAAGTTAAACTTAGTTTGAGATATTATATACTGGTATATAAGTGGAAATGTTCGGGAGTAATTTTTGGACCGCTACACTTTGATGTATCTGAGTCGAGATTATTTTTTTAGACTGTATTGATTACTCGAGTTAGTGCCGATCGAGTTGGACCCAACTCGAAATCGCCTCGTTTCATTTCAAGTTGCTCCTAACTCGAGTTATGACAACTCGATTTCCGTTAAATCGAGTTATATCCGAATTTTATTCGAGACGAGTTCGAGTAATTCATGAGTTACGATTTTTTTACCCACCCCTAATTCAGTTCAATGACCCACACTTCAAAGAAGCATTTCTATCAAATGGCTACATATACATTGGAGTATTGGACTAGTCAATGAACAGCAACAGATGGGATACAATACATTATACATGGTTACATACCACAAATAGCTTCAACCGTTGGAGAGGAAGGAACGGAGTGAAGGAGAGAAACTCGACAATCAGCTACCACATGATCCCTAGTGTGAGGGAGAGAAGGTTCTTGCGGGAGAGAGAGAGAGATGTGAATAGAGGTGAAGTGGACATGTATTGTTAGAGGAATGAATGTGGGAGAGAGGGATGAGAGCGAGGGAGAAGAAGAGAAGCAGTGTGAAATGAGAGGAGAAACAATGGGAGAGAGAGAGATATAGAGGAGGATAGAGAGGGGATCTGTCGGAGTTAAGGAGGGATGTCAGAACGGACGCAAAAATGGCGGTGAAAGGTAGAGTGGTGATTTGAAATCCGGGATCTTCTGTGATTATAGAGAGAGAAACAGATTAAACTTACTTGAAACGAGTTAAATAAAAGAAATTGGATTAATTCAAGATTTAATTCCCAGATAAGGCGGAAAGAAATTCCTAGTTAAAATTCTGAAATTTTAGTTTCAGTTTGTTTTATATGAATTTGAGAAACATATATTATTATTATTATTATTATTTAAAATTCAAATTAATCCAAGGCTTTCAAATTTTAAATTTTTAAGTATAAAATTTTACCAATGAATTATTAGATGGTGCAATTATTTAATTTTCGTGAATTTAGTCTTCAAAATTCAAATTAACTCAAGACTTTTCAATTCTTAATGTTCAAGTATTATTTTTTACCGATGAATTAATACACGGTGAAATTAAAAAAATTTTCAAGAATTTACTTCTTAAAAAAGTGCATCCAATTTCACAAACGTTGTTGCTTAAAATTATTCACTTTTCTAAATCCAAATTGTTAGATTTAAAATTTTAAAAAATTTCCACAAAACTATTTATATTATACAATAAATACGTGGTTAGCCAACTAAATACTATTTGACTTTCCTAGTGTGATTTTTATCTTCAACCTAAGGAGTAAATTTGATAGTTCGACCGTGATTTTGTATTTACCATAAATCATATCAAAGGATTGGAAAACAAACAAGAATGGAAAAGATATATATAGAACTAAGCTATCTGACAAAATTATCGTACGTAAGTATAACTTAAATATTGCGTTAACTTAAATCATTTAAAATGCTCGACTTACACTCCATTTAAGCTTAAATATAGATTATTGTGATAAATTGAAGTCGAAACGAATCAAGTATAACTTATATTACTCAACTGATATTTTAAATAACTATTAATTGCACATTATATGAACATTTCATTTCATATAATACAGTTGTTTCACTACCACAGAAACAGGTTTCTGTAACAGGCCATCTGTGACGTTTTAATAAAAAACATCATGGATTGGCAAAGGCAGGCGCGGAAAAAAAACGTCAGACCATTCTGTGACGTTTTTTACAAACAAAAACGTTATAGATTTTCCCTCCAAAAAAAAAAAAAATCTGTCAAACAATCTGTGACGTTTTTTAACAAAAAAACGTCATAAAAGCTCGGGAAATCTGTGACGTTTTTTAAGGTAATAAACGTCACAGAAGGTTTTTTCCTTCTGTAACGTTTTTAAAGATATTAAACGTCATAGAAGGTGATATTTTGAATTTTTTTTTGTCGATTTGCGCGGAGAAAACCCCCTTCCCCTCCCCGTAACCCCAAAAAATTTTTTTAGTACAAACCCTATACCCTCCCACAGCCCCTCTCTCTCTCGATCTCGCCGTCAGCCTCTCGATCTCACCACCATCTCTCCCTCTCGATCTTACCCTCGCCGCCACCCTCACTCGCCGCCACCCTCTTTCTCTCTCAATCTACTCTCGCCGCCACCGTTACTCGCCGAAACCCTAGCCACAGCCACCACTCACGACAGCCACCACTCTCAATCTACTCTCGCCGCCACCGTTTCTCTCTCTCTCTGCCACAGCCACCACTCACGACAGCAAGCCGGCCACTACCTCCTCTCACGCCGACAGTCAGCACTTTTTTTCAAGTACGTAACTCATCTCCTCTCTCTCATTTTGTGCATGAACAGATTTTTGGGTTTAAATTGAAAATGTGCTTGAAATTGAAATGTGGATTGTAAATTGAAAAGTGGATTGAAATTGAAAATGTGCTTGAAATTGAAATGTTGATTGTATAGGGCCGGTGCTGTTTTGGGGCTGATTTTGGGGGTTTGCAATTGATATTGGTTTTAATTATGATATTGGGTTTAATTATGTTGTATGATAATGCATGGTGATATTATTGGCTTATATTGTTGTATGATAATGCATGGTGATATTATTGGTTTATTGAAATTGATGTTTAATTTTTTGGTTAAGATGACTATGTATAGGTGAGGTTATGTCAATTTTTTCTAAAAATTGTAGAATTAGTTAGTTATTAAATGATAATATTATTGGTTTGATTTAAGGTTTAAGGTTTAAAGTTTTATAATCAAATAGTTTAGTAAATATTTATGATATATGTGTATTCAAGTAATGTTTTGGTTTTATTTATAATGAAATGCAGAAAATAGATCCAGTTGGAAAACCATACAAGAAAGAAGATATTACAGATGTCGTGAATGAAGTCATGGCCTTCATGTATGGTAATTTGTTGGGATAATAAATTTGGTTGCATGACTTGTATTTGGTTGAATGACTTGTACGTACGTTAATTGGGATCGTTTTAAATATTATGACTTGTTTTGTTATTTTGATGTGTGTTTGTTAATTCATGTGAGATATATATATGTTTGTTTGTTTGATATAAATGCATGTGATATATATAATGTGAATGGATGTGAAATAATGTGACTGGTACAATATTGGTACCAGTGGTATGGCTAGCAACATGGGCTAGCCACATAAAACAGCATTATATAAAAAAAAAATTCCAGCCTTTTGTGACGTTTTTTATGATAATAAACGTCATAAATTCCAGTCTTTTGTGACGTTTTTTACATTAATAAACGTCATTAAACTTTTTCAGAAAAAAATGGCTTCAAAAGACACCTAGAATGTATGACGTTTTTTATTTAAAAAACGTCACGGATTTGCCCTTCTGTGACGTTTTTTAACGTATTAAACGTCACTGATCATTCCTTTTATGACGTTTTTTTATATATTAAACGTCACAAAACCTCGACCCTTTTATGACGTTTTTTCCAATCTGTAACAGGGTCTTCAGTAACGTTGGTATAAACGTCATAGATCCATTTTATAAAACGTTACAGAAGTGGAAATGTGGCGTAGTGTTTGAATGAGTAATATCGAAATTATATTTTAAACCATATAAAGGGTTCAAATATACATTATTACGATAAAATGACAGCTAATTAATTGTGACAATGTTGAACTGAAGTTCCCAAAAAATTAGCTTTTCTGCACATTATATGCATATTTATTTTTTTGTAACACAATATTTTGAATAAGAAAGTTCAGAATTATATTCTAGACCACATGAAGTACATAAATATAAATTATCGTAATCAATTGACGTCGAATGAATTAAGATTCACTTACATTGCTCGAGTGGAGCTCCAAACAAACTTTATTTATACATTATATGCATATTTAATTATATAGAATGCAATATTTTGAATAAGTTAGATTTGAATTATATTTTAGACCAAATAAAATTTTTAAATATAGATTATTGTGGTCAAATAACGTCGGATGAACAAAGAATTACATAAAATGATTAACTGAAGCTGCAAACAAGCTCCATTTTCATATTATACACACGTTTCTTTATGTATAACTAATTACATTGAATAAGTACGAGAAATTCAATAAGAAAGTCCTTCCTAAGAGGGAAAGTCGAACATAAGCTAACTAACTTAACAGAAGAAAAGAAGAGCAATATGCATTTAGTCCTAATCTACGATCAAAATTACATTCCATAGCATATAAAGAGATTAAATAACGTCTAATGAATCATGAATAGATTAAAATACTAAATGATGCTCTATAGAAGCTTCACACGCATTGTGTGAATATTTCTTTATGTATAACACAATATTTTTAGTAAATTAGATCTGAATTGTATACTTGACCAAATAAAGAGCTTGAATATAGAATATTGTGATAAAATGACGTCTAATGAATCATAAATAGCTTAACATACTAAATTGATGCTCAAGAAAGCTTCATTTGGCCCCTTGCCTAAGTCCTGCTTGTTTCTACTTTCTACTCTTTATCCATTTGCTTTTTCTGAAATTTTTACTCTTCTCCACCAGTACAAGTTTTTACTTTCTACTTTCTTACACCATGTGACCGCTAGTGAACATCCAAAAGCCTCTGGCCCTGGACCCGGCCCTGGCCAAGTGATGTGAAATCAGTGCTAATAAATTTATACCCAATTCTACTCAATATCGGTTGCAAGCGTACAACCTATGTTAAGTATAGTCGGGGTCGAACCCACAGGGACGGTGTTACAACTATTAGTATTATTTAGTTCAATTGATTGGACACGAGGGATACAAATTGTTTTTGGGATTTTTGGTTTAAGGAATACAAAATCAAATTAATTTAAAGAAACAAACTAAACTACAAGTTCAACTATAAGTTAAGAGGTTTTAGGATCTTGATTGTATTTCAACACAACTTAGTCTCCCTCGTTCGTTTCTTGCGAGATCTCTCTACAATCAACTCTCGAGTTCGATTGAACTTTATCTAATTCGGTTTGTCATTTAATTCTATGTGAATTCTTTAATCTTTCCTAAGTACCTAAACTTCACCTCTCGGTCCTTGATTTAAGTGCTCAAGTCAAATATAAATCATTCCTAAACAACCCTAAGTCTTCTCTCTCGGTACTAACTAAGGACGGTTCAGTTCTACTTGTGATTCCTAGGGTATTTACCAACTCCTTTCGGTCCATAGGTAAAAGAGGAAACTTCTCTTTCGAGACTAACCTACAACCCTACTTGTTTGCAATAACCGATATCAATTAATTCAAGCATGACCCAAACTAGATTAGGCCTTTATCTAATCAGGTACTTAAAGTAATCAAGCAATTAAGGCAACCAATTAGAAATAAGCACAGCACAAGTAGAAAGCATAGAAGTCAATAATAAACCTAAACTACATAAAAGTATTCATCTAAGCCATGAATCCATACAACCAAAGCCCTAAAGTATCTAATGAAGGATTAAATCAAGCATTATAATCGTATCAAATAATAAACAAGCCATAAAGAATGATACAACCAAAGAAAACTTGAATCTGGCTTGAGAATTATTGTCGAAATTCCTTCTGTCGTGGTCCACAGAAGTCTCTGCGGACCCCGGCTGCGGCCCTGTCCTCGCCTTCGCCTCCAAACTTAAGAGAACTTGTGTCTAATCTGGTTCCTCTCTTCTCTCTTAAGTTCCAGGGGTTTATATAGACAACCCTTGGTGGTTTCTTTCAGTTTTGGTCGTCCAAAAGATGGAAAATAAAGTTCCAAAACCGTCCTCCAAAAATAACTGCTGAAAAACTGCATTCCAGAATTATCTCTGCGGTCCACAGAGACAGCTCTGTGGTCCGCAACGCTTCAGAGGTGATTTGTCTGTGGCTCTTCTCTGTGGTCCCAAGAGATGACTCTGTGGTCCACAACGCTTCAGAGGTGATTTGTCTGTGGCTCTTCTCTGTGGTCCCAAGAAATGACTCTGTGGTCCCCAGAAATGATGCTGAAAGTTGTATGAATTTCTCCTCTTGACAAATTTCACCGTTGTCGTAAAGGGATCAATGCTTAACCTGAAATAATAGCCTAGGACTTCAGTAGTATCTTATCCTAAGAAAACACTAGAAAATTAATAACAAAATAGAAATTTAAAGTATAAAACCGGACCGATTTGGTACAATTACCAAGGTACGAAATCGTGTCATCACCAAGCCCTTCTGAAACAAAGGGCCGGCCCGTCCTCTCTAAGCCCTTAAGAAGGGCCAGGGCTTAAAGAGGCCAGGCTTAGGAAGGGCCAGGCCACAATCTCAACTGAAGAGAGGCCTAGAGAGGCCAGGCTTTGGAAGGGCCAGGGCCCAGAGAGGCCAGGCTTACAAAGGGCCAGGGCCTAGAGAGGCCAAGCTTATAAAGAATAAGACACAATCTCAACTCAAGAGTACACCCTATCCCCGAACCCCGAACCCCGAACCCCATACAAATATAAAAATAAGCATAAACACAACAAACCATACAATACTGCATACCATCATACAAATATAAAAAAATATAACATATAATACGACAACATAAAATACTACATTTATCGAAGATGAACAACATTTTGAGCTGACGGATGATTTTCAAAACCAGGTGGAACTATTGGTATATAAGTGAACCACATTCCTTGAAGATCAATACCTCGATTTCTCTCTACCATATCTGTAAAAAACTTTGGCCCTCTAATATAAAATTGATTTTCTTCTAGTTTTTTGACTTTAAAAGTTTTTCTTGGGTGATGAAGCAACAATAATGAAAGTAAACCACTTTCAGTGGTCTGTTGAGCTCCTAGGAGAATAATTCCGGAAGACACACATCGTGATTTAGGATCCATTAATAACACCTAAAATAAAATAAAATTAAATTAAAGAGAATGAAAAAATGTTACCTCAAATTAAATAAAATTAGATTATATAAAAAAGGTAAGATAACGTTACCTGTTATGATGAGAACTTCTAAAAACTTATTTTGAGCAAAGAAGAAATGATGAGAAGAGAATGAATTTTGAGGATTTATATAGAACGGAAAGCAAAAATTATAATGGTGGATCAACACTCAATTTATCATTAGTATCAGATTCTTATAATTCGATACTAATTTAAAAAAAAATATAAACTTCGCTGAAAAGTAGGTAAAAATTGGCTCATTCTAGTATCGGAATCTGAGATTAATAAGCTGCATATTTTTTGCATCTAATGGACAGATGCAATAATTAGTCTAGTTACATCAGTGAATCCTATGCAGTAGCACATGTTAGTTAAATCGGTGTTTTTAATGCAATTAGTTATGTTATTTACATAGATTTAGTCGATGCATAAGCTGCAGATTTGTTGCATCTACTGGGGGTGATGCAAGAAGAACGAGTGAGAATGATTACATCAATTTATCTCATGCAATTAGATATATTATTTTCATTGCCGCAGCTGATGCAAGAGCATATATATTAACTGCATCTATTGGAAGGAAGCAAATATTCAATTAGTTACATCAGTAAATCCGATGCAGGTAAACGAAAATAGTTACATCTGCGTTTCCAATACAACTGGCGATTATTTACATCAACAAGCTGATGCAGACAAATACATGCCGATGCAACATGCTAAAAAACTAAATGTGGATGCAAATAATTTTTTTTTGGTTGATGCAACAAATTTTTTTTGCTGTAAATCATAAATCCTGTGCAGATACCACAATTTCTTGTAGTGAAGTTAGCACAAAATACTCCTATATTTGTAATTTGTTTCTAATTAACAACACTTGATATCTTTGCACATCGTGTGTTGCGTGTTTATCTTCGCTTAAAAACAATTTAACTTTAAAACAACTAATTGCTTAAACCTTTTGAAATTCATTTCAACCTTCGAAACAGCTAAGGAGCTATCCTAATTAACATTTCAACTAATTGATTAATTAGAATAATAATACTCTTGTTTGATGGTCGTGTAAGCATACATCCATACCTATCCTATGACATTTCATAGCATTCAAATATTCGCATAATAAGCATATCTCAAAATCCCCAAATATTGTTGTGGGTTTGTATTTCCCCCGCTTGCATTAGTTTCGCCACATCTCAATTTTTCTTCCCTGAAGACATGGTGTGGCCTTTATACTCCTCTCTGGACGCAAGAACTGATATTATACGTCATTTATTATAATTTGATATATACATTTGTGGTCCTTTCAGATTTTGGACGCATGCTCCACCATAACTATTTATTATAATATGATATTTCCTTGCATCATCTTAGGAAAAGTTGTCTAATTAATATTTTATTGGTCAAATTCATTATTTTTGATATCTTAGGTTTAAAAATAAATCTGAATTCCGCACTATCACAGTGATACCTATTAACTAGGTTTAATGAATGACTTTGCACGTTTTGTGTTAAGTTTGTTTCTAATGTGGTTAAAATTAAATAGATATTTCAATATGAAGTTGTAGATCACAATAACATGAGTTGGTCAATGCAATTGGAATCACACATTATTTGAAAGTTTAACTGTTGCAAAGCTATTATTAGAAACTAAAAATTTGACTTGTTATAAATCCCTAGCTTGTTGCGGTCAGTCATACGGTCTACAATTCATTAAAAAAAGATGAAAATTTCTTTTCTGACCTCAATTCTTCTAATCGTTGTTGTCATGCAATCCTCTAGTATACTTTCTTTTTAACTTGTTTATAGTTTCTTGCTTTTTTATTACTCTTTAATTATTTTGCACCATAATGTAAATATAATTTAGGAAGAATTTACTGTAGTTTAATTAGACGGAGGTAACCTATAACAATTCCTCCTATAGAAGCTAATAGTTTTTGGGGTAAGAAAATAATAACATTAGGGTCAAGAAAAATAACAGGTCAGTAATGCCAATTTATGTACCTTAGATTTATGTGTACTCTTGTAACTCACTCAAACCAGATTAGTGCGTATTATAACTCAAACCAGCTTTTATTTTTTTATCGATGATTTAACTAATTGCACGTCGTTTTGTTTTCTCTTGGTTTAGTGGGTATTGTCTCATCAACTATGATTAATTATGGCTTTATGTTATATATATGTAGGAGCAATAGGTGGTCCTGATCCACTCAAAAACTACTGCTCTGGATTTAACCATGAATTCTCTAATAAAAAATGCTATTGGAAGGACTGCCGCGATTACTGTAAAGGGCGAGTCTCCGGGGACTTCCTTAGCCGATGCAACAATAATAGATGCGAATGCCACATTGTCTGTCCTAGATTCGGTTGATGACAGCCGTCCCCCAAGATCAGGCCTGTTCAGGCCAACCTAAGCATATGTGCTACAATATTGAAGCCAGTGCATCCGGCCTACTATAAATATAACTTTTATTATACGTTGTTGGTAATAATGATATGTTGTTTTTGTTATAATGTAATCTATACTAGATTAGTGAATCGAGCTTCGCTCGATAGTGTACGTCATGGAATGTTAATCATGTCTAATGTTTTATCATAATTAATATAGTTGAAATAAAATTTTAATAAATATCTAGATTATTAATCAATATCTAATATTTTCTATTAGTCTGATTATGAATATTTACAATCAATGTCGCTATGCATTGAATTGTCTAATCTGTTTATATAATATATGAATATTGAATTTTTTTTATTCAAAAGTCATTCTTCTTTTTTCCAGCAGTACAATTTATTTATGTTATTATTGATGAGACATAATTTTAATTTGGAGTGAACGTACGGTTCATCAGGGATTTTGTTTTTATATTAATTTATGCACAAAAAAATGAAATAAAAGAAGTAAATTGAATTCAACTTATACAAATATCATATATTTGATAATAATCAGGGATTAACAATTAAGTTAATAAATGGAAAAAAAAACAAAAATTGTGTGTAGGTAATAATACCCTAATATAAACCAAAAAACACCGCAAGCGTATGGTAATCGTTGAACAATGGTTAGGGGTCGAACCACAGGGACGGTGAAACAAGTACTGGTCTTACACTTTCACAAAGTCTAGATTTAACAATTCAAGTCGGATTTTCAAACAATCAAGACAAACAATTGAAATGAACTAAAGATAAACTAAACAATCCATTAGTCTGACCGCCGGGGCGGTTCTCTGCTACCATGATAAATACTCCTTTGTCGTTTTATAGCACTTCTTGGCATCAATGATTTCATATTAGAAAAATAATAGGCATATGCAATTACTTTCGTAAGTTTAGTATTTAATATTTTTCTCATTAGAATCAGCCAATCAGGAATTTGTGCAAGTAATTCGTTGGAGCACTCTGAATATATTATTTTACAAAATACCTACAATTGTTTAATCTATCTTGTTATTGGCAATGACAACAAATTAAATCTCCTTCTAACCAATACCTACAATTGTTGAACTTTGTTTAACTACAAGTGTTACTAGCTTACCAAACACTTGTTCCATCGTACTAGTGCTTACTGCTAAAGCTTACGCTAGCTAGTACAAGTCTTTAATTATCCGTCTGACAAATCGACTGTGTTACACAGAGCAACATCAATGCCTTATACACCCGTGATTTTTTTTAATGATAATTAGCATATTTAAATTAATGATAACAATAACAAAGAAAACTATTTAATAATAATAATAGTTATAATTTACAGTCGCTACAAGGGTTAAGAAACAAAAAATAAATTATGTTCACTAGAAGTCGAACCTGGCCATGCATCATTGTCAACCAGCAACTTTGCCACTATGCCACAAGCACATTTCTAATGTATAGGGTAACTTGGGCCCAGATTAGAATCACATTTTTTTAACACCGTATTTCATTTCATTTCATTAGTAATTTTTGGATCAAAATATATAGATTTGATGTCATTTGATCGAAATTTCTATATTATTAGACCTAACGAAATCTTGAAAAATCAATTCTAATCAAATGAAATCCCACACAAAAACTATTTTGATCAAAGTCTTAGTTTCACTCCAACCAAACCAATTGACAGAACCAACAAAGCGCTTATGGGTTATGGAGCTTTTGATGTGCGTCTCATGCACAGTTTTGAGGCACTGTAATTAGCTGTCCAAGTGGCAGGACCTGCTGGGTCTGACTGGTGGATCGTCAGTTGTGGTTGATTGAATTATTAGTGCCACTGGAGTAGGGCCGTCAAACGTGCAAAATGGAACGGAAATACTCACTTTCGTTTATGTTCCGTAATTTTACACGGTAGACAATTTATTTCCGCTTAACGTTCCATATTTTTTGCGTAAATAAAATCTCTTATGTTTATGTTCCGTATATCTTGAACGGAATAACGTTAGTAGCGTTACAAAAAATTTTACACAGATGTAGCCAGATCCGAACTTCCAAAACTCATTCCAAAAACAAAATAAAATAAAATAAATCAACCAACATTAACTTAGCATAATAATTTCTGAGTTCACAACACAAATCACAAATCCAAGTCTCACAACTCACAACTGGTAACCAAAAAAAAAAAAATCATGGTACCAAACGTACCAAACTGGTACCAAGCATATTGTCTCAAAACAGAAATTAACACAAAAACATAGTTAATTAAAGTTGTGATCAGGTGCTCAACAAAACATAGTTAATCAAAATCTGATTTGTAATTAAAAATAGAAATTATCACAGAAACCAAACAGAATAAAAAACCTGAGACAGTCAAAATTTTACATTTTACGACCACTAATGAACCCATAAATATTTCTCCATACAAAGACCAAAAAAGAGCACGAAATAAAACATTTGAACTTTCTTATGACCAAGTTCACCATCATACTGGTATGCATTGAACTTGATTTTGCAATTAATTTTAAACAGCAAACCAGTAAATTTCTTTTACCAGTATGATGTATGAAGCTTTCTCCCTGAAGAGGCGATCTCCCTGATCTCTTGAAAGCTTTCTCCCTGAAGAGGCACATACCTTATTCTTCTATTCAAATTAAAACTGATTGTAAAAGCTTTCTCCCTCTTCGCATCTCAGCCATGGGGCTTCAATTGAAATGTGAACTCATACCTCAAGCTCGTTATCTCTCTCTTCCTCTGAAATCTCCGCTAAAATCTACACGAATCAAAAAACAAAGAACGAAACTAGAGTCAATCAGGTGAAATCGATGAGAGAATATATCAGGATCTGGATTTGATCTTGTTTGAGGAGAAATTGAAGAGAAGAGAAGTACTTGAGGAAGGGTTTCTCTTCATAGACCCGAGGAGGGGGTTCCAGTGGAGTAGAGAGAGGTCGAACCTCAGCCACCCGTTTCAACCTCTTGGCCGCTGGGCGCCGGAGGAGATAAATTTTGAAAGTTGAAGAAGCATCGAGAGAGAAAAGAGAGAGAGGCATACGCAGCGCTTCTAGGGTTACCCACGCGTGAACTCACCTCTATGTCTTCGCCTCAGAAAGAATTGTGGGCTTCAGAATTTTTGATGGGCCGACGGAACAACGTTTCAACGCGGAACGGAACAAGTCAATTTCGTTTACGTACCGTTTATACCAACGAAATCAATTTCGGTTCCGTTTCTGTTCCGCTGAGATTAACGCAACAGAAAATCGTTCCATTTCCATTTCATACCGGACGGAACGGAACGGAAACGTTTGAAACGGCGGAATATTGACAGCCCTACACTGGAGAGGTTGACCCAATACTTAAAACCCCATCAGTTCACTCTTTCCTTTTTGATGAAAAATTGTTGGATTCAAAATATTATCTTTTGAAAGAAGGCCTTTTGAAGTTTAATGATGTGTACTAGTCAATAGTCAGACTAGTCTGTATTAAGATTTTTGGACCCGCAAAGTCATGTTACTTTCCTCCAAACCCAAAATCTGAGAAATGTAATACTCTTGCTAGTGTAGTATTCGACGATGAAATTGTTTATCAGCATTTACAGAAAGTATGACACAAACACATACCGGAAACAAGCATGACACATACACGGTATCTGATCGACTTCGAGCACTGTCATGCATGCTATTTAATCAAAATACAAGCATGACACAAAAACACACAGGAAACAGCTACAAAAATTGACAAACAATGGATACAAGTTCAACACAGTAATTAAGAATTCAAAAAAACACAGAGAAAATATTTTTTCTCGGTTATTATACATGAAATTATCCACGTTATTTCTAAATATAGTTAAACTGATTTTCTTTATTTTTTGAAACTGATTGTTACACCTTTCTCTTTTCTCTGTTTTCACACACAAAGAACCAACATGACTATTTTTGAGAAGGAAAACCTAACTGAAAGGAATAGTATATTGGTTAGTCCTTGCTTTATAAATATCAGTTTGTGACAATATGACATAGGGTTCTGATTAGATACTTGATTATCATCAAGTATACAAGATCGTGGCAATCCTAGTAAAATACTGTCCATTGTTTCAGAAATTATTAATAAAAGTGGCTTCCATAGCTAAACCAATGGTTAATTATATTCACTATACTTGGATCATTTTTTGTTAGGTGTGGCTTTTACTAGAACTTTTCGATGCCAGTTTGTTTGATTCCAAAAATATGTCCTACTGTGGAAGGTGTGTCATATCATATGACTCTGTTTTCGTGATAATGAATTATGTACTTGCTATAGGAGTATAGGACTATAGCAGGATCGACGCAATCACCCAATCCGACTCCATCAGCTTTAATTGATATAAATATTTCTCTGCCTTTTTTTTAAAGCAACCGAGATGTGGCTTTATGACTTCTCCAAACGTTGCAATGTGGCAGCTTGCCAGCTTCTGATTATTTATTATTATTATTATTATTATTATTTTTGGTGTTTGAAGCCCATAGGCAAACATTCATTGATCCGAAATTGAGTACAGTACAGTTACATCAGTTAAGAAAAAAAAAAAAAAAAAGGTAGGAAAAGTGTAACTGTGTAACTGGTATATGAAACATTGTGACCTCTAGCATAATTAGCCAATTACTGGTACATCAATTAATGAATTGATTGTAAAACCATGGTAAAACCGTTGTGAGTCTGTTATGACTAGCTAGTTTAAATAACTTTTCAAATTGAGTTCTCATAAATTTTAGTGCAAATACGTAAAATGGCCCAAGAATTATGCTAGACCAACTATGTTTTGCAAACGAACATTTACAATATGGCCCTGATCACAATGATTTTTACTCGGATTTCATTTCATTTCATTTCATTTGAATTGATTTCGTAGGATTTTATAGAATTTTGTTAGACCTAATTCAATGTTTTTAATTTCCTACCGGACATCAAACCGGTGACAGAAAGGGTAAGGGGTATTTCTGGTTTTACTGGTTGTACCGGTTTTAAAAACCGGATAACATGACAACTATTTTTATCTAAGATAACAAATATCATAAATATTTATATAATAAATAAATTAATGGAACATAAAAATACTCATTAAATATAAATTTTTTTGTGTATATCAATAAAATTTTATAAATTATAGTTTATATTTAAGTTGTCTTTTCTTGTTTAATTTAGTTACTAAGCAAATCTAAAGAAAAATAAAACTGAAAGGGTACAATTTATAAAAAAGGACTAAATTGAAAAACATACCCTCACCCACGTGACCAACCTATGCAGCTATATTTTTCCTCGATATTTGTTAAAGAGAGACTTTGTTTCTATGTCTGCACATGGGGAAAGAAAAAACCGGAACAGAGTTTTTCCCAAAATTTCGGTATTTCACCGGTATTTTCCGGTACAGTCTGACAACGGCATTAGAGTATTTTCATACCGGATCAGGATCCGGTAGTCGGTATTACCTGAAATTTCCGGTATCCGGTCCGGTATTGAAAACACTGACCTAATTATATAGAAATTCCAACCAAATGACATCAAATCTGCTCATTGTGATCAAGAATTTTCCAATGAAATGAAATGAATTGAAATCCCACGTTAAAAAAAGGGAATTGGCCTATATGTACACGAATACGTAGGCAACATATATATACCATCCAGCCTACGTACAAGTTTATATTTTCATATACAACCTTCGGAGTAAATTTGACAGTTCTGCGAGAACCAGTATCTATACTCATCACCTTCAGTTCAACTGTGATTTCAGGTTTACCACAAATCATGTTAAAGAACTGCCGAAGAAAAAGGCAAGATCGAACAAAATTGTAAAAATCAGCTATATCTACTGTCTTATTAAAAGTTCAATACATGGTCTTACCAAGTTAACACATACTGCTCGAAAAATTCCATTCATTTATAAGAACAAAATGATAATTTTAGGAGTGACCGATTGTTTTTTTTTTTTTTTCCAGAAAAAAGAAATCAGTTAGGACAAAAAATTGTTTATTTCAATGTTCAATATGAATTCACCTACAAATGTGTTCAAAGTTATTTCTCATTATTGTAGAAATATTTTATTATATATTAGCTATGATATATTAATTTGAATGAGTTCATCTTATAATCTTGATTAAGTTCATATTAAGTTAAAAAATAAAAAAATTATGATAATGCATCTAAAGCAAATTTGAATAAAATCAATTATTTGGATACAACATTTGAATTTTTTGGTGAAGTTGTAGTATTCGGTGGGAAAAAAGTTTGCAATATATATTGAACCTTTTTTTTTTATAAATAAATTAAAGTATATTTTGCAAATTAAAGAAAAGATTATTTAGAGATTCTTATAATAATGAGAACCAGCTCTTGATCTAGTGACAAAGAGCAATACACCTTGAGTGAAAGGTCGCATGTTCGAAATCCGATGGGAGTCTTTCGTAGACATTTAATTTAAAAATAAGTTGGGAGACTTTGACCCCAATTTATCTTTTTTAAAAAAAAGAGATTCTTATAATCCTTAATAATATGGTACGCTACGTGCACTTTATTAAACCATTTTTGTTCAACCGATATCAACAGTTCAACTAGCTGCGGCAAATGTTAAATAAAGCGATAATTATATTATGATTATTTTCGGAATTATGCAAAATCTGTTGGAAAATGCATTAAATCTCATATATGGTGTATGGATACGAGAAATATTGTTGCATGCAGCATGCCATAGAATTGTGTATTTGTATTTTTTTTCTTTTTAATTTACAGAACAAAGTCCTAGGCATGCTAATTCGAGTGGCCACTGTCAAACTTTCCAAAAAAAAAAAAAAAAAAACTTTCAACCACGCAACTTAAAAAAATGAAGTGCAGAGCCGAGGCAACAGAGAACCGCTTTAAATTTTTAAACTGAGTAAAATTCCAGTACATCGAGACACAGGTTCATTAAACACAATACGCGACAGGTGGGGGATGATAAAGTAACACTCAGGGTGCCGGTGCGATCTTAAAAGCTCAGTACCTCTCCTCCTTCAAAAGCAATCCGAAGTGGGGCTGTGTTTACATACCTAGGGATCGAGAAGAAAACAATGATGTGGCGGATCAGCTTTCTAAGTTAGCTAGATTAATTAAGATTAGTTCGATAGGTTAATTTTACATTTTCTATGTTTAATTTGTTTTCCAAAGCTATCGGCCTATCCAGTGGTGAAGCTAGGAATTTATGTCAGCAGGGTCCATAATTTTTTTTCTTAAAAATATGAAGAAATAATGTATAATATAAACATAGTATAACAACAATTTTTCAAATAAACGATTCTAAAACAATATAATATAAAAAATTATGAAAAATTAAATACATCTATAATAACAACACACAATTAAAAAACTTAATTCAAGATAATAAAAAATACTACCCTCAAAAAAAGATAATAAAAAATACTATAATTTTCTACGAATTTTCATTTTCTAATAATTTTCCATAATAGATTCATTAGGAATCTATTTGAACACCTCTCTACAACAATCATTCATCCAAACATCTCTTATTTTGTTCTAAATTTTGTTTTAATAAGTTTCATTGCAAAGGAAGAAGACAATTTGCTAGGAACAAATGTGATCTAATAATCATTATGTGATTCAAATCAAACGAAACCTGCCTCACCTGAGTCCTTCAAATTTTTGAGATGGGTCCATATCTCCTTTTATTTATTTTTATTAATAAATTATTGTATATTGATGAAGGAATTTAATCCTAGGTCAAATAAAATAAAACCTATGAATTACCTCACTAGACGTTCGAGTAAAGCAAAGGTGTCGAACCCACAGGGACGGTTAAACTGAATACCGGACTTAGACTTTCTTAAAAGCTAGAGGATGAATTTTTGTGTTTTTAGAAATTTAAAAGGTAATAATAATAGTAATAGAAAAATAGGCAATTAAACAAGTAATAAATAATAAAATATTTTTGGGATTATTTTTTATGTTTTCGAGACTCAAACAGATGCAATAAAATGTCCTAGGGATAAGTGTTCAATTAGTTTAGCTTTAAGACAACTCCATCACGATTTTCATCGGGACAGAGAGTCATTTCGGGGCGAAACAGAACCATTTCGGTGCGAAATGGGTTCTGTCCAGCACCAAAATTTGCCTTAAACCTATTGTTTCGACTTGACAATTTTACAAGATATTTTGCGAAGGTTACTAAGCGACCAGACCCTAACCCTAACCTCAACTTTCGCTTCTTAGTTCTGGTTTGGATTTGATGTCGGGTTTTACCACAAAAACAACTAATCCTATACTTACGTATTAAAACTAGTTTGTTTAGGAATACTTGAAGGAATTTCTAGAGATATTTAAGGTCCTGTCGGTGCAATAAAAGTTAGATCTTTCGATCGTTAACTAACCAACCCTTTCGAGTTTTGGTTTATCTCAAGTGCTTTAATCTATTAATTATTTAGTCGAGTTATATCTTATCAACGCTGCGCATCATCAATAAGCTAACTTTCAAGCAAACAATCAAATCAACCAAGCAAGTCATAATTCTCAAACAAGTAAATCGCAAAATATCAAAATATAATCATCAAGTCATAACAACATACTAAACTAATCTACTAACTACCCTAAGACATCATGAAAACTACTCACTAATATCCATAATAGAAATAACAACAAGTATCATGCAAATAATAAAGATACAAGCCATAAAATAACGAAATAAGAGCATATAAGAGTAAACCGAAGAATCCCAATGCTAATACTTGCTATCTCTGGCCTAGGAATCGACGTGGATCTGTGTGCTGCTGCTGCTTCCTCCAAAAAGGCCAAGAACTCCCCAAGAAATCAATGGAAAACCCTAAAACGCTAAGTAAGGAAGGTGGAAAATGAGTATGGAAGGTCGAATCCGTGCTCAGGAGGTCAGGGACGCATATATCTACCCACAGGAGGCGGCTAGGGCAAGGAGAGGCGGTATTCTTCTTTCCTTCTTCGAAAAATACCATTTTCGCTCTTTCCAGAAATGGATTTCGGACCGAAATGGAATCATTTCGCACCGAAATGCCACTCCGAAATAGCTAGATGGGCTGAGAATCAGGCCCACGCTGGAGATATGGCTCGTGCTGGGCTCCTGTGGTCTCAAGGCACGTGTGTGTGGGCCAGGAATGAGTCATCTGGCTGAGAAAGTGGTCCATCCTTCACAAAAGTCGCGTCTCGTCTCCAATTTCCTTGGAATTCTACAAAATAAAACAAGAAGCACGGCGGCAGCAATATCCTGGAAAATATAGCAATTTATGAGACAATTTATAGTGGTTTGATCAATAATTAAGGGCTAAGTACGGTCAAAATACGTATAAAAATAAGAGACATCATATATCTCATGGAAATTTTTTTTTTTTGAGGTGGGTCCTTGGACCCACCAAAATACACATAGCTTCGCCGCTGGGCCTATCGCCTTGTAACTGTTTGTTTTCCAAATCTTCTTATTAATGAATCAATGAATTTCTACCCAAAGACTCCAATGACAAAAATTATAATTATAAATATATAAAGATGGGACATCGTGATTTGCACGTAGGGCACTATGGTTAGCACAGTGCCCTGGATTTTCTGTGACATTTGATCTTTTGTGGCAAAAATTGTATTTCGGATTTTCTGTGACAGTTTTCATATCATATTTAAATAGTATTCTCAATTTTTTATATAGCGTAAAATAAATCGCACAACGCGCGAGATTCGCTCTACATATTAGTCACATGGATTTTCTGTGGGCACTCACGGGAATCCAAAGCTGTATGATCGGCTCGAAAACCAAGTCAAAACAAGTCCTTAGAATCACCGATGTAAATCGTTTGCAGTGATAGCTTAAGGGTCGAATCTACAGGGACGGACTGTTCAAGCTCTAGGACTTAACTAATTCTAATTGGTCTGATTTGGCGAAAATAAGTCGGTGGTAAAAATAATGGTTGAAAGTATCTTTTTGGGGTTTTTTCGATAATAATTGAAACTAAAACAATTAAACTAAGCAATCAATAAAGAATAACAATTCTAAACAGTAACAAACAGGGTTTAAAATACGAAATTCAACAATTGGGAAAAGTTAGGGTCAATTGCTACGGGTTCCTACTCCTGGCCGTGTTTGGACGGGTCCAACTGAATTCAGACGGATCTGACAGAACACGCCGCTAGTGCAAATTACTTAGTTAAACGTTCTACCTGACATGCAGGTTCTCGAATTGGTCCAGGGCTTACAGCGCTAACTCTCGTTCTTGGCTTAAACAACTGGGTTCAACTCTTCAAACCTCCTAAAAAACCTAAGTTTCAACTCTCGTTCCATGGCTTAGGTTTTCTAGGTTTGACTGTCTTACCGTAAGGACAACCTTCTTCTCTCGATCTCAGGTAGAGACACGTCTCTCGACTAAGTCCCGGGTTCACCTCTCGGCTACTGCCAATCCTAAAGCAAGTGATTGTAAAAAGGCTTAGAGTTCCGGTTCTTGCTCCCTATCAAACTAGACTTGGCCACGTCTATTGGGTATAAATCATCGATCAAAGCAATTCACAATCAACAAGATTTAACAAGCAAAACAAGAAAGCCAAAGCAAATCAAATAAAACGTCAACAAGAGTAAAAATCACATAGCTACCAAGTATCGGTTCCCTACAATTGCCCCTAAACTAGTAACTACTCACACAACGTCATAAAACAAGCATAAATCATCAAGTATACTGTATCAAACAACATCTCAAACCAAAATATAGAGATTACAACAATATATGAAGCAGATCTATAGCAAAATAATTCCTGCGGGGGTCGACAGGATCCTGGCGGGGTTCGACAGAAACGCCCGGCAGCTGCTGCTCTCCAAAGTTGCTCCAAATCTTGACCTAATTGTGAAAAGTTCTTTTCTCTCTCTTCCTAGGCGCCTAATCAAGCCAAGGACGCGTCCTGGCCGCCAGCTAGCAAGTTTCCAAAGTTGTTCTGGCTTCCTAGGCAAGAATCTGGCTTCCAAATCTGCTCTCTGTCTCGTTTCTGTCGGGTCCGACCAAATCCTGTCGGGTCCGTCTGAATCCTGACAGAAGCTGTTTTTCTTCGTTTTCGAGCCCAAATTGGCGCCAAATGCTCCAAAAACCTGCAAAACACAAAGGACAACAGCAATACCTCTATTCTAACATAGAAATAACATAAAACAAACTAAAAACACAACTTTTTTATTGGAATTGGGGCCTAAATGGGGTTGAAATGTGTGCATGAAACCCCCCGATCAAATCCTCCCAAACTTAAAATTTGCTTGTCCCTAAGCAACAGTTAGAACCAAAGAGAAGGATTTAGGACCAAATTACAATTGAAAAGTTGTTTCACTACAAGTTAAGAGAAATCTTTAGGGAAGTTAAAGTCGTGCCTTTGAGAGTTTTTGAAGTCGGAAATGACAAAGCAATTTCAAAACAAGACAATTCAATTTCAGGTTGAGCTAATCCATTTGTGAACAATCCTAGAGTCAAACTTGAGCTGTCGATCAGGAATCGTTTGCCTAACTAATAGGTCGGTTAATCTTTCAAAGAGCTTCAATCGATTTCAAGTCAGGTAGAAACGGGATTGAACCCCCTCAACTCAAATGACTTGAACTAACCCTAAGTCGTGAACCACATGTTTAGATATTTCGAACCACTTCAAACAAAAATAAATTAAAATTTAGATATTATGTTGCGGCGATTCATCGCTTAGGGTTTTACGCTATTGGGACTTGTGTTGAGCTACCAGCACATGACGCACTGGGGAGGTCGGACCGGTTTTTACGCCTTACCGCTACAGTCCATTTGTGGAAATATTACGCCTTACCGCCACCACCCTCCAATATTTGTGGAATTTTCAATTGGAATTTCAAGTCCCTTCGCACCCTCATGTTCGCAACAGGAATTATTAGTTTTTTTTTTTATAAATAAATGCAAAATAACTTAAAAAAGTGGTTCGACTATTCTAAACATGCAAGACACAACTTACGGTTAGACAAACCTTTGAGTTGAAAGAATGATCTTAGACAAATGGTGGTTGCCCTTTGCCGGCTCTAACCAACGAATGCAACTAAACCCTTATCAAATTAACCACCCCATTAGTTAGAAAAACGATTCTCGAAAAACTACTCTCCTTTTCGCCAAGAAGTTGAAGCTTTGGATTTCTCAAATTCATTTTCAAAACAAGATTTTTGCAACGCATTTTCCAAGTCCAAATTCTCTCAAAAACCAAACTTAAACCATCTCCCAAATCAATCCCTCAACCTTCCTAAATGCAAACTTACATGAATTTATAATGCAAACAAGTTTCCTACATGCAATGCAACTCAGGACCAGACTTCAGACGGACCCGACTGAAAACAGACGGATCCGACCAAATAGGTCCAGAGGCTAAACTAACTAAATGCCATGATGCAAACCTAGATACAAGTGAACTTTCCCAATTTTCTCAATTTTCCTTCCCCAAACTTGCTCGATGGCAGTGCAAAAACTAAAAAAAAATCAAGTTTAAAGGAAAGTAAAAAGAAAAAGTCAAGAAAAACTCACAAGAAAGTCGTGGTGCTCGTGGTGGGGGCGTCTAGTATGCTGGATCATCCGGCTTCGGCCCGTAGTGGGGGAAAAGCCAGTCGTACATCTCATTCACCTTGGTCCTCGCCGCCTCGTCTTCCTTCTCCTTCTCCAGTAAGTAGTTGATGTCGCGCCTTGCTGCGGCTTGCTCCCGCTCGATGTTATCCACCTTGTCGCTTATGCGCCTCCCGAGCTCCAGGGACTCATTGGAAAGTCGCGCTATCTCCTGCATGTTAGCAACAAAAGTAGAATAATCGAACTCTTGTGGTACCTGATGACGCCGAGGCCCAGAGCTCGAAGAAGCGAAGGGGTTGACTGGTGGTGGCACTTGTTGCTGAGGAGCATCAGGTCTCGCCGCTCCTCCTGCCGTGGGCATGAGCCAAGTCTCCTCATCCCTTAATGAGAACCGCCAAGAGAGGGGCAGCGGTAGAGGCTCGCGCACATGATTTCTCCATCCCCAAGGTCCTTCGTCCGGACCAACCAGAAACTCGATGGCTTTTAGGTAGGGTGCATCCATCAAGCTAGGCGCTGTGGCCTCCGTCAATCTCTCAAGCCTCGTCGGGTCTATCCCCTTTAATTCGGCGAGGCACGTGATGTACCCCCCAAGTGTGATCTGGCCTTCTCCGGTCCTTCTTGACTTAGCCACTTTTTCCCAATATTTGATCATCATCACCGCAAGATCAAGTGGCTTGTAGAGATTGCCAAAAGCCATTCTAGACATCACCATCAACTCTTCTTTTCTCATTTTTGCAGCCGACTCACCTCTTGCAAAAATCGTGTGACCCAACCCTCTCTGGATCATGCGAAAGACGGGGTGCTGTATGAACCTACCCCTTGGTTGCTCGGCGGGCTTCTCATCAATTCCAGTCAACAACCTCCAAAGGTCATCATCAATTCCAGTGCAACTAAGGCGAGAAACTGCTGGCTCTCTTCACGCTTCTTGCGCAATCTCGTGTTGTACTCCTGCTCGCTGAAAGGTTGGATTGTCTTTTTCCTTCTTTCGGCCAGTGCGCACACCTACAATTTGAGAAAAACGAAAGAAAAGTGAAAAGAGAACAAATTAAACCAGATAGAAAAATAATAAATCCTAAAACTTGGTCACCGTCCCCGGCAACGGCGCCATTTTTTTGATCGGCTCGAAAACCAAGTCAAAACAAGTCCTTAGAATCACCGATGTAAATCGTTTGCAGTGATAGCTTAAGGGTCGAATCTACAGGGACGGACTGTTCAAGCTCTAGGACTTAACTAATTCTAATTGGTCTGATTTGGCGAAAATAAGTCGGTGGTAAAAATAATGGTTGAAAGTATCTTTTTGGGGTTTTTTCGATAATAATTGAAACTAAAACAATTAAACTAAGCAATCAATAAAGAATAACAATTCTAAACAGTAACAAACAGGGTTTAAAATACGAAATTCAACAATTGGAAAAAGTTAGGGTCAATTGCTATGGGTTCCTACTCCTGGCCGTGTTTGGACGGGTCCAACTGAATTCAGACGGATCTGACAGAACACGCCGCTAGTGCAAATTACTTAGTTAAACGTTCTACCTGACATGCAGGTTCTCGAATTGGTCCAGGGCTTACAGCGCTAACTCTCGTTCTTGGCTTAAACAACTGGGTTCAACTCTTCAAACCTCCTAAAAAACCTAAGTTTCAACTCTCGTTCCATGGCTTAGGTTTTCTAGGTTTGACTGTCTTACCGTAAGGACAACCTTCTTCTCTCGATCTCAGGTAGAGACACGTCTCTCGACTAAGTCTCGGGTTCACCTCTCGGCTACTGCCAATCCTAAAGCAAGTGATTGTAAAAAGGCTTAGAGTTCCGGTTCTTGCTGCCTATCAAACTAGACTTGGCCACGTCTATTGGGTATAAACCATCGATCAAAGCAATTCACAATCAACAAGATTTAACAAGCAAAACAAGAAAGCCAAAGCAAATCAAATAAAACGTCAACAAGAGTAAAAATCACATAGCTACCAAGTATCGGTTCCCTACAATTGCCCCTAAACTAGTAACTACTCACACAACGTCATAAAACAAGCATAAATCATCAAGTATACTGTATCAAACAACATCTCAAACCAAAATATAGAGTTTACAACAATATATGAAGTAGATCTCTAGCAAAATAATTCCTGGCGGGGGTCGACAGAAACGCCCGGCGGCTGCTGCTCTCCAAAGTTGCTCCAAATCTTGACCTAATTGTGAAAAGTTCTTTTCTCTCTTTTCCTAAGCGCCTAATCAAGCTAAGGACGCGTCCTGGGCGCCAGCTAGCAAGTTTCCAAAGTTGTTCTGGCTTCCTGGGCAATAATCTGGCTTCAAAATCTGCTCTCTGTCTCGTTTCTGTCGGGTCCGACCAAATCCTGCCAGGTCCATCTGAATCCTGACAGAAGCGGTTTTTCTTCGTTTTCGAGCCCAAATTGGCGCCAAATGCTCCAAAACCTGCAAAACACAAAGGGCAACAGCATTACCTCTATTATAACATAGAAATAACATAAAACAAACTAAAAACACAACTTTTTTATTAGAATTAGGGTCTAAATGGGGTTGAAATGTGTGCATGAAACCCCCCGATCACTGTACATATTAGTTGAAAGAACAAAATTAACTATTCATTTGGGACTGCTAATTCATCAAAGTCATTGCAAAACATTGGACTGCTAATTTATAAAAATCATAATTTATAAAAATATTTTTTTAAGTGTTCCCTCTTATTTTAACGATGATCCTCGACATTTCACATTTGTTTGCAAAAATTTCCATACCATATCCACCCTGTTAGAAAGACATTTCATAACATATTCGTATAGAAATGAATCGAGCAACGCGCGAATTTAGCGCTAGTAAATAAATAAAAACTCAATAAACAACTTATGTCTCCATGGCTCTCACCAGTATGGTAACTTTGTAAGATCAGGTATTGAGTTTTCATAAGATCATAAGATGACATAAATTAAATTTACAGCCGCTATCAAGTTCTACTCTAAAAAAAAAAGACATAAATTAAATTTACTTAGGATCTGTATAACTTACAGAATATGATGAGGTAGATATTGATTCTTACAAAAATTAAATTACGACATAAATCTGTATACCTTGATTTTATGTTTTTTTTTTTCAGTTCTTTGATATATTTAATTTGTGGTAAAATCGAAATCATAGAAATGAAGAACTAAATTCTCAAAAATTAAATAATTTCACCTTCTAACAATTCAACGATAAAATTGAATTTTATACTTGAAATGAAAATTTATTTAGAACAAACAGAAATAAAACAAAAAACTTTAAGAATTTAATTAGATGGATTTCTGACCGCTCAATCTGGAAATTAAATCTTAAATTAATAATATCCTCGAATCTAACTCGTTTAAACCCGTTTCATCTGTTACCAACTCTGTTGGCACCGAGGATTCCGGATTTGAAAACTCCACTTCTCTTCTTTTCTCCACCATTTCGCGTCCGCTCTGACAGATTCCCTCTCGCTCCTCCCTTCTCTATTTATGGCAGCAAGCTCTCTTTATACTTCTCCACTTCACTTCTATTCCGACATCTCACAGCACCTCTCTCTTACACGCTCTCACTTCACTAAACCACAACCAACATCTGTATCTCTCTCAAACACCTCTCCCTCACAATAGTGCTGTAGTGGTCACGTTAACTAAAGAGACACACATGCTAGGCGAGGCGAGGCAGTGACGTAGTGGCGCTCGGTGACTGATCGTCGAGTTTCTCTCGCTTACTCTGTTCCTTTCCCCTCTCCAACAGTTGGAGCTATTTGTGGTACGTAACTATGTATCCTAATCCAATCTGTTGTTGTTCATTGAGTAGTCCAATGGAGTCATTTGATAGAAATGCTTGTTATCAAAATCAACAAATAAGAACAAGCCACATGTATGGCTATAAGACGTTCACACGCGAGAGTGCATAGTCAGATAGAAATGCTTGTTTGTTTGAAGTGGGTAAATGAACTCATGACTTGTTTTGAGCTTTTGTGTTGTTGCGAGTTTGGTACAAGCTTAGTACCAAACCTCAGTTGCTTTCTGGTATAATTGATTAGTTCATGGACGGATCTGTGAAATCATTCTGGTTCCACTGACCTATTTTGAACTTCTTTTAATTGTTTGAGTGAGGACCGATCTGTGAAATTTGCTGGTATCCGGATTAGTGTGAAGAAATTGCGAAATAAAATGATTCAAGTCCTTTTCTGAAAAACATTATATCTAGAGGTTCGGATCTGTTATAATAGGCGGATCCGGTTTCTTTCAACTAGCGGGTTTGGTCTAAACCCAAACCCTTTTATCCGCATAGTTTAGACCCAGATTTGACTAACAGTGGGGCCAGACACCGTTTTCCTCAAGGTCGTGTTAAGTGTTAAGGGAATTCAAATCCTGTGTTGCGCTACACCGCAGCCACAGACTGTCTGATCTGAATCGGATGGATATGAGAGTCCGTGCATGTAACCAGATTGATAGGCTCGAAAAAAATGGACCGCCCGAATAAAATCAAACGGCTCGTGGGTGCGCTACACGCCGTGTAGCGCAACATCATATCGGGATCCGTGTTAAGGGTGTTGTTGGTGGGCAAATTTAAGTTCTATGGGAATAGAAAAAAAAAAAAAATCTTTGGATCAATTTATCGGTCAATAGAAAATTGGAACTGTTACGCTTATCATTGTTATTTTGATGCTTTTCTTATTATAAAGTGTTCGGCATCAACAATTATATAAATTTGGAGAGCACTTGAAAAATAATGAGTGATAAGAAAAATTAGAAAAAAGGTAAATCACTATTATTTAAGCATATTTATTTTTATGTGTTGTTGAGAGTTTGGTGCAAGCTTCGTACCAAACCTTAGTTGCTTTCTGGTCTCTCCACCGAAGCAAAATATAAATAAATAATAAAAGAAAAAATTGCTCACAAATTTATATTGTTTGCTATCTACATTTCCTTAAATTGTATTTACATCCAGATATCACCTTAAATATTCGGCCTATGAAATTTCGAGAGTAACATGTAAAGAACTGGATAACATCATAATTATAAATTTATAATACAATTATTATTGATATACATTTAATATTATTTTCACGAGTTTTATTTCTCTTGTCATATATGGATATGAGAATTATATAATAATTTTAATATCATGGGATTTTTGAAGATTTTTTTACTATCTAATATTTTTATTCGTCGATTTAATCATTTTTGTTATTTGACAAAAGATTTAATTCAATTAATTTGTTTTATTTTTACATAGTAGGAACGAAATTGTTTCATAAACAAAATAATATAAATATATTGTACCATATTAGGACTCAAGAATTGCAATTGAGAACTTTGGAGCAATATTCGAATTCTCTTTCATTTAATATATCATGTAATTAAACCATCCAGTGTAAAATTTATAACTTTAAATATACACATTATACTATCAAGCATATAATCACATTTCATTTCGTGGTAGTGCTTTCCTTGTCATTTTCATTTGCAATAACTTTTAGAGGCAAACAACCACCACAAGCTCAAAGAAAACGAGAAGTAAAGAAGTTTTCATAAAGAGAGAGAAAATAATGAGTGATATATGTTCTTCACTTAGGGCATTTTTCCAGTATAAGAAAAAAATTATTTGGATAATAAGAAAAAATTATTGGAACTACAAAGGTGTTTGCCTGAACAACATTACATATCAAGGATCATGGTAGATATTTTATTATTACCGCATGACACATCTTAGACAATTATTCACATTCAAATTACTATTTAACTAGACAAAATGAATACACCGGAGATTTTGAAAACCACGAGTTTAATCTCGTGCATATTATAATTATACAACATAATATTGCTATATTAACGTTATGAAGCACGTCTTTATATGGATAATATAGTTTTTCTGTAATGTTGGATGTCATACCGACATTAAATGATAAATTGTTTGCTATTCATCATCCCAATGGATTAAAATTCACATGTATAAAAGGACGTTATGTTCGTCCACCACAACAACATGGTGTATGTGCTCATGAACAAACTTGTTTCCAAGTGAGTAGTCACCAAACTGATCACGGGTCTTCGGGTTGACCTATTTTCAATAAAATCGAATATGTTATTGGTATGATATTAACCGGATTTGATGAACATTTAAATTGGACGACTGCTATGCCCATTTATGTGATTAAAGAGGCGATATATTCTGCCTAGTGGAGTTAGGAAGTGACAAATTTATTTTCTGCCCAATGAAGGAAGATGACAAATTTGTTTTTATTTTCTTAATTTTTTTTTCTGCGTTAGATTGTGCCTGTTATGATGAAGATGCTTTTTCTCTCTAAGATAAAACGAGAACTAGTATTACGGATTTCTATTCTATTATTATATTTTTTTTCCTTTTTACTTAGTAGTTTGGTACTTAATTGTAACATTGAATTACGATTATGAAAATATTTGTTTGTTGATGAGTTAGTATTTTTATTTCTTATTCACGTGTTTGATACTCTTATTCACCATGCATCCAAACATGCTCTTAAAAATATTGACACATCAACAAACAAACATTTTCATAATCGTAGTTCAATGTTACAATTAAGTACCAAACTACTAAGTAAAAAAGGGAAAAAAGAAAAAATATCAATAGAATAGAAATTCATAATACTCGTTCTCGCTTTATCTTAGAAAGAAAAATTCTTATCATAACAACCATAATCTAACACTGAGAAAAAAAATTTAAAAAATAAAAAACAAATTTGTTATCTTCTTTCATTGGGCACACAAAACAAATTGCCACTTCCTAACTCCATTGGGCAGAAAATATCACCTCTTTAATCATATAAATGAGCATAGCAGCCGTCCAATTTAAATGTTCATCAAATTCGATTAATACCATATCATGAACATATCCGTTTTTGTTAAAAATAGGTCCACTCGATGAACTGTGATCGGTTTGGAGGCCACTCACTTGGAAACAAGTTTGTTGGTGAGCACCTATACTATGTTGTTGTGGCAGACGAACATAACGCCCTTTTGTATATGTGAATATTAATCCATCGGGATGATAGATAGCAAGTAGTTTATCATTTAATGTCGGTATGACATCTAACATTTCAGAGAAACAATATTTTCCATTTAAAGACGTGCTTTGTAACGTTAATATGAAAATATCATGCTGTGTAATTGTAGTCTGCACGAGATTCGTGGTCTTCAAAATTTTCAGTGTATTCATTTTGTCTAGTTAAACAGTAATTTGAATGTGGATAATTGTCTAAAATGTTACGTGCGGCAATAATAAAATATCTACCATGATTCTTGATATAGAATGCTGTTCTGGGAAACACCTTTGTAGTTCAAGTAACTTTTCTTATTATCCAAATAATTTTCCTCTTTATACTGGAAAAATGCCCTAGTGAAGAATATATATCACTCTTTGTTATCTCTCTCTCTTTATGAAAGTTTTTTTTTTCTTCTCGTTTTCTTCGAGCTTGTGGTGGTTGTTTGCCTCTAAAAGTTACTGCAAATGAAAATGACAAGAAAAACACTGCCAAGAGATGAAATGCGGTTATATGCTTGATAGTATAATGTGTATATTTAAAGTTATACATTTTACAATGGATGGTTTAATTACATGATATATTAAATGAAAGAGAATTCAAATATTGCTCTAAGATTCTCAATTGCAACTCTTGTGGTTCTAATATAGTACAATATATTTATATTATTTTGTTTATGAATCAATTTCATTCCTACTATGTAAAAATAAAACAAATTAATTGAATTAAATATTCTGCCAAATAACAAAAATGATTGAATCGACGAATAAAAATATTAAATAGTAAAAAATCTTCAAAAATCCCAGGATATTCAAATAATCACATAATTCTCGTATCTATATATGACAAAAGAAATAAAATTTGTGAAATGATATTAAATGTATATCAATGATAACTGTATTACAAATTTATAATTATGATGTTATCCGGTTCTTTATAATATTACTCTCGAAATTTCATTGCCTATCTGGATGTAAATACAATAGCAAACAACATAAATTTGCGAGCTATTTTTTCTTTTATTATTTATTTATTTATGTTTTCCTTTGGTGGGGGTGAGAGATCAGAAAACAACTAAGGTTTGTATGAATCTTGTACCAAACTCGAAAGTCGCAACAACACATTAAAATAAATATGCTTAAATAATAGTGATTTTTTTTTCCAATTATTATGACTCGTTATTTTTCTAGTGCTATCCAAATCTAGGAGAACTTGATTCCATATGATTGTTGATGCCCAACACTTCATAATAAGAAAAGCATCAAATTAACAATGATGAGCGTAGCGTAAACATCTTATAAATTTTTTTCTATACTCAGATGCAGTAGTCAAATGTTACGTTACCACAAAAGCCAAAATAATAGTTACATTGGAAAGAAAGAAGAACCTGCGGCAGACAATTAACACTCGAGAAACTTGAGACCATATTAGGAGTTCTCATTCTTTTCAGAGAGGTACCGGCGCCTGAGTCTCGAGATTCACGAGGAATATGTGATCCGTATGTTTAGTTTCAATGGGTTTCTTTTAATTGACCGAATTCAGAGATAGGATCCCTATTCTTATAACATTGATTCATAGTACCTCAACTTCAAAGCGGTAAGAACCAATCCAAGTTATTCCTCACATAGCAATTTTAAGGGTGAGAAAGGTTGATGGAGAAGATATTGTTAAGAATTCGAGCGTCTACGCAGCGAAAATTGAGTTTTAGATTCGAGAAGATACGATCCAAGTGCAACTGCACATGAACCGTGCCCCTTAGGATTAGTCAGCACGAGAATCTCAGAATAAACAATCACACAATTAAACAAAGAGAGCACGAGATTTAACGAGGTTCAGCACCAACTTGGTGCCTACGTCCTCCACACACATGCACACTCTTTTTATTTATTTTCGAGGGAGAAGAAAGAATAAATAGACAATAAAATTGGAAATTGATTAATGTCATCGGCACAAATTGCCATCGCGCGCCATCGCTGAGGCGCGATGATCTCTCACCTAGCGCAATTTTATTTCATACCTAAATGTTCAATTAGATAAGTACAAATGTTCCGTTATTTTGAGTATAAAGGTTCAGTTAGTTGCAATAAAAAATATAAGTGTTATAAGCAAAAATGTTCATTTTATTAAGTATAAATGTTTAGTTTAGAAAGTACAAATGTTCAGTTGGGTGAGTACAAATGTTCAGTTAGTTGCAATAAAAAAATACTAATGCTATAAGCAAAAATGTTTATTGGATAAGTATAAATATTCAGTTTAGTAAGAACAAATGTTCAGTGTAGTAATACAAATATTCAGGTTATTAGATATAAATGTTCAGTACCACTTTTCGGTTTTTTTAATAGGTGAGCGAAGGGGTCACGAACCGGACACAAAACACATGAAAAAATTAGAAGGGGTCATGAACCGGTCCGGTTCAAATAAAATTTTTTCCGACTATACCCCTGGGGCGCCTCTCTCAAAACTGACGCGCAATTTTATATTAAACCATAAATTGATGCATTTAACTGAACACTTGTGATCATTAAATGAACACATTTTGTTATTAAACTGAACATTTGTATCAGATACAGATATTTTTATTCAGCGATGGCTCGCGATGGTAAATCTGCCGATGGCAGTTATCATTTCTGAATAAAATTACACAAGGAAACTATCCTTTTTTGGTAATAAAATTAATTCACAATCTTGTCATTATTCTTCATAAATCCTTCTCTTCTGAAGCAAATCAGATCATCTTCAATATAGAAAATATTTCATAATTTGCACCCATCTTCCTGCCAAATATGCTAGGTTGGCTCAGGAATTCGGTCCGAATTAGACCCAATTCGGTCTGAATTGTATTACACCTCAACCTCTGATTTCTCAATTCGGTCCGAATTACATCTCTGCAGTGATATTGTCTTCTCTGTTCGGTCCGAATCCATCCTTGTTCGGTCCGAACAGAGCTTGTGTTGATCCGCTTTCTTCACACTAACTTCACGTTATACCGTTCGGTCCATACACACACATGTAGACCTCATATATTTCAACAGATATCAACCTTAACTTTGAAAATGAGGAACTAGATATAATTCTTCCAATCCTTACGGAAACAATTTATCCTGTACATCATCACTATGGTTTCACGTATACCTGTACGCATGGGGAAGTTTCTAAACCCACATCCTAAGAAAAAAATTACTCTGGGGGTGCCCGCAGTCTATCACAATACTGTGATCAGAGTGGAAAGACTCCAAACTGGCCATGGTTCCTCAGGTGAGCCTGTATTTGCATGGGAAGAAATAGGATTAATCCACAACAAAGCCTAATAGGATGATATTTTTTACACTAGTTGTTCCCTCCAAAAAGATCCAAGAAGTGTTGGCTTCTGCAGATTAGGTTAGTAAAGAATCAGTTGGGAATTTCAGGTTTAAAGCATACGTAGAGCCGATATGAAGCAAAATGGACACTCCAGAAAAAAGCAACAGTCAGAAAATTAACAGTGATGTTGACATCAAAAGCCTTGTTTCTACAATTTTAGGATTATAAAGTGTAAAAAATCATAATTTGAATTTGATTCCATTACATAATCTATTCATTGTTATTTTATTGATTAATTAGGATAATATTTGATATTACCGGTCGTTCAATGAGGTATGCTTGCAATTATTAATGTCTGACAGTTTGTATCTAGCTGTGGATTTCTTCTTTTAATATAGCCTAAAAAAGTACAAGATTAGAAGGGTTTCAGAGTGAATTTGTTATATAGACCAAAGGGCAAAGGTTTTGACTCTTGGTTATAGACTTCTAGTACGGTTTATATAAGTGGTAAAGCTGTTTTCTGAGAACCAGAGCATACTAGTACACAGTAAGCTAATCTGAGTTCTTTACTAGTGAACTTCAGTTAAGGGTATATAACTAAGTGCGCCCATTCAAAATATTGGAGATTAACTTAGAGATATGAGGCCAACAACCTCATGATAATCTGACTTCAGTTATCTTACATATACCATACGGTGATATGGATCTCCCCAATTAACCTGACTTTATTTGTCTGACATGGTATATTGATTACCATAACATTAAAATTATGAGCATAAACTTGTCCCTGCTAAGACGATCCAAGGAGTGTTGGAGTCTCTGTCATAACTTGGTATTTTCTGTAGTAATTAAATGTTACATTCAATCTCAGTCATCTGTATTTTGAGATATTTCGACTAGTAATTGGATTATTTAGGCTAGTTTGAAGATGTGATGCTTTGCTCTGTTTAATCATCAACAAAAGCTTATTTAGGCTATAGTTTCAAGATGTCATGCTCTGTTTTGTTGGTTAATTACGCAAGTTTAGTGGGCTTCAAGCTTGGACTTGGTAGTGTAGACAATCTGACAATAGTATCAAAGTTGGTAGTTTCTCGTCTTTCGTAGCTGTTTTTACTTTACTATTGTATTTCTTAAACATATCAGCATCATTTTCACCTGCTTGAGTCGCTCTTATTCACACACACACACACACACACCAAAAAAAAAAGAAAAAAAGCATCAATAGCCTTTTTCATTCCCGTTTCCTTTCACTCGATAATAAGGTGCAGTTGCCATAACAGCATAAGGTACATAAGGTATGCTTAAGTTGTTCCTATGAACCAGTTCTGTCTTTCCTTTAACAGTACAAACTACATACCACCAGTTTTCATACTGTATGTACTTGGGGAATCATGTTTATCACATATCCACATTACTACAATAAGCGCACTTTCTTACTGTAAACCGTTGAAAGAAAAAAAACACAACATGCAACACTCGTTGACCAGTTTGCTACATTTTTGTCATTTATCTTTCAACTTTTAAAAGTGCATAGACTACGAGTACAAAGACTACTTCCCTAAAACTATTATGGGGTGGCAGCCACAGCAGAGACCATACTATCAATGCCACTGATGTACGGTTTTTATACTCGATTTCCAACCAGTTTAAACCCTAAATTAATACCAAATACAAGTGTTTTTACTTTATTTTGCTAATTATTAGGTTGTAGAAAGGTACAGCCGTAGCCCGGCAAGTTTTATTTCAGGTTCATCACATTTTGCGGCGCGACAACAGAAGATTGCAGCTAATTAAGGAAGAAATGTGCACTGGAACGGACCGCCCTGCCGGCAGGACGGACCGCCCCAACCTAGAAGAAGAGACAACCAGGCATGAGCAGCAAGGACCCGCCAACATAGGCCGCCCAACCAGTCGGACGGATCGTCCAGACCAGTCAGCCAGCCCATGCAGCAGACCAAGTCAAGGCCAAGTCTGGAACGGGTCGTCCCAACATCCAGGCGGACCGTTCCAGCAATTCCAGCACTGCCCAAAATAGCAAAGCTAATTCTGCCTGTCGGTTCTTCTAAGTCTGGACCTTCCAGAAGCACGTTTCCACGACTTCCACAATAGAAACCGCCTTCTAGCTGCTATATAAGCGATGGCCTGTCTCCAGAAGAAAATATCAAGTCAGAAATCTAGGGTTTTAGCCTCTCTCTCTCAACCCAGCAAAGGAGACAACTTCTTGGACGATCCAACCTCACTGGAGCGCACCGCCCCAGATCTCAGGCGGACCGTCCCAGACAGGCCAGAGCGACAAGTTGTGGAGAATTTGAGCAATTTCTGTTGTAACTTTTATTTTCCATCTTTTATGCGCCTTTATTTGATGAAAACTGATCTTTTTAGCATGAATATGTTAGTTTAGTTTAGTTTAGGGGCTATGGTTGAGAACCTTTTCTTTATGTTATTTGTTTAGTTGAATCTTTAAGTAATTAATTAAGTTAAGTTTTATTATTTATCTTTTGTGATTTAATTGCTTATTTTGTTGATTTGCTTTACTTAATTGTTTTAATTGATTATCTCGTCAAGCAAAGTACACGTTTGATAGTTAGAATTTAAAATCAATTGAATTAACTCAAAGTTTTTCAATGAAACACTTAGGTATATAATAGATCAAAAGATTGAATCGAAACTTGAGAAATCAAAGTTTTAACTTAAGATCGAAAGATAATAAGTTTGCCTAGATCCAAAAGATAAACTAAATACCCTAAATCAAGGAACGAAAGTTGAAGTTTAGGAGTTTAGGAGTTTAACGTTTTAAATCAAAGTAATTAACCTGAACGTAAGTTAGAGTCTAATTATTGGTTTAGTAATCGTTTAAACTATTTAAAGGCATGACAAAACAAGTATTGACCTCTGGAACGGACCGTCCCAAGGTTAGAACGGACCGCCCGACAGGGGGCGTTCTAACCTAGAACGGGCAGTTCCAGTACCCCAACCTAAGTCAGAACGGATCGTGCCAGACATGGAACGGGCCGTTCTACTTTTGACAAGTTAAAAAAAATTGTTTGAAACCAGAAACCCCTAGTTTTATCAAATAAGTTTTTCTCTAAGTTTTGTTACTCAGGAAGCTATTTACTTAGAATTTTTGAACTGATTTTATTTAGTATTTTAAATTAATTAATTGTTTCTTTAAAAATATTTTATTAAACTTAGGATTTAATTGAGATTGATTTATATAACTTAGAAATTGAATATTCCGTCTCCGAGGATCGACCCTAGACTTACTCAACGATAAATCGTGCGCTTGTGATTAAAATTGGGTAGGATTTAGGTAAAATATAGTATAAGCGAGAACTCATCAGCCACAGATATTGTGACCTCTACAAAGCTTGTAATAGCCAATTCTCGCCCCACTTTGCACCCCAGGAGTTCTTGATGAGCCAACATGGTTTATATCCCAGCCTTAAAATGGAGAAACCATGTGAACCATACCCCACTAGGAGCACACCATGATTCAACCAATGCTTCGCGCATATTAAAGGGCATGACACACCCCCGACGTACGTTTGCATAAAGATTGCGTTCAATCCAACTGCATTTATCACATCATAGTTAGCATCACCCAATTTTTTTTTAAATTATTTCTTATAACCGTTGTAGACAATGGACCAGTTCCAGTGTTTTATTATATGTGTAAACGAAAAAATTATTGAGAACTTATTTATTATTAACGTCAACAAACATCTTTAATGTGTGCCTGCAAGAGGTCGATGCTTGACTAATGCACCCATGATTTGATCTTCATTGAGGGGTATGTTGGTAAAATTTGAAACCTTAACTGCAATCTTGTCCTTGACAAACTTGCACCGTCCTTGTTTCCCGGCATAAGGATAGTCTTTTTCCTCCATCAAACCCCCTGCCTTTATCAAATATTTGTATGCATTCGTCATCAGACCACCACTGCAACAATTGCCGCATGCTGTTTTATCAATTGTATCACACTTCGTACAAAACACATTATGATTAATAATTCGTTACTTCTCAATTTCAAACACCTATTACATAACACTACATAAGCATTTATGTTTTCTTAAGTTATGCAACTCCTTACTTCACAAAAAAGCTTCCGATATTTAATTTGTTTTGCAAATTCTATCACCTTGTAACTGTTTGAATCTTCTTATTAATGAATAATTGAATAAATGAATTTCTGCCCAAAGACTCCAACGACAAAAACAAATAAATAAAAACTCAGTACCTAACTTATGTCTCCACGCCTCTCACCAGTATGGTAACTTTTTAAGATCAGGTATTGAGTTTTCATAAGATCATAAGATGGCAGAAATTAAATTTACTTAGGATCTGTATAAATTACAGAAAATGATGAGGTAGACATTGATTCTTACAAATTTAAATTACGGCATAAATTTGTATACCTTGATTCTATGTTTTTTTTTATTATTTTTTTGGCAGGTCTTTGATATATGGCATATAATTTGTGGTAAAATCGAAATCATAGACGAAATGAAGATGATGAGAGTAGATGTTGGTTCTTACAAAACTGTGAAATTAACTCCCGAGGTTGCCAATAAAAATCGCACTAGGAAAGTCAAATAGTATTTTACTTGACAATCCGTAAAATAATTTTGTAATAGTTTGTAAAATTTTTAAAACCTAAATTGGATGCAATTTGAATTTTAAGAACTAAATTCTCAAAAATTAAGTAATTTCACCTTCTAACAATTCAACGATAAAATTGAGCTTTATACTTGAAAATGAAAGTTTATTTAGAAAAAAAACTGAAACTAAAAAAAATTTAAGATTTAATTAGATGGATTTCTGACCGCTCGATCTGGAAACTAATCTTGAATTAATCATATCCTTTAAAGTTCTATCGAACTCGTTTCATCTGTTGGCACAGAGGATTTCGGATTTGAAAACTACACTTCTCTCCTTTTCTCCACCATTTCGCGTCCGCTCTAACAGATTCCCTCTCGCTCCTCTCTTCTCTATTTATCACGACAAGCTCTCTCTATACCTCTCCACTTCACTTCTATTCCGAGCTCTCATAACCAGGGGCGGAGCTACATGTGGGGGTGAAGGGGCAATGTCCCCCTATGCCGCAAAAATTGTTAAATTTTCATGTGTATTTTTGTTTTGATTTTAGAAAGACCATGTAGTTTGCTCTCCTAATTAATTAGAAATAACAAATTTGTCCCCCTACAATTAATTTCTGGCTCCGCCCCTGCTCATAGCACCTCTCTCTTACCCGCCCTCACTTCACTAAGCCACCCTATATCTCTGATCTCTCTCTCTCTCTCTCTCTCTCTCTCTCTCTCTCTCTCAAATACCTCTCCCTCACGTAATCACGTTAACTAAAGAGACACAGCCTAGACGAGGCGAGGCAGTGACGTAGTGGCGCTTGGTTGCTGATCGTCAAGTTTATCTCGCTCACTCTGTTCCTTTCCCCTCTCTAACAGTTGGGAGTTATTTGTGGTACGTAACTATGTATCCTATCTGTTGCTGTTCATTGAGTAGTGCAATGGAGTCATTTGATAGAAATGATTGTTTATTTGAAAGTGGGTAATTGAACTCATGACTTGTTTTGAGCTTTTGTGTTGTTGCGAGTTTGGTACAAGCTTCGCACCAAACTAAACTCTTTTTAATTCACTTGACTCGCACCTAAGTCACCAAATGCGTATTAGTAAATTAAAATGCTGATATGAAGAAAATTATATTTGGTAGCTACTTATGACTAGAATTTAATCAGATAAAGAAAAATGATGATATGACTTCTCAAATTGCAACTCCGATAGAATTATTTTAAATTAAGAAACAATTTACACTATTGCCTTTCAGTTGAAAAAAAAATAAATCGTTCCTTTAAAAATGATGATATGACACCCACACATCTTTATTTAGTATTCTGATTTGTAATACAATTATCATTGATATACATTTAATATCATTTCACGAGTTTTATTTCTTTTGTCATATATGTGTGATAATTTTAATGTCCTGAGATTTTTGAAGATTTTTTACTATTTACTATTTTTGTTCTTTGGTAGGAGATTCAATTCAATTAATTTGTTTTATTTTTACATAGCAGGAACAAAATTTTTCATAAACAAAATAATATAAATATATTGTACCATATTAGGACCCAAGAGTTGCAATTGAGAACCTTAGAGCAATATTCGAATTCTCTTTCATTTAATATATCATGTAATTAAACCATCCAGTGTACATTATACTATCAAGCATAATCGTATTTCATCTCTTGATAATGCTTTCCTTACCATTTTCATTTGCAGTAACTTTTAGAGGCAACAACCACCACAAGCTCGAATAAAACGATCGACAAGAAAAAAAAATTTCATTAAGAGACAGAGAAAACAATGAGTAATACATGTTCTTCACTAGGACATTTGAAAAGTATAAAGAGGAAATGTGTTTGGATAATAAGAAAAACTATAGAGGAAAGTATAAAGAGGAAAAGTGTTTGGAACTACAGAGCAGTTTGAAGGAACAACATTTCACATCAAGCATCAAGGTAGATATTTTTTTTATTACCGCACAACATGTCTTAAAAAATTATCCAGAATCAAAATACTGTTTAACTTGACAAAATGAACACAATGGAGAATTTGAAGGCCACGAGTTTAATCTCGTGCCGACTATAATTACGAAGCATGATATTGCCATATTAACATTACAAAGCACGTCTTTATATGGACAATATAGTTTCTCTGAAATGTTGAATGTCATACCGACATTAAAGATGAACTGTTTGCTATTCATCATTCCAATGGATTAATATTCACATTTACAAAAGGACGTTATGTCCGTCCGCCACAACAACATCCTGTAGGTGAGCGCCCACAAACTTGTTTCAAAGTGGTTGGCCTCCAAACCGATCACGGTTCTTCGGATGGACATATTTTCAATCAAAACGAATATGTTATTGGTATGATACTAACCAGATTTTCTGAAGATTTAAACTGGACGGTTGCTATGTCTATGTATGTGATTAAAGAGGTGATATCTTCTGCCCAGTGGAGTTAGGAAGTGGCAAATTTGTTTTGTGCCCAATGGAGGAAGATGACAAATTTGTTTTTATTTTCTTTTTCTTTGTGTTAGACTGTGCTCGTTATGATGAGAATACCTTTTCTTTCTAAGATAAAGCGAGAACGAGTATTATGAATTTTTATTCTATTGATATTTTTCTTGTTATCTTTTTTTTTTTCCTTTTTTACTTAGTAGTTTGGTACTTAATTATAACATTGAACTACAATTATGAAGATGTTTGTTTGTTGATGTGTCAATATTCTTTTATGGAATCTGGATTGTCTACCCATAATTCTCTTGGTGCAATAAAAATCAATAAACCAAATCATTGCTTTAGAAAAATGAATCACGTGATAAAGATAGAAAATGAATAATTATATTAACACAAGTATCAAGAAATTCTTCTTCTCTTTCATTTGCCTGCAAGTTGTTTTGGCTCATTTCCATCGGGTACATTCTCGAAAATGAAGGTAAATATTTTGACCGACATTTACTACTTACTAGTGGCATCTCGCGCGTTGCGCTATCTATTTTTTTAAATTTTTATTATTTTTAGTATTATAGTGCTAAAATATAATTCTATTTCATGAACGTTGGATATCTGAAATGAAAAAGAAGTTCAACCAAAAACAGGCTTGAACCAGCGTACAATACTTTTCCCAAGGATAAATCCTTCCATTTTGTGGAATAAGGGTATAATAGCTTCTTCCCGGCGTAAATCCTTCTTCCTAACAAAAAATTCATCCAAACAACATTTTTTATTCCTAGAATAACAACTCTTCTCACTTTTCCTACATAATACTCTTCCCAATAACACTCATCTTTTACTTTTCACCTCAATAACATACTTCCCAACTTACCATCCAAACAATATTTCTTATTCCCGAAATAGTTTCTTCCCACTCTTTCTCAAATAACATTTTTTCGTCCGGAATAGTTCTTCCTTCCTTATTCCTAACTCATCCAAACGGAGCCATTAGGTCAAAAACTCATTCTCTTCGTATTTTGATCAATGGACATTGGACAACAAAAGGTTACTTAATTATTTTGTAAATAGACATACTAATAATCTGATATAGTAGAAATTTCATACAAATAAGTTCTATGTACAATTCACAAATCGTAATTCAATACAGTACGACAAATAAGCTCTTTATTTGTTTATTTTATTTATTTACGTTGAGTATGAGAAGAGGATTAAGAAGTTCTCCAATCTTCAAAAAGAAGATCAAAAGTTCTCATTTTATTGTTATGCAATTGAACTTATTTAGTCGGAGAACGTTTCGAGTTAAGAGGACCATCTGGGTAATATTAAAAAAAATCAAATTAAATGATAAAAAGCATGAGTGAGAAAAGAAAAATTATTTATGTTTACTAAAACCGAGTTGCAATACGTGTGATAGAAAAGATCAAACATGAGTGAGAAAAAAATTTATTTTGGCCACCGTATCAAAATTAGACAAAAATAACCCAGTAATTACATAGAGAAGTTCAATTCTAGTGCATGCCAAACAAATCGAGCTCAGTCAAGCTCGTAGAGAAGAAAGAGAGAAAGAGAAATCAAACCGAGGTAGCATGGGAAATGGCTTCAAGTGCAGCTGTGGGTTGCCGCCGTTGTTGCTTCCGTTGAGCTGCCACCAACCGAGGAGATTGTGCCTTTGTGTTGCACCTTCTCCTCAAGCGTTCTCCCCCTTGATTCCTCTTCTGCTGTGTTTTTTGCGCTCTCCAACCGCTTTGCTCACAATGATCGTATCTTACAAAAGATGGTAAGTATACTGGTACGAGTTGGGTTTCTTTCTTGCACTTTTTTTCATGTAGGCATTTTCACAAACACCTTCAGTGCAACACTGTTATTTCCTAGGTTTATGAAATCAAACCAAGGTAGCAAGGAAAAAGGAAGAGTGAGCTTCTGAAATCAAACCAAGGTAGCAAGGAAAAAGGAAGAGTGAGCTTCAGGTGCAGCAGTGGGTTGCTTTGCTTCCATCGAGCTGCCACTAGCCGCCTCCATTGACAGCCACGAAGTGAGGTACGAAAAAAAGGAAAAACAGAGGTGGATTTTGGGCTAGAGGTGAGAGATGCAACGGAGGAGGAGGGCTCCTCGGTTGGTGGAGTGGTTCTCAAGTATGGAGGTGAGACTCATGGCCAGTGTGACTGAAAGAGAGGAGAGGGATAAGAAGAGGTTAGTGAGAGAAGCGATCGGAGAAGGAGAAAAGAGTTTTGTATGACTGGTTAAGATAAATGATTAGAAAAATCAACGGTCTGCATTCCTGACGAGTACATCCGAGTCTGAGCGATAGGATTGTTTGTTCGATGATTAGCTTTAAAATTAACGGAAAAAAATCACGCATATTATATTAAGATACTGATACTGATATGAATTGATTTAAATTGTGTTAGGTGTAATTATTTATTTTATATGAGTTTGATTCTAAGTTTAAAATGATTCAACTTTTTTACATGAGAATTGTAACTATAAATATTGTCTAACGTTGATTCCTGATAAGAGCTATTATACGAACTTTATTTATGTTCATCAAGACAATCATATGTCCCTCATAAATAAACCTAATGAGTGATGATATCTATTAGGCCCCTTGATTGAGTTAAATTGCTTGCTAAAACTTTATACAATCAACTCTAATTCTAAAAATGTATAATATGCAAAAATGACACATTTATATCTTGGATTACACAATGATACCACATGACATAAGAATCAAAACAACGAAATTTTTTTTCGAAACCTTGACATTATTTATTTTTTACGTAGGATTGAAATACTATAAATGTAAATGTATAGGATTGAAATACTAAAAAAACTAAACTACAACTACAAAATAAAAGACTAGTAGCAGCAAGAAAAAACACAACATACAGTCGACAGTCTACAAAACAAAAGCACTCAAGTAACTTACGTACTATATAGATCTCCCCAACTTGACTTCAGTTATCTTACATATTAATCATCAGAACGGCCAGTCATCCAGCTGAAACAATAAAAAAAATTATGAGCATGAACTTCTCATTGATAAAAACAAAAAGCAAAGAGACAAAAAAAAGATGCATCCACATGCTGACCAATCAAATATGGGAAGATAAAAAAATCCCTACATATTTTATTTTAGTTACACAAGTCCCGTGCCTTAAAAAGTCCCCTGGTTGGCAGATAACTCTGGAACAGGGAACTCATCAGAGGTACTAACAATACAAATGACTTCAGAGTTCCCACAAATTTCAGCGCCTATACGAAAAAAGACCCAAAAAATTATGCTGGACAAACTATGTTTTGCAAGCAAAATATTCAGGCAAACACATAGATAATTACCCAAGCAATAACCATCGAGCCTACCTTGTGATTTTCATCTGCAATCTTGGGAGTAAATTTTACAGTTCTGTAGGAACCAGTATCTACCCTCATCACCTTCAGCTCAACTGTGATTTCGTCTTTACCACAAATCATGTCAAAGAACTGCCAAAAAGAAAGAAGAAAGGCAAGAAACAAAATCATAAAAATCAGCTATGCAGATCCATACTATATTCTTCACTAAATTCAATTTCTACTATCTTATCAAAAGTTCAATACGTGGTTTTACCAAGTTATTACACACCCCTCGAGAATTCCATTCATTTATAGAGTGGGAAATGATAAATGACAATTACATACCTGTAGTTTACTGCGAACAATCTCCCCATCGCATTCCACTATTGCATCGGCGGCCCATAGGCCAGTCTGAAATGTTATCCAGTAAGATGCATACTCACATAAAATCTGGAAAGTGTAGTGCTCTCCAAATAACACGACACGACTGTGTTGGTATGACGTGACACGACACGTTTACGGAATTAGCACGACGCTGCTTTTCGACGTGTTGTGTCAAAGTCGTGTCGTGTTGGAGACTTCTAGACATTGACACGAGTTAACACGTGAGACGACAACCCGACACGACACGTGACACAGGTTGACACGACAAAAAAAATAATATTATTTAGAATTTATTAAATTATATTGTGTTCGTATTATAAATTTGATAACTTTGATTTAGAATCTTTTTATTCAATCATTAATTTTTATTTTAATATATGGAATTTCAACAATTTATTATATTTTTCTATTTTAAAAATTATTTAAATACTTTTAAATGAATTTTTAGTGCAGTAATTAAAATAAATTATAATATGGCACACGTTTACACGTCGTGTCAACACGAAACGACACATCGTGTTAGACATGTCGTACACGAGCTCTAACACGTGCGTGATTGACACGATACGACACGATACATTGAAAATATTAACTCGCGTCAACACGATACTACACGAGTTCTAACACGTACGTGTTTTGGCACGACACAACACGTTTGCAATACACTAGACAAGTGGCAAACTAACAAAAATTGTCTACACTGCTGTCATGAAAATCAAGTACAGTCAACCTGAGACATCCAGAATGGCATGAATTTCAAGGGACACATGTTTTTCTTAAAGATCTATCTGAAGCATGAGCCCAAGTCAGTGAAAAATCCACCAGTATGCCCAAGTCTTAAATCCAATATGTCAGAATAAACTCGTTTATATCTGACGACAGAATGCAGTCAGAGAGAATAAAGAAGCTTGTAATTATGCTGATAATTAAAGCTTCTGGGCCATTGTATTTGTGGCAAAATCTAGCAACTCCAAACAATGGACACCATTAATTGAAATAAAAAGAACATAAATAGCGAGAGAAATATAAAAAAGACTTTACATAATCCCCTTTGGGTGAGCTGCAGGCTTGCATCCCACGTCCGTGAACCTTAAATTATGACAAAAGAGAAACAAATTTATATAAAAAAAATACATATATATATAATACATTAACTAAAAACGTCGAAGGGCCAAAAATCATGTCATCGTACAAAATGGATTTTGAATTTCCAACTATGCAGACAAGCAGATTTCTAGCCCTTGTAGATTTTCCAAGAAATTAAAACAGAAGAACCAAGCAAACATTCTCTTTACATTAAACATACGATGATGTTGCTAACAGGAGACAATTAAGACAGATGTGTCCCTAATTTGACATAGCCAATCCGGATTTGAGCTGGCTCGCAATTGTTCACTTGGCTGATTTCATCAAGTTACAGACCAGTACATTCACAATGGGGCTCGGAGAGGTCAAGTTTACAATTTACAACAAGAACAATAAATGCATAGGTAGCTCTCTCTCTTGATTTATTTCTTGCTTTCCCATCAAACAATAAATGACATCAGCCCCAAAAAACTAAAATATAAACTTCTTAAAGATCGTTTTGGACTAATTACCAGCTGAAACAGAGAAAAAGCATGGCTAAAAGATCTCACCGATTTGACAATGATTCCCTTGGACACGTCGGGAAGTAGATGAGCAAACTTCTCAAGCCAACCAATTCTTGTGGAATACAGGTTCCCTAGTTCCAGTCCAAGCCTCAACTGACGAAAAGTTCTGAAAAGATACGACTCTTTCACACGATTTGTACAATCAAAGGAAATACACACTTAAATTTCTGATAATGGCTGTTGAAAGAATTCAGGATAAAGCTTATTCCAACATTCAGTGTAAGAGACTGAACGTTAGTTTCTTATTTTATGCAAATCCAAGATTGTATTCTAGAAGCTCTTATATTATATTCAGAGGAATTATGTTCTTGTTCTCCTCTGCGGAAAGAAAACAACAATGTACACACTTTAGATAAAAATTTGCTACAATAAACAGTAATTTTGCAAAAACACCTCAACAATCATTACCAGAGTTTCACATACTGAATATGAAATTGTTCACAAATTGTTTACTCTTAATTCACCAAGTTTACAATTTATTCAATCTAAAAATTCAATAATTAAAAAATCAGTTTGTAATGCAAAAGGAAAAAACAAAATATGAAATATTTAAATTAGTTTCAGACGGTTTATCTAAGTGATATATATAATATAACTAATTTTATAAATTTGTTTGATTGATATGTTTGTATACGCTGCAGAGGGAGTCACCTTTCATTTTTATTGGCATCCAACCATCTCAGAACCACATTGGTGGGAGTGAATGAGGTACGGTCCAGGACAGAGTGTGCTAACCCAATTACTTCACTGTCTGAATTAATCACAGGACCTCCAATACAAGTCTGTAAAAGTAACAAATATATGCTCATTATTTGCAAAAACACATAGGCACTCATGCTTGTGTGCAGGTTGCAAGAGGGAGTCAAAATAACTTCATTACAGAAGGTGGACTGGACAAATGACTGTGTCAAAATATTCATTTATAAATTTCAAACTCCCGATTCGAGCCTTTCAATGTGATCTCCATATCGAGATCTTGTAGGAAGGCAATATTTACATTTTCTTTTTTCAAACTTTTTGCCACTCATAGAGAACAAAAACCATTGTTTTATTGGATGGCCAAGAATCATCAGATCAATTGCTTTCCTTCTATCCATAAAAAAAAAATAGTAAAAAATTCAAACAAATTTCAGATGTTTGATGGATCATCACATTGAGCAACTCGGCAAGCACGCCTGTCCATGCATTGCATTTATATTAGCCTCTCCGTGTGTGCGTATAATCTTCAAGTTGACCAGTTGCAGCAATTGCTGTGTTTACTACAAATAACTATTAAATTTAGTCACTTACTTTTACCATTCTCCTATCAAGGATCAACAGTTCATCACACGAACAACGGTTGTATGGATAAGTGCTGTCAAGAAGAGGGAAAAACAAACATCAAGACACTGACTACATAAATTGCTATACAGTTTCCATTAAGCACATTACTTTGGTCATTATTTAGTATAAATATTATCATGTATTTTTGAACAGGCATTCTTCAAAATTCACAACAGAAGCTGCACCATTAACAATCACCATTTTGGTCAGCATAGGCCTCTGGTCATTTATACAGTAACCTGATGAAATAAGTTTAATATCTATATGGAAAACCAATTTGCTCACAAATATTCCACAGTAAATGCTACAGCTTGAAATGGCGGCTGAAAGGCACGTCCAACAATTGTTAATCTGTCACCAGGATATATTTTTCTATACTCATGGTCTAAGTAGCAAGATGGGCCATCATCTTGAGAAACATCTACAGAGTCATCAAGTGGCCGAAGTTCAGCGACTCTAAGTTGCACCTTTGAATGAATTTCTATGAGGGCAATGTTATAGTAGCGGTTAAAATACCGCACACTGCCCGAGACAGCTTCTCCATTAGCAAGACGCACGCTAATCTAAACATTGCAGACAAGATGATACCAAAAGTTAAGTTAGCAGACAGTAACCAAGAAAAACGGTATGACAATGAGAGAAATTTGCCAAACATGAGTAAAACCAGATCGCCTGGGCTATATGCCAATGAAACAGACAGACTAAATTACCAAACAACAACTAACAATCATTGATATCAGAAGCCACAGACTGGGCTCCTGCAATTAATTTTTTTTTTTCCTTTACATAGTTCAGCTTTAGCAATACCCTTTATCTTCTTTTCTCCTTTGTGGAGGCAGATATATTTATTTTAACATGACCAAGAGAACGGAATAATAGCAAGTGATATTTAGGGTGCGCTCAGATGAGGTGAGAGGATGGAATGGGATGGAAGAAACAAAATAAAACGGGAATAATACCACATTATTTCTGTTTTCTTTCAGATTTTTCTCAATACTCCGCCTAAATAATTTTGGAGCAAGGAAACTTTTGATTCCTCATTGAGAAATGCTAGTGTCCAATATATTGGACGGATGGATCCGTCCAATACGATCGTTTTCATATTTTTAAATTTCAAACGACCGATCCGAGCCTTTTAATATGTTCTCTATATTGAAAACTTATAAGAAACCAATTTTTACATTTTTTTGAATTTTTTTACTTATTTTTGAGTATTTTAGAAAATTCATGATGTAAAAATTCTAGATCGTCCAATAACAACGATTTTCTAAAGTACCAAAAAAATAGTAAAAAAATTCGAAAAAATGTAAAAATTGGTTTCTTATAAGTTTTCAATATGGAGAACATATTCAACGGTTCGGATCGGTCGTTTGAAATTTAAAAATATAAAAACGATCGTATTGGACGGACATCATCCGTCCAATATATTGGACTCTAGCATTTCTCTTCCTCATTTCCTTCACCTTCCATTCCATTCTACTCCATGCCTTTACCTTCTACAAAAACTCTGGAGCAAAGCCTTAGATAATATGATGAAACATTACTAAAAAAACCTTACAGAAATGAAAAATATGCCAGATCATAGAAATTCATGACAACAGGTTGTAACATATTCTTGAAAAATAATTTGATATCAGGGCCTATGAAGTTAAAATTTTCACCTTAAAGGGAGGGAAAGGGGCAGACTCACACACAAACATAAGAGAGAGATAGAGTGAAAGAGGTTTCTGGCCTTTCTTTATTCAACTAACCTCAGGGGTATTGTTTGAATTCTCTGGAGAGGGAACAATATAGGCTGATGTCAGAACAGCAGCAATGGATTCACCCCCAGCAAAAATTGAATCGATGATGGTTCCTGAACCACAAAATGATTCCTTACCACCTACATGAACAACCATTCATTAGGGATGTCACTAGGAACTTCTTGCAGTGCAACTTGAAAGGGTTTAAAAGTTTATAGGCACACTACCAATAGAAGAGCAAACTGATACAACTGATGGAGACATCTTCAGAGCTGCTCTTTTGCTTTTTATGTCGACAACAGTTTCATTTTTACCTTCTGCAAATTCAATAGCTCCATCGTAGCTTCCCACATAGGAAGCTGATCCTGCTCGTCAAATCCGGCCAAGAAAATAAATGAATGAAACTACATTGAAATGTAAGTATGTAACCAACAAAAGTTCAATTCAGTAATGTCTGCTCCACTTTGGATTTAGAGTGAAAAACTGCCACAAAGGATTGTCAATGGAAACATGATGACCTATGCCGTATGCTCCAAACATGCTTCAGCTATTCAAGTAATGTCGCATTTTTTCTTCATGACTAGATAACACACCAAGAAGACAATGATGATCGGTTGCCACACCATATGGTCAAACAGACGTTTGGGCGACAAAATGCAAAATTACCAAATACAGCAGCATACTCTTTTGAGTAAAAATTGTGGATCCTTTTGTTTTGCCTTGATTGTGCTGCATAGTAAATTGAATGCGAGGAACTGGCTACTATAACATAATGATTATAATAAAGCTTACCTTCTGACATGCTATCTCCTTTTCTCTTCCCTAGGGTCGAATTCAATTGCCAATTGAGCTTCATGTTGCCAGTTATATTGAAGCCAAAAACCTGCTAGAGAGCATAAGCAGTTTTTAACAAGACCAGCAAATTGCAATCCTGTCATCACAATTTGGTTTGTTTAATTAGACTATTTTTATCTGTGTGTGTGTGCAGGGGATACTATAGCACCAAAATACTCAAATTAGTCATGTCTCTTACTTTTTTGGCTCCCCTGCAGAGCCGGGGGGGGGGGGGGGGGGGGGGGGGGGGGGGGGGGGGTGTGGACACCGGCTGACAAGGAAACCCCGACAAAAAGAGAGTATAAATTGAAAGAGATGAAAGATTATCAAAGGGGGCAAATACATCGTTTAGTAATTTCAACACTTCCAGGGTGCCAACTGCCAAGAACGATGGGACCAAGTACTAGTAGTGGAGTTCACCAATTTCGGATACGGTTTTCATTAGATTAGAGATGAAATATGTTTACCTAAAGCTTATACACTGGAGGATTCAAACAGAAATGAGATGATCCAAATTTACATAAAAATAAAAATTGAATAAAGAAATGAAGCCCGCTCAGCTAAGAGCACTTTACATGGCATACATGGAGTGCTTGATTAATTAGGAAGATGAGATCCTCAGATTCTTAAAACCAACACAGACAAATGAAAGTAGTAAAGAAGACCAGCAAAAGGTTAAAATTTGAACGAGATTATGTATTCATTATGGTGCTTACGTATGCAAGGGGTTTCTAAAGTAAAGAAACACTGTTTAAGTTTCGGACAGTGCGTCAATTCATAGAATAGAATGGTTGAATTAACAAAATTAAGAGTAATGAATCAGCTGATATATCTCCAACGGAATTTCATAGAGAAAGTAACAAAACAGAGAATAAATGTACTTAATTTTATCTTCCCTAATTCGTATACAAAACAGATATTACTCACTATAACCCGTAATTAAAATTCCTATCATTATTTAAACTCACCGTAACTCCGTAAGGCGTGAGGGACTGAGGGGACAGGCGAAGTGCGGAGGAGCGAGGCGGAGAGCGAAGGAGCAAATTAGTTCATTAGCAGGACGCAAAGGTAAAAGGAAAAAGGAAAAAAAAAAAAAAAGCCCAATATCTAATTAACTAATTTGCTGGGCTTGGCAGATAGTAATTACCTTTTTTTTTTCTTTTCTTTTGACCTTCGCCAATAATTCAAATATCCTATCTACCATCTCCGTAAGATGACATCCCTGACATCCCACAGGCTAGCGTCGCTGAATGGCCCATTAGACTATCACGTGATATGCACGAGCGATTACGATTATTTCTATTTTTAAATCGTCACTCCTTCAGAAATAAGAATCGAAGAAATCTCTCTCCAGATTCTCTTTCTCTCTCTACGCTCAAATCAAAACATTTTCTCTATCACCGGAGCAATCTCATTCTCTCTCTCACCAGCGGTCTTGCTTTTACCATTGGATTCTCTATCAGATCCGATCGAAATCTATATGATTTGTGTTCACCATTGGATTCTCCGATCAGAAAATATATCGTGCTTCGAATCAGCATGGAGAGGAAGTTGAGATCAATCCCTTCAGCACAGTCAGATCTGAGCGCTATCTTGTGGATGAATTTGAATATCAACAGTTTGAGCGCTATCCCAGTGCAATCGTGATCGAACGGTTGTCGACAAGTCCAAATCAAGTAATAACAGTCGAGACTCGACGAAGTAGACAATTTCTTCTCCAATATTGTCAGTAATTCCTTTTCAGAAAGAGTGAGGTCGGAAAAGCTCAATTGATCTCAGAAATGGCGGGGCGAATGGGCACGAGACACGTGTCGAGGCGATTCCTCTCGTCCTGAGGCAAGGTGTTCAGCGAAGAGGAGAAGGCAGCTAATGATGTCTACATCAAGGTACTGCTCGAATTTCTCTTATTTCGCTTGATTGATGATTTCGATCGATCGAGAAGGTAACAATAGATCTTCGTAGCTTAAGATTAAATAAGCTCCGTGTAGTAATTTAGCTTTGGCTATTTGCTAGGGTTTTTGTTATGGAGGTTCTTAATTTAAGGGATGAGATCCTAGTTATTTTATTGAATCTCGAGGTCTAAAGTTAAAAATCCATATGATTTTGATGTCAAAATCAGTGCTAAGTGCTTCATTTTTTACTTGAAATCATGAATAAGTTTTTTTTAATGTTTGAAGCAGATCACTATGAAGCACCACTAGTTTGAAGCAGATGAGATTTTTAGGAGTTTTTGTACTGCTTGAAGCCACGTTGAAGCATATCTGATTACGGCACCAGATCAGGTTTGAAATCAGATCTTGAATGCTTATTTGAACCCCTTATGAAGAAGTATATACTCACTTATGAAGAAGTATATACTTCCTTAGTATCTTGAATGTTTATTTGAGCAATTTTGGCTACAATTTGTATCTTGAATATTTGAACCTCTTATGAAGAACTATATACTCTCTTACAAAGATGTATTTACTTCCTTAGTATCTTCAATGCTTATTTGAACATGTATAAACTAATTTTATTAAGGGAGTATATTCATCATTATGGGGATTACATGTATTGATTAAGGGAGTATATATCTAAGTATGATGAATAAGAAACATGTGTTATCAATTTTGTTTAAGGGAGTATTTTTCATCATTATAGGGGTTAAATGTATTGATTGAGGGACTATATATTCTAAAATTGTACATTTTTTCTTTTGAAGATTGATGTAGGTGCGTCGATTCTTATTGTTTGCTATTAGACCTTATAAATCAATTGAAGGCTAAATTCTAGATGTGAGCGAAGTATCTTGACTGTCTTTTTGAGGAATTTAATCATTTGGGAGTAATTTTTTTTTTGCATAAAGAAATATGTTCTTAGTTATTTACAATTTGATGCTTCCTCATTGCTTGCATGTTTCAGTTTTTTTTTTTCACTTTTCAAGATTCTTAGTTATTATGCAATTATAATCTGATATAGCATCCATTGTTTAATGTTTAGGGTATGATTTGTAGGGAGTATATACTTTCATATTAAGGAGTAAATTTTAGTCAATAAGGGAGTAACTATACTTATGCATATGTGTGTATTTTTTAATAAAAAAAAATAGTAACTACATCTGAATGTTTTCTTCTTTTAGGTGGGTCAAGAGGTACTGGTAGTACTGATAATCAGTATACTCCTCATGATGACAGAGATGTATATGTGGGTCAAGACCATGATGGAAGAGATGGTTGCGGAGGGGCGAGACCATGGATGGAAAGAATGATAGTGGAAAGGAAGGTGATGACACTGGTTAGTAAAATATAATATAATTTATCACTAGGGAGTATATACTTTCAAATTAAGGTGTTCTTTTTAGTCAATAAGGGAGTAACTACTTATGCAAATAAGAGATTATATATTTGCTAATATGAGATTTGAAGGATCACTGTGACAACTTAAGGAATATATGCTCTGGTGTTCTCTATAATTACAGAATTTTTAAAAAAGATTGTATATTCACTACTGTTTGTGTAAAATATGTAGATTCGGGTGTATAAATTTAAGTATGTTGAATATGGAACATGTATCTAGTATTTGGTGTTATTCCATATTATATCTAATATTTAGTGTTGAAACATTTATTAAGGGAGTATATATTCTAAATTGCAGATTGATATAGGTGATGATAAACGCGTGGTTGCTTATCGTTTGTTACTGGATCCTATGAATGAAGTGAAGCCTAAATTCTGCAGTGTGAATGATTGTATTCTCCTTGATGTTAAATAAGAAGATTGATGGTTGATAGTTTAGTTTCTTTTAAGTTTGTTAGCATGTTTAAACTCTATTTTATTGTTAGAATTGATATACAATATAATTGTGGTTCAAACGTTGATGTATTTGAAAAAAAAGTTTGGATGAGAGTTGTATCTTCAAAATTTTAGTTGTACCCCTTATAAAACTGTTTATACTCTCTTACTAAGAACTATATACTCTCTTACTATGAAGTATATATAGTATAATTGCGGTTTAAACGTTTTAATTGTCACCTCTGGAATTTGCATCTTGAATGCTTACTTGAACCCCTTACGAACAAGTATATACTCCCCTAAGAAGGACTATATACTCCCTAAAGAAGAACTATATACTCCCTGAAGAAGAACTATATACTCCCTTTTAAATATATACTCTGAAGAATAAAACATTTAAGCACTTTTTGAATACTCATTTAATCATTTTTGAATAATAATTGTTCGAAAAATAAGTACTCTATTAATACAAATACTTTGATTCCGTGTGTAAAAATATATACTCCCTTATGTTCTAATCTCATAGTGTCAAATGATGAAATTTCATTAATTATAAACACATTTATATACTCCCCTAAATCAGGTTAAATACTCCCAGCAAATAATGACATCAGTGTACAGATGACGTCAGCAAAGCGCTATCGCACGGATTGGCACCAGATTGCAGCGTGCATCACGTATATGGGCCAGATTGTTCGTGGGTGGATCAATGGGATGTCAGGATGTCAAATTATTGGGATGTCCCATATCAGGACTGCCAATAATTAGATAGCTTTTAAACCCTTTCAAGTTCAGCCACTAATTAGATATTGGGCTTTTTTTTTTTTTCTTTCTTTTTCCTTTTACCTTTGCGTCCTGCTAATGAACTAATTTGCTCCTTCGCTCTCCGCCTCGCTCCTCCGCACTTCGCCTGTCCCCTCAGTCCCTCACGCCTTACGGAGTTACGGTGAGTTTAAATAATGATAGGAATTTTAATTACGGGTTATAGTGAGTAATATCTGTTTTGTATACGAATTAGGGAAGATAAAATTAAGTACATTTATTCTCTGTTTTGTTACTTTCTCTATGAAATTCCGTTGGAGATATATCAGCTGATTCATTACTCTTAATTTTGTTAGTTCAACCATTCTATTTCTATGAATTGACGCACTGTCCGAAACTTAAACAGTGTTGCTTTACTTTAGAAACCCCTTGCATAAACGCAAGCACCATAATGAATACATATCTCGTTCAAGTTTTAACCTTTTGCTGGTCTTCTTTACTACTTTCATTTGTCTGTGTTGGTTTTAAGAATCTGAGGATCTCATCTTCCTAATTAATCAAGCACTCCATGTATGCCATGTAAAGTGCTCTTAGCTGAGCGGGCTTCGTTTCTTTATTCAATTTTTATTTTTATGTAAATTTGGATCATCTCATTTCTGTTTGAATTCTCCAGTGTATAAGCTTTAGGTTAACCTATTTCATTTCTTATCTAATGAAAACCGTATACGAAATTGGTGAACTCCACTACCAGTACTTGGTCCCATCGTTCTTGGCAGTTGGCGGAATGAGATCCTCTGGACGTCCATCCTCTGGACGTTTGGTGGACGTCCTTGGATCTGGACCGTCTGATTTAATCTCAACGGCTACAAAGGAGCCCCGTGCATTCCACCACACCCGAAAAAAATATTGGCCCGAAAAGAATGAACCGTCGAGATTAAATCGGACGGCTTCGATCAAAAACTACCACTGGACGTTTGAAAAAAACGTCCAGAGGATCCGACTCCGGCAGTTGGCACCCTGGAAGTGTTGAAATTAGTAAACGATGTATTTGCCCCCTTTGATAATCTTTCATCTCTTTCAATTTATACTCTCTTTTCGTCGGGGTTTCCTTGTCAGCCGGTCCCCCCACCCCCCTCTGCAGGGGAGGCAAAAAAGTAATAGAATATTTCGTTGATATAGTTTCCCCTGTACACACACACAGATAAAAATAGTCTAATTAAACAAACCGAACCTCCTCATTTTTTGTTCAATTCCAAATTAATCGGATTGAACCAAGTGCATGCCCTTACCCCTTTATATAAGAAAGCAGACCCTGTAAAAGAGAGGGACACACCCCAAATCGGACACGAGGCCGAAAGTTCTCTCTCATGTAGTAGTGCCGTGATCCTGGTTATTCTAGCTTTTTTTTCCAGCTTTCTTACATGTCTCGAGCCCAAAAGTCCTTGATTCTGAGCTATCATCTTCAATTGTAAGATCATCACTTAAGTTGTCTTGTAAAACCAACCAACAATTTTATCTCATATGCAGAGGAAATAATCCATTTTACTTCTGTAGAACTATTTGTGCCAATCAGGAGAACAGGAGGGTTGGAATTTGAGAGGAACAGAAACTGAGTTCAGAAGATGGAAATAGAAAGAAATATATTTTATAAAGATTTGTATTATCATTTTACTTGAAATTAGCAAATTCTCATTTGATATATTTTTTTTTTTTTTTTTTTTTTTTTTTTTGAGGGGGGGGTTGCAACTGAACCACTTTGCTTTTTCTAAAATAATGTCCACTTAAAATGCAATATACTAGCTTGTTAAACACTGCTTATACTTTAAATTAGCGTTTTGGCTTCAATATGGAGGGCAACATGAAGCTCGATTTGCAAACTGCATTCAATCTCCGAAAAGTCTCTCCCTCAGTTGTGAGCGTTGTCCTGTCTATAGGTGTGCACTTAAATTCAATGTATTCAATATTGTGGTTATTACTCTTCTTATTATTTTGTGCAACTCTGGTCTCTACAAAGGTTCTTTAATTTGGTTCTTTTAATTCTTAAACTATTGCAGGTGACAAAATAAAATGTTATGGTTCTGGAACACTCATTAAGACAGACTGTGATGATAATAGTAACATAGCAACTATACTAACATCAGCTTCTGTTATTCCCGACCTAGAAAATTCTGGAGCTGAGACGAAGGTAAGTAACTCATTGTAGAAGAGAGTTTTAAACATAGAAGATTAGTGTATTGGCATTTCAGGAGTGTTAATATGGGCCTGGTGCAGCTGAGTCAACCTGACCTGACTTGACCCAGCCCTAGTTGACATCAAACCACCTTGACCCACTTCTTCTGATTGGGCTGTACTACCACTCTAGAAGGATGTCTTAATTTGCCCACATTTAATTAAACCATAAATAACCAGTATGTGTGAAAAAATATATGTAAAGTGCTTGATTAATATATGCCTACATAGGAGGTTCAAGGCTTCAAAATCCAGGTGGTGGTAGTTCTTCTGATTCGATTGAAAATATCATGTCCGACTGGTGAGACCTTGGGCAGGTCAAGTCAGGGTAGTATTTCGAAGCAAAAGATTTCTGTTGCCCTCTGCCATAAGTAAAAATGCCTATTCTTGTTGTTTAAGTTAGTCATATACATATCTTAGCTCTCATTGATACTTAGTAGAAGAATAATATTCTGATCTGGGTAACACATGTCCATTGCATAAAAAATCAGTGGCGATTATGTGTAATTAAATTCAAAATGCTTATTTTTCTCTGGATCGAGTTAAATCTTGGGCCTAATTTTCTGATTGTACGCATGTTTTTTTTTTTCCGTCTTTTACTTTGTTTTTTTTAAATTCCGTTTTGATATATGTGATTGCCATACAGGTCATGGTATATTTGAGCGACGGAAAGGAAACTACAGCAAAGCTCGTGGGACGTGATGTGCATTACAACCTTGCATTAATAGAGATTACTGTTAACCAGACATTACCAGCTGCAAAGTTCCGGTGGTTGGATGACACAGTGTTTATTGATGAGTGTTCCTATAAAGAGATCAAGTCAAGCATGGAAACTCAAAATATATTCCCAGGAGATAGAATTATAGCGCTTTCTCGTTCCCATGTCGGCACATATTTTGCTGCAGCTGCTCCTGGCTCTTACATGTAAAAGAAGTCTCATATTTGCAGTTCTTCTTAATGTTCCACTTTTTGAGCAACTGTTTGTTACATCATGTAGTAAATACTTGATAGTATGTGAAATGTACCAGCTTTCAATAGAAGTATTCAGTTTTTTTTTCTTTCTGTTATTTGTTTGCTTGCTTTTACTTTGGTTGTATGGCTAAAATGAAGAGGATAAGCTTTTGCTGCAGAGTCAATGGAGATCATACCAGTAAGTAAAGTACTTCTAATACCCGTAACTCGTAAGTGAAGTACTTCTAATACCCAAGTTTTTGTATTTCAGCATGGAGAGCCCAAAATTTGACTACCAAGAGCTTCTTTACACAACCTGTGTAATAAATGAGGTACTTTTTTTTTTTTCTAATTATCATTTGTTTATTTATCGGTATTCGGTATTGTAACAGTTCCACATCATACACGTGTGTCACTAACATTAAGTATCATGCAGCCGGTAACATATTGTTAACCTAAAATCTCCTCATTTTTATATATAATGTAATCTCTACTATACCGGTCCTTTCCTTTTTCGGAGAAAAAATCTAAATCCTCTACAAAGAAAAGAAAGGAAAAAAAAAAAGAAAAAACTACAAATTTGATTTTGGGTCTGTCCTTGATGTACTGGCTTCTGGAAGTGACGTGGGCCATGTGCTGCGGCCAGGGGAACGGGTCGTCAGGCATAAAACTTTGTGATGTAGACGGAAGCTGATGTTAAATACTACATAACATCTGTTCTAGTTGTCTATAAGAGTGTGATTGACTTAACAAAGATCATTACTTTTGTATTTGCAGAGTTGGATTGGTGGTCCTGTTGTTAACTGCAACATGGAGGTAATAGGAGTCACTTTTTATAGTGGGGGGTATGCTTCATTTCTACCGATAAATGTCGCCATGAAGTGGTGGGAAGCAATCAAGTTAAACAGGTGAGTATAAATTCCTACACGAGAATCAATTGTGGGTTTCCTTGAAGGTCAAAATACTTTTAGTTTTTGCAACTTGCAGAACTGTTTATGCTATCATCATTACAATAACACTAGGTTTAGGTCTATTTCGTTTTGCACGATATCATGCAAGATAGGCTGTATTCAGATCGTCTTTTGGACTTGTTTCACGAAACAGTTGTAATAGAGAATCTCCACAAGTTGGCTTCGTCTGGATAAATTTTGCAATTCAAACAATACTCTTCGTTTGCTTACTTGCTAGAAGCTCTCAATACTTTAGTTCTTCCTTGACTAATAACAAACTGTTGAAATAAAGTTTAATTAGACTATATATTACTCTGCAGAAGAGGAAGAACTTACAATAACATAGTTTGAGCCCCATTTTGGTTATAACACTTGCGTGGTTTTAGGCTTTTAGCTCAAGTTGGAATTTCTTGTAGGAAAAATAGGTCTCTCATTATGGGTGTACCGATATTTACTACAATTTTCATATAATAGGGAGTTATTTGCAGGTATGCTAAAAGTTGTGTTGTTTGGAAATGAGCTTAAGACTAAATATTAGAGTCAACCTATTAAAGTTGACTTTGTGGTTTGCATGCATTCTCGCTATAATTGGTCAAATACATGTGCGGCATGTTCGGTCATATTTCAGTCATTTAAGTGATCTATTATACCCGAAAAGCCTGCTACTTATTCTGACTAAATGATATTAGATAGAAAAAATATTGTTCTTAATCATTTACAACTGTTGTTCATATTGTTAAATTGGTTGTGATACTCCCTTATAAGTTGAATGGCAGGCACAGTAACTTCTATGAAAAAGTTTTGACTGCATAAGTACAACTCAAAGGCTCAAAGCACTCAATTCAGGTGGATTGCATATTTCTAACATCAGGTAGTAACTAATATTTTCAAATAGGAAACTATGCCATCCATCTCTTGGAATTGGGGTTGGCAGTCTTTTACTTGGTAATTTGGAATCTGTTCAAGATTTAGTACACAAGTTCCCTGAAGCATCCAAGGGATTGGTTGTTTTGAAGGTTCGTTCTACTTATTGCTATCCCCTCCTTTTATCACTTCCATTCTTAGCAAATAGTATTAGAATAAGTGGTAGCTGATTGCTGGATTCTCTTTTTTGTCATCAGGTTGTGCCATCATCAGCCGCTTGGGCTTCTGGGATCCTTGAAGGGGATATCATAATTAAATGTGATGGAAAAGTTCTCTCTAGCTCGCTTGAGGTTAGTCAACTTATAATATGACAAGGTCGGTGATGATGTTGAAAAGAACATGTCGGGTAGACCAATCTGACCAGGTTTAGACTGAGAGGTTAGGTCTTTGTCACTTGCTTAACTTGCTTTAGGGTCTGTGATGTACAGGTCAGCTGGCTGGTGACCTGGTTTGTAGTTTGTTCTGAAATTTTGTCAAGTTTAATGTCTGGATATCCCAATGGTTCCAATATGCCATCTTGGACAAAATCGGCTTCATATTCCTGTAATCTTTTCTAATTGGAGATTTACCCCTCAATTCTTTAATTTTGGATATTTAGCCATCTAATCATATCAATTATGATTTACCATTCTTGTTAATTTCTAAAAAGCAATTTCAAAACTGCTGATCAAAATGCCCTCATCCGATTCCACCTTACAATCGTGCCTAAAAGGATATATCTGTTGAAATCTGTACGAAAACTCAAGTTAATTTTTTGACACCGTAGTCCTAACTTGTCTGGGATGAAAGGCTTGTCGTCCTAAAGAATGATTTGTCCGGAGATCATATTCAATTTGAGACAGCCTTTAGATCATTTACAATTAAGCTGAGAGAATGTTTTGTACATTAAAACAAGAAAGCTATGACATCCCAATTTGCTTTCGAACAAGAACGAAAGTAATAAAGATTTGATTTGCTTGTATCCATTGAAAAAGAATCACATGACAATTAGTATATATTTAATGGAGATCTTATTAGAAAATCGACCATGAAATTATTTCAGAGACCATGGTTATTTTTAATCATCAGTACCTTTGTCAAATGCTCTGGTGGTCTAGCACAAAAAAATCAAGTTGCTTCTGATGTTTCTTAGGCTAGCTAGCCTCGTAATGTTTTTCTTTTTGTTTCCTTCTGGCAAGGCCTATTAACCATCGTATGCATATATCCATATTTCAAAAGTTGAAAAGTTGCATTGCATCAGTGAATCGTCCGACTCAATTGACTCTGAATTTTCAGCACATAAAGCCATGTATTCAATCAATTAATGACTATCAAAGTAACAGGCAGAGATGATGAGGGATATTTGTTTTAATTGAGATTGAGAAGTGAACAAACCAAACTGATTTGGGGAAAGAAAGATAAACCATTGGTAGTACCTAATGAACCATATCATTAGTTATTATAGTGCTGTGTATAGAAGGCTGTCTAGAATCTGAGTCAAAAAATTAGATGATATTCACCCTTCTCTCTCTGTCTCTCTATTTATTTATTTTTTAATTAAAACTGGAACTATAGGGCTGGGCATGACGAGATATGGCAGGGGCACTTTTAGTCATAAATTATAAAAATTGATTTTTTATACTTAAAATATCACTAAAATTAATGAAAAGGGTAGTTATACCTAAGTAACATGATTAGAGGGGTATGTATCTGAATTTGAAATATTGAGGATTAAATTTCAAATTGGAGAATATTAGAGGGTTATGGAGCCAATTTTTCCTTTTTCCTTCTTTAACTAGTACGATGGAAGTGAGAACGTTTCCTCTCTGCAACTTTATTTTTAGAATTTGGATACATGTGTTTCAGTTCTTTGAGGCTGTTTGGGAGAGAGCTGAAGCAACTGTTGAGCTGGTCATTGTAAAGGTAAACCATGATTCTCCATTGCATGTAAAGCTGGCTGTTGAGGATGTAGCGGTGGAAAAGTTTAACAGGTATGATCTTGTTCTTATTTCTTTTTTGTTATTTAATCCTTTCTTATTTATATAGTGTGAAAACTTTGTTTCAAGTGCCTTCAGAATTTTTTTTTCCCGATAGGCATGTGATTATAGTATATTACTATTCAGATTTCCAATGTTTTGAAAACCGGAGCAGTCATTGAACCAGCTGACCAAACAGTTTGGCACCCCTACTGGCTTGATGGCCGAAATCTGGTATTCCCATATATTTTCCGAAATTTTCCAGTATTTCCTCTCACAATACCGAATACTGCCGTTTAATTCACGATCCCGGTTTACCGAATTTTCCAGTATCCAGTACAGTTTTGAAAACACTGCTATTATGCATAAGTTTTAAATAGAGCAAGTCCAAACCATACTCAAAGCCCACTGTGGCCCAGTGGCTAAGTTGTTATCTCACTCATCCTGCTCAACACAATTTGTTTGCTCTGATTTTTGCTATGATTTCAAAAAAAAAAAAAAAAAAATGGCGGTTTTGATTTTTAAATGGACCGGACCAGGTTCCAGTTCTCAGTTCAACATGTCGTTCGGTCTGGTCTGGTTTTCAAAACATTGCAGATTTCAAATCACTGATTATGGTATTGTACCATACCAGCTATATCCCATTCCTGCAGCTGACAATTGATGGGGTACGGCCAGTGTGCCCAGTATACAATTGTTTGAGACATCCTGACCAAATTAGAAGCTGTGCTGGTTAGTATTCCTGCTAGCTGCAATTTTGGAATTAACCATGTTACTAGGTTCAGGTGTTCAACAAAATAGTTGCCAGTATTGGGACATGCATGAATTCTGTCTCAGTGTTATAGGGTTGAGGTGACTGAATTTAAATCCTCCAACGAATATGTCATGTGGTTTGTTGTTTGTATTTTTGCCATAGTTGGCCCGTGGATGAGGTGAAACCTCGAGCAATTTGGATGGTACTTGAAGACTTTTTTTGCAATTAGCTCGGTCAAAGGAAGCATCTTTCTGGAAGCATGGGTTTATTATTTAAGACGAGTTATGCTCCATAAATGGTGTTTAATCAGTATTTTGGAGGGGCTTCTCATATAGTTTTGAGATGTATGTTATGTGTCAATACGTTTATAATTAACTTTTTGTGGTTTACATCTATAACAAGCACAAGTTTGCTCTTGGGGGTATGAGATGTTTTCGGCCATACGGACTATAGCTAGTACCTTGGCAGGATGATTTATAGGTTATATTTTTAGTGTTGAGACTATGTTGTCTTTGACTTGTTACTTGGTCAATTCTTATGGATGTAGTGTTGTCAAATTATTGTGTGTTATGAACTCTTTGTCATTTTGGTGATCTTCTTAGATATATGGTCATTGAGGCACCTGATTCTATATATTTTTGTTCTTTTTTTTAATTGTTTAATCTTCTCTTAAGTATCTACTGTGAAAACATTTGGAGGTTGCCTGCAATTTGCAATCCTTCATACAAGTAAACCGTGGCTGGATTTCTTATTCATAATTTCGAGGAAAAAAAAAAAAACTACTATGTTTTGGATGTTGAAGAGATTATTGAAAATTCTGATACCTACATATATAATTGAAAGTAAAATTTGGTAGTAATTCTTGGTTTACTTTAGAATTGTGGTTAAAATGGTTATCTCGACGGACTAGGTATTAGTAAATGATGGTCAAAATACTAGCCTTCAAAATTTTCGAGAATGTACTCGATGATTAGTTATTTGTAATAACGAAATGATCATATGTTATTAGATGTTCTGCTCCGTCTTTATATTACTGTTATTTGTATATGTATTGATTGTTAAAGTCAGAAATTACTTTTGATAAGTGTTAACAAACTGTTATTAATAATATTTTTAATAAATTTAGATTAATGTAATAAATTTATTTGTAAATATGCTAATAAACGAATGATGTGAATTTCCAAGACAAACTTTTACAATGCAATCACGAAGAGATATTTTTTTTATATAAAAGAAAGAAGTTAGATGTACTTAACATTAACAATCTTGAATTAGATAAACAATGTCTTCAATAACTGAATGTGCACATGCAAATTCCAATTTATTCAAAAATAAAAAATTTATATACCAATTAATATCTGGTCAATTATACAAACAACCAAAATATATATTTTATAAGTAAATTCTTTTTACACCCCGAATAATGGTTTTGATCAATTTTTTTTTATGTGGAATTCCATTTCATTTGAATAAATTTCTTCGGTAGATTTCGTTGGATTTAATAATAGCATGGAAACTATTTTAATCAGGGCCAATAAGTTTCTTCCACATCAATATCAGGTCAATTATTAAGGCTCTGATCGGAATGGTGGATTGATGAGAGTTGATTTCAATTCAATGGAAAAGAATTGATTGTCAATTGACGAGAATTGAAGTTTGATGATCGGAATCAATGCAATAAGAAATAATTCACACTTTGAAATTGACAACTATACCCTCATGGAGCTGCTGCACGCCATGGATAGATGTACTGAGAAAGAGAGAGAACTCTAGCCTTCTAGGTCAGTGCACTAGAGATTATAGAGTGAATATTTAATTGATTTCAACTATCTCTCTGCTCGCAAGGAAAGAGAAAAGGGAGAATCTCTTCTTCCTTTTCAGGTACACAATAACTTGATCCCCCATGGAGGCTTCTCTTTCCCAATCTCAATCAAGTGAACGCAACAAAAAGGAAACGATGAAGATGAGTATCGGAAGGGTATTTTGGTAATTCATCAGAAGCACGTCCTGCTCAGAAACCAAATCGTGCGAAATTTCTACCTTTTTCGTGGGAATTCGCTGACCTGATTTTTCTCTCCAAGTCGGGCCGATTGAAATCAATTCTCCGCCTTCCCTCCTTTCCGATCAGAGGAATTGTTAAAAGAGAATTCCATTTCCGATTCTTGCGTGATTTTTTTGGTTCCGATCAGACCCTAATTAATTCAGCGGGAAAATAATACCAACCTCCCCACTCGGTTCCACTGGTGGTTCATTAGAATCGTCCGATGAAATCTCAACGGTATTAATCATAGAGCATCTATTATTGATCGGGAGTACCGCTGGAAAGGATATGGTTCTGGCCCCTCCCTCTGACAACCTTATTTTGACCAAATTAATTCAGCGCGAAAGAAAAAATTGACAGGACTATTCATCCAAAATTCTCACCTATCCATATTCATTTGCGGCTTTGATCAAAATATTTTTTACGTGAGATTTCATTTCATTTGAATTGATTTTTCAAAATTTTGTTCCATCTAATAACATAAAAAATACCAATCAAATGATATCAAATTCGTTTCGTTTTGATAAAAAAGTTTGCAAGAAATGAAAAAGGGATTTTGATCAGGGTCGCACCTGCAAAGTGCAATTCAGCCGCTACATTCTTAACGGATATTAAACTGTTAATGGATATTAAACTGACGAATAGATATAACGGATTAAATATTTTGAGAATCATCCGTAGAAGAGATAATCCACGAACGAAATCCTCTGGACGGAAGTGGACTTGTTTGATCCTGTGATTAATATCAGATTGATAGCCCGAAAAAATTTAACCGTTGAGATTAAATCGAACGGTCCGTATAAAAAACGTAACCAGAGGATCCGGATGCAGGGATTATACTCCCTCGAAATTTCAAAATTAGGGCACCGTTGTGAAATTAAAGTGCAAGGATAAACAAAGAGCAAAAGAAAGACAAATTTCTTTTCTGTGTATTTCTTGTTCTCAATATGGATACGACATACAAGTTACAAAACCTCTATTTATAGGTAAGAAAGGAAATCTTCTAATAAATGAAAAAAATTTGTGTAATTAAGGTGAATAATGGAGATGGACAATCCATAAATGATAGCCATAAATGAATTTATAACACTTCTCCTTGGATTCACCTTTCATTATACATTATTAATATGATGCTTCAGGATCAATATTAATATGATATTTCTAGATCATTTATACTGCCTCATTAAAAACCTTACCAAGAAAAATCCATTGGGATAAAAACTTGGGTAAGGAAATAAGAGTACAGTGTGTATAATGTTTTCTCTCATTTTAATATTACTGGATATCCTTCATGTTTGCCTCCAAATTTTGCCGTGAGACAAAATGTCAGATGTCAGCAAGGAGACCTGCAAATATGGAAAATGGCATATGGTAAATAAAAATTCACAACCAGGACCCACATTTCAAACAAAAAAAAACTCAACATACAGGCGACCAAAACCGACTAAAGGGTTTATTAATTAATTAATTAAAATTATGTGAAATATGTCAATGCCCACATAATTAATTAATTAATTAATTAATCGACTATAAAAGCCATAAGAACAAGAATTGTACGAGGGTTGTACGCTATGCGTTTTTCTGAGGGATTTATGCCAAATTCCACACCAAATTCCTATACTATGACAATACCAGTCAAAATTGCTTAAAATTAAGCAATACGAAATTCCAGCATACAGACAAGGCCTAGTACGATAATAAGCACAATGACTCTGCACCGGGACAACCAAGCAAGTGCATATTTTTAATTTGGGCTTAGTACTAAATTAACTTTGCATATTGGGCTAATTAAATGGAATTAAAATTAAGCCTATATCTATTACCCAAAAATGGCCCGTTTGGTTTAATCGAATTGGGCCCAATTCGAATTCACTTGGATCCAGCCCAACCAACATGGATGCATGTGCGTCCGTTTATCGCTGAGTCGAGACACATTATACGCGAACTCAACAGTACCCAAACTGACTCGATCGAGTCAACTTTGGGATGGACACGTGGCGCCCAACCATTGGTTCGCTCCCATGGGCCCTCGGTTTTTCTGTTAATGGAAAAAAGGGAAGAAAAAAAAAAGGGAGAAAGTACATACTGATAGAAGAAACTCGACAAGCTACTGGGTCTGCCTCTCGCCGGCGTTATACACCACCGCAGCCCAAACCAAGTGCACCGCTGTGAAGAGGGCGTTGTCGCGACTCCATCGACATCAAACACGGCTGTCAGCTAAACATGCAATACGACAAATTCGAGGATCACAGCGACTAAGTCGCCAATTGGGGAAATTCATTGAGCTAAATTAATCGAAGAAAAAGCAGTTTAATGACCTGGGAAGCTTCTCCGAGGTATGAAGAAGAGGATTTCAAAGTCAATTTTAACCAATTTGATGAAGAGAACAGTCACCACCACTCGCCATTGACGGAGAGGTCGAGCTTGGTGAAGTTAGCCTCCTGTGATGTTCCAAGTGAAACTGAGAGGATGGAGGCACACGAAAGCGTTTGGAATGACTTGCAAATGATGAAGAGGAGTCACAGGCGTGTGAATTGATAAAAGCCAAAACCCCTCTCCGACTGGATGGAGCCAGTGGCGATATAATTTGGAAAAAAGACGACTGGAGAGCACCATCCCTCGTTGGCCACAGTCTACTATCTGGAAAAGGAAGCTAGACCTGAAAAGGCCTAGCACCTGTACTGGATGATGTGAGGAGGGTGGCTTTGTTTTCATTTCCTAGCCGTTGGATGCTGAGAAAGAAGGGGGGACTGATCTGACTTGCTCCAATGCCAAAAGAAGTGAGATGTAATGAAATCAAAAGATGCATGGCCCCTATTACCATCGTATCTAGACCGTTGATTTCAAAATTAATACTTTGAGACAGCTAGCAAGGGGTGAGAGGATGTATGCATATGCTTCACCTCATGTATACACAGACAGCTAAAAATAGTTGAGGGATAAGCTTCCCATGCATGACATCCCTTTTATCAGGGGAAAATCAGCCATTAAAAGGAACAGACGAAAGAATGTAGAGTGTAATTGGGGAATTTGGAGGCACAAATACCCATTATACCCCCAAAACTGTCCTTATCCCAAACTGAATGGGGATTGTCTGTAGCCAAAATTATTGAGGCGCCTCAGAACATGGAAATGAATGTGGTTATGAAACCTCAACATACTATACAATCTTTGGCGCCAAAGAATGGATGTCAAGAGATGTATAAGCTGCAATAGCAAACAGCAACTTTACCCAGTGACAATTCATCCAAAATCAAAAAGAAAATAGTAATGTAGTAGAGTCAATTGTGGATAGAACCAAGGGGCAAAAAAGGAAAATCAAACAAAAAATGATGTTGTGAATCCTTTCTCACCTCTGGGTTGGGCAAAGTGACATCAATTGCAGTCTATAGATGACCCAATTAGCCTCACACCAACAAAATGTCACTTGGTGACGCTCATGCCTGACTGTGGGACCTTCCTTCACACAGCCTCATAACTAGTTGACTGTACACAAGGCTACACCAACCATTAAACCATAAATCAATAATATATCACAAATGGAGAGGATCAAAGGGATTTTGGAGGACCATGCACAAGGCCATCTCCTCCACATATGGCCTATGATGGCCTGGATGCATGCCACCTGTCCCTACCAGCAGCTGACGCCTAAATGACCCATCCTCCAAGCACCAGCTCATACAAGAAACACCAAATTATCCCCTCAATTGTCACTGGAACATGGGCCCTATATGTCATGCCTCTTTTCTGTGCTGGCAAGGTAAACAGAAGTAAAATTAAGTGATTAAATTGCTATACTTCAAACTGCCAAGTGTCAAACACCCATTGGCCAGTGAAATCAACATGTAGAAGTCAGAGATGAGGAAACATTGAAGGATTTCATGATGCGAATATGGTAATTTTAAAATTTTATTAACCAATAACATCTAGGATCGTTCTTATTATTGCTAACTTTCTTTATTTTATTTGCATCACAATCAAATATATTCCTATAAGAAGGATTGTAGAACCATACCTATGGTCTTTAAGGAAGCTCTATTCCTCTTCGGTTCACCTTGAATCCGAAACAAGAATAACAGTCGAATCCGTGCTAGCGAACTCCCCGTCAACACCTAGCTCCGTCGCCCGTATCTTAATCGATTGCTTAATCGATAGAATATTTTAACAAGTATTTAGAAGAAAAGAAGAACAAAGCTTCAACACATGAAGACTTACTTGTTCCCAAATTTTCTGATCTGTTTTACCTTTAAAACACAAGAAAAAACCTTTCAATTTCATATAGCATTTAAAGCCACTAATCAGAAATTAAAACAGCACATTAATTTCTGACGTTGCAGCACTAAAACCTTGATAACTCTCTGTAGGAAACTCCAAACGTTCTGAAACTTGGACCATTGGATTCTACACTTCAAGAGCTACAATTTTCATATATCATTTGCCCAGAATGATTATCGTTTGCTATACTAATTTTCTGTTTAAAGTTAGCTCAAATTCTGACCCGAATTTAAAGCCTTCTTTCTTCTTCATTTGTTAAATTAATTGGCCTTGGGCTTCAAATAAATTTATATATTTCATAATAATATTCATATATTATTATAATATGTGAAACTTATATTATCCTCATAATATGCACATATTAATAAATTAATTCTTTGCTAGTTAATCACGTCATGTGATATAATTTTCTATTTGTACTTTATTTCATGCAACATGAAACCTTGTACATAGAAAATTTATTTCCTGTTTCCCATTCAGTTGGTGTGACCTATATTGAGGATCCATATTATGTTGGCAATGGAATAATTATTTTATTCCATAAACTGTAAGCGGTACTCTAGCATACATTACAGCTACCCAAATAATATAGATGTTTAGCAAATCCTTTTACGAAACACGATCCTTCTAGTAATGTTATTAACATTAATAACATTACTTGTGTCTATTCCTTGCCATATGATATTATGACTATTATACAAAGTAGGACTGTGTCATCTTCGTATTATAATCTTTTCTTGGTTTCTAATAAGTAGGATTATATAATTATAACTGCACTTTAGTTATATTGGATCCATTTATAATCTCACTTTTCTCAATTAATGAGTGGCAATTAGCTATTGACATATATATTTTCCTCCTACACAAGTTACATACAAAGAACTATTACTTTTATCACCACTTGCTTCAAATGGCTTTTAATAATAATTACTTGCATATTCCTTATGTGAAAAATATATCATATCAATCTTAGAATTAATGACACGATAAAAATATTAATGACACAAACACAATCCATATAATATTTTTTATCAATTAGGTCTGTTCAATATATGAAACTTTTCATATACTCGTGTTATTAAATGATAATCCTTTATCACCGTTTACAGAACTACAACATACTTTTAATCAACACGACAGTCTTATATGGAATATTAGTGTTCCTGCTAATATCCAAGACATGTGAACATTTTAGAGTTATATATTCATTTTATTTAGAGTTCTGCGGTTCAAGACCAAGAGCATCTTCTTGAACACTTCTAAATATGAATATAAACTCATGGAACAAAATGTATTAACATCCAATTCATAAATATAACATATAAAAGTAATCATTATAAGATAACTTTTAGAACGTAATTCCAACAAACATTTACAAAAGAAAGGCGGCAAGCCTCTAGATGCATCTGAGCCCTTCATCAAGGGAGCTAAAGTCTTATAAAGAAGCCATACCAGAAGAGAAACCCCCCCCCCCCCCCCCCTGATCGAGGCTTAAACCTAAAACAAATACCTTGGTTCTACCTGATTTAAATCAATCGTAGTAAAGCTAAGGGTCGAACTACGGGGACGGGATTATAATCTAACCTAATTCTTAATTTGCTTAAGACTTTAAGAAGGAAAATAATTGTTTTAAAACTAAAGATCATATTTTAAAATTTAAATACTAAGGAATTATAAAACTAAGTAAAAGTTAAACGATTTGAATAAAACTTAATAAAAAGGTTTAGGGGTTTTAGTTCTAAACTTCTTTAAGTAATTGATTCCAATATATCGATTAATTTCTTAATCAATATATTTGAATCACGGTTAAACAAAAGATTTGAAAGGTTTTTTTACTTGACAAAGTGCAGATTTAAATAAAAATCCAAAATCAATGAATATAAACTCTCGTTTCAATTTCAAATCAAAAGGACAAATCTTTAAATCAATTAGAAAACCTAAGTTATTCAACTCTCGTTTTTGGCTTAAGGATTCTAAAATCTATCTTTCATACAAAGGATATCTCGCAACTCGCGTTGCGAGAAGGGTTCACTTTTCAGTTACTTGGTTCCGATTTCATCTCTCGATTACTTTCAATCCTCAATTAGTCAAATCAATTCATGCAAGGGTATAGATTATTGTTACCAACTAGGCAAGGCCTTAATCTACTTGGCATAATCAATTCTACCTAAGCAATCACAAATTCAACATAGCAAATAAACAACCAAAAGATAGAAATCACAAGCAAATATAAAAACCGATCAAAAGATTCGAATAACAACTACTTAATTGGTTCACAACTATTAGCCCCTAAAATCTAAATACTTAGCCTAACATCGTATCAAAACAGAATAATAAAAGAGGTTTCATCAACAACATAGAGTATTAAGACAGATTACAATAGAAATCAATGCTTAATCTCCTACAATTCTCTGTCGAAACCTTCAGTCGGACCGTCTGGATGCTCAGTCGGACCGTCTGACAGTATCCTGGTTCTGATCTCGCTCAAATCTCTCTAACTCTCTGACAGGGGTTAGGGATGACCTACCCCTGCTTATATACTCAGGATAAACCGCCAAAAGGTCGTGCTAATCGTGGAAAATCAGCTTCTAGAAGAGTATTCAAGGCATGGTCGAAATTAGCTCTGTCTGGCATGAAACGGTCGGTTAGTCGGTCCGTCTGGGCTCTATTTTATGCTTCTTCCAGAAAGTCTGATTCTATTTCCAGATTATCTCGATTTGATGCAGATTTCGTCCAAAATTGTCTTATTATCGCAACGAAATCTGCAGATTTCGTCCAAAATTGTCTTATTATTGCAGAAAAATGGTTAACCCCAATAGCTCCATTCTCACTTGTCGGCTGACTCACCTCGATTAAATCTTGATTCTCCGGCGAAAAATGGTGGTGAGACGTGAAGAAGCCGATTCTTTCGAAACCAAGCGCAATGTCGTGAAGAGGAGGCCGAGGAGTGTAGATCTGTGGTGGTCGATCGTAGGAGGAGGGCTTATGTGGTCGGAAAAGGTGGAGAATGGTGGTGGTGACGGGTAGGGAGAAGAAGAGAAGGGGTCGGCTGCGCTTGGGCTTCGTGGGTGAAAGAGAGAGGGGGGTCTGGTTTAATTGGGTTAATGGATCTAAATTAAGAGGGTGTGAGTTAAATTTAGAAACCGAAGGAGTCGGCTACGCTTCCGCTTCCCCACTTTCAGTCGACCCGTCTGGAAGGTCCAGACGGTCCGTCTGAAGGTGGATTGGCAGAAAAGCAGAAATTCTATTGGGCTTGGTTTTGGATTTGGGCCTCCTGTGTGAAATTTTCTCTTCGCGCAGACTGATTTCAGTCGGTCCGTCTGAATCCTCCTGAAACTCCCCCGAGCTTGTTTCCTTGCGTCTTTTCAGCCGGTTGCGACATGTAAAAACCTGAAGATTCGTTCAGAGACAAGTGAATCAGTTTAATCCAATTTTTTTTTTTGTGCTGAAATTTAAATTTTTAAAGTAAACCCTTGGGTTGCCTCCCAAGCAGCGCTCGTTTAAGGTCTCGAGCTCGACCCCTGTGACTACGTTGTTGCGGGTGCGGGGTCGTTGAAGAAGCAAACGTCCGCATCCTCTTCTCTAGTCATCCCCGTCAAATAGTTCTTCAACCGTTGACCATTCACCTTGAACAAGCCAGATTTCTCGCTCCAAATGTCCACAGCACCGTATGGATAGACCTTCTTCACTTCAAATGGCCCCGACCACCTTGAACGGAGCTTTCTTGGTATTGCTTCAACCCATTTGGAGACATAATCCACCGCAACCAAGATGTACTCGTGTCCGTATGATGGTGGAAAAGGTCCCATGAAGTCTATGCCCCAAACATCGAATATGTCGATCTCAAGGATTGGATTTTGTGGCATTTGTTGTTTCCTTGAAATTCCTCCCATCCTTTGACATTGGTCGCACTTGAAGACGAAGTCTCTTGTGTCCTTGAAGATTGTAGGCCAATAGAAACCGGCTTGTAAGACCTTTGCTGCGGTTTTGGAACTAGATGCATGACCTCCATAGGCGGATGAATGGCAATGCTTGATTATTGTCTCAACTTCGTCATAAGGGAAGCACCTTCGAAACATACCATCTACCCCCTTTTTCCAAAGAAATGGATCCTCCCAGCAATAGTATTTGATATCACTGAGAAACTTTTTCTTTTGCTGGGACGAAATTCCATATGGCAGAACTCCACTGGCCAGGTAATTAGCAAAACCCGCATACCAGGGTAACCCGACGGTCCGTCTGGTTGACCTGACAGACCTGGTGCATCAGCTGATCGTCAGGAAAAGAGTCGTTGATGGGTAGAGATTCGTGTTCTGATATCTTGAGCCTTGAAAGATGGTCTGCCACAAGGTTTTCTGTCCCTTTTTTGTCGCGAATCTCTAAGTCGAACTCTTGTAGAAGAAGAACCCATCGAATGAGTCGAGGTTTTGCATCCTTTTTGCCTAGCAAGTACTTAAGGGCAGAATAGTCCGTGTAGACGATGACTTTAGACCCGACAAGATAGGATCTAAACTTGTCGAGTGCATACACCACCGCTAGCAACTCCTTCTCCGTCGTGGTGTAATTGATTTGAGCCTCGTCTAGTACCTTGCTTGCATAGTATATCGCGTATGGCTTCTTCTCCTTTCGCTGCCCAAGGACTGCCCCTATTGCAAAATCGCTCGCATCACACATCAACTCGAAAGGTTGACTCCAATTAGGTGGTTGAAGGATGGTTGCGGTGATGAGCGCTTCTTTCAACCTGCAAAATGCATTAACACAATTTTCATCAAAATTAAAATCAACATCTTTCATTGTCAAATTAGTTAATGGTTTTTCAATTTTTGAGAAATCCTTGATGAAACGCCTATAAAATCCCGCATGGCCTAGGAAGCTTCGAATGTCCTTCACGCATCTAGGTTGCTCCATCTCCTCAATCACTTCCACCTTCGCCTTGTCCACCGTGATTCCTTTCGAGGAGATCACGTGTCCTAGCACAACTCCTTCTTGCACCATGAAGTGACACTTCTCCCAATTGAGGACTAAGTTCACTTCTTCACACCTTTTCAACACCTTGGTGAGATTAGCTAAACAATGGTCGAATGAAGTTCCATATACTAAGAAATCATCCATGAAAACTTCCATGTCTTTCTCAATTAAATCCGAGAAGATGGCCATCATAGCTCGTTGAAAAGTGGCTGGAGCATTGCATAATCTAAAGGGCATCCTTCGATAAGCATATGTTCCATAAGGGCATATGAACGTGGTCTTCTCTTGGTCGCTAGGATGAATTGGTATTTGGAAAAATCCTGAATACCCATCCAAATAGCAGAAGTAGGAATGATTCGCAAGTCGTTCCAAGAGTTGGTCAACGAAAGGAAGAGGGAAGTGGTCTTTCCTAGTGGCGGAGTTGAGTTTCCTATAATCTATGCACATGCGCCATCCAGTGACGATCCTAGTTTGAATCAACTCGTTCTTGTCATTCTTCACCACCGTGGTTCCTCCTTTCTTTGGGACAACATGTACAGGGCTTACCCATTTTGAGTCAGAAATTGGGTAAATGATCCCTGCACTCAAGAGCTTAAGAATCTCTTTCCTCACAACCTCCTTGAGATTTGGATTTAATCGCCTTTGATGCTCCACTGAAGGTTTGTGATCGTCTTCAAGCAAGATCCAATGCGTGCAAATGGATGGACTCAATCCCTTCAAGTCGTCTATGGTTACCCAATTGCTCTCCTATGCTTCCTCAACACCTTCAAAAGCTTGCTAGTTTGGTCTTTGTTGAGTTGGGCACTAACGATAACTGGGTAGGAGTTGTCTGGTCCTAAAAACTCGTAACGAAGGGACTCTGGAAGGGGCTTCAACTCCACTTGCGTGGGGTTGACCTCACTGTCCAGTCGGTCCGTCTGGGGTGTACCCGACGGTCCGTCTGGAATGTTGATCGTAGCCATTAGAAGAGGGTTATCTCCAGGATTAGGGGTTAGGTCAAATTGACGTTGTTCTAAATCTAAATTCACTAAATAACCTGACCTAGTGGCGTTTTCTAACGAGTTAGCATCCAGACGGTCCGTCTGGAAATAACTCTCCTAGCTTCTGGACCATCTGTTGGAATAACTCTGACAGCTCCTCTTCCATGGTCGAATCTGGGAGGTATTGGTAGGCCTCAAACAGCTTGGAGTTGAAGATTCCTTCTACCACTTCATCATAATCTGTCTCTATCGCTTCAACCATGTAGCACGAGTTGAGGTTTGAAGGCATCTTCACGGTATTGGCTATTTGGAACTCCACCGTTTCTTCTCCAATGGCAAGAGTCATTTGGCCATCTCTACAGTTGATGAGAACTCCTGTGGTTGCCAAGAAGGGTCTTCCAAGTATGATAGGCACTTTGGGGTCTTCTTCCATGTCAACTACCACGAAATCGACGGGGACTACTACTTCACCTACTTGGAGAGGCACGTCCTCAACTATTCCTAATGATAGACGAGTGGATCGATCGGCCATCTGCAGGGTCATGCGAGTTGGCTCCAAGTAAAAACCGTCTCCAAGCTTGTTGAAAATGGTTTCGGGCATGAGGCTCACGCTTGCGCCTATATCCAACAATGCTTGTTTGATGGTTGCGTTTCCTATCTTGCATGGGATCGTGAATCGTCCCGGGTCTCGCATCTTCCTTGGTAACCTGTTCATAATCAATTCATCAGATTCTACAGTTAGTGCTACCGTTCCGCAGTCCTCTAGCTTTCTTTTATTGGTTAGCATGTCCTTAAGGAATTTGGCATAGGCGGGCATCTTTGATATGACATCGGTGAAGGGCAAGGTCACTTGGAGTTGTTTGAGAATCTCTAAAAACTTGCTATACTCCTTTACTTCCTTAGCCTTCACAAGCCTCTGTGGGAAGGGCACATCAGGTTGATACTCAACTACAAGGGCCTTGTCCTTAGAGCTTGATGCCAGCGCTTGAACAGGCTACTGTATTTCTGGCTGGTCTGCGGCTCCAACGGTCCGTCTGGAAGGGTCCAGACGGTCTGTCTGAACTTCGTCTGATGCCTGATGAGGGGCTAGCATGTCAGGGTCTGCATACTCTGTGCCACTTCGTAACTTGTGAGTCACGGCCTTGCATTCTTCTCTTGGATTTGGTTCTGGTTGTCCAGGGAACATTTCCGTCTTTGTAAGCACTCCTTGTCCGGGTTGGTTGGCCATTGGTTTTTGTTGGAGGAGTTGGCTCAATGACTCCCGAATTTGCTTCATCTCATCATACACCGAGTGGTTCCAATGGGACTGATCTGCCATGAACTTGTCAACCGTCGCTCGATGTTGTCGATAATAGGCCCCCGGCTGGTTGTCATGACTAGAACTATTGAATCCTCCTTTGTTGACCAGATTGGGCATAACTTGATTGGCTGCACCATTCGGATTGGCATATGAGAACCCAGGGTTGTTCCTCTTGTCCCTATACCCATACCCTTGTTGAGGATTGGTAGGGGGGACAAATACTGGTGGGTTGCCCACGGCGTTGACATCGGCAATTGGCTCATCGCGGATTAGCATGTAGCATGATTGGGCTGTATGACCTTCCTCAAGACAGATTTGGCACTTAAATTGTTGCACTTGATTCACTTGCTGTGGCTCGGTCTTGGTTTGCATATTCTTGAGCATCGTGGTGAGTGCATCAAGTTGTGCCTGTAGGTGCGTGTTATCATCGACTTTGAGCACACCTCCCTTCCCTTTCTGTCGCACCGACCAATTGGTTTGGGATCGTGCCATGTTCTCGATTAGGGCCTTTGCATGCAAGACTCCAAGATTCAAAAAGGATCCACCTGCAGTTGAATCAACATTACTACGAGTTAGATCATTCAAACCATCATAAAAACTACAAACCAAACGACTATCGGGTAGGTCATGATGTGGACACATTCGTTGCATATCCTTAAACCTTTCCCATGCTTCAAACAAGTTTTCATCTTGGTCTTGCTTAAAGGTCAACAAATCTCTAACAATACTAGTGGTCTTGACCCTAGGGTAAAACCTATCTAGAAAAGCTACAGCTAGGTCGTCCCAAGTGGTAAACGGTTTATCACCAAAACTATCCAACCAAGATTCTGCTCTATCCCTAAGAGAGAAGATCCAAGGTTGCGCAACAGCGGAGGAACTTTTGTAGGTGATGATTGGCATCTTCATGCGGACTTCCTCCGAAAGTGTGTTGCTGCACGAGGGTGATGAGAGATGGATTTAGGAAGAAATCCCTAGTCCGTGCTGCCTTTGGCGGGTCCACCCCTCGTCGGACGTTGGCTGCGGTTGGTGCGCCTATCTCACGAAGTGGGCGGTGGAGATCTTGATCCTTTAAGGCCTTGAGAGCATCGTCCAAGGCTTGCTTGAATGCCTCTGGATCAATGTCGGAAACGTCGGTTTCGTATGTGATCTGGATGGATGGTGTCTCAGGTGAGTTCCAAACGGTCCGTCTGGAATGGTTCAGACGGTCCGTCTGGTGTCTGATTTGCTCCAAACTGGCTTCTGACCCCCCTTTTGTAGGTTAAGGGAGTCTGATGCTGTGGAGTTGCAGACGATTGTCCTTCTTGTCCTTCGATTTGCTTTTCCGGGAAACGAACAGTTCGGGAAGCAAACGAAGCAGAAGGTCGAGGGCTCTTCGCACGATTTCCCTTGCTCCTAGTAAAGTGGTTGTGATTGGCTGGAGTTCGAGAGTTGTCTTTCTTCCGTCCTCTAGCCAGCTCGCTCAATCTACAATAAAGGACAAGAGAAAATTGTGAAAAGAGAGTAAAGTCTTATTAGAATTAAGAAAAGAAGTAAAACTATGTTCACCATCCCTCGCAATGGCGCCAATTTGATCGAGGCTTAAACCTTAAACAAATACCTTGGTTCTACCTGATTTAAATCAATCGTAGTAAAGCTAAGGGTCGAACTACGGGGACGGGATTATAATCTAACCTAATTCTTAATTTGCTTAAGACTTTAAGAAGGAAAATAATTGTTTTAAAACTAAAGATCAGATTTTAAAATTTAAATACTAAGGAATTATAAAACTAAGTAAAAGAGTTTTAAAAACTAAAATCAAAGTTAAACGATTTGAATAAAACTTAATAAAAAGGTTTAGGGGTTTTAGTTGTAAACTTCTTTAAGTAATTGATTCCAATATATCGATTAATTTCTTAATCAATATATTTGAATCACGGTTAAACAAAAGATTTTAAAGGTTTTTTTGTTAGAAAGTGTCATAAATTCATTTATTCTACTATTAGAATAATGAAATACACAATCGTGCAAAGGACCTAGTGCAAAACACCGAATCGGCACCAAAAACCAAGAGAGAAAGAGGAGGATGTTATACCTCTCACAAATCGTTCTTGTGAGGTTGTCCAAGGCGTGGGAATCGATGGCGTGCACTCCGCGCCTTCTTCTCCTTCCTCTAATCCACCAAGAAGCTTCTCCACCTCTCAAAAACTTGTGCTAGCAAGCTTTTAGAGCAACCAAACCTTAATCGCAATTAACACCTTAATTATGAGGCTAATCTCAACACATGGGCCCTAACAAACAAAGGATGAGAGCTCTTCTAATGGAGATTTCGAAAATCTCCAAAGAGGAGGATAGGTGGCGGCTAGGAGAAGAGGGAAGAGAGGAGAGAGAAAGTTGGATGAGAGGCCACCCCTTGGGGTCTATTTATAGAGCTCTCATTTCTCTTCCAAACTTCTAACAAATTACAAGGGTGCCATCAAACCCTAGCCCCTAGCCGAAATCAATTTGGGCCTTTAGCCCAATTCACCAAAGTGTGAATTAATCCCTCTTAGCCTCGTTAATTCATTTAATTAATGAGCCTATTAATTGTTTGTCAATTGGGCTTAATTAGACTTAGCAATTTAAAGCCTATATATTCAATATAATTCTAACAATTATATTAAATACAGTTGAGACTATTTAATTATCAAATTGATGATAATTACAATAGGTTGGTTTATGTATTAATTTATTCTAACATGATCTTCTTGATATAATTAATTATAGCGGTTCATAACAGTATATAATTAATTAATCAACTCATCATGTTTTGTATTCTCCAATACAAATAATTAATACACGTGTGGTTCAGGTTCTATTTGTGTGACCTTTTTGAGGATTTATGCTACGTTGGCCATGGAGAATAAATCGTTATTTATTTCCATTAATCATAAGCGGTATCTAGCAACACGTTATGATTCCCAATTCGCATAAATAGTGTACAGCTACAATATCTCAATCCTGCATAAGAAATAAAAGTATTTCCTTGTTTGATTCTTATGTCACATGATATCCTTGTATAATCCAAGATAGGAATGTGTCACTCTTGCAGATTATACATTTCTTGATATAGAGATGATTGTACAAGTTGCTAGCAAACAATCCATCTCCATCAAGGGGCCCAAACAGATATCATCGCTCACTAGATAAACTAATGAGGGACATACGATTTTCTTGATGAACAACTTTTCCCCGCACAATTCAAGAGAACATAAATAAAGTCCGTATAGCAGCCTTTATCAGGAATCAACGTTAGACGATATTTATAGAACCTATCCTCATGTGGAAAAGCTGAGCATCTCAAACTTAGAATCAACAACATATGAAATAAACAATGACACATAACACAATCCATATGTTTATTTCATTTGGGTCAAGTCCTGTACTATGTTCCACAACATATACATATGCAATTAAGTTGGTAACTCCTTACCTATAATTTGTAGAACTTAATCATCGCTTAACTTGCATACTAATCTTTTATGATAATTAATGTTCCTTATTAATTATCAAGATTATGGACGATTTAGATTTATTATTGTCATTCTAATGAATGATCCACAGAGATCCACAATTCAGATCCTCAACCTGAATGATCTGTCAATAATAAACTCTAGGAACAAATGATCAAATATCATCATTAACATAAACTAAGAAAATAAGTCATTAAGTATTGACTTCTAGGACATAACTCCAACATTTTTTACTTGACAAAGTGCAGATTTAAATAAAAATCCAAAATCAATGAATATAAACTCTCGTTTCAATTTCAAATCAAAAGGACAAATCTTTAAATCAATTAGAAAACCTAAGTTATTCAACTCTCGTTTTTGGCCTAAGGATTCTAAAATCTATCTTTCATACAAAGGATATCTCGCAACTCGCGTTGCGAGAAGGGTTCACTTTTCAGTTACTTGGTTCCGATTTCATCTCTCGATTACTTTCAATCCTCAATTAGTCAAATCAATTCATGCAAGGGTATAGATTATTGTTACCAACTAGACAAGGCCTTAATCTACTTGGCATAATCAATTCTACCTAAGCAATCACAAATTCAACATAGCAAATAAACAACCAAAAGATAGAAATCACAAGCAAATATAAAAACCGATCAAAAGATTCGAATAACAACTACTTAATTGGTTCACAACTATTAGCCCCTAAAATCTAAATACTTAGCCTAACATCGTATCAAAACAGAATAATAAAAGAGGTTTCATCAACAACATAGAGTATTAAGACAGATTACAACAAAAATCAATGCTTAATCTCCTACAATTCTCTGTCGAAACCTTCAGTCGGACCGTCTGGATGCTCAGTCGGACCGTCTGACAGTATCCTAGTTCTGATCTCGCTCAAATCTCTCTGACAGGGGTTAGGGATGACCTACCCCTGCTTATATACTCAGGATAAACCACCAAAAGGTCGTGCTAATCGTGGAAAATCAGCTTCTAGAAGAGTATTCAAGGCATGGTCGAAATTAGCTCTGTCTGGCATGAAACGGTCGGTCAGTCGGTCCGTCTGGGCTCTATTTTCTGCTTCTTCCAGAAAGTCCGATTCTATTTCCAGATTGTCTCGATTTGATGCAGATTTCGTCCAAAATTGTCTTATTATTGCAGAACCTGAAAACAATAGGGGCAAAACAGAAGTACCAAGGCTTCTAACCTAAAAACATAACAATCCTATCAATATTTGATCAAATAATAACATTTTAAGTCTTAATTAGGGTTAGAATGTAACATTATAAACCGTCTATCACCCCCCCAAACAAAAAAAAAAAAAATTCTTACTTTTGGCTGACATTTTGTAATTTAAGAGCTTTTGAAGAAAAGAAAAGAAGGTAAACGAAATCATGTATTTCTATCGGTTTCGTTTAATAAAATTATTTTGAAGCATCTCTTATCTTCTGAATCCCTGCATGTATCTTGCAACTAGCCATTTTATTAATAATTACACCAAACTTTCTTTGATCAATTTGAGCTTAAAAAGGGGGGCAGTTTGGTAGTAAGATCTCTTTCTTCCTTTCTATTCCTTTTGTTATTGTCTTCTTCTTTCTTTTCCTTTCTTCATTGCATCATATTAGTAAACAAATCATTGTATAGCTGCACATTAAGGGCAGACCAGCAGTGTAAGCATGCAGATTTCTTGCCTGTGAGCAAGTATCTAAGTGCGTACAAGATTGGTCTCATAAGCTAAGTAAAGGAATAATAACAACACTAATCATTCGTATAATAGTCGACATGGGAACCAGTTGTGTGCATATCCAGATTTCTTGCCTATGAGCAAGTATCTGAATGTGTACATGGTTGATTCTGTATAAGAAAATGATGAGATACTAGCACAGCATCCAATAAATAAATGGACATGTACATAATTAGTTAATTAGGACATTATATCATTATTTGCATATCTTTATCAACCTTGAAGCTCTTGGATTTCATGCCTGTGAGTATGTGTCCAAGCAGAGACAGAATCAATATAAGAGAATATACAATAATAATCATGCATTCATACTCAGTTTCTTCAATACGTCTGGAAGGATACTATTGCACATACAACTAATTTCAAACAAAGGAAGGGCTAAAGTGCATAACAAAATTGGGATGAGTCCTTAGAACAAAGGGGTCAACTAGATGATGTATATCATCAGGGGTACATCTATAAAAAGGGTTTCAGAAAATATAATGATGCAAATGAACATTAAACACTTCGTATATAGAATCATGTAAGAAAAAAAATAATAATATAAAATATATAAATAATAATATATGTACACATATGTATCTGCATAAGGCCCATAGCAGGGTTATTTATGTCATAATAAGGGAGAACAATAAACACTGGTGTCACATAGAACTCATGCATGTGCACAATAGATAATAGGTTCGTAAAAAACTTTTCTCTTTTTAGTCAATTTTACCCTCCTGGCGAAATAAAAGATGGTTGTTAATACAAGCTTCCCTGTTAAAATACTTCTTAGCACCATAAAATAGAGTTTGGAAAAAAAAAATGTCATGAATCTGTGAATAAAAAGGAGAACATGGATGGAGGAGTAGTCATAATCTAGCCTAAAATATATATACATATATATACAATAGACATATAGTCACTTTAACTTCAAGTAGTGCATATCAAGTTGTCATTCACGCCAAAGTGTAGTCTGTAGATCTAAAATAAAAAGGCTAACTTAATCATGATAAGCCCTGACCGAGTGATATTAATTACACGCGGTTTGGATGTCTCACCATAGAAGCCAAAGCTTGGTTCGACCATTATACAAATTCTAAAATCACCTAAGTTTAACTTCAATAAAGATTCATTACAGCTCAGCCCCAGTATAAGCCCAGTTCAGTCGGAAAGCCTCAATTGGCTCTGAGACCAGAACTGAGAAATAGGAGGATATATGAGTTTCGTATAACTCTAATCTTTGGTAACAGAAGTCATCACGACTGTGCATGTGTAATATATGACGAAATGTGTACATACGCAACAAGTAAACAATGAAGAGGGCATGTATATAACACCATCAAAATCAAACTGATAACTGATAGGGGGTTCATTGGATCCAATTGACCAAATTAACAACACAAACAACCTCAAAATAAGACAGTTACACATAAAGGTCAATCAATTTGACAGAAATGCTGTTAATTACTCCTAAATAAGTTCAGTTCGCTACCCAAAACCAACCCCAAATTACAGTCTAGGCCAATTCCTTCAAAAAAAAGAGGGAATGCAGTATGATTGAATAGCCTGAAGAATTCAGAAGCTTATCATGATGATCCATGATACATTCCCGACTATCGAGTGTTACCAAAAATTTATGCTGACATGGCTACTGGTGCTGTCCAGTTCGAAGTCAAAATTAGCTGCTTCTAATTTAAAATTCAGAAACTGAAGTCACGATGAAGACGAGAAGGAAGCGATGATCCTGCAGCATTCAACCATGGACAAAATGGTGGCCGGAATGATAAAGTCAACTGTGAAAGCTTTTCTTCTGTCGCCAAGTCAACACCGGCGAAGAAAGAAAGAAGAGTGAGATCGCATGGGATCCTATGTAGCACCACAATCAACGGCTGGGTGTAAAGAGAGTCCTCGGGCGTTATAAAGAAGAACGCAACACAAAGGTTGCAGAGAGAAAGTCGTAGAGATGGGAAACAGTGTTATTCCAAGAAAAATGAATGAACCTGGTACACGAGTGCGCGTGTAGGCCGAGCGTTCAAATTCATCCCTCCCCGGCGACTCCGCTGATTCCATGTGGCGTCTTTGGTGTGATGACTTGCTGACGATAGAACACACAACAACATAAAGCAGAACCAATCAGGATTTTCTGAAAATGCAGAAACTTAAAAAATACACTAAAAATAGATAGAAAATCCAGAAAATTTCCATAAAATACCAAAATGTCCAGAAAATTATGAGGAACATTTTCATATAATATTTCAAATGCAAATTCTCAACCAAAAGAGAATTAAAATTAAAATCATGAAGGAGCAATTAATATTAATGTTAATGGCACACAAATATCCAAAAGTCAGATCACGCTAAATAAAATAATAAAAGTGTAAGGGTATGAACTTCTTTGACAGCAGGTACATTAAAACAACAAATGTGTCTGGACAACAGGTATAATCAGAGAGAAACAGCTATGAAATAAAAAAAAATTTCTTGGGGAATCTTGGAATGAAAAGGACAACAGCAAGAACAAACCTAAACAGCCAAACCAAGATCAAAATTCAAAACCAAGCCCCAAAATCATGTCCAACAAATACAAGTCCAAGCCTAAAATAAAAAAAATCTTAGCCCAAGTCCAAACAAAAAAAAAACATAAATTCCAAACTTAAATACAGGAAATTCAAACTCAAATCAAGCCCAAATTAAATCCAAAAAGCCCAAACTCAAATTAAGCCAAATTCAAACCCAAATCTAGAAAGTCCAAACTCAAGTCTAAATTCAAAAAATCCCGACCCAAATCTAAATCTAGAAAATCCAAATCCAGAGAACCCAAGCTCAAAATGAAATTCAAATCCGAACTCCAAGTGACATAAATCCAGGAACATCATAAAACTTCAGAATCGTATACGAATTTCTGGAACTTTAAACACGTCTGAAAATCAGAATTTTATACAACAAAATTCTAGAACATACGAAGACCAAAGTTTAAAACGTCCAAAGTGACTAGAATCTCAAAAACACGCCTTAACACCAGGGTTTAAAACGTTTCATAACCGAGCTCTCACACGTCACAGGGCCAGAGATTCTACACGTCAATAGTTGACCGAAACCGACACACGTTCAAAGACCGGAACCTCTACACGCTTAAATGCCTGAGTAACCAGAAACATTTAATAACCTTGGTTTTAGCACGTCAACAAACAGACCAAAGTTTTAAATATGTTGATGGATCGAAGTTATAAATTGAAGCTTTGATACGTCTGAATACCAAAACTTTACACGTCTATTTCCGTCCTCCTTAAGCTTACAATGTGTTTAGTCCAAGGAGAACGAAGTAAAAATGGTTAAATAGTCAAACATGAGTTAATAGCTATCCAGGATTAAGTTCCAAAAAATATTGAACCATAGTCATAAAAGCATACACAAATCGCATTGATCTTGCATCAATATCAACTTTCTGGCACCCTTATGTCCGCTTATGTCATCACCTTGCATACATTCTGCGTACTGCGTACCATGGAATTATCTTTCTTGCTTTAATGCTAAGCGTCTTTTGTGAGAATAATAAGAAGTTGACTGTTATGCCTAATCCATTGACTATCCCGATCTAGAGGTTCTCTTGACTTGGTTCAGAGGTAATTAACAGTAGGGGCTTGCGCTTACTGGAAAAAAAGGACCTGCAGTAAACAATCGGACTCTCGAGAGGTTCGAAACCACGTCAGTACCCCCATTTTATTCAGGTGGGTGCCGATGTCTGAGTTTTGAAACAATCGAGGGGTATCTCGTACGCAATATCTTTTTCCCTCGCGGAAGCATCCGGTCATTCCCCCTTCCGAGGATCAGGGTCCAAAAAGGTGCGAGACACTTCAGTCGATGTAGACCAATCTTCTTCCTGAGTTGTTCAAAAATCCTCATTGGTAAAGACTTCATAAATAGATAAGCCAAGTTGTTGCATGATTCGATGATGTAGCAGTTAGAGTTTGTTTTGTCGATTGCCATGAAATCCTAGCTCCACTATAAGTAAATATGTATCCTAATTGAGATCGTGTTTTATGTGGGTCTGACAAATATCATGTATCTGCATATCCAACTAAATTAGATTTTATATCATTTTCATATTATAGCCTCATATCTCGAGTTTCGCAAAGATAGCGATTTTAATTCAGCTTGTATGATATCTTTCCATTTAGACCAATCATTTCTTTGCCTACATTCTTCTATGGTTTTTGGCACATTATCATCTTCGCTTATAACATCACTAGCTACAAAGGATACAAAAATTTCATCAACTTGAGTTTCATCCATATTCAACGTTATACCATTTTTCACATAATTTATAGAAATCTCATGATCATTTGGTATTTTTAGCTTCTTATGGAACTCCATCATCCTCTTCTGGGGTTTGAGTTTCTTTTGGGATGTTATTAATCTCTTATGAGATTTTATCAACTTCTTCAGTAGTTTTCAAAGTATTTTCTTTTGACATTGTACCAATTGCTTTATTCTGCTATTTTCTTTTAAGCGGATTTATATCCTTGGAACCAATTCGTCTTCCACGTTTTCTACGCTCATGAGATTCATTTGATACTTTTGTAATATCTATTCGAGCATGTGCATTTATAGCTGGAATATGTGATTTAGTGACTCTATTTATATATGTGAATGCATCAGGCAATTCATTTGCAATTCTTTGTAAGTTTATAATCTTTTGAACGTCAAGTTCACATTGACCACATTTAGAATCAAGATAAGATAATGATGAATTTCAAGTCACTTGTTTATCCAGTTTTTATTTTTCTTCTCCTAAATTTGGGAATATTGATTCATCATAATGACAATCAGCAAATCTTGCTGTCTGTTAATGATTCTAAATATTTAACAATAGAAGGAGAATTGAAACCAATATAAATTTCCAACCTTCTTTGAGGTCTCATTTTTGTGTGTTTTGGAGGAGAAATTGGAATATATATTGCACAACTAAATACTTTTAAATGTGACAAATTTGGTTCTCTTCCGGAGACCAATTGTAATGCGGAATACTTATGATCAGCAGTTGGCCTTAATCTAATTAGTGCAACAGCATGTAATATAGCATGTCTCCATGCAGAAGATGGTAAACTAGATTTCATAAGTATTGGTCTAGCTATTAATTGTAATCTTTTAATAAACGATTATGCTAGACCGTTTTGTGTATGAACATGTGCCACTGAATGTTCTACAGTAATCCTAATAGACATGCAATAATCATTAAAAGTTTGGGATGAAAATTCTCCTGCATTATCAAGTCAAATTCTTATAATTTGATAATCCGAAAAGTTAGCTCTCAATTGGATAATTTGTGCTAATAATCTAGCAAATGCAACATTTCTTGTTGCTAACAAACACACATGTGACCAACATGTTGATGCGTCAACTAAGACCATAAAATATCTAAATGGTCCACATGGTGTTGTAATAGATCCACATATATCTCCTTAAATTCGTTATAAAAATGATATAAGGCTTCATGTCCAACTTTATTTGGAGATGATCTAGTAATTAGTTTTCCAAGAGAGCATGCTTGATATGTTAATTCTTTAGATAATAGGATCTTCATGTCCTTTAGGGGATGCTCATTTGCACCTTCAATTATTCTTCTCAATCATTATATTTCCTGGATGACCTAATCTGTCATGCCATAGTGTAAATAATTTTTGGATCAACTAACTTCTGGTTAGTTACCATATTTGATTCTATTATACATATATATGTACCATATAGTTCATTAGACAATGCTTGCATTTTCTCCATAATATTTTTCTGACCATTTTTAATAGAGATGATATGAAGATATTCGTAATTTCTCTTATTCATAGTTTCAATATGATAACCATTTTTATATCAGTCTCACTGCAATACAATTGTAAAAAACATTTCTCATTTTTCAATATTGTATTTGTAGTCCTACTGTCTACTAGACATGAATCTTCTTTACTTATCATTGCGACAATCATTTCCTTGAAATTAAATGAATGGAATAAAATAAATAAAAGAAATTGAAGCAGACTGATTTTATTTTCGTACACGAGAAAAAAATAATTAATTAACTTTTATTCCAGCGGTGTGGATCAAATAGCCATGGATGTGCCAATGGAACTTCAAGAGAGGGAGATTCATCAAGGTTGAGGGAGGCGGACTTGTAGTAGGGATAGGAGGTGAAAGGGAGCTAGACTTCTCGATTGTTCAATGAACAGAGGTCGGAGTCGGTGTCGCAATCCCTTGAGAAAGCCTCTCTCATCCTAGTGATGCAACGCAATAAAATTTTCTTCTTTGTTTGTGAGGCAATAAAAAGGGAAAGAGGCAAAGGGGCCGAAGAAACTAACGAAATTTCAAAATTTGTTGCCCGCTAAAAATGAAAAGATGCGACGGGTCAGGTTAGGGGTCGTTGGTTGGGATTGGGAGGATGTCGGATGACGGGGCGCAAAAACCAGCACTAGTCCAAATGGTAAAGTCAGGAGTTAATTAACTCTTCAATTGAGATTAATCTGACCGCAAATTTTAAAATTAACGATCTAGATTACAAATTGAAGAGTTGGATACATCCTTGATTTGAAAGTTTACACTCTTGGATTGGTGGTTTTATTAGTATAGATAGATAGATGTGGTTGTAATTTGGCAATTGTGCAATGTAAATTTTGTGTTTTGTCATCACCGTTCATAATGTTGTCATTATTGCCTACGGGGCTTTTACTGACAAAAATATAATGTTGTTATCAGAGACCGGAGGAAATAGAACCCGAAATGGGGAGAATGCAACTTAAGTAAAGCCACACACCAGGTCATCAAAAGCATGCATTTCAGAAAGGTACAAAACAACAGCGCAATAACGAAAAAAAATTCTCACAAGAATCACGAATAATTAGACAACAGCCATGTGAAGCCAAAAGTATTTAGTTCAATTCAAAATTTACAATACAGGAGTAATGCAAAGTCGGAACGTATCCTCCCCCCCGAACCATACAAAGCCAAGATTTACAGAGCGTTCATCTATTGTGCTGGTCAATTGTGTTCTCTTGACAGAGTCCAACTTCGTTCTCTTGACAGAGTCCAACTTCAAAAAAAATAATAATAATAAATAATAATAATAACAAATAATTTCATGAGTATTACCATAAGAAATTAATGTCTAGAACTGACAAGAGAGATGGAAAGAAAAGAACATTAGATTCTAAATCCAGCACCCAAGGGCTTACATAGTTACTATGCAGCACTGTCCATTCAAACAAAACTGCCCCTATTTTTGAAAGTTTCCTCCTGTTAATTAAAACTGGAAATCGAATTTACCTGTTAAAAGCCTCAGGCTTGCACTCCTCAGGTACAAGAATGACGTCCATTGGCTCACTGTTAGGAGGCCTTAACACCTTTAACTTGAACTCCCCATCTTTATCCCAGATCATTTTGTTAAACTGGCAAACAAGAGAAGATTATGATACGATCAAACTTTTCATGTGCAGCACACAAAAGGACTATAGCCTCTTCACTAGTCTTTTGATTGGGTCTTGGTGGGAGTCGGATCCTCTGGACGTTTTTTTAAAACGTCCAGTGGTAGTTTTTGATCGGAGCCGTCCGATTTAATCTCGACGGTTCATTTTTTTCGGGCCAATATTTATTTCGGGTGTGGTGGAATGCACGGGGCTCCTTTGTAGCCGTTGAGATTAAATCAGACGGTCCAGATCCAAGGACGTCCACCAAACGTCCAGAGGATGGACGTCCAGAGGATCTCGTTCCGGTCTTGGTGAACTTAAATGTCCTGTTCATTTTAACAGTAAATGGTCTTTTAATGTCTTGTTTTTTCTTTCTACAAAATCACAACTAAAATTTTTACAATATTTTCAAAATGTCTGGATTTATAATTTTATGCATCTCCTATTTAGCTGTGTGCAAATAATGCCCAACCATTAGGCTAGAGTGACAGAGAAGACCTGACCAAATGTTCACATTTACTCTCTTCCTAATGAACCATCCTTTTCCATTAATACAATGCAACACAAGGAAAACTTCGCAGAAGATACATTCGTCCTTTCATATGCAAAGGATCAAATCAAATTTGAACTCGAGGTAATAGAAATGTAGCATATTTCCTTTAAATCAAAGGGCAATATTTTATTTATTTATTTATTCATTTATTTATGTGTCCGTGTGCACATGCATGAGTGTCAGAGAAAAATAAAACAACACATGTAGGCACCTGTAGTATTCCGGTGATATCTTGGCCATCACACTTTAGTATAAGATCTTTACTGCAGAGTCCCCCTTTATCAGCTGGTGAGTTCTTGTCAACCTCACATATTGATTGCAGTGAAAATTATATAATACTGACCTGGCCAATTAATCATAACCAATAATGCAAAGAGAACAAGATACAAAGAGTCAAATACCACCAACTGGCTTGCAGGGTATTGGTCTTGCACTTTGATCTGACTTTTTACTCAGTTCAGGTATAAATCCTAACCCCATAATACTCCTAGAGTTCTACCCAGAATTTTCTTGTTCCCATTCTATAATACTAAACATCATATGTAAACAATTTTTTTGTTCCCATTCTATAATACTCAGTTCAGGTATAATACTACACAGGAACAGGCAGGAAGAGGCATTTTATGCATGGATCTTACTAGCCATTTCATGCATTTAGAAACAAGCAGAAACCAACCAGACAGCCATTTATTTAACAAAACAAAATGAACATGCATAGACCTTTTCAATTACAATGCTTTTTCTTCTCCCTCGAAATACTTCAACCCACTCGCCATCAAGGTTAGAATGGTGAAGGTTCAATACCTCCATGCCAATCCATGGATGACGGAATTGCCTAAAGTCACATAAGAAAAAAAACCTCAGTTAAGCAAAATGTGATTTCTACTGAGTAAGAGCTACTTGCATGCACACAAACGTACTCATTTTTTGAAACGAAGATGGGGGTCAATCCTCCCAACTTGAAATATCCACAAGGGACCTAAAGCCAATTCAAACAGGTGTTTCCCACAAAGGGAGTGCTGCCCTTAGTCACTAGACCACACACAAAGTTAATAAGTAAAAATATCTGCATGCATAATGACTTCCATAATGCACTGAGCACGGACATCAAAGCTTTATAACAGAATAGTGGCCCTATGCATGCATAAAGCACAGATTCACCGAATAATAGATCTATAACATATCTTCTGCCAACAAGATTGTTTGCATGCTCTTTTGTGTGCGAGAGTGCGCATACTCTTGCATGCATGTAAAATGAGTCGTGTGTGCGTGTGTGAGTAGGTGGGTGGGTGGGAATGCATTGAGAGAGAGAGAGAGAGAGATAGAGAGAGATTTACCCTTTACTTTCGTAATAGTCCAACAATCTACATATTACATTACTGGGCAGGAATGGAATGAAATATTCATTGCAGTGTGCCAAACCAAGAACTTCACCCCTTAAATTGACAACAGGACCACCAATGCCACACTATAAAATAGTTTCACCAGATCACTAATAAATAGAATATTTATTGCAAATTCATTTCACATCAAAGAAGAAAAATGAAAGCTGGATGTAATATGTGTAATGGCACATCAAATTTTCACGCAGTCATGTAGGGAAATTATTCAGACAACAAAACAAAACAAAATTTGGCCTGAACAACTTTTATCATCTATTGTAGACAAAAATACACTCGATATTAATATTTTATTGGAGCAGTGAAAACATTATCGTCATTTAGCTCAAATAATTTCCCCTGATCATTCCAGTCAGGCTCCAATTTGATCCGCTAACAACTTTTTTATATCTTTCATATAAGATTGAAATTAAATCATGAATGCACTTTGATAAAAATTATTTCAATATGGATATTCTCAGTATTAGCTAGGAGCTAGGACATCCTGGTACCATGCTAATACTATACCTAACATATACCACACAAGCATGATTCGGTAACTTCAGTTGCAGCTAAAGAAATATTGGTGAAATTACTCATTCTACTACAATGTCTGCAAGACATGTCATTCATCATAAGTGGATACAGTTTTAGGCCAGCCTAACTGAAACTAAGAATTATTACCTTCTTGATTTTCCCATTAATCTTGAAGAGCTCTTTGCAATCATAATAGCAAGGATGTAAACTAGTTAAAAAAAAAAATTTAAAAAAGTGGAGGATGCTTCAAAGTCTTTTCATAATTGCTAAAATTAATATGAATTATGAAAATATATCACCGTGCAGTGCACCCTTGGTGTGGCCAAAATGGCATTTCCAGAACACGCCCCCCCCCCCCCCCCCCCCCCCCCCCACCCAAAACCCAAGGAAAAAAAAAGAGAAAAAAAAACCACAGAAATCCTTGATATTGGAACAGTACAGACAAAGAACTACTTAAAGCTCGGTATTTATTTTCCTTACATTCTATAAGAGGTTCATTTACTTTATGGGTATATGGAGATATGGCCAAGTCTAACTTAAATAGTTGTGGAATATAATCAAAAGAAAGTCCCAAAATATGGCATCATATAATAAAAATGTTTGATGCGTGTACCTGAACTCTCCAGAAGATATTAGTGTATGAAAAGGCTGCTTGTGGAACCGACCAAGTATGAAAACTGTGTCTCCAGCTGATATCTTTTGAGGCTTTCCGTAAACATCAAATTCGAATGATCTTTTTTTTTTTTCAGGCAAATTCATATTGTCATCGAGATCATAGGAGTCATCAAGAAGTCTGAAGTTCGTTACTCTCAGTTCATCATGCACCTGAATTTCGATAATTGCAACATTGTAGTGCAAATCAAATGTCAGCAATGACCCATGAACCAGGCTTCTGTTCCAAAGGCGTACACGTATCTGCCAAAGCAATGGTTCAGTCCAAGAATGACATAAAATCAGCTAGCTTTGTCAAGCTATTTGTAAACTGTTTTTTATCACCAACAGATTGAACATGCTGTTTTCCTATTTATAAATATAACACTTACACTTTCATTTTTTTTCCTCCCTTTTTTTTTTTTTATCTTTGACTGGACATGCTTCTAACACGCCACAAAAGTTTTGACTTGCTGGGAAATCAAGTGCTTGATCAGCTCAAAAAAATTTAAATAAAGGGAATTACTTTGAGAAGTTTGAATATGTCCAAGAGAAATAACAGATCTAAACCTGCATGCAAAAGCTTTGAGTTGACAAAAGAAATTTGAGAAGACAAGAGAATCCCCATGAAACCACAACCTAATGACCAAAGTAATTTGAGAAGACAAATGAACAAAATCTAAACCTAACTTAACCCAAGAATCTTCAAAAGTAAAATAACTGGAAGTTGCCCCCTGCAAACTCCACCAACCCGAACTCATACAACTCAACACTTGAAATAATAAAAATTCAAAATGTCCTTTCAACTCTAAACTTTAACCTAACTGGCCTTGAGCTGATCTGACTAGAGAAATTTTAGAATCAAAACAACCAAACCTTAGATCGAACAAGAAACCTGGCTGAAACCAAATTCAGCAGAAGCCTCCAAAATAGATTGAAAAAAGAGCTAACCTGAGATTATGAGATCCAACTTAATACAATCCAAGAGATAGAAAGAAGATAAGAAATTTCTAACAACGTATATTTTTTTCGAAATGAATAGAAACTGGTGTACTGTAGATTTTAACGGTTTCCCTATTCTTGGTGGTGTGTGTGTGTGTGGTGGGGGGGGGGGGGGGGGGGGGGGGGCGCATGATGTCACTTATTCAAGTTGAAAAAATACGACGTATATACATAGGAAAATCTCCTATTCTCTTTACAGGCTAACAACGTCACTTATTCAAATTAAAAGCTGAAACAACAAATAAATGAATTGCTCACCTTTAAATCTTTCATGATTGTGTTTGCACCTGGATCATCTCTAATTAGGGTTGCAGACGTCAGCACTGTCCCTTTAAAGACATTGTCAACAAACTTGGACTGGATAACAGTACCAGAAACGTGATGCTTCTGTTCCTCACCTACATCATGGCAAGTAAACCAATAAGATCAAGCGACCGTCTGAAGTAGATGAAAATGAGGGAAAGAATCATAATTCCCAAAATATGGTTCTCCAGTTCTTTTGATGCTGAAATATTTTCTATATCACTAGATCCTATCAGGAGATTGTCTCACAAAATACCGTCCTCTCATTAGAACATTAGATCCCGCTTAAAAAATACTACAAGAAATTTTCCAATCCAAAATAAGAAAAAGTAAGAAGGCAATCAAGTGTTACCCACACAAAAATATCAATAAGGGACATACCCCCAGAAAAATTTAAAATAGTTCACCTACACTCCCTTTAAATCCAGCCACAAAAGAATCTAGCCGGTCCAATTTAATCTTGTAATCTCATTGATTAAGCACTCAGGAGGAAAAAGATGGTGACAAATAATAACAACTAGTCAACATACAAAAAGTAACCGTGTACTTATGGTTCACCACTAGAGCAACACCATCCAGTTTCCATATAATTTGCATGCATATATGCTATGTTGAACATGGTTTTGCAACGATTTAGCCCTCAATTAAGAGACAAACAACTAAGACTAACATCAGTACCTGTTGGCCTAAACCTCCACTAAGACACAGACTAACATGAGCTCATCCACTTTATAGCCTTAATTAAAGGACATTAGCATAAAAAAAAAAACAATAACACGCATCAATATGGCACAACAAGTAATATTAATATTTCTCTTACTTTACAGGAGTGTTTGAGATATTTACAAGATTTTTTTACTACGAAAATACCGTGCTTCTTTACTACAAAGATACACATGACTTCATGTGGCCGGTATCATAGTAAATCAACTCACCAGAGTATGAAGTAATACTGACAACAGAAGCTGAAGCATGAAAAGCAGCCCTTCTCATTTGAACATCCCTTTCACTCTTCAGGCTCACTTTCTGAGGCAAACTGGACTGTGAGCTGCTTCCTTCTGTTGAGGATTTCATTTGTTACCTATAATATCCAGAAGCATAGATTTGCTCGTCAGAAAATGTCTAAAGAATATAGTAAATTTTATCACTTGAGTTTATTTAAGAAAGAAAGATTTTCAATATCAGAGTAAAGTAAGAAGAAAACAATAATAATTAATGCGATCAATAAAAAATAATTAGTTGTCATTATGCAAAAGGATAGAAATATTTTTATCCCAGACATTGGACATATTGGAACCCTTGAGAAATGTAAGAATATGCATATGAGAAATTTAAATTGCAAAGAGAAAAACTAAAAAGAAGCGAGAGAACCTGTATGAGGCGAAGGCAGGGATGCTTCTTGGTCGATCCAGAGAAGATAAGGCGGAGGTGCGGCTAGGGTTCAAGAGTATTTCGAGACAGACGCGGAAGCTTTTTGGTTCGAGTGCGAGAGAAGTGCAGCTAGGTTCCTGCGAGTACGGTGGTAATATTTGGAGAGCGACGGAAGCTTTTTGGAGCGAGAAGAACCAGGAGGTGCAGCTAGGGTTCGTGCGAGTCCATGCGAGTGAGAAGCTCGAGAGAAGATTAGAAGGAAGAGAGAGATGGGTTTAACGAGTCGGCTGGAATCGATTGAGGGGGTAAAATGGTCACTATTTTTTTTAAAAAATTGTTCTAAAATAGGATGATTTTCTTTTTAAATTTGAAACTTCGTCACAGCACTACTATTTTCTTTCATGAACCATCAGCATATAAGAGTAAAGTGAGATAAAATGTAGAATTTAATGTTAAATAAATTTGCAAGTGGTCATTAACAAGTCACAATTATTGTTGTAAGAAATAACCACTGAAGACATATGATGGTAGTAGACAACCTTGTTGATTTTTCATTAAATTAATCCTAACAATGTCCAAATTGTAATGAAAAAAAATAACACTTTCTTACAATTCGTACTCTCTTTCTAGAGAAAGAAGCTTTTGGACATAATTTCTTAAAAATGTGCAGCGATGTTTATAACCTCTGTTTGGTTAATTAATTTATGCTTACTGAAATATAACAAACTATGGGTGTTTTGTGGTCTTATTTAATTTCTTCAATCCTAAAGATCTGACAGCACCTGATCCACTTCATTGTTTGACTTTACAATTTCCCATCGTTGTAGTTTAGAGAAGGTGGGGGAGAACCGATTATGCATTAATTTAATGATCATTTCTTTCTTTACACTTATTTTAAAGATGATATTATCAATTATATGTACTGTACTTAATACTAATTAATGTTGTCAAACTTAGTTCTTGATGCTTTGCAAATAAAAGAAGCTTAAAATCCTTTGAGGTAAAAAAATGATGAGAGAAAGAACAAAATATCTCTTTCATGACTATCAAGAATATTGCAGTTTCAGTGCCTCATGATTATACTGCCAAATTATTGTAACACCCTTTAACTAAAATTTGTTTTTGTACAGATCAGCAATGACTGAAAGATAGCACCCCCCCCCCCCCCCAACACCTGTTACAAATAGAATTCAAATAGACACTCTAATTTCAATAGGATTTCTAATATATATCTCTCTCAATTACAATATCACTCTTCACTCAATTACAATATACATGGAGCATCTCTCTTCTCACATACATGCATAACACATATTTATAACAATACAAACCGCCATTTAGCCTAACCGACTCTCCAAAAAAAAAACAGCTCATTATTAGTTGTCACAAATCAATTTCAAACCAAACTTTGCTACCAACAATGGTTGACCGTTGACCATCAAATATTCACACATGCCGACATACAGCCTTTTTACTTTGTGTTTACATTAACAAATTCCTCCCTTAAACTCAAATTTCTTTCGTCGATATTTTCTAGCATCTACTCGACGTCCTCCCTCAAATGTTGACTGCTTTGAACTGAACTTCATACGTCTTGACATGCGGTTACGGTCATCCATCCTGCTCCAACTTTCAATATCTTTTGAATATTTCTTTTGCCATATGAGAGGTCGAACTGTCTTCATGCTCGTAGCTTTCTCTTTCTTATTTCTCGTTTGCTCTTTAAAATTAATATGTTCGACATTCGCCGAAAGACATACCAATTGTGCCTCACATGTTGAGTCGTATAACTCATGTAGACTTCTCATTCCTGGTTGTCTTGGCTTATCTTCATCATCGGAGCTATCATGACTTGTATTTGTTATTGTCGGCGTAGAGGCTGACACATCACTTTCGTTATCTTCATTGATTGTCTCTTTTTCATTGTTCCAATCCCATGCACTTTCTTCGTTTATTTGCACATCTCTGCTAGTAATCACCTTCTTTTCGATAGGATCACATAGTCTGAAAGCCTTCGTCTTCTCATCATATCCAATGAACACGTACTTCTTGCTTTTATCGTCTAATTTGGTCCTTCTTTGATCTGGTACGCGTGCATAGGCCACGCTACCAAATACCTTGAGATGTGATACCGTTGGCTTGATTCCGCTCCAAGCTTCTTGTGGTGTTTTATCCTTCAATCTCGCTTGAAAACTTCGATTTTGTATATAGACGGCGCATCGCACTGCTTCTGCCCAAAATTCTTTTGGCATATTTTTGCTCTTCAACATCGACCGAACCATGTCGAGAATGGTTTGATTCTTTCCTTTCGCTACATTATTTTCTTGTGGCGAGGGAGTAATTTGAATTCTCTTTATCCCATGTTCTTTGCAATAATTCGTGAAAGCAGTTGACATGTATTCACTACCTCTATCTGATTTCAACGCCTTAATATAATGGCCGGTCCTCTTCTCAATCATCGCCTTAAATTTCTTAAAGACTTCGAGCGCCTCAGATTTTTCTTTAAGGAAATACACCCACGTCTTTCTTGTATAATCATCAATAAAAGTAATGAAATACCTTTTTTCTCCAAATGATTTGGGTGTGACCGGACCGCATATATCAGTGTGTATCAATTCGAGAATCCTCTTTGCACGATATTCCGTACTTTTTGAATATGAGCTTGTTTCATGCTTCTCATGAACACATTCGTCACAAAATTTCTTTGGATAGTCTATACTGGGCAAACCATGAACCATGCGCTTCTTTGCTAGCTCTCTTAAGCTATCATCATTTAAATGTCCGAACCTCAAATGCCATAGTGAGGCTTTGTCAATCATATTGTCATTTGAAATAATATCGTCGCATGCCATCATGAGAACATTATCATCATTCCCCTCTTCTTCTTGAATAAGATTTGTATTTTCTTCAATCTTGTTTGGCAATCGACAATCTCGCGCATAATGCCCATATCGACCGCAGTTATAGCAATCGACATCGGGAAGATATCCACGACCACCTCTTCCGCGACCACGTCCTCTGCCACGCCAGTTTTGCTGTCTTCTCTCATCTTTGTATTGATTTTCTTCTTCTTCTTGTTCATATTCATGGCCTCGACCTCGACCATAACCTCGACCTCTATATCCACCACGACCTCGACTTTGACCATAACCATGGCCTGCTCTATCGTCTTCTTTGATTGTTGCTTTTACTTGCAACGCCTCTTCAATAAACTCTTCTTTCTTCTTCTTCTTCCTTTGTTCATGGGCCTCTAATGACCCGGCTAACTCGTCGACAGTCATCTCTTCTAGATTCTTCGACTCTTCAATAGCACAGACGACATTCTCAAAGTCGTCGGTTAAAGATCGCAAAATTTTCTCTACAACCCTTGCATCAGTTAGGGTTTCGCCATTGCGCTTCAATTGATTCACCACCGTTTGCACACGGGTGATGTAATCTGAGACTCCTTCCGTCTCCTTCATCTTCATGGCCTCCAATTCACCTCGCAAGGTTTGGAGCCGCACTTGTTTGACTCGATTAGCGCCTTTGTATGCCTTCTCGAGTATATCCCATGCCTCTTTTGAGGTTATCGCACCGGCTATCTTCTCGAAACCGGATTCATCAACCGCTTGATAAATTAGATAAAGCGCGGTTTTATCACCTTTGCGTTTTTGCTTTAACGCCTTGAACTGAGCCACCGTCATGGCCTCTACTTCTTCTTCTGTCGGCTCTTCAAGACCGATCTCGACTGCTTCCCATGCATCTTGAGCACCGAGCAGCGCTTTCATATGTATGCACCAATTATCGTAATTCGACTTCGTCAGTTTCGGCAACGGCAAGTGCCCGATCGACGTCACGCCAGTATTCGCCATCGGCTCTGATACCAATTTGTTACAAATAGAATTCAAATAGACACTCTAATTTCAATAGGATTTCTAATATATATCTCTCTCAATTACAATATCACTCTTCACTCAATTACAATATACATGGAGCATCTCTCTTCTCACATACATGCATAACACATATTTATAACAATACAAACCGCCATTTAGCCTAACCGACTCTCCAAAAAAAAAACAGCTCATTATTAGTTGTCACAAATCAATTTCAAACCAAACTTTGCTACCAACAATGGTTGACCGTTGACCATCAAATATTCACACATGCCGACATACAGCCTTTTTACTTTGTGTTTACATTAACAACACCCGCACTCACACAGTTTTGAAGAAAGCGAATTGAGCAAAGAGATAAAGGTAGTTTGGATGATCAAAGAAGTGACGTTTGATTTTTTTGAACAATTAAAGTTGTGCTGCACTGCTTTTATGGTACTGGAAAAAAAAAAAAAATTTCATTGTGACTTCAGCACATTGGTTTAGAGAGAACACTGAGAAAAAGTATTGTGCATATTATCAAGATTATACAACATACAATACTGATACTTATGAGTTGGAGATCTTGATTGTGGATGCTAACAAAAATGTAGCTGTTCTAAGGTTAACGAATGAACCTACTGAAAAGTTCGACTCTAAAAGACTCGACACTAATATCTCGGGGAAGGATGAGGTGGTTTATTGTACACACCACTGGGGTGGTTTTACCTATACATGTACCAAAGGGGAAGTGTTTGATCCAGATCAGACACCCGAAAGTCCTGTATTCGAGTTTGTAATCTCCAAACAGATGATAAATCTTGTGGCACGCCTGTGTTCAATCATAAGGGACTGATAGTAGGGATGGTAACTTGCAGCTGTGATGCATCTAAGGGTGAAGGCTACATTGTCCCTGCCAATACGATCCAAGAAGTGTTGGAGTCTCTGTCATAACTTGGTGTTTTCTGTGGTAATTAATGTTATATTCAATCTTAACGGTCTGTATTTTAAGATACTTCGACTGGTGTTTGGATTATTTAGGCTAGTTTGAAGATGTGATGCTTTGCTTTGTTTAATTATATATCAGAAAAGCTTATTTGGGCTATATTTTCTAGATGTTATGCTCTGTTTTGTTTTTTATTTGGATTATTTAGGCTAGTTTCATGATGTGATGCTTTGCTTTGTTAAATATCAGCAAAGCTTATTTAGGCTATATTTTCAAGATGTTATGCTCTGTTTTGTTGCTTAATTACGCAAGTTTAGTTGGCTTCAAGCTTGGACTTGGTAGTGTAGACATCTGACGATAGTATCAAGGTTGGGTAGATTCTTGTCTTCCGCAACACTATTATTGTAGTTCTTTAACATATCAGTATCATTTTCACCTGCTTGGGTCGCTCTTATTCCCACAAAAAAAAAAAAAAAAAAAAAAAAAAAAAAAAAAAAAAAATCAGCACCAACTGCTTTTTTCCTTTCCCGTTTTCTTTGTACTGGCACCCAATAATAAGTTGCACTTGCCACAACAGCATCAGTAGAAGGTACATAAGGTATTGCTTAAGTTGTTCCTACGAACCAGCTCATCTTGCCTTTTAAGAGTATAAACTAGATACCACCAGTTCTCATACTATACTTGCGGGGAATCATGTTTAATACATATCCATATAACTTTACTATAACAAAGCACACTCCCTTGCTATAAACCATCGAAATAAGAACACAAATGCAACACTCGCTGACCAGTTTGCAACATTTTTGTCATATATCTTTCAACTTTTAAAGAGTGCATAGACTATAAGTACAAAGACTAGTTCCCTAAAAGTATTATGGGGTGGCAGCCACAGCAGAGACCATACTATCAATGCCACAAATATTGTGGCCTCTACACAGCTTGTAATAGCCATTCTCGCCCCACTTTGCACCCCAGGAGTTCTTGATGAGCCAATATGGTTTATATCCCAGCCTTAAAATGGAGAAACCATGTGAACCATACCCAACTAGCAGCACACCATGATTCAACCAATGCTTCGGGCAGATTAAAGGGCATGACACACCACCGACGTATGTTTGCATAAAGATTGCGTTCAATCCAACTGCAATTATTACATCAAAATTAGCATCACCCAACTTTTTTTTTTTAACCATTGTAGACAATGGACCAGTTCCAGTTTTCTATAAGTATAAAGGAAAAAAATATTCAGAACTGATTTATTATTGACGTCAACAAACATCTTTTATGTGTACCTGCAAGAGGTCCATGCTTCACTAATGCACCCATGATTTGATCTTCATTGAGGGGTATATTGGTAAAATTTGAAACCTTAACTGCAATCTTGTCCTTGTCGAACTTGCACTGACGTCCTTGTTTCCCGGCATAAGGATAGTCCTTCTCCTCCATCAAACCCCCTGCCTTTATCAAATATTTGTATGCATTCGTCATCAGACCACCACCACAACCATTGTCGCATGCTGTTTTCTCTATTGCATCACACTTTATACAATACACAGTATGATTAATAATTCGTTACTTCTCAATTTCAAATATTTTTTGTTTAAATTATCAGAAGAAGAAAGACCTACCTCATGATCACAGTCTATCAATTGTTGTTCACTGAGATTTAAGAGCTTTCCTGTTGCTATGTAATTTGCACCTTCAATTGCACCAGTCGTGCTAAAAGCCCAGCATGATCCACATGTACCCTACATATTCAAAAAAAGAAAAAGAAAAAGAAAGAAATAATAATATCTCTTCAAAAATTAATACAGCTTAATTGTAGAGTCTTAATTTCCACGTTCCTTATATTGAAGTGTGCAGAAGTACAATTAAAGATGTCTTTGTGCTCCAATTGATTAAGACAATTTAGGTTGAGAATTAATTGAAGCAAACATGGTGCATAGAAAACAATGCTTAAAATTTACAATTTGAGTCTGTGAATTGTGGACAAATTGGATATGTTGATGTCAATTTCGCCTGATTTCCCAAATACTAAGACAACACCCACCATACTTACCATAGCACTTATCGCAGGTTAAATCAATGAGTGGAACAATGTACTTAACACGGACCTGCATTTTGACATCTGTAACAGCACCCTTCTCTCTCCAATCAAAGCTTTTTGGTAAACTCTGCACCTCCTCTGGCGACACAATCGGCGGCTGGTTAGCAAACCGTCTCATATCTTCCACTCCTGCTGCTCTTAAACCCAAGAATTGAGTCTCAAATTCCTCCTCTGTCAGGTCCGAAAATGGCGTGATCCCATGCTTTGCTGTGGGGTCCAGCAGCTGGTGCTCTGCAGCACGCGCAATGTTTCGTGCAAACACACTTAGGCGGTGGGCATACTCATCTGGATGTGCATACTGCTTCCCATACCTGACATTGAATACAATGGATCTCTATCTCAGTTCTATTTTCTATTTTCTTTCAATTTTTTTCCTTGATTAAGGACCAGCAATGGCATGAAGGTTATTGATATATTGACATCCCTGAACTTAGCAGAGTAGGATTGAGAATGTCAGTTTGCTTGACATAAAAATTATTCAGAGGTGGCATTGGTTTGATAATTTCTACAGCATTCCAGAATTATATTTCTTTTTTTTTTCTAGGTCAATTAAGTTATGGCATAGATCACACTGTCATACGATCGATCAAAATCTTGGTGCATTTATTTCTATCCAGATCTAAAGGAAATTGTGGATATGTGTCTATAACTTAAATAGGCTATGTACTAATTTTTGCACAATCAGAGAAGTCCTCGGATCATGAATCAATTAAAATGGAATTTCAGCAACTTTAAAGTTCCTAGTTCCTTCATCCAAATTAATTGTGCTGAATTTTGATACACTCTAACTGATAAACAACACGCCTACAAATTTATTTGTTTATTTTTGGACGAAATTTCCAAAATTATCAAAGATACATACATAAAAGACAGATGCATGAAACATTAAATAACCCTACGATAATCTTCATTTCACAAATTTCTTTTTACCTACGTAGTTGCTTACTAATACCTTCTTATAAAGGATTGGAATTCGTTTTCAAGATGGCGCGGTGCTGTCACCTGAAGGATAGTGGGGCCCACTGACTGGCGACCGAGTGCATCAGCGGTGCAGGATAGCAGAAAGAGAAGCACTGGGATAACATGCGCCGCCGATGCCATTTCTCCGGTGAGCAAAATACGAGAGAAAGGAAGAGAAAAGGCGTGAGAGCGTGTATTATTGTTAACGGCGTCAGCGTCACTCAAGCGGTTCCAATTTATTAGATACGCTTTTCAATAGATTTACTTCCTTTACCACTGGTGTTGGTGTTGGATTTGGGAAGGATGGGCTTAATAGTAATTTGATAGCGTGCCTAGGTACACATTGTCCAAAGCGTGATGACGTGTGTCAGTGGAGCTAAGGAACAAACCAGCCAGGGTCTTTGGATTGTGCCAAAGTTGATGTTACTTACTTATTTTATTTCCAAGAACACGTAATTGATTTCAGTTTCGACGCGTGGCCGAAAGTAATACACGTGTCAACGTTTAAAGTGTCGAGTGTTGACCAAATAGTTCAGTGAAGTGGAGATTATGTGTGGCTAAATATAGAAGGCACCGCGTGCGGTGCATTTCGGATGTTAATAGTTTCTTCAATTTTTGTTCCTTTATTTTTATTTTTTATTTTTGAGCGAATATTTCTTGGTTTTTCAATAATCAGTATCAGCAATTTGATTCTCGTAAGGTGTCCGTTGCTGTGACGGAGCCACAGGTCGGGAAGGTATTTATTATTCTTCTTAAAATCAATAAATATATTATTAACATTATTATGACGACGATGAAGATGATTATTATTATTATTAAAATAAACCATTACATATAACTTATAAAACTGTGTCATTAAAATTTTAATTTTTACTCAACCCTATGCTATAGTACGTTCGTCTTCACGCGGCGCATGTAGATCTGAATTCACAGGGACTACTCACCCAAATCTATTTTCATTGCCTTATTAAAAATTTTGTTTCTGCACTCATTTTGTAACGATTTTTATCGAAAATGATTCAACTACATTTATATATGAGCATCATATTAAAAAAGAAAATTAAAATAAATTTATCCCAAAATATTGAACTAAATTACAGGCCTCGTTAACTTCCCACTAGTTTGGGCCATCTTAATTTGTGACGTTTGTTTTTTCTATGTTTCTATTTTTCCAATTAATTACATGAATATTAGCAGATGCACTCTGAGGTGTAAATTGAGCTGATCCATCTATCTAATTAATTAACGCTACTTTCATAAGTTCCTAATACTAATTGGGTACAGAGCAATCTTCGGCGTTTGTCATCAGTATATAGTGTGTTCTGAAAGCCGAAAGAATACCAAAGTAAATACATTTAAAAGTTTACTATGATGTATGGCTGATTGTATACACAAAACTTATAATGAAACAATGTATACTATTTGACGCATAGAAAAGTTTGGAATGAATTGAAAAAAAAGTATATCCCAGTGCAAGGTTGATATCATTTTTACAAGAAATGGGGACAAAATTACTCCAAAAGCGACACCATGCATCATGATGTCTCAAACTTATATACACTTCCAGGTTTCAAATTAAGAAAAATAACAATAATTGTTCATAATGTGAAATAGGAAGTTAGAAATTATAACCTACCTATGTTAATTCGATTCTAAAAGGAATAATAATATTTCGAGGTCTTATCAAACTATTGGTTTGTAATAAATGATGCGCCCTCCAAATTTTTAATCTTGAGTTCTTGACAATCACTCTCCCAAACTTTTTACAATTACCCCCCTTCTAAAATGCATAGAAATTTAAAGGTTCGTTGAAAGCTTAGCATTGATTTTAAATTGAAATTTAGTTGCCCTTTTTTGCAGCATCATCAGCTAGAAGGACATCATCAATCCATGAAACAATGTTAAACGCCAAACTCTCAAGTACTCTTGAATAGCTTTCTAGAATTGCTTGTCCAACATCCTACCAGCCAAAAAAAAAAAAAAATGTAAATAAAGGGAATAAAAATAAAAAGAACAACATGTGAAGAACTAGACTTTTGAGTAGAAAATTTTAAATAAGGTTAATATGGGGTCTAGTAGGGATTTTGTCCATTAGTTAATACTACAAAGATGCTCCGCTTGTCTCAGGCGGTATGCACATCTATTAACAGGAATAAGATAACTGGTACAGAAATTCTATATCACATACCTTGTTATATTGAATTTTGCTGGTGTCAAGTGTAGTTTGGGACAAACTAGGGAACTTGTGCTTCAAAGCCAGCAACAAACTCTGAGCACGGCTCATTAAAACAGTGTTTTTATCGCTGTCTGCCATGAAGTCTGATACCAAACTCATGTCCCATGTCGACTTGGTGTGGCCCACATTGACCTTGCGCTTCCAAATGTAAAGTGCTGCCTCAACTTTGTCAGCTATTTCCAAGGCTTCATGCTCTGAGGAAATGTCGAGGGAATTGAGCACGTGTTCTGCTGAGAACTGCTCAGTCGTCTGCATGTGTCGGTATATTACATCTCCAACACTCTGACGACCAGTCTGATACGAACATACAAAAGTGAACCAGAAAAATGGAAAAATGAAAGTAATTTAGTGTGTTTGTAAATGTAAGAATAAGTGTGAGAAAATTTATTACATCAATTTTTGTTTTGGTATATTTTTTCCCATTTTTCTTAGGATTTTCTGTATGATCAACAAAGCTGTTTATGATAAGGGAATGATTTAGCCGAATAATCTCTGGTAAAGTGGTACGTACCTTTGGAAGTGTTGTTAGGTACGATTCAGGGACATCCATTTCACCTAATATAGCATTGTTTATCGCCATGGCGGCCTTGTGAATCTGATTAGCACCATTTCTCTTCTGTTGTAGTTCCTTTCGGGCACGCTCTGGGAGACCGTTTCCTGGCAAGCAAGGAACAGGGACCCACCACTTCTCTTCAGACCGATGAAATGAGTTTGAGTTTGTGCTGTCAAAAGACTGCTTTTTCTGATCGGCGTACCAGAACTCCGTTCCATGAAAACTATCCAAAATGTCCTGAAATATTGCATTCCAACTTAATTTGTTATGATGGTTGCTAATCTACTTCAATTCTATTTGAAAGAAAAATACAGAACATTTAAGCAATTGGCGAGCTTGACCAATACAACACATTATCACGTATAAATATAAAATTAATTATGGACCTTATTAAGAAATTTGAAATTACAAGAGGAGAAGGAGACGTGATAGAGAAAACTCGAGTAGTATGCAACTTACTAATATGAGGTCTTACCAGTAACATGTTTTCCAGTTTCTCAAGTGCAGGGAGGTTCATCATAATATCCATTCTTGGCTTTGCTGCCATTATCTACATATAAAAGGCAATATATGAAAGAACATTTTAATTTTCGGAGAAAAAACTACAAAAGCAATGTCAACAATATTACAAAATCAAATATTTTAAAATATAATATACAATAGAATTGATTGTTCTGTTTGCGTAGCTTGTAGATAGGATAAAACTTTTCTGCATTTTTTACTAGGAATCCACTTGATTATCTTGGACCTGTTAGTACTTGGTTTTTAAAAGCACCATATCACTCAACAGTATTAAAATATCTTGCTTGGGTCTATAAACTTTAAAATTAGTGCTGGTTTTCTTACCTCATTGCCATGTCCGCCTGGCATAGTTTGTTCTGTAGGAGACGGGTCAAGTATAAAATCACAAACTGAAAGAAAACAGTCCATCTCTCTTCGCCACATAGATTTCTTCTCTGGTGGTAGTGGTTCCAGTTTGTGACATGTCCCAAATATTGTAGCTGCATTGACAGAGAAAATGTGAAGACCAGTTATAAACTTGCAATTGCGCGAACTGAGAATTATTTTGTTTTTTTTTTAAAAAAAATAAGAGGTTAAACAGCACTCAAATCACATGATAGTCAAGAGACCGTTTCATCTGCAAATGTTAATTGATGATTATATCAAAGAACAAAAAATGGAAGCACAAAACAAGAAAGTAAATTAAACGGAACCAAAATACTAAAAATGTTCAAGCTTTAATTAAGGTTTTAAAAAAGGATATACAATTTGACTTGTGGATAAGGTCAAGGTACGTATTTAGGTTCATTGCAGAAAAGACCTCAAACTTTTTATTAGATAACATTAATTATTCATAGATCTTTTACTTTTTAATTTTAAGTGTACATAGTTTTTTTATAAAACAAAAATTTTAATACATTGTATGCTTTTAAATTATTTCTTATTTTTTGAAAAGAAAATTACTTTTAGAAAATTAAAACATATTATTTTTCATACATAACAATAATAAGATAAAGATATGAAGACCATTTTTAGTCTATTGTCAAAAGATAATGCACCTTGAGTAGGTGTGAAATCTTGCTTGGTTTCTTTGTGGTATTTAGTTTCAAACAAAAATCGGGAGGCTTGACCCCATTTATTGTCCAAATAAATAAGATAAACATGTACACGAGAATTTGTATTAAAAGTTTACAACAACAACAACAAATGTATTGGATAGAATACTCGTATTCATATCCATGCAAGACGCATCCTAACTCAAGAAAATGAATATGGCATAAAATTTAATCATCCAATCGACCATGCAAATGTAGTGTGCAAAGTATGATAAATTCATGCATACAGCATGTTAAAGTTTGTTAGAAATTGAATTCTAATCTCAGCATGTTAAAGTATGTCAATTGGACTTCAAGTCACCTTGGTTGGATTTCTTTTGCAAGTCGTCTATATTTATTCTTATTGCTATTGTTAACTTTTAGCAATTAATTATTTTTGGAATTAATGTAATTAATCTAAATCATTTTACGTTTTGACAAGAGATCAGAAGCTGGAGAAAACTAATCCCATTTGCAGTCAAGATAATCTGAAACTTTGCTATAATATTCGTGTCCACGCCAATAATCTAATATACTTTATCTAATAAGTTTTCATTTTTTTCAAGTTTTTTTTTCCAATATATTGTAATTATTTTGTTTAATCAAATTCAACCTATATTTGAGAAAATTGAGTTCACTATTGACGTTGCTGTTGAGTGAAAAAAAATAGAAATATTTAATGTATTATTTATTGGGAAAAAAATAAAGATTTGTCATAAAACAATCGATAAGCTCACCATAAAGATTTGTAATGGCATTTGTGACGGCAACAGCAGTACAAACACCTTTTCCACCCCCGGACATATCTTCTCCAAGTAGAAGCTTTGAATACTTCTCTTTCATCAATTCCAATTCTGATAAAATTTAGAAACACATTATATCTCTCTCCATAAAATGTAGAAGTAAATAAAACCTTGTTCAATTGCCCTTTGCAACAGTTCCAAAACCAAATCATGCAATGCATCTATGACTCAGTACTTATCGTACATTCGTACCAACTTGGTCTCGTTATGACAGTCAGCTCAGGACAATTGACTGGCTGATTGATGTTTATAATCAGTTTAACGCCTCAATGTATGGCAATGAATGATCGTGGGGATGACTCATGACACTGATATTAATTTATAGATTTGTTAATATGAATATATGATCAATTCAAATAAACAAATTAATAGTTATTTAAATCCCAAATATGATCAAAGAATGGGAATTTTTAAAATCAATCATGTGAAAACAAATTCAATTAACACAATGAACAAATTAAGAAGATATCAATGTGTATCATCAGTGGACTGCACTAATCGAGTACAAAGCTCCTCATAACTTTACCTTGTTCTTCAGACTTATTAGTTGCATATGACACATCGACATTCTTCTTCATGCTGAGTCTGTTAAGAAGAGGCGAACCAGGTGGCCGAGGTGCAAATCTTGAGGCATGACGTGGCGGTGGTGTTGAACCCACCGCTGCACTTTCCTCATCATCAGTATGGGAATAAGAAGACAAATTGGAAGAATTGCGGGAATAATTGTATCCCGGTGATGGATGGGAATAGGCATCTGACATGTTGTTTCTCATGGGGCCAGCCATCATCCTTGCCATGGCACTCCTTTTTGAAACCAAGTAAAATTGGTTTCACTGCATTTAAACGTTGAAATGAATTGCATGATACAATCTCCTATCAATTAAAGAAACAAGTTACTTCCGTTTCAATTCAATGTTGTTCTCACCTACGTGCCAAAGCTTATGATGATCTGACTTGCTTGATGCTATCAATGAAAGCAATTTTCTCCTGGAGCCTTTCTAATTTCTCTCTGTCTCTCTCAACGTCAACTTCTAACTAGCAAATGATTAAAGATTAATAAAAGGTTTGTTGTTCTCTGATCAGGTCTTTGGATATATTATTTTTTTTGAAGGTCAGTTGGTAAGCACATCTTTGGATATATTATTAAAATACCGTTTCAAAGATGTGAGGGCCTGGCAAATTTTACTTAATTATAAAGTTTTATTTAAAAATGCTAATGGGGATGAACGTGATAGCATATGGAAAAAATTTAAATTGACATTTACATTTCTGAGGTTAAAGGACGTACACCTCTTTTTGGAAAAAGAAAACGAGGGGAAGTTATTAGAATACTTTCTTTCAATAGAAAAAAAAAATGAAGAAACATAAAAACAAGAAATAATTTGTAACCCTCGAGTAAAATAGAAAATAGGGGCAAGGTCCAACTCGGATGTGCAATATAAAATATGTTCGTATTGGGTTCGTTCTTACATTTTATTTTATTTTATTTTTTGTGCTGGTCTACTTCAAGGTAAAATAATAATAACAGAGCTTTTGTGAAAACCAAAAATTTGATGATATCTAATTAAAGTAGTTGTGACCACATCATGGCTTCCATGATCTAACGAATTTTATATGGAGGCGAATCAAATAGACTATCATATCTAAGATTTTATTTCTTCGTCCCGGATATTAAATATCCTCACGTAGTGGACACCAATCTGAGTTTAAGGTAACCCACCAAATGTGGACCATGCCAAGTCAGATAACTCAGAAGTCAAACCAAGTTTTAATTCATTTTTCATATCATGTTATAGCTTGTAAAATGAGTAATAAATCAACTGCATACGGACTTTAGAATGTCCCAAAGAGAAAATTATTAATTATGAACCAACTAGCTCATTAAGTGGGTTCTTATTTGACAACTGACTGCAGAAACAGAGCATTTATACTGCATCAATACATATGTTGGTACAGCCGACATATTTTTTTATTTTTGTAAGCAAGCCGACATATCTCTTAATTATCTGAGTGGTAATTCCCAAGATATGTATGTTAAAAGATGTCCTCAGAAAGAGAATATATCTACTGAGGGAAGACAATATTCTATTTTTTGTTTAGATGAGCAATCAGCTGTTAAATGTTGGATTGTAAGCATGTCCAATGTTGTTGGTAAAGTCGTTGCACTTATGTAGGAAATACAACTTTGGAATCCAGTTCAACTTGGATTTATTTTAAAAAAAGTACTAAAACCAGAATTAATTAAATTTTGGGTAGCTCTAATGTACATCTAATTTTTTTTTTAGCAAATCAATTTGATATGATAAAGAATATTATCAACCTGAAAGAGTAAAGTTGTAGATGCATCTTTAATTACTTTAAATACATTATCTACATAAATTGAATAACGAAATTTGAGCTGAATCAGTCTTTCATTAAAATTTTCAGCAATTAACTTATACTGACTTTTATGAGTGACCAATCAATTACAAATTGATTCAAAGTTAACATGAGCCCTACATAAAAAATAATGATAATAATAAAAAGAGAGAACGCATCGATAATTTTGATATTTTAAATATAAATAGTTGTGTGTTAGAATTATAATTCTGTTTGTTTTAGTGAACGAGAGAGAATGAATGAAACGCATTAACGCAATACAAATACAAATTAGAGCAAAGACAACTTAATCTAGAAAGTAAGTAAATTTCGTCCGAGACACAGTTGCATGTGTTACAGCCCACAACTGGCCGACAACTTAACCAGACTGATTCACCCACCACATGAACTGACTACATGACTCCACGGACCCAATAATAATGCATTCCGAAATACAAAATAACTAGATTTAAGTTGTATCATAATCGAGATACTGTAAAGTTGTGAATATTATCTGTGACTGAAAGTTCCAGGTGAGATATTGGCCGCATATGAACTAAATCATTAGATTTAGAAATAAAACATGATTTAATTTGTGCAATCAGTATATATTGTACTAAACTAAGTTTTGAATATTGTGTTTTAATAGAGGTACATTGTAAAGTTTGAACTACATGTGTGCTTAAAAGGTTTTCAGATGTGAATTTGGCAGCAAATGAACCGAAATATTAAGATTCAGAAATAAAACATTTTTTTTTTTAAGATAAGATGAAATCAAACTCTCTAATTTATTTCGAAATTAAATGTCACACTCCAGTCAGATTTCGAATCCGCGGCCTTCACTGAAAGTACGTTGCTCTTTGTCATGATTTAATTTCAGTTAGCTATATATACATTATAGTTAAAATACGATAATTTTTGTGTTATTATCAAAATATATTAATATATTGTAAAGTTTCAATTACACGTGTTATTGAAAGGTTCTCAGGTGTGAAATTTGGCAGAAAATGGACCTAAATCGTTAGATTCGGAAATTAGAAGTAAACACAAATTCCCAATTAGAAGTTGGGCTTCTCACGAGTGAAACAAAATATGTTATGAAAGAGAATACAATTGTAAGGCTTTTTACTTGACAGCTACTGACAAGATTACGAAAAGAAAATTTATAATTAGACAGTGGAAAATTTCAAAACCATCAATTATTTAAACATTTTTAACGAGCACTCAATTTTATACATTTGTTATAAAAAAAAGTAAATAATGGAATGAAAGATGATACAAGTTGCAATATACACTCCTAAAAATGAACGGTGTAGCAATTTTAGTCAAAAGTCCAGGAAAAAGAGACCAAAATGGGAAGAAAGAGGGAAGTCCATCATAGCATCCCCTGGTTCAGTTGATATTACAAAAAAAAAAGGGAATCATTTTTGCGTTTTATGTGTCATATTACAATCCCTGGGTGCATGTTAGTATTTAGTTCAAAAAAATTTTCGTATACCTAGCATTGATTATTGTTTTAAATAGTATATGTATAGCTGATTGAGTTTCTTATGGAATCATTAGCTCGTAGAACATCATCAATCCATGAAACAATGTTATATGCCAAACTTTCTAGCACTCTTGAATAGCTTTCTAGGATTGCTTTTCCAACATCCTGCAAAACAATTTAAATACCAATGAATAAGTATATAAAGCAACTATAAATAAGCGCAATTAAAATAATTTTTAAAGACAGTATTCTGCAAAATAAGGACAAATTGTTAAAATTAAATTAGTAACTATAATGTTCATTCTCATTTTTTCAGTTGTTACTCCTGTACCGTTAATCTGATATTTTCTTTTCTATTCTGTGCTCATGTGATCTGTTCAATTTCGCCAACAGGTTTTGGTATCACATCAAATGCGACCACAGTATTCCTTGCCATACCTTGTTATACTGTAATTTGCTAGTATCAAGAGTTGTCTGAGACAAACTCGGGTATTTTTCCTTCAAAGACAACAACAAGCTCCTGGCTCTACTCAATAAAACCACATTTTTGTCGCCGTCACTGACCAAATCCGATCTCATGTCCCATGGATTTCTGTTGTGGCTTAAATTGACCTTGCGTTTCCAAATGTACAGTGCTGCCTCCACCTTGTCAGCAATTTCCAGGGCCTCATGCTCAGATGATATTTTGAGGCTACTTAGCACACTTTCTGCAGAGAATTGGTCTGGAGTCTGCATATGATGGTATATCTCATCTCCCACACTCAAACGGCCACTCTGTTTGAAAAAATAAGTTAAATAGTGCTAATTGTCCATTCACATATTGATCATGAATATTATTAATTCTTATCTACATTCTCATCAAGTTCTTTTTTAACAAATTAGCCATGAATATTTGTATTAGTTAACGTAAATGAATAATATACATGAGAAGGCCTATGATGGAGTATGGACTAGCTATATTTATACTATGACTTACCTTGGGTAGAGTAATTATGTACGACTCAGGAACCTCCATTTCGGCAAGAATATCATTGTTTATTGTAATGGCTGCCTTATGTATTTGATTTGCGCATTCTCGCTTTTGTTGTAGCTCCTTGCGTGCATGTGTAGAGAGACCGTTATCTGGCAAGCAGGGGACTGGTACCCACCATTTGTCCTCTGAGCGGCTGAATGACTTGGAACTGCTGAATGATCCTTTACCCTTATCGCCATACCAGAAGTCAGTTCCATCGAAGCTATCCAACAAATCCTGGAAGTGTATTATTTTTCATCAAATTAATAAGTATAAACAGTTTAGTTCTTATAATTTGATTTGACTGAAAGCATCTTTTACATAATGTCAAAGGAATGCATAATCTATGTGAAGTGGAACAGACTTTTTTTATTCTACAAGCGAGAAGCTAGAACCATATAGGAGAAAACAAAAGAGACAAAAGAGTAATTAATTGGCCAAAATATACTAGCAATTATCAGACTTGAAGAGCCAAATTGACAACAAAAAACTGAGGTTTGAGGGACCAAAACGAAAAATAGGTTAAACTTCCAGAATCTTGTGGTAATTTACTAAAAAGATGTAGACATCATACGAGCAGCATGTTCTCAAGCTTCTCTAGTGCTGGGAGGTTCATCACCACATCCATTCTTGGCTGGGCTACCTCTGCCTAAATTATTAAAATTGTAAAAAATAAATAATAAAAAAAATGTGAATTAACTATTTATCAATGTTTTCAAGTACAAAGATGTTTAATCGATTTTCACAAGGGTTAAAAAGCACACTCCACATCACCAAAAAATAAAAAAGAAACCTCTTTTCTATTTCATGGGTATATAGCACATTAGAATGATGTATTTCTTACGTTATCAGTTTTAAATGTTGCAACTTGCTTTTTGAGTTTTCAAATAGACCAAAATGGTCTTCATAATAAAAAAAAACAAAATAATAAATTTAATGTAAGATAATAAAGCATAAAAGTGTGTGTTTGTGTGTGTGTATGTATATTTGACCTCTGGGGTTGTTCGTTCAGTAGAAGGATCAACTATAAAATCACAAATTGACAGAAAACAATCCATCTCCCTTCTCCACATTGACTTTTTCTCTAGCGACAATGGCTCCAACTTGTGGCATGTCCCAAATATTGTAGCTATATTAACACAACACAAAAGGCCTTTTAAACACTGAGAGACATAACAGGTTAGTTCAGCATGTGAAGTTCCAAAAGAAAAAAAAATTTCATTATTGTAGATAAAAAAAATTGCCACGTGAATTCTTAATGGTATGCTCTCTAGTTGTATAAAAATCAATATAACAAAAATTAGTTATCTTTCAAACACCAATTTAATAAACAATTGATTATCATAAATGCCATCAGCACAAAATTTCATTTTTAACATCAAGATTTGTTTTTGTCTCTGAGCCAAAGAAACTTAATGAAACATAAGTAACAGAAGAAAAACACAAGCTAAGCAAATGGACTTACCATAAAGATTAGTAATTGCATTTGAGATAGCAACAGCACTGCAAACACCTTTGCCGCCTCCTGACATATCTTCTCCAAGAAGAAGCTTTGTGTATTTATCTCTCATTAGCTCCAATTCTGATTGTAATTTAAAAAAAAAAAAACTATATTTCAGAAATTTTTTACTCTAAAAGAATATTAATTTTTTTACCCAACAAAAAAAATAAAGTTTTAATTTTAAGTCTAATTTTGGCCTTAATTTCATTGATCATTTGCATGTATGCAGGTCAATACCTGTAATTCACAACACTGTTAATTCTCAATGTGATGACCTTGAGAAAATTAATGGATGTGTTGATTTCTGATCCTGCTTTCCTAAGCTGGTATGCATAAGTTCTTTTCCCTTCATATTAAGTTCACATGCACAAAGAAGAAAACTTAATATCGGTGATAAAGCCCTTGACACCATTACCAAAAAATGCTTAGGTATCAACATCTTATACCTGTACTGGTACATGTATAACAAGCATGCAACATACCTTCTTCTTCAGATTTTTCATGTGCAGCTGTCACATTGACATTCTTTTTCATGCTAAGCCTATTAAGACATGGAGAAGAAGGTGGCCGAGGTGCAAATCTTGAAAGACGGTTTGGAGTCGACTCAACATTACTTCTCTCTTCCTCATCAGCATGAGAATAAGATGAGAGGTTTGAATAAGTACGAGAATACCGGGAAGAGCCATATCCTGGCGATGGGTGAGAGTAAGCATTCGAGATGTCATCACTCCTCATGGGGCTACCCATCATTCTTGCCATGACAACTTCTTATGACAAAACACTTAAATGCCAAATTAAGAAGAAAAAATGACATAATTAGTTACATTTACTAAGTCATAAAATAGTAAAAGGAAAAGGCCTTTGATTATTCTGATTGTAAACAAAGTGCTCCTGTCCAGAACCTTGAAACATTGCTCTTACCGTTTTTAGATACTCTTTTCAAACCACCCTGATACCATGTGCATAAATGTTATATGCATGCTGTCTTTCACATGCTATTATCTTCTATTAAGAAAGAAATGCCATTGTCATTTTTGTAGGGTTTAATAGGAGGATCTCTTACTTTCTTCAGAGCAGATCATGCCTCCCATGATCTAGAACGGTAACATCAGAGTATATCTGTATTTATAAATGATTACAACTAATTTATAAAATTTTATTTGGTACAATATAAGTATATTTTTATTAAAAATGGCAAACTATGTAGTTTCCATCACCAACAAGAAAATTCCTTCAGGAGAAGTTCCTTAAAATATGACAACTACCAACAAGGAAATTCTTAAAATATGGCAAACTATAACAAAATTATTGTAGGAAGTGCTAGACTGTTATATGGTTAGCACGTAATGGGAGAGTGAGGCAGCCCACCTAAAAGTGGGACCCACTAAATTTAGGGAATTTTTGTTTTGCTCAAGTACAGTAGACAAAGTCAGGTCGATTCAGATAAGATTCTGGTTGGTCAATCCTTGAATTATGGATTGAACATTGGTCATAACATCAACAATCAACAAACAAGAATAAGGTATATAAAACCAGTCAGATGCGGAACAACTTTTCATTCATCTTAAAAAAGGAGAATATCAAATTAATTTTGTTTTGATAAATTGCTGCCTTATTATTATTTTTATTCATTTTGTAAGCCAAAAGGTTGATATGGAAGAGCAAGGAAGTAGAAGAAAAGAAAATAGCATATGAACATTTGGCTGAAATCGCAGCACCGGTAATGGCCAAACAAAAATTACCAGTTACCACCTTCAATTACATTCGTCTCAAAATTTTATTAAATTACAATATTATATCTCTAAGCTCAATTTTTAGGTACCAACTTTCCAGATTCATCAGTATTGAAAGCTTTTGTAATAAATTTGCCCCATGTAGAAGAGGACCCCTCAGTCTCGAGTCTCTCGACACATATAGAATTGTCATCGAAAGTACCATATCTATATGGGGAATGCGTATCTGGTATGGACAAGTCGGCTATTCTCTGTATTGCAACCTGTTGCTCTTCTGCATGTGTTCTTCTCTCTTGATCCATTCTTTGGCTGGGTGGTACCCCCATTATCTTCTCCTTCTCAAGCATTATCTATCACAGCATAAGAAACCTTATATCATTTGCAAATATCCTACTATATATATCACTAAGTTTCGAGATCAAATGCTTCTATGAAGGACGACATATTGAGATATTACTTAAAGAAAATAGGAACAAATGAACCTTGGGGATGTTTATCATTCCATTCAGGTTTAAGTATAAAATTATGTTTTTGTTGGAAAATAATGATTTAAAACAAAAAAAAATAATTAATTAAAGGAGTGAGACATGAAGCCTTGTTCTTACATCCAAGGCTTTTTGGGCTTCTCTCTCAATCCAAATGATAGCATGGTCTGACGTGGCATTGCATGACAAAACAATTCGTTCAAACCTCCCATCTACTGGAACAGCTGTTTTGACCACTGGGGGAAATCTGCCACATCTGCAATGCAATTTATTTTTGTTTTCGGGTTACAACTAAAGCAATATAGGAGTGCCAACTTAAACTTAATTATTTTGGAAAAGGGAAATAAAGCTGCAGCATTGCAGGCTTGATCATAAAACTATTTGTGAAATACATGTTCCAGAAAGCCCCTTCCAAGAAAGTAGAGATATTCAGCCAATCGGACAAACCTGAATGGCTGTCTCTCTACAATGTGATATAATCGGCCAGGCGCGTAAAGCCTTCTCGGATCTCTAAGCATGACATTTTCTGGTATGCAAGTGTCGATCATGCATCTAATGCATAATAGGCATGGCAAACTGAAGAAAATAATTATATTTAGCATATTGAATATGGTAGAATATTTCAACTTTAATTACTAACTGAACTAGTCCGGTACTGATATTGAGACATCCCTATACTGCAGTCAAAAATATATTTCTTTACCTACTGAGAACCTTTTTGTTCCCAAATAATTCTTTTATTTGACGAAACAGGCCAGTCTGTACTCGGTACAGATTTTACTCTACAGCATTCCTGTTTAGCAATTTCTTTAAGCCTTTTTGGTGATTTTCAATTATTGTTAAAAAAGTAAGACCAATTATTAATTTTCGAGAAAAAATATTACCAAAAAAGGGATTTGAATATGTCCTCCAAAGGAGTGGCTGTGCGGGGCAAAAAATCATCCTGCTAAAAAATTCAAAATTTTTAATATTGTTTAAAGAAAAAATAGCAAGCTAAGACCTTTTCAAAATGAATAGAAAGGCTACCTGTAGAACCACAGAGTTGATGACATCAGCATACCTTACAGCCAGGTTAAGAGACACACATCGAGCCGGTGCAAAAGCAAAGCATCTAATTCTCTGCCGTTCCAGATTTCCCAATCTAGCCCTGTTCTGCACTGCTACCATTGCAAGCAAGGCTGCCACACCAGATCCAAGTGAGTGCCCCGCAAAAGTCAAACTATAATTACAATGTTGATTCAAAATTTCCTTCAAGGTTTCACACTCCGATGCAAACACCCACTCAGCAGCTTTTAACAAACCATTGTGAACATAACCACCATCAAATTGTCTCTCTCCTAATCGGTTGTCAAGTAAAACTGCGTAGTCACTCTCTTTAACCATGTTCATGCCTCTTATGGCAAGTACCACATCATGGTTTTCATGGTCTACGTACACAAGATATGGTGGTGCATGGCCCTGTGTGTGCTCGTATGATCTTCTGTGGTGGACCCATTGTGGGTTTATACCATATCCGCCTGGTGGGGCCCACTTTATGAAAGATAGAAGTGGAATTAAACTTTTGGAAGAAATAATAAGGGGATTAAATTTAAAATGGGTTGCAGTTTTGCCATCAGGCTTTTGCCAAGTAACAGCATACAAAGGCTGTTTAATTGGCACTGTGAGGTCATTTTGGAAGGTACAAAACCATTCAATATAGTATCAGATGGTAAATTATTAGCTGCATGAGTACATTACCGCTGGATTGGTACTGGTACATCTTGGTTTCTTGTGTACTGGAACTGGCTGACAAGAACCTCAGTGTGATGTCAGTATGTAGGTACCAGTATCAGTATGGTGCTAATTTTTAGAGACCTAGATCATTAGCACAGAAGGATTACCTGGGGTTGCTCTAAATCATCCTCATAAACTGAAAGTATGAGGCGGCAGAGATGTGGAACCGGCTTGAACTCGTCAGCTGTTGCTAGGCCCCAGGTCTCGCTGTCGTGGCTGCCAGTGTGGAGGCAGCGTTTCCATGCCCACCTTGCGCAGGCTAGACAATACACACACTCTAACACTGGTACACAACATGCTAGTGACATTCTGTTAATTCAACATGAATCCTGAGGGTTGCAATTATGGGTATTGCATTGTATGAATGCAAGGAATTTATTAGAGGTGAAACTTAAAGCTCACTGGCTCACTGGCTCACTGGCAGGAAATTTACATCGTGTTGATTTGTTGAATCTATCGAGGATGGAAATTGGAATTTCAATTGTCCAATTGGTTGCATTGAATAATCTGGAGTTTAATTGTACTCATTTGAGTGGAATTGGGAGTAGTAAAAGAATCCCAAAACAAATTCTGTGATTGGCCCAATTAAAATGTAGAAAAAAGTAGTAAATACAAACCAAACAGTTCAAGATACAGAGATCCCGGCCAATTTGAATTTCGGATCCAAAACGAAAAAATATTAAAAGAAAAGCGACTAAGAACAACGACGGAACCAACTTAATCCCCAAGGAAACATGAAAGTGATAGACGAAGAATCTAAACTGAGTTCAGCAATGCCAAAAGGAAGAAGAGAGAAAGGTACCCAAATGAGAAAACTTTAAAGCTTTCATTTAATGTTTGAGTCATTCTTGTTGGTATCTTATTAGCAACACAGAGTGGTAGAAGGAAGAAGAGTAGGCAGGAAAGTAAAAGACAAACCGAACTATAAGTCAGAGAAAAGACTGTATACTTATACATATTTTGACTAAACCTGGCGCACTTATATCAGATCACTGATCATACGGGACCACATGTTCCTAAAGGGCTAATCTAGGCCCAAATTTTGTTAATTCGGAGAGAGAACTCATTGAAGGCCCAAATTTGAAGTCCCAATTCTGGATCCTTTTGGTGAAGAAGGAAACATAACATCCACAAATAGTTTATTTCCAAGGGCTAATTTGTAAACTTCCATCCTTTCCATCGCGCAAATATGCAGGCCGATGAAGGAGGAATCTCCGGCGATCCCTCGCCGGAGACAGCTCACACTTCCGATGAACCACAAGCCGCTCCAGGCGAAGTCTCCGGTGCTGAGTCGAAAGATACAGAGAAAAGCTCGAGTGGTGCGTACAGCATGGGAGACCAGAGAGAGATCATGAAGGCGCTGGAGACTGTGGAGAGAGACGCAGTGGCGATTGCGGAGTCTTTCTCGTCTCTCTTCTCCTCCCTCCGATTGGGTCTTTCTGAGGTTTTACACTTTTTTTTTATTTTTATACAAATTCAAGTTCAGTGTACTTAGATGTGGTATTTGTAAGGAAAGAGATGGATCACAAACGTGACAAAGATCAGAGCATATGCTAATTTATCAAACGGAAAAACTATGGAATGAAATAGGTATCATGAGTTCATGACCTGAGCTCAGTTTCAGCACAAAATAAATAAAATATTAGAAGTAAACTAAATAATTTATAGGAAGAAAGTGTTTCAGCTGAAATGTTATGAGAGGTGATATTGTAGTATTTTTGTTCAATCATTTTCAGGCCACCACAACTTCAATAGAAAATATGGAATGTTTTAGTGAAGTCATTGGCAGATTGCAAGAATCTGGTAAGTTCTTCATTTCATTGAAACATGTTATTGCTAAACAAATTTGTAAATCATTGATCATGTGTCCTGTAATTACAACGATTATGTTTACAACATGGTCTTGTTACGTGTGACTAGCTTTGAGTTCCTCTATGTTTCAGCGCTTGATGCAGCTTCAAAGGGAAATAAGTATATCAACTCATGCTTGAGGTATTTATCCCTCTTTTTTTGTTTAAAAATGCTTTCCTGTCTACATTGTAGTTTGAATTTATAGGACAATATACAAAAATTGAGTTTGCTAAAAGTTTATGTTGTTTTGATATCCCAATTCAGACTGAATGAAGAGTTGAGAGGTCTGGACAGTCTTGCTATGCAATTGTATCCTTTTTTTTTCTGGAAGCTAGGCTGGTTCAGTGGTATCATGCATAGTATTTGAGCATTATTTTGTTTCTCTTTTGCTCAGTTTTATCATGGTAAATCTGGGTTTAATTAACCCCAATGTCAATGTGTTGAACTAAAAGCTTCTTTGAACAACCATTCTGGTGGTATCTGTCAATACCAGTGTCCTGACATTGGTAAACATAAGCGGATAAACCATTCATGGTCTTTCTATTGTTGAATTTGGGACTAGTAAGACCATTACTTTCCTTAAAAAAAATAATAATAATAATAAATCCTTTATTATTTCTTTTTATTGGTCAATTTCTTAATTCAATTAAATAAAAGAAAACTTCTGCGGAGGAACGTAGATTCACTGGACCTGGCGGTGACTCGGCTACTTCGTCTCCCTTAAAATACTTGTATCTTCTTATTTTTGTTTTCCATTTTTTTTTTGAAAATAAAAATATCCTTTTTCTGTTTTGTAGACTTCTTATATGGTAGAATGGAAATATTGCATAGTATGCATGGTCATAACTCTCTTTCTTCAGCATTATTCTTCTTAACTTTCTGCTCTCTGCATTACATCTCACATTAGATGAAAATTGGTCTTCAAGTCAAATGGAGTATGGCAGATACATATGTGCCATACGGCTGGCGCCTGTACTACTGGCACAATAACATCCATATAGTTCCTTAAACAATATCATAATGACTTCATTATCAAAATTCCACATTTTGTGTTGAGCAACATGATTGTTGCTTCACATTGATTTAACACTTTACTAAACAAAAAAAAAAAAACACGAATTACACTATTTGGCACATAGAGCATTATAACCTCCCCCCCCCCCCCCCCCCCCCCCCCCCCCCCAAAAAAAAAAAAAAAAAAAAAAAAAAAAAAAAAAAAACACCACATACACACACAATTAAAGTAAGCTATCTGTCCTTGCTGGCAGTCGCCTGAAGAAATTCATTGGTAGTGCTGGGAGCCTACGTCTAAACCTTGGGTGCCTCATCATATAAAACCCTGACAACACAGCAAGAACCTGAGTAGGGGTCACATATAATGTAATAGCTGCAATTATACAAAACAGCAAGAACACTGCTGTTGCACGGGGATCTCTCCAGCTCAGCAAGGACTGAATCCTCTCTCCTTGTGTTGCCACATCACCCACCACAGTTTGTACCCTACCAGCCACATGCCTTAGCCTATCATACCGCATCCGTATCAACTCGAATCCCCTGCTGGTAGGAAATGTATCAAACTCTTCATCTAGCTCGTCAGGGTGAGCCGAATCTGCATGTGACAGCTTCGTGTTCATGTGTGGCGGGTACCGTGGCCTATACCGATAGTTCCATAATCCTATCAAAAACATGTAGAGAAATATTGTTGGTAGTATTAGCTCAGGGTAGCACACAAGCATGACATGTAACACGTGCACCAGGACAGTTGTCACTGGATTCTTCCATGCACAAACTTCTGAGAGCCATCGGCCAACTGCAAGTGGGCCTGACAGGACAGACATGAGTCTGAAAAAGTTGGCCTTGCTTCTTCGCATGCTAAATAGGTGAGCGTGTGCATCTGACATGAACTCAACCACTTCCTTCCGCAGTGGTGGCTCTGCACGGCTAAGCCGTGCAGCTACAATTTGTACAGCTTGGTATCGGAGTCTCTCTTGTTGGACGATGGATAAGGGCTGGAGGTAGTGCATTTTGGGCAGGAGAGGACGTGTGTACACATAGAGAGAATTGACGAGGGATGTTACAGTGAAACGTATCTGCAAAAAATTTTGTTGCAGGTAATGATAGTTAATTTGGTGAAGAGTTCAGAGAGCCGACATGAATAGGTAGTATAAGGGCAGCATTAATAAATTAGTGGTTTTTACTCCTTAAAGATAATTAATCCGGGTCTTAATTCAAGGTTGCAGAGTCACAAAGAAGTATTATTTGAAAAATAAAAACAAAAGAAAACTAAAGAAAAAGTGAGTTCAGCTAGCTGACAGTGGATTAGATGGGGAATGCAATCTACTAACGGTACCATAAGAAAGTCAAGCCAGGCATTGTTTTGTAATTGTTTAATTTTAAATCTATTTTACCGCAAGGTGAAGCTCTCCCATCTTTTTCACGCCTGATCCATGGAGAACTAGCAGTGGGTATGTGTGTGTGTACACACGGCCTGCTTCAAGTGTGGAAAGCCGAATCCGTACCTTCCCTATGATATGATCTTTATGGTGGCTATGGCCATCTGAGTTTGTCAGACTTTTCTCCGCCAATTGACAGTTATCAAACACACCAACAGTTAAAACTGTTGCATGGTCGTGCACATCCCATGTATACTGTTCGTTAAACCGTGGGCCTAAATTATCTACTATGGTTCGTGTCCTGACCCACTTTTGACCGTACTTGGCCACACAATATGCATCACATGTGCCGCGTCCATCGCGTGTCTTCATTGGGTGGAGCCCGTTTATGTTTAGAATACCAAGTTCAAGCACCCCAATTGGTGGCTTCCAGAGTTGTTTCATTGTTGGGCGAAGATCACTGGCATATTGAGTTGCCTCATCCAGCACATGGTAACCACCGTCTAGCGAAAGCTTTAGGTGTATCCTGCTTGAGAACTTATCTTCCTTGAGATCGAGGTCAATCAATGCTTGCCTTTTTAGGGGATACCACTGTGGACGAACCATCCTGTCTTCACCTCGCTTCGGCACCTGGCTTAAGGGAATATGTACATACCCTAAAACCTCATCCTTGCTAACATTATGACGATCTTCGATGGTTATTGTTAAGTCCTCCTCAAATGGCTCTGCGGCAACTAACATGTGCTCTTCATTCCATTGGAAATTTGCATTCCTTGATTGAGCTACTCTTGTTGGAATAATTTGGTTACCAAGCCGTAATTTGACAAAAACTTCTGGAAGCCTGCTCTTCTCTGGTACAAGCACATCTTGTGCCTCTATTATGCCTACTCGCAAATACCAAAGACGCGGTGCTGGATAGACCTTTCCACGTATATGTGTGCTAGCAATGGCCGGGTCAATGGGGATTGAGTCAGCATGATGTGCACTAGGGAATGCCTCATCGGCTTGAGTTCCTATCCATACTGCCAACATGAGCTCACCTTTTCTCTTGTCCCCATCCTTATCCTGAAGGCGGTACCACTCAGGGGCTAATGGGCTATCAGGTGGGACACGTACTGGGACCTCGTTCAGATCAAACAGTACCCGGCCTACAAAATCATCCACTAGTAGGTCCTTGTCTTTGACCCTAACCTCTAGCACGGATGCTTGCATTCTCTCCCTCGGAAATGCAAACACCTCATCCCATTCTGGGCGACTGGTCTTATTGAAGTACCGAGTTTGCAACTTGTAGTTACCAAGTTTTACCTCAACATATGGGTCAAGGCTGCCTGTCACATCCATGGCCGGTAGGTCTCTAGCCTTGACAACTCGGACAAAAAGATATTGCATTTGTTCAACTAAATCATATGTACCAGGTTTATTCCTTGATATAACCCGGCCTCCAACAACCTGGCCACCGCCCAAGGTTGGGCTTGTCTCCTTCAGTTGGTAGTCAACAGGCTGTTGACCAGATGACGAGAACATGCGAAGAATACGTGGTTGCTGTGGAGGTAGCTCTTGCCTCATATCACCAAGTGGATACTGGCTTGGTCCGGGTACCTCTAGGGGAGGTGGCGGCATCGACCCAGATGTATAATATGGTTGCTGTTGTTGCATTTGTTGCTGATACTGTTGAGGCAAGGTATGGTTATCCCTTGGTAAATGCTGGAAAGTTCTAGTTGGCATATTTGTTGTGTATTGGTTTTCACGAATTGGATTTGAGGCCTCAGAGGGAGTGCCCATTATGTTATCAAATTCAGCCACTGGGTCAGAGATGCGAACAGTCGGGTCGTCAGTTAGGAAAACCTTTAGACCCAATTCTCCTTTTACACGGGAGAAAATCCCTCGCTTCTCCAATGGATAGTGAAGCACTGTTGCATCTGAGATGTTCACAAATGATGTTCCAGCGATTCGGACCTGGTCAAAACAATAATTTAATCAAACAAGTTTCATTGCATGAGAAGGCCTACACCAGTTGAGTGCAGAGCCCCTTATAATTACAAATGAAGACCAATCAATTTAACCGCACTGAGATTGAATATGTTTGTAACAAAAAAGTGTTGTGATTTCCAAATAGATTCCACTAGCCAAAAGATCTTATCTACAGTGGGCTATATATTCGGTAAAGGTGTGTATGACTTAAAGTCGGTTCCTTTCATGGTTTTTTTTTTTTTTTTTCTTTCTTTCTTTTGGGTTGGTGGGAGTCGGGGACGGGTTGAGGGCTGAAGTCATATCGGTATATCAGTTTTGCTTCGTGGCAAAAAAAAATAAAGGGAAAAACATTTTTACCATGGGAGGATTATTTGACTGTCAACTACTAATTTTGGCAATCGACTGGTATTTTTGAATACTGAGAACTTAAATTGAGTTTTAAAATACTCATAATTGATTTTGTAAAGAGTACCTTGCCAAGAAATGACTTGGAGTTCTTGACGCGATCAATGTGGTACACCCATGCCTCAAGTGCCATTTCAGGCAGAGATGCAGGGTCTGACACGTTGAAATAGAACGACTCGTTCCAGTACGGGTTTAGGTCCCTCTCTTTGACTGTGGTACGAAATCTCTGTCCATCAAAGTGGAGCTCAACATAGGCATTGGCAGCACCTTCACTGTCTTTTGGCATCAGATCATGTGCGCTGACTACCTCCACACCAAGCTTCAAATTGTTCATCATATTTTCCTTCTTCTTTGTGGCAATTTAAAGATAAAAAAAAAAAAAAAAGGTGCTTCTCTTTCTTCCTCGTCTATCCTTTTGCTGGTTTGCTTGTTTTTGCGAGGTCTCAGACCTGGATTAGTTCAAGTAATTCAAAAACAGGGAGAACATGAATAAAACACTTGAACTTGCTAAATTTGAAAAGGAGTCCTCAATTTCCTTGAAATATATAAACTGACTTTTACTTTAACATTTCTTATAACAGCAAAGAACTCGTAATTTTTGGAAACTATCAGTAGACTTAGCAGTTCTGCTATTTCACTTTAGGAACTTAACATATACGGGGCAAGATTTCTTTTTTTTTTTTTGACGAGTTAAAATATATAAAAAATCATTTAGTCAATTCCTCAAATAAAAGAATAATGTGAAGTAGTCTTCCGGAAAACTTTTCTTTGATTTTTTTAAGTGCAAAAAATATATTGTCCACAAATTTTTGAACCAACCACGTTGACATGAAGGAAGATACACTGTTTGCAATAAAAATTAACTTGGCAAGTTCATGTTCCTTAATAATAGTCAAATACTTCTTTTTCAACATCTAAATGTTTAAAAGAACAAACCGAGTGAACACTTTTGGAAAAAAAGCATTTATTAGAAGAAGAACGAGTCTAAAATAATAAAACTAAGAAGTTTACCAGGACAAAACTCATTTAGATAATCCATGGTGCCATCTCTTCTGTTGATTTATGAAGAAACAAAAAAGGTAAGGAATAAAAAGCAAGAGGAGACTCACTATATAGGTAGAGAGCAATATGCACACTATATTTGAGAATTGAGAAAGAGAGAGAGAGAAGCAGAGGAGAGGAGTCAATGAGTAGGCACAATATTTGTATCACCAGTAGTCGCTAAGAAATCTCTCCTCCATTTCCTTGTTAGTCACGTGCTATCAGATCTTTTGTTATTATCACCTGTGCGGCGCTTTTGTTGAGCAGAGCTCTTTCAAATAGGACCTTTATTTGCGATAATTATATCATCTTAGGTATAGATCATAATTTTGTATCAATTTATGTATCTATCAGGTTGGGAACCTCTTCAAATATTTAATTTTATGCATGTATTTGTCAAATTTTGTGTCAAAAATTCAAAATACAGCTTGATTAGTAACCAGATAGTTTCATGCAGATTGTTAATTTCTATCTGTTTCAAGGAGAGCCTAAACATTTAATTTCCTTTATTATTTCCGGATACCTGATTTTAGAGAAAATTTATATGTTGTGAATATTGTTTCTTTTACAATTATTTTCGGCTTCTAGTGAAATCCAATGAATTGAACAAAAGTGAGCTTCATTTGGGAAATTTCTCGAGAAAATTGAGAAGGCATAAGACTTTTTTTTTGTTCATCCAATTAGTAAAGTCTTTTATTTAATTAATTTAATTCAATATTATTTCATTAACGAGGAATTGGGGACATATCATGCCATTCATTCCCGACAGACGAGCACATTTCTATTTTTAACTAAGTATGAATCATATAAAATAAAATTTAATTCTGCCCTAAGTGGAGTTACCTAGAGCCTTTCTTTTAGAAATTAGAAGTAAAAGGCACTAAAAAATCAAATTCAAAAAACGTATTTTCTTCACAACAATAAGTGTCAAATATTACGCTCAATGATGTCAGATGTGTGAGGCACCGGAAAAGTAGATTTGTGGTCTTGGTGAATCGGGTGGCAATATATGTTAACTTGTCCCTTGGTGAATACCAATTTTAAAAGCGACACTCGTCCTTGACCATTGCAAAGGGTAGTATTAACAAGTAATGGTCATATTTAATTTTAAGTTGAATTACGTAGTGCAGTAACTATTACAAAACTGTAGTATATAAAAATATAACCATCATAATATCTGTTTATAGCTATAACTTTCTGTTTATATTAATTATACCCAAAAACTGTTGTTTTATCTTCGGAGACATGTGAAGTGTATCAATGGATAGTAATAAAAGAGTAATAATTATTGGGATGATGACAATTTATGAATTAGGTTGGATATGATTGTGATAGATATATAATAGACTTTTTGTTGGGGTCCCGCTGCTCTCTTGTTTTCTTTTTTTAAGTGATAATTAATGAATGCGGGCAAATCTGTTCATTAAACTTGGGTTACAACATTTTTCTAATCAAAACTTAATTTTCACATTTTTGTTTCTTTTTTTTCATTTGAGATGATAATGATATTATTAAGTATTGTTATATATCTTTTGACGGGATAGGCTTGGGACGACGCGAGTGGGCCCCAACAAAGAGGCGCAAGAGGACGATTCCGTGCGGGCCACGTGGATAGCATAGTTTTACCAACGACATTGACCTCATGTCCTCATGTCAATATATAATGTTGAAGTTACTGTCTTGCCCTTGAGTGTATTTCCCTTTCACCTTCGTCATTTGCGATCGTTCATTAAAAGACTTTAATAAAGGATCTTTCTTAGATTTTTAATACAGTTTAGTGAGCGATTGGTTATAAACTTATATATCCAATCGAAAGACTTCATTCGTCGGAACTCTAAATGATGATTTTAGCATTAGAAAGATATCTAATCATATTAGTTGGCAAACCAGAATTGTACGTTTTAAAGAAAATTATCCTTTAACAGAAAAAAAAAAAAAAAAAAAAAAAAAAAAAACGGTCACTTCGCAGAGGTCGCTGACACCAAAAACATAAAATAGGAATATTTTTTCAAATTATAAAACCGGTACGCAAGAGGCAAGACAATATAATCTTCTAATATCGAAGAAGCAAATCGATTTTTTTTTTTTTGGGACACTCCACGCAAATTATCGTCTTACTTGAATAATTTTGATTTTGAGTGTGTTCAATAATGTTAGTAATTTAGTCATTTAGTATTTTGAATTTCCGTTTGTAATATTCTTAATCATCTATTAATGCTGGGATTCCCTATAAAAAGAAATTCTACCTCCGTCAATGTGAATAAGTAAAATAAATTGAGCTCTAATAATTGGCTCGAAGGACATATTTACGCATTTAGTTCTACAAAGACCAATTTAAACTGCTAGAAAAATATAAAGATTGATGGGTGACATGGTCATTTCAAATAATTGTTTCTGGTATGGCAGAGTCAATGCAGGTGTTTTCCTGTGGGATTAAAACTTTTTTTTTTCAAGCAAAAAAAAAAGGAATAATTTAGGAATCTCCGTACAAATGAAGCTATAACATCCAAAAAGCAACGGGTATTTCTTTTTTCTAGGATTAAAAAGTAAAGAGTAAAGTTTGTTGAATTTAAACTTATCAACACACACACTCAGACATAATTAAATCAACAAATTATAATCCTTTTTACTTATCTGCTCTATAAGCCATAAATAAGAGGTAAAGAGTTTAGACTAAAAAAAAAAGTTTTGTACATTTTTAAACAATTTTAACCACTTTATCTTATGCACGATGATTTTTGAAACTTCTGACTTTTGAGATAGAAACGCATGGAGTATGATGTATTTTAGAAGATCATTGAAAAAAATTTATCATTGAAGTCGATCTAAAGATTCTTGAGGTGAAATTCACTAAATTACTCAGTGGCCTTCATGTTTGCACATCAATTGCTATGAATACGGAATGCTAATTTAGACTTTTAGAGTTTAAACGAAACCTTTTGCAAGGTTACAAAATGAATTCAACAACTCCACAAATTTTCCGCTTCTGAATTTTTACCATAAGTTTGGAATTGAAGCCCTTTCTCTAAAATATCTATATTCTTAATTGATTTATCTTTGTCATGGTTGGCTTGATTAGGTAACCACGTTATACATGTGGTGTGGAGGGGCCTGCTCTTTAATTTTTCTTTCTTTTATCATTATATCTAAGAAGACACATTTCTATGCGGTGATTGATTGTTTGTGAATTGTGATGCGACCAAAGTTTGCTCAATTATTCACTTTGCATTTTTTATTTATTTATTTATTTATTTGGAGAAATTATTCACTTTGCGTTTTGCAAACCATGACCGACTGCATAGGAGTTGCAGCTTTTACTCGCGATTACAATTTTGCCTAAAATAAACGGCTACAAGACTACTACATACTTTTCTTTTTGTTTCTTTTTAGTTGAAATCACTAATACAGTTGTAGCTAAACGAATATAATTCGAGCAAGCTGCCTTTATTTTTTATTTATTATTTTTTTTGGAGAAATTATTCACTTTGCGTTTTGCAAACCATGACCGGCCGCATAGGAGTTGCAGCTTTTATTCGCGGTTACAATTTTGCCTTAAATAAACGGCTACAAGACTACTGCATACTTTTCTTTTTGTTTCTTTTTAGTTGAAATCACTAATACAGTTGTACCTAAACGAATATAATTCGAGCAAGTTGCCTTTATTTTTTTTAAATTAACTTGTGTTTATAATTTGAATCGAGTCAAGACACATTTAAACTGATCAAGGTAGCTAGATCTCTACACCAACCCAAGTCATAGTAATTTTTCTTGTTCTTGTGTTTAAATATTGTTTTATATAAATCAAATACAACTTGTAACTGTGAATGAAATTACTTAACTAATAATATTAGTATGATCTTAAAAGAGAAATTCACGTTAATATCTGACATTTTTTTTTAGAAATTAAGTAATAAATAACTGTACAGAAGTTACAAGGAAGAAAAAGAAGGTAAATAAAGAAAAAACAAGAAGCCTAGAATCCAAAATACAAAACTATTAATTAAGCATGGAGATTTCAAAGTTCTAAATATTTGAAGTTTCAAAAGAGAAAATTTTGACATTGCGCTCCTTCCATAAGGTTCATGCCACCGCGTCTAAATTATATCCATTGTTTGCCAATTTTGTCTCTATTTTGGAACCAAAAGTTAATCAGATTGGTGGTGAAAGTGAGAATTGGCAGTTTGAAATAGATTTGGACCGAATCCCATAACCGTAGTGCAAATCAGGGGCAGAAGCAGTAGGGGGCTTGGCTCCCTAAGTTTTTAAATTTGTGTGAAGAGCTTTTCAATTATATGATAAATTTTGTTAATATATAACATATTGCATCTCTAATAAAAGAGTTCAAATACAATAAATATATATAGCTCAAATGCAATCTAGTTAAGTTTATTGTTTGTTCAGACTAGTTTAATTATAGTTTTTTTCTCTTAGAGCAAATCTAGAAGGCAAAAAATTACACATAAAACATTGCTCAAATACGAAAAATCTTTACTTATTATTTTTTTACAAAAATTAATTATTTCTTGTATTTGATACAATTCATGTTCAAAAAATTTACTACTCTAAAATAATGAAATAATACTTTTTTGTTGTCAATATTTTACAATTTTAACTTTCAACCTTTAGTCTGTTTAAGTTGAAATTTTGGCCCCCATAAGTTGAAATCCTAGCTCCGTCCCTAGTGTAAATGAGCAATGGATGAAGTCGATACTCTAATTTGGATATCATTAATACTTATCAAATTATGGTGAAGTCGAGTTCAAATGAGATAAATAAAATATATTTATAATTGAACTTAAACTCCGGCTCGAGCAAACAAATTGTTTAACCGAACTGTTAAACTCAAACACAAATAAGTTACTAGCTATGAGTTGCACTTACAAACTGATCACTGGTAAAGTGGTAAGTGGTACAAAAAAAAAAAGCAGCCGGAGTTTTATAAAGAGGGAAAGAAAAACAAACCGCAATTAATAGATTTCTTTTATTTCATAGCTAGCTCGGACAAGACAAAAACAAACATAATATAAATATATTTATTTATATGAATAAAATATGAATCGTTATAAGTTGCCCATATTTGGCTTTAAAAAATTATTGGCATTTGTCTCAAAAAGAAAAGGTAGACTTCTCAATAGTCCAAAGAAAGAATCATATCATGATTAGATTGGCTTCCTAGCCGAGAGAGAAACGCAACTTGTAGATAGAAACTAAATTTGGTGCACCTAAAATGAAAAAAAAAAAAAACACAGCGGTAGAATTAAATAATATAGGAGGTTAGCACCTGCCTATTTTTTGAAAAATAGAGACATCATCACACAAATTTAATAGTTAAGCGTGCGTAATGGGGAACAATGCAAGAGGGAGAGTGACGTACTGATTAGTTGGCTTTAATATGTGTTTATTTGACTGTTTGAAAGGGATAAATAGCTGCCCGTGTCCATGCAGCGTCTTAGAATATTGTTCTTTCAAAACATTGGTAACATCATATGGCCAAATGAAGCATAACAAGGACGTAATAATAATAATAATAATAATAATAATAATAATAATAATAACTACTATTATTGACATAAAGCCGGACATAATTTACAATAAATCAATTATAAATTCCATGATCAAGTCATGTACTTAATCGTTCATAATAGATGATATTTATATTTAAAAAAAATGATATATATTCTGCATAAAATTTTACTACAATCATCTCCATAAGTGAGATCTTGGACATTTCTAAGATATGAATCCGTTCCTTTCAAATTTGGCAATGGACGTTACCAACTCCTTAAACCTATGTGCAAATAGAGACGTATCTAGCCGTTTGATTTGAATTTTCTTTTCCTTGTCCGAATTAAAAAAAAAAAAGTATTAGTCAGAAATTTGTATGTTATGAACCGTTTGTTAAAAAAAAAAAAACACTGGAGAAGATGTGGTGGCCACCCATGTACACATCACAGTACAATTGGATAGAAAGATGCTTTCTTATCCTTTTTCTGTAATTAGTCACATTTCGTTTTCAACTCTTTTTATTTTTCTCTTTATTAATTAAGAAAGGTATACTTGAGTGAGAGGACATTTTAATTATTTTTTTTTTAGTTGACATGAAAAAAATATGTTACTCTCTGTTTTTTATGTCTTGTCGAACCCACCCGGCTGTTTTCAATTCTTTTCCCCACATAAATTGGGAAATTTCGAGATTTTTTTTTTCTACCCTACTATCTGTGTTGTAATTAAACATCAATATAGCATTTCATGTACAAGTTGGGCCTTCGGTTTTTCAATTCCATTTGAAGGACATTATATTCCTAAGAATTTTTTAGTCAAGTCAATGACCATAACTCCTTCAAAACGAAACATACAGCTACCACATAATTTAATAATCGAGCAAAATAAGTATTATATATTTATCGGGCAATTGATTTTAGAAAGTTAACATCATGCTTGAAAGAGTGGAAAATGTGGATCAATAATGTTTGTCAATATACTTTGGCACTACATGACTTGCATTTAACATTGAACATTTGTACCACTATTACACCCACCCTCCAGATGTGACGTTTAAGTCGGAGGATATTTTAACTTTTTTTTTTTTATTTTTTGGGTATTTATCACACAGCAGCCCGCTGGTTTATAGTGTAACAATAGTGACCGTAGTATGGTAACCAAGTCCTTATCTGTCTGAAAATACCAATAACTAGCGGTATGATCAAGAAATTAAATTAAATAAATTATTGCAACAGTAAAAGTTGCGGGATTTTCTGATCTGAGAACATGGAAATGTTCAGTTTAAATTATGGAATTTATCGGTATATTTGCCACGAATATCTGATTTCTGGAATAGATTAATTAATTTATTTGAGGAATAATAACTAGAATTAAGGGTATGTCACTGGATTGCTACACTATAAGCCACACAGTTTTGCCACAAAAGATCTGGATAATTTTTAATAAAATATCGAGAGACATTCGTCTCTTTCTTCTTCTTCCTCCGACTTGTCCTTCTTTCTTTCGTTTCTTCTTCTCAAAGCTCTTCCACGAGCTCTTTCCTCTGTGTCGGGCTCTGGTTGGCTCTGATTTCGGTCGCCTCCTAGTTGTCCTCTCGATAGCTGCCATCTCCTTCTTCCTCTCTGTGTTGGCACGAGGAGTTATCTCCTCTCCTCTTTGATCGATGGCGGCTGTCAGGAGAGTTATGAAGGGGCGACGTGGCTGTCATGCACGCCTCCACAACATCTCCCTGCCTTGTCTCCTTTTCCCCATCCGTCGAGGTAAGCTCCTTTATCAAGAGGGCCGAGTTAGGGTTTCAAAAATTGGGGAAAAATCGGGGAGAAGAAGAGAAGGGAGGTTGAGACGGCTTGGAGACGGTAATGGCACTTCTTCCTCTCTAATTTGAATTTTCTGATATCAATTGTTGTGAAATTGATATGGATTTCTTGTTTCAGCGAGTCTTAGGTTTATGGACTTGAGTTTATTTCTGATAAGCTTGACGTTAATTTTGGCTTTGGTTGTACTTGAGTTCCTGAAAAGATTTGTCAAATCTCACGAGATAGGTATATCCCTGGCCTTTGTGCTAATTCTCTTTGATTTAATCTCAGTTTGTGGTAATTCTAACTGTGGCAGTAGCATCTGGTGAGGCGATTTGCTTGTTAACAGGGTTCACTTTAACTAATTAGGCTAATGATTAATTGTAGTCTGATCTGGTAGAGTCTATTGTTGGTTTTGCTTGATGATTTCATGAATTTGATAAAGCCAGTGATGATCTGTGCTAATCTGAGGCTAACTGTGGGTTTCTGAGGGAAATTAAGGCATATTCGTATGCATATTGCATGACAGTGGAGAATAAATGCATATAGTTGTGTATAGTTGCATGTATTTGAGTTATAGCAGTAATATAATGCATATTAGGCTATCTGTTATGATTATATGGTTATTTGGTGAGCTATAGGAACTGTTAATTGATAAGCTATGCATATTAAGCTTGTTGATGTTGTCTGTCATAATTATATAACTGGTATATAGTGGTTTCATGGATTATATTAACTGTTAGTGAGGTATTATGCAACTACTGAGTCTAAAATGCATATAAACATGTTAATTGATGGCTGGAATGAAGCAATAGGGATTATAAGATGCATATATGCATGTTTGGTTGATGACAGTAAAGGAAAAGCATGGACAGGTGTTATTATGTGCATAAATGTGCATTTTCGGGTATATAAGGTGTAAACTGAGGTATCTGAGGGTTTATAAGCATATAATTTGCATGTAGAATGCATAAAAGGGTGATTTGTGACTGTTGGAAGGTTGGTACCAGTCACTGGTACGAGCTATGGCGGTTTGATACCATTCTGGTATACCTGGCGATGCTCAGGGACTAATTTGTAAGGAAAATAATTTCCTGAGGGCTAAATTGTGACAGAGAAAGGAAATAAGAAATTCTGTGGGTTTTGTGAAAAATAGAAGGGCTTAGAAATTGTTATGGGTTTAATTGCAAAAGAGGCGGACTTATCGGATCTGAACACTGTTCGTCGGACCCGTTACGGACTGACCCAATCAACCGAGTCCAGTTGACTGGGGTGAGTTAGCTGGTGTGTTGGGTTTTGTTTGTAGGTTGCTTCTCTGCTGGGCTTTGTTTGTTCCGCGGTGGGCTGGAAAGAAAGAAAGAAAGAAAAAAAAAAAAAAAGAAGAGAAAAAGGTTTTGGGCTAGATTTTTCTGTGGACTTGATTTATTTCGGAAATAAATTTACTTGTGGGCTAATTGTAAAGTAATTAAGATTAGATTTTCGGATTCAATTAAAATCTAATATCTGTATGCTAATGACAGATTCTGTTAAGCTTGTTATAGACTAACTGTAGTCTAATATTAATCTGTGGGATTTTTAGGGAAATGATGATAATAGTCTGCGTAATTAATGAATGGATACTGTGGCAAATAAACCAGACTTTCTGATCCCGCTAAAATAAAACAATTCTGATTTATATTTTTTTGATTAGTGTTTTAATTGTGTTTAACGATTTTCTAATTTTGTCTGATATTTTTGTATTCTGTTTCTGATGATTAACTGTCGATATTAGGAAATAAATGTTAAGCATAATTCTGATGATTGGAAAAATAACTAAAATAATTTAAACAAAATTTCTGTAAACACAGGACTTGGAAAACCAAACTATAATGGTCACGGTTAAACGAAAGAAACCGAACTAAGATTTAAGGAAACCCGTTAAACAAATATTAACGGTACTTGATCTGTGGTTTGTGAACATGCACGGACCCTGAAACTCCAAGGGAGCAGTAAGCGGCAAGGTGCGGAATTTACGCGGTTTTTTTGTTCAAACTTGGATATCGGTATCTTTAAATTCATGCATAGCATGTTGAAAATACGGTTGCATTTAATGCATATAGTTATTGAGAAACCCTGAATAAATGAAACTCATGTTGAATCAAACTGTTCGTTTGATTAGTAATTAGTATGGATCTGACTTATCATTTCTTTGATAACTTTAAGTCAGAATCTCAAAGACTGGAATGGTTTCCGTAAATTGACTATATTGCATAATCTTCGTTTGTAATCGAAGAATCTGACTCTGAATTAAATCGGACCATTCTCATTCAGTCTGAATAGCATAATATACACTTGAATTGTGTTACTCTCCGGAGTATGGTTTGGCCACCTACCCGGCCAGGATTTTAGTGCTATTATTTCTGGAAATTCCCTCTGAAATCTGTACCTAGGGTTGTACCTATGGTTTGGGAAAAGTTCTTTCTGAATCTGACCGGCCGATAAGAGCTTGAGTAAATGCAATTACTGTGAAATAATTATGCTTGGTTGTTTTTGTGCATATTCATGATGCAGTATGCCGGTCATCGGACCCTTTCGTCTGGTACCAACGGTATTGAAATTTTTTGTAAATAATCTAAGCATTGTTGATCATTATTTAAAAAGGGGAATAGATTCCGTTACACGGTTCATACTGAGATCCGCGTACTGGAACTAAAACCCGTACTGAGATTGTATCTCACTCTGTGCTTTGTTTTGCATGTGTCCTCATCGCTTGGGGGTTCCAGGAGAGGCAAAATGGAGTGAGGCGTAGTACTATTGCTACTCTAGAGTGTAGTTACCTTCAGTTTGCAGTACGGATCCCAAGTTTGAATTGTGAAGCTGTTTTGTGTATCTGTCTGGATGAGTTGCCCGAGGTACTGGCTTATCTGTATTTTGAGATGCCTCATGCATCTCCAGCGTCCGAGGTTGAGGTTGAGCCAGAGCCAGAGGCTAACTCCCAGGAAGAGGAAGCGTTCTGATCGCTAGCTTCTTCTAGGAGTGTTCAGTGTGTGTGTGCTTTCTTTGGTGTGTCCGTTAGTGGTTTTGGGTAGTATCGGTCTTCGTGTTGGTTTTCTTTTATTTTGAATTTGAGTTTTATTTCGGGATAGCGGTCATGGCGTTCAGGAAAGGCGGGTGGTTTTCTTACTTCTTTTGTAGTATATGTATATAGCGAGCTTGAGAGAACCAGTCCTTTATAAATGAATAAGCCGGGATTGGTAGCAGTGTGGTGTGATTTGCTTTTCTTTTGTTGAAAACTACTCATGTAAATAGTGGTTTGAAATAATGTAACATACTTTGGTATGTTTCATCTGTGATGTTGTGTGAATTCTGGGCCGAAATCAAGAAAATGGAATGAAAAAAAAAATAGTCTGTCTGTCTGTTCGCTTTACGAGGCGGGAAACTGTTCTCGTGGCGGAGGAGGTGTCATTCCCTCAGGTCGGGGTGTGACATATAGTTTGTGAGGTTGTTAACAAAATAATAGACTAACTGGACTTCTAATATGGCTTTTTGCTTATGACGCTATTGTATAATACATTTGTTGATTAGATTCATTTTAGGAATTTAAAAAAGAAAAAAATTAGACATTTATCACACAGCAGCTCGCTGTTTTATAGTTTGAGAGGTTAACAAAATAATAGACTATGACTGGACTTCAAATATGGCTTTTTGCTTATGACACTATTGTATTACACATTAGTTGATTCGCTTCATTTTAGGAACGACATGAAACTCTTTGTACGATTATACGATTTTAGACGAGCAAAATGAGAATAGTATTAATTCGATACTTTCATTTCGATTTTTAGATGAATTATTAAAATAAAGATATTTCATATTTGACAAACAAAATCGAATTCTAAAATAATGACTAATCTGAGTTAACAACCATTTCTCATCCATAAAATATCCGAAAGATCCATCCCAACATATCCTAAGGGTACACTACGAAGAACCCTCCTCTTTTTTTTTTTTTTTTTTTTTTTTTTTTAGAAAAAACAAGCCCGTAAGCACTATGAAGAACCAATTTCTGTTGGAGATCGTGACATCTAAAAACCCACCAAATCAACCAAAAAGTTTCGGTTAGCATTGTTAAACACATGTAAACAAAAACACATGGAAAGTCAAATGATTTAGTTTTGCATGACCGACAATCTTCTTAGGTTTGAAAAAAGAAATAATTAAAACTAGCTTAAGGGACCTTTATACATGGAACAACAAATTGTTCACCAAACATGACATGACAACTAAAGAAGTTGGCATTTAGGAAGAGTTTTGGCAGCCCGTGCCAATATTATCAAAAGAGAGGAACGGGTGACAATATAATGTTTGTATAAAATAAAAGATTTATTTCAGACTCTTCATTTTTTTTTTCCGAAGATAAGATGGGATCAAGCCCTCCAACTTATTTCAAAACCAATAAACTTCATTATTTATATTAAAATTAAAGCTTGGGTGAAACGTTGTTTCTCCTGCTTTCCAAACGAGCCTTCACTTTATATAAAATTCCATGTACTTCCAGAAAATGAGGGTATGTTGCTCTCTTCACATTTTCCATCCAGTCCCTGATTTTCTGGTGTGGCTCTAAAATCCTCTGCCGCTCTTCACTATCCACAACCTGTTAATTATTTTAAATATAAGATAAAAGTTTCTTACGCTCATTTTCAACAATCAAAGATTCAATAGAGGTGTTCTTTTACAAAACGAGACAAATGAACACTTTAATAAAAAACCAGTATTGATCCTGGTCCCTGCAATGCTACTCAACATACCAGCCTGGTACCACTACCAAACTACCAACCAAAAGTAAAGTAAAACATATAGACTAGATCCAAATTGGTCTAAGGCACAGCTTTTTCTTTTCTTGATATCTAGCTATTTTATTTTCTGGGGGTAGGGGTCTCTATTTTCTGTAAATACTATATTTTTTTCAAAATACCTCCAACTGCATGAGTTCACAAACAAGACTGAGGTCAGCAACTGATGGCTGAGCATTCCCCAATAGAAACCGCGAATTTCCTTTTAGCCAAAATGATTCAATTTTTGAGAGAGATGAACTCAGAAGTTTCTTTCCTTCCTCTGCGGCTTGTGCATTTAGAGGGAAACCCAATGCTGGGGCTAGCGCACTGTTAAACACATACGTCACTGAAAAAGCATAAGTAACACTATTCAGAGTTAGGACTTAGGACTTCAAGTGTTGCAAAACTTTTCTACATATAAATTCTGATTAGCAACTAATCCTTATGAGATGCATAAATTCTGTACTCCGTGCTTTAGCAAACACTTCATTTTTTTTTTACCTGTTTGTCTTGATGCCATTCAATTCAACTAAGATAAAATAGTATCAGGATGAAACAGTATATACACTTGTCCTACTTTGGAATTGTTTTCTGTTTCATATATTACTCATGCAAAACTGAAACAATTTCACTTTCTGGTAGCAGTACAACAGGACTATCTATCAGTTATCACTGCAACTGACACTTGAGGTGTTTGAAAAGGATATTAATTTTAATAAATGTGGTCAGGACATTGAAGGCACTTGGATTTCAGAAGGTCTATCAGCAAAAACTATGTTTTTTCAGGAGTTAAGGAGTAGAAACAACATACTCGCGCCACGCCGTAAGTTTGCATGGTGCCAATCCAAAATGGAATTGATTTTTGCTCTACTTGTCAGATCATTAGGGTACCTGTCAAAAGGGCAAACTGGTTTTACTAACTAATTGTTGAAGTAACTGACATGACAGTTTCTCTCAAAGCATGTGCAAAATATATTTTATGTTATGAGTTATGACATAATCCCTCTTTAAGAAAACATAAAGCAATAGGGCAATTTTGGAAAAATTCTCATTTTATCCTTTATAAACAAAAATATTTTTAACCAGGATTTTAATTTTGCATGGTTCAAGTAGAAACTTCCCTAAAGTTTCTAGGAGCTGTTATAAAAATATGATTAATATGAGAGATAAAACATGGTTTAAAGATAAAAATGTATACCCTACAAAAACATACCAGTGGTCAGATACTGAAGGAAAAGAGCAAGCAAGATACCGCAAGATCGCATGACTGTAGAAGTAGCAAAAAAAGGTGAGGTAATAAATTGATTTTGAAATAGATAGATTAAAATGGCATGTCAAGCTTAAACTGAAGACAGACAATTAGATAAATAACAGATGTTGTAAAAATTATTGCAAAAGACAATCATGTTAACTTATCAATAATGCATTGAGGCAACACGAGCATCGCCTTCAACAGAATATTTCAGCATTGCATAAAAATATCAGTACAAGTTCTTGAGGGGTAAAATAATACCTTTCAAAAAGCTTAAATCTACCATCAACGATCGCCGGCACTTGTTTCATTGGATTTATTTCTGGATGCACAATAACAACTTATATCAATCACCACGAAAATAGAAAATGCTGTTTGTAGGGTAAAATATTTGAATATGCACTATGAAGTTTAAACATATATCAGAAAACTGATTTTGATACTTCACTTAGCATTTAAACACTGGCATCAAAATTATCTAAAAGTCTTGTGATTAATTAAATGCAGGCATTTTCAAACTCAGAGAGAAAAGAAGTAACAATTTAGGCTAACTTTCAAATTCTGGAGTTCTGTGTTGGCCCTTGGAGATATCTATCCTCACTTCTTCAAAATCAATTCGGTTTATCCTGGTATGTAACACACAAAAGGTAAGATTGAATATTCATCCTTCAAATATGATTCCTCAAGCATTTACTCCTGATTGTACCAACAATCCTCATATTTAGAATTTTAGAGGGATACTATTCTATTCAAAATGAAAAATTACACAAGTACTTGAGAATTTATTACAAACTAAGGTGAGGAAATAATCCTCAATTCCTCCTATAAGAAAGACAGATATAATTATCTGTAACTTGAGGGTCAAATTGCATTGCTTTAATCAGCTCAATTTTGGTCTATTTGTACTGAATATACACAAGTGAAACTAAATAAGTCCCCAGAAATGATACATAAACATTGAATAAAAAAAACACAGTAAATTAATAAATATTCAAGGGGCAATTAGACAAAATTACTTGCAAAAGATGAGGATAGCCCTGGAAGGCTGTGACATCCGATCTGCGTACACCTTCAAACCCATTTCGATCTCTCCCACGCTCGCTCTCTCTCTCTCTCTCTCTCTCTCTCTCTCTACCCGAAACGGAACGGAAGGAAACGAAAGAATGCTTATCGCTTCAATGAACTTATGATAAAATAAATCAATAATTTTATAATATAATGTGTAGCGAGTGGGAAAATGTCTGTTAGTGAGGAGAGTACTTTATTCCAGAGTCGCTATGATCTTTCAATACATATATAGCAACGCAGAAGCACCGGTTGGGTAAGATGGGATAAGCTTTGACTTGTTGACTCCTGCTGAGTTTCTTCTTCAGTTTTCTAAGTTCACAGTGACAGTTTACACGCCAATTAATGTATTGCAGGCTTGCAATTTCTCCTTCTCGTGTTATTTAAGGCCAGACTATTTTCATTATGGGCCCGGCCCAGCACAACTTAAGGTGAAATACAAGAATTTTGTTCATTTATAATCAGGTGTGATACACACCATCCATGGTTTTCCCATCCAGGACCATCCATGGGCCTGGACTGGACTTTCAAGAGATTCAGGCCGAATTATTGCTCCCAGGAACCCATTTTCCGCACGATGACGTCATCATTTCGCGGGATGACGTCAGCAAATTTTTTTCAGCGATTCAGCGACATTACAGCGCGTGATGACGTCATCAAATTTTGTTGGTATAAGTGTTTTAAGGGTTGAAATAAGTGTCTTAACTGTTCAGTTAGTTTCAGACAAAAATTCAATTTTCGTATTTTGTTTGTTTTTTTAGTGTTATAAGGGTTGAACTAAATGTGTTAAGTGTTCAGTTAGTTGCCTGCGAAAATACATTTTTTGTACTTTCTGTTCATTTAGATACGTTAAGGGTTGAACTACATGTATTGAAGTGTTCAGTTAGTTGCAGCATAAATTTGATTTCACTATTTTTTGTGTTCGGTTAAATATGTTAATAGAATCCATTATTTCAACAAACTGAACATTTCTATTAATAATATCATCCATTAATAAATGCATAATACATACACAATGAAACAAGATGAACCCTTACAGATACTAACTAAACACATATGATGATTAACTACTCCTTTACAAAATCTAACTGAACACATATAACAAATATAAATTGGCTCCTCTGAAGTTGGATGTTTGCATCGGCTGGTGCTAGATCCTTGTTTCTGGTCAAAACAACAAATCCGTTTTTTGCCTCCTTTGCTCTACAAATTACAAAAAAAAAACTCATCCAGTAGGAAAAAATTAAAATAGAAAAATAAAAAAACATTCAAATTCTTTGAATTTCTTAATTAAATTAAAATCAATTCAGCAAGTACAAAAAGTTCATTTTACCGCTTGAAATCAATGAAATTATAAAAGAAAGTAGCAGGAAATCTAACCAATAACAACAATCTCAATTTCCATTCGTGTCTTTCATTCAAACATTTCATCAATTCAAATCAAAAGAATGAATCACGTTAACAAATTTGACATACTGTAAGCATATTGGGATAAGATACATGTAGATCCAAAAAAATTGCCCAAAATCCTAGATCGGAAAATATATGATACTTGCCTTGACGTGGGTTTTGTCAAGTCGCTTCGGATCACCGGAGAAGAAAGGGAAACATGTGAGAATCGCCGTGAAAGAGCAAGATGCGAGTCTGTTTCTGTCGTTCGGAGCGAAAATCGGCCACGGGTCGCGTAGAGTCAGAAGAAGAAATGATGGCTGCGGCTAGGTTAGGAGGGGAGATTTGGGGGTATATATGGAGGTGGGCCAGTCGCTGGGCCTATTATTGGTCCAATAAAAATCTGTGGATGGGTTGGATGGGAAAAGAGGGGATGGAGAGTACCAATTCTGATTTATAATTGATACTGATAGTGGCATTCCAAGGTCAGAGAACAGTTAGATGATTGATTATATATTTCGAATATATAATGTTCAGTGCATACTATGCTGTATGTTATATGTACAACTAAACTTGAGCACTACAAATTTATGTTAGTACTTCACGATTATTATATGCTAAATGCAATCAATGTTATTAGGCACACTTTAGCCATCCCAACTTTGAAATGGGTTTAAAAGTCACTTTGGAGGTGTTCGTTTTTTCATATATAGATGTGGCGCAAACAATTTTTCCATAGTTATACTGCAGAATTTTCAATTGTAAGTTTTTATTTTAATTCTATAACATAACCTTCAAAAATGTAATATTAATCCCATCTCATAAAAATACGTAACCAATAAACTTGGTTTGGATACCATTTGGTCCATTTCATTGATTTATATTGTTATTACTGAGGTACTATAGAAAAACTTTAGACCCTTTGATAGGTTTAACAACTAGACACAAGTTTCATCCTGGAAATGAAATAAAAAAATTATTTTGATATATAACTAATAATCATCGTCCTAATGTCATTTGTCTTAATCAAAGCTGGCGACGCTTTGCTTTTCCAGTTCTCCAAAATCTCATGTGCTTCGCGAAACTGTGGTAATGTGGTTCAGTTGCTTTCTTCATATTTTCAATATGTACCAGTGTTGCAAATTACGATCCAAATGCCATCTGTTTGCCACTTGCTAATAAATACTAGATGTTTTGTTCGTTAGGAACCAAATATTTGATTAAACAAATATTCTCCATGTTATGATTGATCAAAGTAGTTAGAGATTTGTTAGACCATTGTAGAGACATTAGCCTCATGCTCTTGCATTGAATGAGAGTAAGAGAGTTCGTAATGAGATGATTCATTTTTACGTTTCTGCCTCAACATATCCAAAGGATCCACTATGAGTAACCAATTTCTCTTGGAGATTGTGACATCAAAATAGCACTAAATCAATTAAAAGTTTCTGTTAATATTATTTAACACATGTAACCAAAAAACACACCCTCCCTAATATATCCAAAGGATCCGCCATGACGAACCGATTTCTCTTGGAGATTTGACATTAAAATAACACCAAATCAGTTAAAAAGTTCCGGTTAGTATAATTTAACACGTAACCAAAAAACACATGAAAAGTGAAATGATTTGGTTTTGCATGACCGACAATCTTCTTAGGTTGACAAATGAAATAATTAAAACTAGCTTAAGTTATCTTTATATATGGAAAAACACTTTTGTTCACGAAACATGACATGACAACCAAAGAAGTTGGCATGCAGGGAAAGGTTTGGCAGCCCGTGCCAATCTTATCAGAAAAGAGAAAAGGATGACAACATAATGCTTGTACAAAATTATATATATATATATATATATATATATATATATTTCAGACTCTACTACTAATAATCTTCATTGTTTATCTTAAAATTAAAGCTTGGGTGAAACTTTGTTTCTCCTGCTTTCCAAACGAGCCTTCAAATTATATAAAATCCCATGTACTTCCAGAAAATGAGGGTGTGTTGCTCTCTTCACATTTTCCATCCAGTCCTTGATTTTCTGGTGTGGCTCTAAAATCCTCTGCTGCTCTTCACTATCCAAAACCTGTTATGTTTTTTTTTTAAATAAAAGGGAGATGTTTCTTAAGCTCTTTTCTTAAAAATTAAAGATACACAATTGAGAAGATTTTTTTTATAAAAAAAAAAACAAAGAACTACTTTATTAAGAGAAACAATATTGGTCCTGGTCCCTGCACTGCTATTCAAACATACCGTCGGTAGCAGCTAGAACTAAACTTAAACATATAGTCCCAAAATCAGTCTAAATCACGGCCCTTTTTTTTTCTTGATTTCACTCTATTTTGTTTTTGTATGTGAGTTTTGGTGGGGAGAGGGGGAGAGGGGGAGGGGGGTTTCTGCATGTCTCTCTTCTTTTCGTAAATACAATAAATTTTCGAAAATACCTCCAATTGCATTAGTTCACAAACAAGACTGAGGTCAGCAATGGATGGCTGAGCATTTCCTAATAGAAACCGTGAATCCCCTCTTAGCCAAAATGACTCTATTTTTGAGAGAGATGAAAGCATGAGTTTCTTTCCTTGCTCAGCGGCTTGTGCATTTAAAGGTAAACCAAATGCCGGTGCCAGGACACTGTGAAATACATAGGTCCCTGAATAAGCATGGCAGTTGATAGTTAGAACTTTCAAGTGCTGCAAAGCTTTGCTGTATACAAATTATGATTAGCAATTAATCCTTATCAGATAGATGAATAAAAACTGCAAAGTTGTCTACTTTTTGCTTCAGCAAAGACTTCAATTTTGCCAGTTTCTTTTGGTAAATATTATTTCACTTTACAAAGACAAAAAGGTATCAGGCTTATACAATTGGGTATCACTTTGTCCTACTTTGGAACAATTTTTCTCTTTCATATATGACTCAGGTAAAACTGCAACAATCTAAAATACAGGTAGCAGTACAACAGAGGTATCCATCACTGCATCTAAACCTTGCAGTGTTCAGAAAGGTATCAATTTAAAAATAATTCTTGGGGACTTTGGGATTTCAGAAGGGTCGATTGACAACTGCTCTTGTCTTTTTTTTTTCAGAGTTATAGTAAAAAGAACATACTAGCGCCCTGGCGTAAGTTTGCATGGTGCCAATCCAAAATTGAATCAATTTTTGCTCGACTTGTCAGATCATTAGGGTACCTATAACGAGGCAAACTGGTTTTACTAACCTATTGTTGAAGTACATATAATTTTCATGTCAGTAATTTATTTCAAAGCACGTGCAAAAAAAAAAAACCTGCCTTCATTATGTTCCCTCTTTAAGAGAGTCAGAATGCAAGAGGATAATTTAGAAATCTTCTCCTTTTGTTTTTCCTTTAGGGTGTGTTTGGCACGGAAGAACAAGTCACGAACAGCGAACAAGAGTTGTTCGCGCGAACCAAACGTGGAACAACAATTCACGAACAGGGAACAAACCCCTTGTTCGCTGTTCCTTCTTTTTGGCGAACTAGGGTGGGAACAAGGATAAGAACTGCCGTACATCCCACATGTTCTTGTTCCTTGTTCGTACACCTTGTTCACACTCTACCAAACACACCCTTATTCAACAAATATTTGAAATCTTCTCATTTTTTTTCCTTAACTAGCCAAACATATGTTACAAAATTTCTATTTTGCATGGGACCAAGAGGGAATTCTCCTACAGTTTTCCAAGAGACAAAACTTAATTATAGAAAAAAAACATGTAACTGTACAGAACATACCAGTGGTCAGATACTGAAGGAAAAGAACAAGCAAGATACCGCAAGATGGCATGACTGTAGAACCAGTAAAACAAAAGGTGAGATGACCAAATTAATATTGAAATAGAAAATTAAAATGACATACCAGATTTAAGGCTAAAGACTCAAACAATTAAATAACAGAAGTTGCAATTTAATTGCAACAGACAAACATGTCAATAGATCAGTATTCATACCTTTCATAGTGTTAACAATAGCAATGTTTTAGATAGAATATTTCAGTATTAAAATATAGTATCAAGACAAGTTCTAGATGGGTAAAATAATACCTTTCAAACAGCTTAAATCTACCATCAACAATTGCTGGCACTTGTTTCATTGGATTTATTTCTGAATGCACAATGATTACTTACGTTAATTACCAGAAAAAGAAAAATATTGCTAGTAGGGTAAAAAAATATTTTAATATTCACAGTGAAGTTTAATCATTAATCAGAATACTGACATTTCATTCTTCTTTTAGCATTTGGCAATGGCATCAAAGTTATCAAAAGGCTTTCTGATTGATTGCAGATTAAGTATTTCACAACCAGAGAGAAATGGAGTAACTATTTGGGCTTACTTTCATATTCTGGAGTTCTGTGCTGGCCCTTGGAGAGATCTATCTTCACCTCCTCAAAATCAATTAGGTTCATCCTGGCATGTTTATAAATAATAAAAAAATTAAGACTCAATAGTATCCTACAAATGTGATTCTTCAAGCAGTTACTTGAGAAGGCCAGCAACTCTTATATTAAATTAGCATCCAGCAATTTCTCCATAAAATAAAAATTATGGCCTACAGATTGTACCAGAATTTCCCAAATCCAGATGGACACTATTATATTCAAAATGAAAAAATACGAAACCACAAGAGGATTTAGAACAAATTAATGTGAGGAAAATTATCCTCAATCCCTCCAATAAGGAAAGCCAGATATAACTATGTGCAACTTGGAGGTCAAAACCCATTGCTTTAATTAACCAATTTGTATCTATTTCTCTCACAAACAGGGTACTGAGATGAGCAGTACCAGTGCGTCTTTTCGAGGGCATTAGTTAAGATCAAAGGGATTTTTGGGCTTTTCTGTAAAATTAACTTGTAACTGATGTTTTACTTCTGAAATAGAAGTGGAGTATCATTTCGAAGAATAAAAAGAAGTGGAGTAAAATTCACTTTTTCCCAAAAAAAAAAAAAATAAATTTCTCAAAAACATTGATTAGAAAAAGCACAGTAAATTAATAGAGATTCAAGGGGCAATCGGAGATATTACTTGCAAAAGATGATGATAGCTCTAGAAGGCTGTGAAATCCGATCCGCATACACCTTCAAACCCATTTTTATCTCTCACCTCTCTCTCCCTCTCTCCACGAAACAGAAGGAAACGAAAGCAGTGTGCATTAAATAAATAGTGAGGAAATAAATAAATAGTTCTATAATGTAATGTGTAGCGAGTCAGAAAATGTCTGTTAGTGAGAAGAGTTCTTGTGTTCAGAGACTCGCTATAGGAAAATCAGTTATATACCCCTCAAATCTTAGTCAATTGGAAATATCACCCTCTAATTTTCAAAATTGGAAATATCTGATCATAACTTGTATAGATATTTACCCTTTTAACTATTTTTAATGACATTTCAGTTCTAAAAAATATAATTTTATAAGTTTGGACAAAAAGTGTCCTCCTCTCTCCCTCCTTCCTCTCCCTGACGATTGAACTTCTGATTGGCTTCCGATTTGACTCCCATTAGCGATGCATTTTTTTTTGCTTTTAATCAACCCAAGTTAGATGCTACCTAAATCCAAATTAACTTCAATCTGGAAAGATGCACGTTGCCATATTTACTCATAGAAACAAGATATTATGTCTCAACCTTCTTCTAAGTCAAATTAGATTGTTTATCTGATTTTTCTCGAAAAGAGCATTTTTCCAAGAGATAAAGCTACCCCAAGCACCCCTTGACATGACTTTAGCCATTTCTCATCATTTTAGAAAATCCTACTTTATTTTTTTCTAAAATTTAGCATTTAAACTTAGCTCAAGATTTTTGAACTCGATCTGATATGAATCGCTAAAGGAAAACAGTAAGAAGAATGGTGTAAAGAAATTGAGGGCACTTTTGTCTTGTATCTTAAAAATTGATTTTTCAAACAAAAAATATCAGCAGAAATAATAAAAGGGTAAATATCTATACAAGTTATGATTAGAGGGGATATTTCTAATTTTGAAGATTAGAGGGTGATATTTCCAATTGGCTAAGATTTGAGGGGTATATACCTGATTTTCCCCCTCGCTATAATTTTGCGATAAATTAAATAGCCATGCAGAAGCGGATCCGGATCCTCTGGTCGGCAGAAATGTGCGGACCATCTGGTCGGCGCGTGATGCGAGTCGTCTGATTTAATCTCAATGGTTCATTTTTTTCGGGCCAATATTTTTTTTCGGGAGTGGTGGAATTCACGGAACTCCTTTTAGCCGTTGAGATTAAATGTCCGGATCCTCTGCCGACCAGCTGGTCGCCGACCAGAGGATCTGAATCCACGCAGAAGCACCTCGTGATGGATAAGCTTTGACTTGTTGACTTGTGATGAGTATCTTCATCCGACTCAGGCCCGAATTTCAGACGAATGCATTGCAGGCTTGCAACTTCTCCTTCTTGTGTTACTGTTATTCACGATTATTTTCATTATGGGCCCAGCCCAGCACAACTTGAGGTGAAATCCTGTCAAACACTTCTTAACAATTACCTAGAATTTTGCCAATTTACAATGACAGTAGCATTTTTAAAATCATAGAACGCTTATATTATCGATTTTATATGTTTGATATATTTATTTCAATGAAATACTTTGCTGTATGTTGTATGTATAATTCAACTTGATCACTATAAATTTATTTTTACTAATTCAAGATTATTATTATTGGATAAATTAGTGATAAATTTTACTTATGATGCATTCCAGTCACAGGTTTTTGAACTAGGAACTGCAATTAACGTTATTCGGCTTATTTTAGCCATCTCAACTTTGAAATGAGTTTAGATGTCACTCTAGAGGTGATCTTAATTTTCATAGTTATATGTACTACTGAATTTGCAATCGTAGGCTTTTTTTATCCTAATATTCTATAACGTCATAACCTTCCAAAATATAATGTTGATCCCGACTTATAGCATATATATATATGTTACCAATACACTTGGTTTGGCTACCATTTTATTGATTTATATTGTTATTACCGACTGAGGTACTATAGAAAGCTTTACACCCTTTGATAGGTTTAAAAACTAGAGACAAGGTTCACCATGGAACTGAAAAAAAGGAAAATATTTTGCACATATTATCTAATAATCATTATCATTTGTTTAAATCAAAGCTTGGGCGACGCTTTCTTTTTCCAATAATCCAAAACCTCATGTACTTCGGAAAAATGTGGTTCAGTTGCTTTCTTCACGTTTTCAATCCAGTGCCTGATCTTTTGGTGTTGCTCCAAAATCCTCTCTGCCTCTTGCTCACCCACAGCCTGTTATGTTGTCTTAGAAAGTTTCTTAAATTTGTTCATTCAGTAATTACAAAAAGAACTTATAATTAGTTTCTAATTAAAGTACAATGTTTCTCCTTTTTTTGTGTTAAAACTTGTCAAGAAGCTTTTTGTAACTCCTAGTGATGAATTAGAATTCCTTTTTTTTTTTTTTTTTGTAAATACCTGCAACTGCATAACTTGACAACAGAGACTCAGATCAGCAATAGAAGGCTGAGAGTTTCCCAATAAGAATTTTAAACCATCTTTTAACCACAGGTTCTCAATTTTCGCAAGTGACGAACATAGAATCTTCTTTCCTTTTTGTGCTATTTCTGCATTTAGTGGTGCTCCTACTATCGAGCCAAGAGTAGTATTATTTATGTAGGTCACTGACAAAATAAATATTAATTGTCAGATACTTAGAATGCATTTTTACAATATCGATAGAAGTAGCAGTTTGAGCTATATCTGATAAGTGATAAGTAATATAAGAATATAAGTTTTTGACGTATCATGCCTAATTAAGCAAGAATCAGCAAATAATTAAATGCTGGTACTGAGGGGACAAAACAATAGATGTTCGTATATTTTGTGATTTTTTTTTCCTTTTCTATTATTTATGCATTATTCAGAAGATGAACGGATATTGGTTGACGGTTAAGCAAAGGTTACTGTATCATACTGGTACAACAATGGATCATGGATGCAATGTAACTATGTAAGTAGTAGTTGTTTTTGCAAAGTTTTGCTTGGGTCGAAATAAGCCAATACCATATACTTTTATAACTTTTATTTAGACTGAAACAAACATTTATAATATTGTTATCTGTGCAAAACAACGGTACCACATGGAAGTCGAAAAAAGGTATAAAAAGGGAAAACATTCTTACGTGCACCACGGCGTAAGCTGGAGTGGTGCCAATCCAAAATGGTATCAATCTTTGCTCTCTCTGCCGGATCATTCGGGTACCTTCGACAAGGGGACAAGAAAATTTAAACATGTTGCTAGGGACATGATATGTTCTTCTTAATCATTCAGTAATTAGTTACTGCTTCGCACTACACAATAAAAGAGAAGAAAAAAGGGCTTGTAATATTTCAGAATATGAAACGTACCAGTGATCAGGTACGGAAGAAAATGAAGAAAGATACCGCAAAATGGCATGACTGTACGTTGTAGAAGCATTAGATGTAATTAAATAAAAATTAGTGAAAATTAGAATCATAAGAAATAAGAATTGTGGAAGTTCAGGTGTCTAAAGACAATCGGGTTGATCTAGCCTGTTGTGACAAGAGATACAATAAGAAAACCGGTTGTATTAGCCTGCTGTACCCACATATCTGAATAATTCAGTGATATTATAAAAACTTATGATCGTCTTTTTTTTTTTGTTCTTTTTCTGTAACTAGCTTGTAATATCTTTTTAGTTTTTTTAATTTTTTTTTTTTGTTGGCTCTCATCAACGTAACTTAAAAAAAAATTGATTTGGATATTATATGAATATAATTCGAAAATAGTTAGTTAATCTTCAATGATGTTTTCTAAAATAAATTTAAAAAAAATTGTAATTTTTATTATTAATATTTGATAAACGGCATATTTCCATATAATTTGACCGATCCGAGAATAATTTGGTTATATGCTGAAAATCAATAACCCTATATAGTATTGATATAGCTCAGAATTTTAACTATGCCGATACCTCTCGTATAGGTTTAGTTCACCATCAGTGATTGCTGGCACTTGTCCCATCGGATTTATTTCTGAAAAAATACACACAATAATATAAAATGTAATGGCATTGATCAAAATTTCCGTATCACATCCATCATTATTATATATTAATATTAATTTTTCATTCGCATAATGCAACTTTTTTTTTCCATTCAACTTAGCTAATAATCCGTTGATCGTTTGCTAAAAAGACATGATAAGATTGAAACAAATAAAGAAATATTATTTTAGCTTACTTGCATATTCAGTAGTTTTATGTTGACCCTTGGAAAGATCTATTACGACCTCCTCAAACGCGATATCATTTACCCTGAAATTACACAAACGAAAAATATTTTCAGGTATGATTTTGAAGTATATAAAGTTTTCATTATTTAAGGCAAAACTCATGAAGGAGCATTTCCTGAATTCCTCCAATGATGAATCACATATATTTATATATTACGTGACCATAAATTTAATTCCTCTAGTATGAATCAACATATATTTGCTACGTCACCTCAAATTTCTGTCATTCGTTATTCATCTTTTATGTTGTTCTTCACTGAAAGAGATAATAATAATATAGATAATTCACGGCTTAGTTAATAACGTCTATAAAATATTGTATGCCAACCCTCCCAAAAACAAAATTGAAGACATTTTTTTTGTTTGGAGTTTTGATAATTGATTCCACCTCCATAGTCATTCCGTTAATTTCGTGATAATATATTTGCCTCTTTTCTTTCCCGCAAACTTTCACTTAACAGTTAATACTATTAAGTATTGTTGAAGAATGATGGAAATACTCTCATCAATTTTACTATTTTTTTTTAGGTAATTCGGAACTATACTTTTTTTGTTTTTTATTCAATTTTAAAATAACCATAATAAATGTTTGATATTTTTCTTAATTTTAAATTAGTTTTTTAATAAATTAACCATTTTTTTTGCTTTTTAAAACTAAGAATTTGTACAAACTACAAATAAGTTAAAAGCAATATATGAATTGTACCTGTGTTATCTTAATTTTCTCTTATTAATATTAAAACTATTCATTTCCACAGCACGTAAATATAATGTAAAGATTACACATAATTGTGATTATATTTATCTAATAATAATGTCATTTATCATTAGTAAATAGAGCTTGGTGTTAAGTAAATGTTTCCATCTTGGAGTAAATTTATATATAAAGCGAAAATTCGAAAGTGTGATTGCCAAAATCCAAATATATATAAAAGATAATTGTCGCACGAGGTAAGAGTAGGATATAAATTGAAAGTTCAGAAAATATGACGGATGATAGAAAATTAATGCACAATTTAGAGAAATTTGTGGGTTAAACAAAATTGTACCTGCAAAAGATTATCACAGCCCTAGAAGGCTCAGAAATCCGAGCAGCATACACCTTTAGTCCCATATAAATATTTCTCTCTGGAAGTCTTCTCTCTATTGCTCTATCGTCTCTTCCCCCAGTCCATATTTATATGTAGCAATGCTAGTCAAAAAAAAATTTATATGTAGCAATGGAGGTTGCTTTTACGATTTCTCCTCTTATTATTTCTAACTATTGCAACTACCTTTCTTTTCCATTTATGGTGATTTACTTTATCAAATGGGAAGTATGCTTGTTTTTTTTTACACCTTGATTAGTTCGAATATTTTTAAATTGAGAATTAAAAATGCCGCATTTGACAATTTACAATTACAAAGATATGGTTTACTGGAAATGATTATATTTACAATTTTGACAAAAAAAATCACTTTATGATAATTATCTTAACGATTTTGACAATGAATTCAGAACATTTCAAGTGATACTTATCACAAGAGATTAAGAGATATTAAGAAATCGACCCGATAAAAAAAAGATGCATGTAAAACAACCACGAAATAGCATTTTGCTTGGTCCATTTTTTATTTTTTTTAGTTGACATCTAAGTTTCTAACTACAATTTGCCCAGTAGCGTAAGATAAGAATGTACCACCTTAAGAAAGCAGAAACTAAAGTGGCATCCTAGTTTTTTATTACATCTATTACTATCTTTCAAAAAAAAAAAAAAAAATCTGCATCTTTTACTATCGAAATTGTACATAATCTCGAGAAAACAGAAACTAATTCAAATGCATAATGTGCATCGATAAAAATTTCAACTGGTGGGCACTGTAAGGCTTATTTATGAATTATGATATATACGTCACTGCTGCTTAATTTAATCCGATCGTTGTATATTATTTTAATGGTAACGATGACACCCCATCGCAATAATTGAGAAGCCAAAATAGTCTTTCTTTTCCTATATTATACAATTCTGAAGAATACGAAAGAGAGCCAATTCTCTATCTAAGATTTTGAAAGTACCGCACGATATTTCAATTGTCAAAAATGGTGCAAGGATTTTTTTTGGCAACGACTACCAATAATGGTATAAGAATTTTACCAATAATTTCTGTCAAGATTACTATTTTTGCAATCTTCCAATAAAACTATTTCAGTAAAATTGTGTTTTTATTAGAGCGAGGATAAGCTTCAATGCATTGGATGGAGATGATCTGTCTGATACGCTCGTTCTTAGATTTTTTATTCTCAAACGATTGATCCAACCAATTACCATATTGAAATCTAGTATGGAACTGAATTTTTTAGTTTTTAATTTTTGTTACCATTTTCAGATTTTATAGAAAATTATTTCAATCGGTTCATAACTTTCTAGATTGATGATTTTTTAAAAAATATAAAAAAATAGTAATTAGAAAATATAAAATTTGATTATGTATTAGAGTTTAATATGAAGATCACATTAAATGGTTTGGATAGATTATTTAAAATTCAAAATTCAAAAACGAGCACATTGAACAGACTCCCTTTGTCCAATGCATTGGACTTTAGCTTTACTCTTTCTATTATTTTTAAATGATTTTTATTTATTTACTTTTGCCAAACGACTCACATATATACGAAAGACTTAAAACTCATACCATAAATTTGGTCACCCCACGAAATTCAGCCGTTTGATGATATACACGCACGGATCTATATAGAAGAAGATTTACTTTAAAATTTGTGAGGAACGGACCGAATCGTGCCTTTTATAATGTGTCATTTCCCTTTTCTTTCTTTTATTATTTTGGGATTTTTATCAAATTCCAACACCATATTGTAAACAAGAAAAATATGATAGTATCAGTCCTTCGCCTTGTACAAAATACTATCAATATTATTAAGAATAATTTATAAACAAACCTCAACATTAATTCGTATCTATAGCTGTATAATTCTTCTTATAATTTCATGGGAAGCCCGACCAAAAATTGTCCATTAATTGAATTTATTTATACTATTTCGGTTTAGACTGACATGGGTTCGTTTGGGCTCGTGACGAACAGATTTTCGATCCATACTATATATATATTGAATACAGATACTATTTTTTTTCCAGATTTTGAAAAATCATCAATTATTTTGAACTTTTTGAAAATAATATTTTTAAAAAAATCTAAAAAAAATTATAAATGATAAAATTTTATTATTTATTTGATTTCGATATCAAGATCACATTAAATAGTTTGAATCCATCAGTTGAACATCAAAATCTAACAAGTGCACCGGAGGAATTTTCTCCATCCAAATATCCAATACATTGGAATTTAACTTTACACTTTACATACTACATCTTATATGGACTAGTTTCTCAAAAAAAAGTTAAATACATGCCAGAATATTGCCTAATTTGCTCTTATTAATTACAAAATGCACACTATTTTGAACTTCCATACTTACTGTCTGAATTGTCCATAAAGTGACAATATATCTCTACTACTTATAAATGCACGCATACGAAAGGTGTAAACAATTCATACAAAAAGAGTAAACATGTCATATAAAAGGGTGTTAAACAATTCTTATATCAGTTATGGACCATTGATTTTGTGTAATTTAATTTGATCAGTGGTCTAGATTAAGGTCAGACTTTTTATAGAAAAAATTAAGTTACTACCAAATTAGCTATTTATTTAAAAAGGAAAAACTAAATTATTGATTTTACAGTATCTTTATTCTCTAACATGTAAAGTTTTATATGAAACAAAAATAATATCAAAATTTTATTTTTTTTATTTGCCCGCAAATTGAGGGCATCTTTTGCTAGTACTGTAAAAAATGCTACGATTAAAGTGATATGAACATGTTCAAATTCGATCTTATCTCGAATTCAGAAAATTCAAATGTCTGATTTGAACCGTTCAACGTAATTTTTATATCGAAATCACTTTGTGACCAAATTTTATATTTTTTGAATTTTTTTAGATTTTAGAAAATTCTCGATCTAATTAGTTATGAACCTTCCAAGTATGGTAGTATTTAAAAATCTAGCAAAAGATACTTAAAAAAATTAGAAAAAAAAAATGATCAGCAAGGAATTTCAATATGAAGAACATATTGAGTAGTTTTATATCGGTCATTTGAATTTTTATAATTAAGATATCATCGGGATCAATGGAGCAATCAATCAAATCGTTTTGATCATAACATTTTTCATGTACTATATTATATTGTACAAATCATTTGACCGTAATATTTCTTATATACTATTATGTAATATTTCTCATATACTATTATATGCTATACACTTGACCTATGCAATTTAATATTTTTCTATCTAAAGAAAAGTTGCTAAAAATAATTGCAGGGTGCTTAAGGGCTAATTAAGGAATTTGGGTACGTAAAATATATTACTTAAGCTAAATATATCATCTTTTGGAACCTTTCAGCTCCAGTTTAAAATGTGTTGTAAATAAAGAAGGGTCAATTCTCAATTGTATATAAAAGAAAAATCTGACAATCTAGCAATTTCTTCCACCTATGGAGTTGTTGGGAATATAAAAGGAGGCTGAAATCTATCATGGACTAAGACTTTGTCGAACGAATACATAAAAAAATAGATTTTTGATTATCAGATAATTGAGTATCATTTGGTAATAAATTAAAGAGCCTTTGATTTTAAAACAGTTCTAAATATTGAATCACTTAATGACCGATAAAATATATATATATTTTGTTTTATACGGATACATTTGCACTATACATATCTTGTTTATAAAAATGGATTTCAAATTGAAAGTTCATATCTATGATCATAAAAATTTGCAAAGACAAATAATTATCAAATAATCTTTTGAAACAATAAACGCTATATATATTGCTATAATCGTAAGTCCTAACATTTGTCTTAAGTGACACAAAAAAAAAGAAAAGAAAATTCAAGTTTTTTTTTTTTTTTTTTTTTTTTTTTTGAAGGTAGGAAGACGATAGTCTTCCTACAAATTTCATTGAACCAGTTTAAAATGGTACAAACAAAATAAAGAAAAAGAAAAAGAAGCTAAAAAAATTTACAGTGGAGAACGCATTGTACAGACTAGAATCTCTTTTACTTACACAATCCTGACCAAAACTATCTATTAGAGGTAGCACTAACAGTAAGAGATCCAAGCTTTTATGTCTTGAATCGTTCTCCTGATTACCTCGTCTGCATCCGACGGTGCTCCTTAAAAGAAAATTCAAGTTAGAAACAAGAACAGTATGCCAAAGCATCGGATGAAGTGGTTTTGAAATCCCGCTATAAACCAATTGAAATTGAGAAATTTTGGAGATATTTAACATTTATACAGCTGTATGCGTGTTGTCTATAAGCCGTGGCGCATGGTGCAGTGCATGTTCTACTCTTCTTAAACGTCGAAAATAGAAAAATTAAGCAATATATAATTATAATATATATATTCAAGTTACAAACAAAAACTGAATTGAATTTTTGTATGGCAAAACAAATTTTACCTATATTTTAAAAATAGACAAAAGATAACGCGCAAGGTCTAGTAAAAGGAAGTTGCGTACAATTCAGAAAAAAAAAAAAGGAAGTTGCGCTCCGTAAATTACCCACAATTTGGGACAATAATACTTATTTTTTATGATGGGCAATAATACTTCAGAGAAACTGGATGGGAGAAAATTTTATTTTTGTGGACTGGACGTTTCAAGTGGCTCTCAAACTAGAGAGCACTTGGTCAAACACAGTGTGTTGGGACGTGGGACCATGCAAGTGATTTGCTCTCCATTAATTCTCCTCTAACAATTTTCTTTCTATTTTTCTCCTTGTTGAAAACTCCCCTTTCTCTCTCTTCATTCCCCATCCCTTTCTCTTTCTCTCCAAAGGAAGTCACCTTTTTGGAGAGGTTCAATTCATTGTCTTCTATTGGATCAGAAGCTTATTGAAGGATTATGGTAAGTCTTCTCTCGTTCTCTTTCTCTTTCCTGATTTTCATTGTATGGATTAAAGATAGATGACGATCATACAAATACTCTACAAAAATGATCATATCCCTGTAAAGCGCGCCCCCCCCCCCCCCCCCCCCCCTCACACCGCGCCCCTATCTCTTCATTCATAAACTTCTAATTCATGATTTAATTTCTAAGTTAATATTGAACACAATATGTTCTAATTATATCGGAATCATGTATCTGTTGAGCCTCATGTAGTTATAAAGACATATATGAGTCAAATAGTTTAATTAGCACAGGTACGGTATGGATTCTTTCATTTTAATCATGCATCATGTTGCTACAACGATGAAGAAGGCTCTCAAGTCTCAACTCGTGTCCATAAGATGCACAGCCTCTTTTACAACTTTCAATAAATTCTACAAAACTCATGTTGAAGTGATCATATAGCCTTATAAATGTTTACATATTTGTGGCGATTTGTGCACTGGGAGAGTCATAATATATATCTTGAAATCTAGCTTTTTTTTTTTTTTTGTAACTAAAAGATATCAATTGTGAGTGAAATATTTAAAGAAAATGGATTATATATATCCTTAGGCCTTCGTCTCGAGTTGCTTTATTTCCTCTTACACACCTAACAATTCTTCTGATCTTTAACCTGTTTATTATTTTTTTTTTTTTTTGAAAAAAAGGCAAATTCAGCGTCAGGATTAGCAGTGCATGATGATTGTAAGATCAAATTCGTTGATCTTAAGTCCAAGCGGAGCTTCCGCTATATCATCTTTAAAATTGCAAATATGGAGGTATGCTATTTACATGACATTCCTTCCATTGACAGTTAATTAGAGATGATGATGATCATCAGTGATGCTGGCGGTGGTTCAACTGATAATTTTGAAAATATATTCTTCATCATAATGTTGGTAATGATGGCATAATGATCTGATGTGGAGTTTGATTACAGGTGGTTGTGGAGAAACTAGGTCAGCCAGAGGAGAATTATGATGACTTCACTGCAAGTCTGCCAGCCGATGAATGCCGTTATGCAGTGTACGACTTGGACTTCATAACAACTGATAACTGCCAGAAGAGCAAGATCTTCTTCATCTCTTGGTACATTTCAAATAAAAAGGAAACTCAAGATCTTCCTTTTTTTAGCAGATTCTCTTAAGCTAGCTAAATTTTCTTTTAATCTTACAAAAGTTTATTTTGTAACCAGCTCCAGCAGGATAGATTCTTAATTTCCAAATTAAGAAATCAGAGCTGTACTCATTGTGAAATTATTTCTCTGTTTTGATATTTTAGGTCTCCTGAGAGTGCAAAGATAAGAAGCAAGATGGTTTATGCGAGCTCCAAGGACCGATTCCGGAGGGAACTTGATGGTATCCAAGTTGAGTTACAGGCAACTGATCCTAGCGAGATGAGCATGGATGTCGTAAAAGGACGTGTGTACTAAATGACTAAGAATTGAAATTCCAAATTTTATACATACAATCTACATATGTTTGGTATGTACTCTTGTGTGCGTTTTATTTGCATTTTTGTCACTTCATTTCATTCCTTGAGAGTTGTTAATTACGTAGTTGTTTTTTTTTTTTTCATGGTGCTTTCTGGAAGGGCAGTTGTTGTGTTACCTGGGTCCCTATTGGATTTTTATTTTTTAAGTAATGCAAACTTGTAGTATCATAAACTTTGTTCAGTGTAAACTAGATATTTTCATATGCTGAAGAAATACTATCCAAGCTACTGTTCGAGTTCATGCATAACGCATTATGTGACAGTCTTCTGTCTTCCGAGCTATATATGAAATTAGTTTGGTTGTGCAGGGTTATATCCTCAAACCGAATGAAATAATATGAAGAATAAATATATTTGTGGTAAATGGCACGATTAGTACTGTCAAATTTCAGTTCTACTAACTTTCAACGAACTTCTACATTCTGCTTACAAATTGGATCCAAATCCATGATCTGATGGAACGGCATTTTAATTATATTTTCCACATGTAAACCAAACATTTATTTCTTTGGAAACAGAAGAAGAGTATTATAATTCAATGAACTAATGCAAAATAAATTAGAACCTAAATTTGGCTGTACTTTTGTCACAGTACATCTCATAATTAGTGTCAGTATCTAATACCAACAAACCAAAATATCTTGGAAGTTCCCTATCGTCAAAATTCTAACTTATCTTTGAAAGAACAAGTTAATTTCTTCAAAAAAAAAAAAGAACAAGTTAATTTATGGTATATCAAAAATTTTTGTGAAAGAATGAGTTCCATGATTCCATCTTCTATCTGTTATGCGTAGATGGTCCTCGTTCCGGATCCATATAATCCATTGCAACTAGTTCTTCAACAGCTCTTGAATCCTTAAACTTTGATTTCCCTTCTTTTGAAACATGCTCTAACAGTTTATGTCTGATACTGGGTCTCATAACCTGCGAAAGAGTTCATCATGTTGTTAATCTTCACGCATTTTGCAACATATAATTAATTAATATAGCATGCTTTGTAACTAGCTTTTATTAGAATATTAATTTCTCTTAACACTTAATTACTGCAATTCCTAGTATGTGATTGCAAATGAAACTTTTTTTTGATTTAGTGTTTCAATCTTCAAACTTTCAATGGTTTATGGTGCTAAATTACGCCTCATGGGTGCGAATGAGGATTAAACAAAAAAAAAAGTACATTGCTAATATTTTTTATTTTGCATGAATTGAAATTTGTAGCTACTAACCACATAAGCCGCACAGTATTTTTCTCCAAAAAGATAAAAGAAGCATAGGATATGAGGACATGTTCAATCGTGCGCATGGTGTGCGACCATGATCACACGTTCACACGTCGGGTACACACGAGAGGTGCAACTTGATGTGAAAGTTTAATTAATGGGCTCTTGGAGAATTTTTCAATAAAAGCTATGAATATGCTGCATGAGATGGGCCCATTTCTAATTGTTTTTCTATTTTGCATGGTGCATGAGACGGGCCCAAAATATGTTTTTCCATTTGTATGCATCCATATCCACATGCACAAGCAATGCCTCCTAAAATAACTCTCCAACACACACCTCATAAAATAAGAAAATAAATACGCAAAATATAGGACAAGAGCGCCCTACCTTGAATTTCAAGTTGAATCCTTTTGAGTTGCCATAATACAATGTTTGGAGAGACCTAAATCCTGCATAATCGTGGTATATTTTTTCGAAAATCAGTCTACATATTTACTCAAAAACTAAGCACTATTACTACTAATAGTCAAACTCATCGAGATTCATTAATTACAAATAGTTGGCTAATTAAAACAAAAATAACCTCTAAATATTAAACTAAATTGATAAAGGAGAAATCTAATAGTATAATCTTCCCTAGGAAGAGAGCCCTCGAAAAAATCTTTGCTAGGAAGAATAAGCAAACCTGATATAAGTTCTTGTATCGCATCAAATTTATTTGCTTGATTTGATTTCTGATCATTTGGAGGAATTGTTTCGATGCTATACAACAATCCATTCCATTTTCCCTCTCGATTGCTCTAGAAAAATGAAATAAAAAAAAAAAGATCAGAGAAACTTATATAACTTATCAGCTTGCAAGTAGCTTTCCAAATATCATGATTTCAAACCTTGGTTGGTTGTATCCGGCAATCACAGAAACTTAAAGAAATTGATAGGATGAGAAGAAATAGAGTAAGATGGGACATGGTGTGCTTCCTTCTACAGTGACTTGTACTGCGACTGCGAGGAAAGTAAGTATTTATAGAGAGATTAAGGGTGATGGGCAACTGACAGGATGTATTTTTTTAGAAAAGCATGGAGTGAACTGCTGTTAAGTTGGTGTAATAAATGATCTATTTTAAACTGTTTCACAGAGGAAGACTGGGTTGAAATGTAGAAGTGTGGCCGTTTGTCTAATTGGGGAGATACAGGTGTAGAAGGTTGAAACAGATGATTAAGAGTATGTATATATACATAACGTGAGAGCATAATTAAGGTATTCAGAAGTTTGAAACCCAAGAATGTGGTGAGATATTATAAAGAATGTTAGCATGTCTAACTGGCAAGAAAGTATGGCAGTGATTTGGGTAGTTGGTATTTGTGCAGGTTGTGGATTCAGGGAACAGTTGACAATCTAACTGGAATGACTATTAAAAATTTGTTTGTCACTTCATCATGCATAATTTTTCACTTTATCCAGCATAATGGTGAACAGTAATATGTCAGGTTGTCAAACATAGAATTTGAGTCTCAGGGACAGATTGGTTCTCTTAATTTTCTCATTTTTTTTTCCCACATGATATGGATTGAATGGCAGTATATTTTATTTTTAGCAATATGAATATTGGATATCTATTGTACATATAGAAATGTTTGGAAAATTTACGCATTTTAAAAATTAAATCATAATTAACATTTGATGAGAATTAAAATGGAAAACAAAGAAAGACCAGATTTTGGATGTGGGGTATTAAATTAGTGGATCAAACTTTCCCACCAGAGTTTTTCAAGTATATATTTTGAAGTTCAACCAGGAGCCTGATATTTAAAGTTTATTTCTTCTAGTAAAAAAGTTTGCAATTCTTCAATTCAAATTGTATATGAATAATAAAAGTTCTATGTTAATCAAATTCGTGTGTCATGATTTAGGAAACAAAAACAGAGAAAAATTTGACCTAGAATGGTATAATTTTGTGATGAATCGTTTTGCGGCTATGTGTAGTTTCCCCAATTGAATTGCCTCGGGGGCCTGTGGCACTTGGGATTGGGGATCCATTGGGGAGGGGAAACAAATAAGACAAATATACTGTCTGTTTCAAATGGAGAGGTCCCGGACTTTGCTTCTGGATTTGTTTACAGGATGTCTGTTCTTAATTAACACACTACTTTTTTCGTGGAGCATTTGAACTTGGCTTCTTCACCTTGGTATGATAAGGGAACAGCAGTACTTAATCTCTGGCGTTATCTAAGCACAAATATTGCTTAGCGGTTAGGCAATTGTTTAGGAACAAATTTTCATAGGTTAATTATATAATTACTTAATAGGCATTTGTTCTTAGACATTTCATCAAAGAGGAGGTTATAAAGATGCCCATGTCATCTTCTCCATTGGGATTGATGACACCATTGTTATCATTCGACTGAGATTATGGTCGTGGAGACAGAAAAGAATACATTAATAAAGCCACTGTCATTTTAATATTATAATAATAAAAGCAACTATTACTTTTTTCATTGTTTTTCAGCTTTTTTTCTCTTTCCTGTTTCTTCTGCTTACTGTTGTAAATTACAGGACAGCAAGCTAATTAAAAAGCATAACATATAAAAGAGGAAACAACTGTACAAACACGATCCAGCAAACGTAGTTTTATTTAATCCACAATGACCGACTAAAACAAAGAGATAAACTTAAAAAGGACGACAATTAGTTCATCAATTCTGCTCCAAATGTGTTCTCCCCACTGTAGATGAAATACAGGAATCCATCTGGATCTTTTTTGTCCTCGTACAATTTTGATATTGAAGTCGCTAAAATCATAAAAATACAATAATACTGTTAGCAAATCTTTAATTACTAATATAAAGGTCTAAACAAAAGAGACAATGATGTATAACAACCCAAATCAGTTTTAATACTTCAACCTGACAGACTGATATGAACAATGCACAATGAAAAGCACAATATTTACAGATCAAAATACCATAAAATTTCATGTGATGCTATTTCTACCTACTAATAAACTTAACATTTGATATACCCAGTAAACCCATAAGAGTGTATGTGCATAAATTTAAGGAAAGTTTCAGGAATCTTTTTTTTTTTTATTTTAAAGCAGGCATAAGGCTTTTAGTATAAAGAAATAAATCAGGGGACTGAAATATCATTTTGCAGAAGATAGAAAAAAAGTTTCAGTAATACCTGTAGGAGGGAGAATATTATCAACAAACATAAATATGGCCTTCTCAGCAGTTAGATTTATTCTTTTACGAATCACATAGACAAATTGCCCCAAAGTCAGGTCTGACGGCACCAAGAACCTGTATAGATATTTCATATACACAATGTTAGGATAAATATTCTTTCCTATACAGGGGCGGAGCCAATAGGGGGGCTACATGGGGCTGTTGACCCCCCTATGCTCCAAAAAACAAATTTTTATGTGTATTTTCTTCATTTTTTAGAAATTTCCTATAATTTGCCTCCCTAATTAATTATGAATTGTTCAATTTGCAAAATTTTGTCCTCCCAATCATAAGTTTCTGGCTCCGCCCCTGTTCCTATATATAAGCCCTATTTGAATCTTTACTTAGAAAATAAAACCTTTCCAGTCCTTGACAAAAGATAAATTTTTTGAAATAGAGTAAACAAAAAGGAACTCACTTCTTCTTGTCAATATCAGGTACATCGCTTCTTTCAGCCTTCTCAACAATGACCTACAAGAACAAGCAACATGAGATTCTAGTTTCATGCTAATTTAGTTAAAAGCTATCAATTTCCATAATAAAAACATCAAAACAATTATAAAAAACCCAGTAAAAATATTACAAATTCATTAATTTCCTATTATGTAAAATTAGGATATAATCAACCTTCATTGTAGCACTAATTAACAGCAACTAATTTCATCTACATGATGCAAAGTTTGTCTATCAGTATGTTTGTAAAATCAAACAATTAAGTTATTTGGGACTAAAATCAAAACATCAGGATTCTATCGCATTTTTATTCCCTTAATTCCACACCATAGAAATTAATACAGCATTCAATTAGAGGTTATGTAAACTGAGAATTACTTCCTATCACTAACGACAATTGGAACAATAATGTTTTGTTACAAATAAATTATGTAAAATAAGATAACATACTGGTACTCTGTCGGGGTATTTATCCCTAATCCGTGCGGCTTCCGACTTCCTTTTCTCTGCAAATCATACAAAAGAATTAAAAAATAAAATTATATACACTTTTGTTTCCATTATCAAAGAAAAGAGAGATAAAAATTGTATACAGAACAAGAAAAGGTATACCAAAAGCATGCTGCTCCTTGAAACTCTTTGCCATGTCTTCTAGTCCTAGAAACAAATAATCGCAATTACTTATTGTAATATCTCAGAAAAAATTACTTTGATCAAACACCCAAAAATCGAGTATAAGCAAGAGGAATCACAATCATTGAAATAAGCCAACCCAGGGATCAAAAACCAGAAGAAAAAAAATTGAGAATTGGTACTTACCAAGTTACGATCACCGACAATTTGGGGACGAAAGAAGGATGAATTGATGATCAGAGATGAAAGAGGAGGAAAGGCAAGAAATTGCAATAAGAGGGAAGATTGCGTAAGAGAGAGAGATATGAAGAGTAGGAGACGGAGTACTTAAATACTTGTGAAAGAAGCAAGAAAGGAGGAAGGGGAAAGGTAAGGAAACCGATGATTAAATTTGGAGTATACTCCAAGAACAAGCAAAAAATAATTGTCCCAATTTAAAAGAAAAAAAAATAGAAAGATTTGGATAGTTTTTTCTTATGGGTATTCTAGGGGATCCCAAGTTGTTTCTGTCCACGTGGCAATGTGTGTTATATGTATGGCATTCCGTCGTATTTGTATACTTGTCATATAATGTTGGTACTATTAAGAATATATTTCTGTTAGTTAAATAGGTAATTTGGTAACCTCTCTAATTTTGTACTATTGAGGCATGTAAAGTAGTATTAAAATTGGTAGGTATATTTTACAAAAAAATACTAAAATTTGCCGTTATGAATATACCAACTTGATTCTCTTTGCAGTCACATGATACCATAATTTTATAGAAATGTATATAATAACAATCAAATTATTAGTATGATGTATATGTAGAGTTGTTTGATATATTTAGTTTTTTTTTTAAAAAAACAAATAAAATTTCACAATTAGAAATAACTATGTGTACCCAACATAAAATTTAACACGACATAGTTACCTTGTAATATTTGAGATGTTTATAGGCGTTGAACATATGTTATGTTGCCCCAACTATATCATCAAGCCATAATTGGAGTTGTATACCGCGTACAGTTAGCTGCAAAGATATTCAAAAGAGACGTGAAGGGGACCCATTCTTCTTCTTCGGCTTTACAAAATATTCCTTTGCTTCTCTAAAAGGATGCTCCGTGTTTAGCCAAAACGTAGATTGTCCAATTATTTTATCCAGTTTTCTTTTAAAATAGAACTACGTATTTATTATTTATTACCTTCTAAAATAAGATTGTATACGAGAAAAAGGAGAAGAGAAATATATATATCTTCGTATTCAAGTTAGACTCTTGCGGAACTCGTGCTAGGATATTGCAGTAAAAAAAAAATGGTAGAGGATTGATATATATAACTTAAGTAAATTTACCCTTATATTTTGATAAATATCATTGTGAGGAGAACCTATATTTGGAATATCTACGCGACCATTTAATTTAGAATGTTGGACATTGATAGATTCTGAATTGTAATTTTCGTTCTTAACTATGAATAAAATATTAAAAATACGGAGAGAGTCTATTACAAGAAAACAAAAATATTGAGCCATATTTAGAGCCCAAGACTCCCCATTCTCCATTCATGAAAAATGTATCAATAAATAAATAAATAATACAATAATAAAAAAACGTCAAAGTCCAACTCAAAGATTGCCTTTTTGTCCTTGAAAATAATGTGCAATATTATCCAAATGTTTCTTTCTCTGGTCTTTACTTTTCCTTTTATACTGTAAAGCGATTGGTATTCAATGACTTGCAATTTAGGAGCAAGCAATCTCCAGAGATATCAACTATTCAACTTGTCCGCATCAAATTTTAGTATGTTTCCTTTTCTCATCATAAAATAAAAAGAGAAACTACCCAGAAATGTTAATTAATCCCTAGCTATTTAATTATTTGATATGTTATCCTTACCGTATGGCAATTGGAATTAATTAATCATGGGTCAAATGTGATCAAGATAATTATACCAATGGAATATACTTTCATCTATTTTCCGCAAATTGCATAACGCATCCATTAAATGCATCCTCCAATTTTAATTTTTTTTTTTAAAATATATCCACTATGAAATGTAAGGAAACATCAAAAGTAATACAAGCTCTAATGTGCCCTTATTCATGTTTGTTCACCACAAAATATTTCCTCGATTTTTGTTACTCATAGTTCCTCATTTATTTGGAATTAATCTCTACTACTTATAAATGCATTGACTGTAGATGTGTTAGACGCTAGGTCAAAATAGTATTAAGTGTTTCTGTCGTTCGATCGATTTAAATTTGTAGTTGGATACCAATCGCTATACGAAATAACAACAAATTTGGTTTTTCATCTAATATAGAAACAAATTGAATAACACATCTATTGTATCACTGGTAAATTAAGCAACATATTTTATTTTTTTATTTTATTTTTTTATTTACCCACATATGAAGGCATCTTATGCTAGTAAAAAAATAATTGGGATATCTCTAAGACAGACTTGCTATCATCACATTTCTATAAATAAAAATAAAAAAATTAAAGTACATGGTATTGATAAAAATTATTTATTTACGCTATTAGATTCAAGGATACAGTAAGGACTGAAGACAACCAGTCGTACCGAAATTCTAGGATGCAGTAGAGAAAAGAGTGAGAGTGGTACCGAAATTCAAGTTTCAGTATAATTTTAAAGACGCATCAGGAAGTGCATCATTACATAATTTCAATGAAGCGAACTATTTTTCATAAAGCTTTTCATTATTTATGTTATATCAATTACTTTTAATTGAGCATATGAGCTTTGTTTTCGTGTTAGTTGTACATAGGAGATAGACTGGACTTTATAACCTGGCTCTCATTATTTAACAGATCTTCTTGTCACAACAGATTATACATTTATTGGGCCTTAATTTCTGGATCTCTTTACAAGCCTTCTCATCCAGTGATCTTTCTGGCCTTAGGCCTTTTACCTCCGGAACCTCTTAAGCTTCCAATTGTAACTACTACTGGACCAATCCAGTGACCGAAATTATTCCCGCTCAAACAGCTCTCTCTCTCTCTCTCTCTCTCTCTCCAATTTCCACACACAGCACTAGCACCAAAAAATGAATCCAGCGAAGGAGGTCGGTGCCTCTCTCGACGCGCTCGTGGCCGCCTTCAATTCCCGAATCGTCGAACTACAGGAGCTCGTCATTGCACGCAACAGTAAGTTCTCTCCTTTTACCCCCTCAATTTCACTAATTTACGAACTGCTCCCTGGACTCAGTGCCAAAATTTCTCAACCCCTTGCAATGTTTCTAGTTTACAGATGGCTTCCCCCAATTATACCTTATATGGTAGCAATTTGGACCTCAATGGACATTTTCTTCTGTAATATATATCCAGACTTGTATTCAAGTTTGAACACAATTCAATTAATTTTTGGAAATAATCATTGTAGTGTATGCACCCACAAGTGTTCCTGATCTGGCATCAGTTGATACGACACTCACTGCAATGGAATCTCAAATTGATGCAATCAGGAACAGGCTTTATGAAGAGAGGCGTGCGATTCCTAAAGCAAAGGTTTAATACCTTTTATTTCTGAATAGTTTTTTTGGTTAATTAATAAAGTTGGTTGTTCTGAAGTTGTGTTTATCAATGTAGAGACTGATAGAACAATCTGAGAAGCAGCAAAAAATGCTAGAACATATGCTGGCACACATGCCTTCGGGGATGCCAGAAAGCTTGAGTGTAACTGATCAATACCCCTCAAGGTGCTTCATGCAAACAAATTGCTGTTATATCTCAGTACATTTTATTTATTTATTTACATTTTTTTTGCTTCATGGGGTAACTTGGTTTTTTTTTTGCCATGATGTTTATAATAGTTCCCTCTTTAAGTGCAATGCTTCCTTGCGCCTTTTCTTCTGCTGGAGTTATGATTTGTCTCTCTTTGTTGTAGGATGGATGATGGGTTAGATAACACTTCTACACCTGGTGTTTACAATTTGAATCTACAAACTAGCAATGCAAAATCTAGGATTAAGGAGGATCCTACTGCACCACCTAAGGTACATTAAATATGTAAATAAAATTGTGCTGCTCTCCTGTGGGACCTTGCTAGTTCCAAGGACTAAAATTATCTTTAGTATCCAATATGATATGAGCTCCGCATAAACCTGAGGATTTTCTATATTGTACTTTTGATGTTCTACAATACAATACCCGAACTAGGATGAAACTAATTTACTCTCTTATTATTGCTTAGAACTACAATTTTTTTTTTTATTATTAATAAATGTAGTTTGAGAAGAGGGGAAAGGGTCCTGCACCCCGTTGGTACGTCTCCTTGGAAGAACTTGATTCAGTGTCCTCGTGAGTTTATATATCTCATGGTTTTTGCTTGCTAATTAATTTCAATTTTTATTTCTCAGTTGTTAACAAAGGTTTTCATTTTTTTTAACAGTTATATGAGGGGAAGGTTAACACTAGAAAAGGTCAATATAGCAATTAACGAGTTGGCAACATATGCCGATTCCAATGCTCATCTAATTTTTTGCTCAAAGACGAAGGTATATTCGCTGCTTGTTTAGTTTTCTTTTTTTTTTTTTAAATTTATAAGGGTATTACATTTTGACTTCACTTGAATTTTGTTATTTATAGATAGCAGATGATATGTGGGACAAGGTTTTGGTAAGTTCTTTCTTTATTGACTCAAGTCCTTTTTGGAGGTAAATATGAGTATTTAAATAACACACTTCAAAACTGCTGATGTATTGAACTACTGATAGTGTTTTGTGTGGTATGTACAAAGTGGCTGAATCCTCATACCAGTTCTACACCTATCATCCCTTTTGTTTTTTCAATTTTTCATCTTTGAAATGCAATTTGTTTTACAGAATATTAGAATAACAATAGCTGTAGTTGGTCGTTCTATCTATGAGATGTAGGATTTCATTCTTATCTCTACAATCTGTAGAATTCTCTTATTTATTTTCCTATCTAGGCACACTCTGTGATATATCTCATTTGAGTTTGATTAATCAATACAGCAATACAACAAAGTCCTGCTTTGTCTCCAATATTTGATGTCCAGCCTTAAAATCTTGAAAGTAGTTTTGCACTCCTGAAAAATGCAAATAATCTCTAACAATTGGACTTATTTCTCCAATCAATACAGAATGTCATCAGTAACTATTTCTGCAACAAAGAAGAGTAGTTTGGGTAATTTTAAGCATAACTGGAATATCGGTATATAAAGCATTTCTTACTTTTAGAGGTGATTATTTGGAGATCATGTCCAGGCACTTGTGAAAATTATGCTTTGCCAATTTTGTATTGTTTTATCACTGTATCATCATTATCCTAATTATTTGTACTGTTTCAGGAATTAAGAGATATAGGTGGGACAGCACAAGTAAAAGGAAAGCACTTTTTCCTTGAATCAGATATTAAAGGTCCCGGTTTAAAACTTGACAACACTGGCAAGGCTATTCTCACGGTAATATAAAGTTCGGGGTTAATATTCATCCTAAACAATCAAAGACGTCTCTCGTGTCCTTTCAAGATGAGAAATTTCATGTTATACCTATAAAAAATGTGAAATATCAGTATTGATCGACTTTTACTTAAAATAGGAGCCCAGACTCTACCTGCATCCCTCGGAACTTCAGAGGCGTAATTTGAATACTTTTCTGAACTGTGCCGTCTGTGTGATATTCACAATCTTTGTTATACAAATTTTTGCATTTTGCAGGACTATGGACTATACCTTTTCTTCTGCTAATTTCGCAGTATGAGCAAATGTCTGACACTAAAGAACATACATAAAATTTTAAACCTCTCTCATTTTTAGGTTCTTCGGCACCTTGGCAGAATTCAAGAAACTCGGGTTGGATCTCACCGTGTGCTAATCCTTGTGAAACCACGAGCTCACTAAAAGAGAAGTTTCTAGTGGTTTTGAAGACTACTTTGTTTAGAAAAAAATATGGTGAAATTGGGTCGGCAATTGGAATTCTCTAATATGTATGTTGTTGATGCCATTCCTGGCATTCTTTTTATGCGTTTCGTCTTTTTCATCAAAGAATAACTTAATGACATTGGGGGAAAAAATCGGTGTGCTATGATAATCATATATATGCAGTTGATATCGTTTCTAACATCTCATTTGCTGTCTTTTCAAATTGGAAAATATTTGGGGCGCTTAGTCTGACCCTCCTGGTAAACTGCAAAAAATTATAAAAGTTCACGTGGTGGGATTAAATATATTGACAAGGTGAACAACTTTCTGAACAAGTTCAAAATAACATTGAGAACTAGATTGAACATTGGGGTAACAATTAGACGACGTTCATAGTCTCAATGCTATTAAAGCAGAAGAATAACAAAAAAAAAAAAAATGTAACATCCTAAACCATTCACCAAAACTACAACAAAATTAGAAAAAAAAAGAAGTGAGACAAGAAAATATGCTCCCACAGCTGATAGTGAACCTTCTTGCGAATGTAGACAGGATTTGCTCTTAATGTGATTCCACTAGAACGAATAAGGGTTTACCATTCAGCCTCTCACGCCCCTGAAATTTATCATTGCAAAAAATAAAGACAAGTATTAATCAATTGACGACGTGTAAAAGTCGTACAATAATTGTTTCCTTTTACAGTTTTACTCTAAAGCATTAAAACAGTGAACAAAATGATTAAACGAATGATTCTACTATAATGAGAAATGTCGAACAAGAATTTATAAGAAAATCTCAATTAGAAGCTAAGTTGTGTTAACTCATCTTTGTTATACTCTGACAATAATGTAAGAACTCCTTTTCCCTCTCTTGAAGACACATGCGCACACGCACAAACAATCACAAACGTCTAATGATTCACACACGACGATTACATGATGAAAAAAAAATGTACCTTGAGCTCGGGGAGTTCAATGACACAAGCACATTCAACTACCTCAGCACCAGCACGCTCTATTGTAAGAACAAAATTTGTGCAATTAACATAAATTACATTATTAAGTCAATAACGAATAAAAACCATATTTTAATAGGAAAAGTTACCAAGTAAATTCATGGCAGCACAGAGCGTTCCACCAGTGGCAATTAAATCATCCACAACCAAGGCACGTTCACCTGGTTGTACCGCGCCAACATGCATCTCAAGACAATCGGTACCATACTCTAGCACGTATCTCTCTGATATAACCTCACCTATGTATATGTGCACACATTTTGTTCATTCAATCCAATGTAGGTGTTTAAAATTGTTTTGCAAACAGAGGAGACAATTTGGTAATATTATTCAAAACTGAAATCTATTAGTGGCAATACCTGGCAATTTTCTTGGCTTCCGCAAAGGAATAAATTTTGCACCAATTGCAAGGGCAATTGCAGGACCAAAAATAAAACCCCGTGCCTCGACTCCTGGTTACATAAGAGTGATCAATATAAATGAAAATTCTGAGCAAGAGATAGCAAATTCAATAGTCAATAACATACCATACCAACTCTGTAAACCAACTGCCTCCCTTGCTTCAGGCTAATTAATTTCGTTTGATTTCCATGTTAAATAAGTCAATGAATGGCCAATTCAGATGAACGACATGTAACCCAATGCCGAGACCATTTGGCTGGTACTGCACTGGATTGTTTAGGTAAATTGTTTGGAAAAAGTATAGTTCCAAAAATAAGAGCTACAAGCATGCACGCTTATTTGATATCTTCATGCAAAATATAACTAATAAATTAACTGTACCGGCCACAACAGAGATGTCCATTCTGGAGTACCGCTCGACAAACAAATCGATAGTGTTTTTGAAAGCTTTTGGGTTTAAAAGCAACGTCGTAATATCCTGAAACATTATCCCTATTACACATAGAAAAACATAATAAGTTCTATGGTTTGATAATATTATAGCATCTCAAAGCAATTTTCAAAGTACATTCAGTTCTCAGTCAATAATTGGAAGAAAGAAGCTTCCTCTACCAAAATTTGGTGAAACAAATTCCTTTTTCCTTTTAAAATTTGAAGTAAAATCTTAAGTACCAAGAAGTTGTTGTCAGAGGTTCAATATTTGTAGCTCTTAATCTAATAGCAAATAAATATATATAAACAAATAAAGAAAGTATACCAGGTTTAGGAAAATGGGGAACAACTCGAATGGAAGAAGCAATTCCTTCAATTTTTGATTCTAGTCTCTTGTTATTCTTCTTCATCATTAGTTTCTCTTCTCTCTCCTTTCCATCTACCTCCTCTTGTGGATATGTCATTTTATATCTCCTTCTCTCTCCCTCGCTGCCTTTCCAACCTCTGTGTGTTTGTGTGTGTTTTAGAGAGGAGAGTGTAGCTTGTACAAGCACAGCAAGCGAGATGTGGCCGTTTTAAGGTTATATAGAGAAAAAATAAAAAATTACTTCTTTTTCGAAATGACCCCTGAAGTATTAAAAGTTCTCATCAGAAACTTCGAGTGAGGATTCAGATTCTTAACGGCTCCTGAAAATTTTCACGGCAGATCAGGACGGTATATTTGTCATTAACTTATTATTCTCAGATCGTATTTTCCAGCCAAGACTATTCAAGTTGATATGATTATTTCAGATCGAACAATCAAAACTAGAAAAAGAAGATACTTCATTAAATAAATAATAAAAACTAAAAGGTTGATTGTATGAATAATGTTATGTTCATATTTGTAAAATTACTTTGAAATTCATGCCTAGTATCATTAAATGTTTCTAAAATTCCACTGTCGACTAACAATTTAACATGCCTCCAGAACTTTGTCAAGAACAAATTAGTCTTGCATGTAAAATGTTTTTTTTTGAAGGTCTTGTAAATAAAATAATTAACGAACTGTGAAAATTACAGAGGAATATAATAATTGAGTTTAATTTAGTACCAATCCTCTGTAGCATTTGGTTTTATTTAAGGATAACTATGAAATTAAGATGGTCGCTTGGGACGTAATTACGTAAACAGTGTTTTTAATATCCTATCGGATAACGAAAAAATCTGGTACTATTAAAAAGAGATAAATTACCAAAAATTTTGAAAATACCGGATTTTGACCACCGGTGACAGTAGGATAGTAAAAACACTGGACGTAAACGGCTTGAAAACTTTGAAGAAAAGGAAACTTGAAATATTGGACTCGTGTTGAAGAGAGAGAAAAGGCGAAAACTATACTTGACTAGTAACACTAGTTGAAACAACATTTAGTATATAACAATAGATTAATACGTGTCGCTAATAACACATCAAGAATTTCAAGGTTAAAAAAACCATCAATTTTTTTTTTAAGTCTATAGATGAAAATGCAACATCATTATTTATGAAATTAGAAAAAGTTTCTAAACATTTATGCTTGGATGGACGATGTTAAATAATGAATCTGGATTAGCGATAATTTCAAATTTTGAATTTGTTTGTCAAATACGAAATAGATTTTATGCTAATTCGTCCAAAATTCAAATAATATTATCCTTACTATTTCAAGTCTTCAACTTACGGCACCCAAATGAGTGCGTCGTATGAAACATCTAACATCAATGATATTGCATTATAAGTTTATTTCTGTATTGTTTACTATTTTATTGCCTTTCATCTCGTACTATTTATTATCCTTTGATCGTTCGCATGTTTACGACCTAACTGAGATATTGATTGCTCGCGCAAAATACCCTTAAAGAAATGAAAATCAACAAACTGTAGACGTCTTCTCAAGTTTAGTTGGCATTATAAGACATGAGTGCCTTCTTGACGGTTAGTTTTCAAAATTAATGTCAGCATCATGCCATTGGTTTAGACAAGAAATTATTTATGATAGTTGATTGAAATTTTTCTTTTTTCTTTCTTTCTTTCTTTTTTATATTTTTGTTTAGAAGATATACAACTACGCATGCAAGTACCAGCAAAACTCACTAGAGTGTGGTGGTAATGGTGGCAATTGAGAAGTAATATATAATATAACCAATATATATTATTATATAAATAATTATTAATATAAAGGTTTTCTTCATGATACTTATTAATTAAAAGATTACTAATATATATAACCGAAAATTTTATTAAAAATTCATGAAGTCTCGGTCATTCATTTTAGGTTAGGAGCAGCACTTGATGGCATTGATTGATTGCTGGGTGCATATTTTGATGCCATAACTTTTGTTTCCCACAAATGTTTAATCAAAAGAAAAGGTAAATAAGATCTCCTAGTATCTAACTTGCCCACAATGGCTAACCACTAGGTATTAGAAAACAAAACAAAGGGTGACCCTTAAACATAAAGGAGTATCAATCCAACAACACAATCTACTCTTTTTATGCATAGATTGCTTTAACCAAATCTTGATGGTGCATGATGGATATTGGATCCACTAGGGTCTCTTTAGTTTGAGAACTGAGTAATCAAAGCCACATATATATTGGGTTTATTTAGATTATATTATATTTGTTGCTTTTTATGGTACAGTGTAACAATGAAAGGAAACGTTTTACTAAACTGAATAGTTTAGATTACATTAAAAAAAAATTATACTTTCCTATCAAAGGCTGGGAACGGGTACAATCATTTGACCAAACAATAGATTTTTCACGATTCTCATTTTTTGACATTGCTCAAACGTCAATAAAACATTGGAATGGCATTAGAAGATGTTGATTCAAATATTACGTGGTTTAAATTTAACGAAAAATATATGTCACCTGTTAAGATTTCATCGGTCAACATGATAATTTACTTTGTTTTTATTAAGTGTGACTGACTGACTGTTAGTTTTCTTTTTTTTTTCTAGAGAATGATGGGTCAATATTAAATGTATATGTTAATTCGTGCTTTTTACTCTACCAAATAGTCTAGTTACTTTCTGTTAGGTCGGTGAATTAAATATATATAGAGGACAAAAATTTTCAAATTAATTCCCGTAGAAATTTTTCCATGTGATAATTTAAATTATGTATATTGCTGATGATCATATACAAAGTGGGTGCTTGGTTGGTTAACTTTTCCTTTTTGTATTGATAGGAAAGTATGACTTTTCATCCCCAATTAAATTAAAAAAGGAACTATATAAAACGGCGCTGAATGTTCGAAATTTTGCTTCTGTACAACCAAATCTCAAATTGTCATATTAAAAAAAATACTTAATTTCCTAAAATTCTAGGGGCACAAATCACAAATTCTGTACAACCAAACAGGAGGCGGGAGGGATACCGGACGCTGCAGCGAATCAAAAAGCCACTCCAGCTGCAGAAAAACTGATAACTGGGCTCCACATAATACGATAGTCACTAATTATGGGTCCCAAGTGTCGGTAACTTGCCAAACAAAAATGATATTACAAACCTGGCGCAGAGGGTTTATGGAAGTGGGAAGAGTGCGCTCCTGTGTGTTTCAAAACCCCATAATGATCTCTCGGGTACACCCAAAAGATCTTGCTGACGTAACTTGTGGACCTAAACAGCACCAAATCTTACCCCCTGGATCCTCAATGACCTATAAACAGACCTGGTCTATCATGTATATTTCTATTATTAAGCTTTACAGGCCCCGGTGTCTCTCATGTTTGTATTTTTTTTTTTTTTTGTAATATGATTTTGTGCATTTTAATGATACTATAATATAATATTTGCGAGAGAATATTCAGGCATGACCCTAATTGTTAGTATTATTGCTTCTCATTGAATTCATCTGATCGATATAGTTAATAAGTTATTTCGATTAGCTGGAACATGTCAAGTCATTTTATCGAACTATATAATTTTATTAAGTTGAATTCTAGGTTACGTATATTAGTTGATTCGGTTAGAACCGGTTGATAAATCATAACTCTACCAAGGCTCAACCCTTGTGATGCCTTTCATGTTTTTTATATGATTTTGTATGTTTTTGTGGAAGCATAATTTTGCAAGAAATATACTCGGATGTCATCTTAATCGATATTATTATCATTGAACTGGATTAGTCTCTGATAAATAATTTGATTTTTTTTTTAAATCTCGATATTAAGCGGGATTGTTCAAATAGCTGAATGCTTCGTTTTTTTTTTTTTCTCTTTTTTCTAGCTGAATCATAGCATCATCAAGTTGACTGCAAGAATTTGTATATTGTTTGGTTCGTCAAACTAATTAAAAAATGCATTCGTTGTGCTATTAATTTGTTTCCATTATAATAATAACACATTCATCAGTGGAGGATGAATAATTCGCAATAAATTTCTCACCGTCGCCACTAAAAGTATATAAATGTAGAAACAAAATAATAACCGAAATAAACGTTGGTTTTATTCAGCATGTACAACTTTTTTTGCTGGAATGTAACTCCTGAGTCATGTCTTTACATAGTTTGAGGGGGTTCAAGAAGAAATCTGCGCTGATTGAAAGGCGATTCAGTAGTCTCATGCATTCTGATAACTTTTGTTTTGTTTCACATGCCGTCTTTATTTCTGACTTTTTGCAGTTATTAATTAATATTAATTTGAAAACCCAAAATTAAAAGGTCTGTTTTATTGCTGACTTTAGTTTTACTTTTTTCATCACAAAAATTGTTTTTACTTTTTTCCAACTATAAGAAAAAGGTCTAAAATCACCTACCATATAAGCTACTATTTTCAATTTGTATTGAGCTACAATATTTTAGAATTGAATTCATACGTCCGCTACTCCCTTTGCCTTAAATAGTTTGGAACTGGAACAGTTGTGTGCCAGATGCAACAAAGGAACTTGTCAAATGCCAGGACGGTACTCCCCCACGAGTCCAATCCGGTACGCACCTATTCATGGACCAAATCTTACCTGTTGAGGGTCCCCCCTCAAATTCATGCAAACTAGTGCAATGGAAAGATGAAAGAGTTCTTACAAACATCTCCAGAACCTGGCAATTGCGGGACATCTCCAAGTCATGATATTAATTTATTTAATTAATCTTGTTATTAAGAATAATAAAATGTTAATGATGTGCTTATCTGAACTTAGTTGCACCCGAACAGGTAGTTGCTGAAAGACGTAAAAATATTGAATCGTAATAATATTTCATAAATAACAGCCACGATCCGTAAATCATATAAAATAACAAAATCATGAGTATAAAACTTACAAATTAAAGAACAGAAATCATGAAGCGTTAGGCGGAAGCGTTAGTACTGATCTTCTTTGAGTTTTCCTCAGCCATAATGATGGTCAATAATGGCATTTTTTTCTCTCTTATTTTTCTGAACTTTCTTAATGGCATAAATTTGGGAAAGGTTGCCTTTAATTTTCAGATTATAGAGTATTTAATAATGAGGCAACCAAAGGGATCAAGTACAATGAATCTGGTCCATCAGAATTTTCATCAAATTATGATGCACCTTTTAGTTAATTATCTTAAATGAACTTGGCTTACATTAATTATCATAGGCCACATTAAAATATTCCAACATTCTCCCACTTGGCCTATGCTGAAAACATCATAATTAAGCACAAATTAAAAATTGGCCAACATAATCTTAAACCCTGTTCAGTTAGAAATACCAAATTAAACTAATATAATCGAAATAACTATAACTGTTATTTGATCACTATTAATTATAGAAGTGGTATTCTTTCCAACAAATGGTTAATGCGATTCATTTGACCCACTTAAGTAAATTTGCTTAAATTAAACATAGTGTGCAACATAAAGAATAAGCAAATTTCATAAATTAAGTCAAAGTCATAATTGAAACTTCATCTCATAACTTAATGCATAATTCAATACAAAAAAATTATAATTTAGTAACCAAACCCGTGGCGGCAAAATGGGTGGTAATGCTTTAGTGAGAGAATTAGTTAACATGATTCTCAAATTAATATGTTGTATTACAATAGTCATATCTTTGACTTTGTAATTAATAACAAAATATTTAATGTCGATCCATTAGACACTTGCTTGATTTGTTGTTCTTAAAACCAAAATAGCAATTACGTTATTACAAAATACAATCAGTGACCTTTTAATATGTCACAAAAGTTCTACTTGTATAGTGGAAGATATTTTTATAAATTCCTTAGCACTTTTCCATAAAAGTAATCATAATATATACAAGCATAATTAAATAACCTAATGTGAATATCTTACGGACCAATAAAATATCATCTACGTACAAAATGAGAATGATATTTCTCCCACTTGTTAGGGAGTGTTCAATTCCATTTTTGTGCCATCAAATAGCAAGAAACAACAACTAAACACAATGGATCTAGGTTTCAACATCATTCACAAGCATTTCAAGATGAGAGGAGGAGATTTATACCTCTCTTTGTGTAGTAACAAAGATGCTCGATTCCATGGCATGGGAGTCGATGGGGTGCGTGCTCCACCACCTCCACCATCTATGGCGCCTCAAGCCCACCAAGGAGCTAACCACGAGCTCCAAGAAAGTGTTAGCTTTCAAGAGCTCCTATCTAATCCCCTCTATGAACTTCTTCATCATATTAACTATTTTAATGGAGGAGAAGAAGGAATGGAGCTCAACACATGAGCAAGAGAGGAAGAGGAAGAAGGGGGCAGCTAGGAAGAGAGGAGAGATAATGTGGATGGAGGCTAGGGCTTTCCCAAGAGGTGACCCCTTTATATAGCCAACAACTCTCATCCTCTCTTTGAACTATTTACAAGTATGCCACTATGGCTCTAGCTGAAATTAATAGGGCCATTTTGGGCTACATCAAATGTTGTCATGGTCCAATAAACCGTCCCATTAATTACTTCTTCATCATTCCTCAAATCGGGGCTTTAATTAATTAAATAACTAGAAGCCCAAATAGCTCAAACTAATTAAAATGTGTTTAACATAATTAATTATTAACTCATTAATAATTAACTTTGGATTAGCTAATGCATTAATTTGTTTCCATATGATCCTTTTGACTTAATTAATTATAACGGTTCACAACGGTATATAATTAATTAATCAACTTATCATATTTCGCAATACTAACTGTTGCGAATAAACAATTAATGCACCGTGTGATTAGAGTCCTATTTGTGCGACCCTATTGAGGATTTATGCTATGTTGGCCATGAAAATAAATCGTAATTTATTTCCAATAATCATAAGCGGTATCTAGCAACACGTTATGATTTCCAATTCGCATAAATAATGTACCGTTACAATATCTTAATCCTGCACAAGAAATATAAGTATTTTCTTGTCTGATTCTTATGTCACATGATATCATTGTATAATCCAAAATAGGAGTGTGTCATTCTTGCAGATTATACATTTCTTGATCTAGAGTTGATTGTCTAGTTTGCATGCATACGATCCACCTCCATCAAGGGGCCCAAACAGATATCATCACTCATTAAGTGTATTAATGAGGGACATATGGTTTTCTTGATGAACAACTTTTCCCCGCACAATTCAAGAGAATCTAAATAAAGTCCGTATAGCAGCCTTTATCAGGAATCAACGTTAGACGATATTTATTGAACCTATCCTCATGTGGAAAAGTTGAACATCTCAAACTTAGAATCAAACTCATATGAAATAAACAATGACACATAACACAATCCATATATTTATTTCATTGGGTCAAGTCCTATACTATGTTCCAATAACATACATATATGCAATTAAGTTGGTAACTCCTTACCTATGATTTGTAGAACTTAATCATCACTTAACTTGCATACTAATATTTTATGATAATTAATGTTCCTTGTTAATTATCAAGATTATGGACGATTTAGATTTATTATTGTCATTCTAATGAATGATCCATAGAGATTTACAATTCAGATCCTCAACCTGAATGATCTGTCAATAATAAACTCTAGGAACAAATGATCAAATATCATCATTAACATAAACAAAGTAAATAAGTAATTAAATATTGACTTCTAGGACATAACTCCAACACCACTAACCCTGAGATATATACATTAATTCATACTATTTTCGTAATATCCAAACTTGGTTATGACCTCATCAAATTTGAGAAATAATTTAGTAAAATTAGTATTTCATCATTGTTGCCTTTACTGATGATTGCAGCGAGATCTTTTCATAATGTCTTGTTTAATTTCAAAACACCAAGACAAATCTCAATTGGTTCTTTTCAAGTTGGAACATTGATTTTATTCAATGCTACAAAATAATTTTAGGAAAAATAAAGTGGTTAATATAGTCGACTAAAATTTATAAAATTCATATAACGTGATAAAATTAAACTGAAATGAATAATAAAAACGTCAAATAATGTTTCAATTTTAACATAAAGTTCTTCACACTTTCAATTTATATCACCGTTGGGTAGAAATAAATTGAAATCTATGAGGCAATTCTATTTAATAAACTATAATTCAATTAAAGTTGTTCAAATTGACATCCTTAATATTTATTAAATATAAACATTATAATGATATGTAAACTAATATATCACAAATAACAAAATAAAATTAAACAACTATGAGGACTAATACTTAATTAAACTGAAATTAAAAATTAAAAATTTGAGTTTCTACAAAATAGTTGTTCTATAAAATCAATTTACATCACCGTTGGGCAGAAACAAATTGAATCATAAATGAAATTTCACTTAATAAACTAAAATGACAATTAAAGTTGTTCAAATTGTCAATCATAAGTTATTAAATGTAAAACTTTATTGTGATACATAAACTTAATATATCACACACTTCCTTTTAATACAATGGTAATTACAATAAAGTTGTTAAAATTGATAATGAACAAATTATTAAAAGTAACTTCATATGGTTTAAAATTATTCATATGTAAAATTTATAGCAAAAAATAGTTGGACTGCTTGTATACTTAAGTGCAGTTGAAACCATAAATTTTAAATGGATATGGCATCTGTGCAAATATGGACACATCATTAATATCCAAAATAATCTAGAATAAAAATGCATAATTACATAAGTGCATAATTATCCTTCGTCGATAAGGAAACTAACCAAGAGCGTAATAACTAGTACTAGGACCCATTAAACAGTGTATGCACAATTATGCAAAAATTAGATGAATAGCAAGCAATACACATGAATAATAATTAAACCAAAAATAAGATATCGTGGAATATCTTATTGGTCTTCTGTCCTCTAATTAAATTCTAAAGTTTTTGTCGTTGCAATTAATGGGAAGGAAGATGTTTTGGCCGAGAAATTATTAAAAAAATAACCTTCCTTGATAAGTCATAATTTTAGTGCGCATGATAATGCCATAATACAAAATAGGTTGCATGCACAGAAAACAAGAGAAATAGTTAATGCATCTTTGTACAACTTAACATAAAAGATTTTCGTCCTCCTAAATAAACATGGCGAGTTTGTGCCACGTAAATGGCTGCGATAGGAGTTCAATCAATAGATTATACTTCAAGATCGTATTCAATCCATAACATAATTTTTCTTTTGCCTTTTGTGCGCACGCGACGGATCAAATGGAGAGAAATGATGAATTAAATAAAGGAATATTATCAACGTCTCGCAAAGTGCGTACACAGAGGAAGTAATTCTAGGAAATTGAAAAAGAAAAATACGAAACAAATCCATAAATATTGTTTCGAATACGAAAAATAATATTTAGTATTTTATATGAAAATATGACTGCTCTGATACCAAATGAAAGACGTAAAAATATTTAATCGTGATAATATTTCTTAATTAGCAGCTCAAGATCACGTAATTCATATAAAATGAGAAATTAAGTCTAGAACTCACAAATTGAAGAGCAAAAATCAATGGGCATTAGGCGGAAGCGTGAGTACTGATCTTCTTTGAGTTTTCCTAAGCCCTAATAATGGTCAATAATGGCGTTATCTCTCTTCTTATTCTGAATTTTTTTAATGGCTAAAATAATGGAAAAGGTGCCTTAATTTCAGATTAGAGAGTATTTAATGCTGAGGCAATCAAAAAGATCAAGTACAATGAATCTGGTCCATCAGAATTTCCATCAAATTATGATGCACCCTTTAGTTAATTATCTTAAATGAACTTGGCTTACATTAATTATCATAGGCCACATTAAAATATTCCAACAGTTGCAACAAGTTATCTCGATCAATCCAAAGCAGTCACAATCAGCGCATGGACTATATATAACAAAAACAAATATTAGGCATTATACTATTTGTTTTTTCAGAATCGTTTTCACACATAAAGTACATTACTCAGATATTTAAAGAGGAGAAAAGAAAATGTAACCGGTACGCTCGTTACGGGAAAAATAAAGAAAAAAAATAAATTGCCTGATCATGTTCTTTTAAATCAAAATAAAGACATTTGGACTTCGGTGATGCTACATTACTATGATTTTTCAAAAAAAAAAAAAAAAATCTATTGCACGAGATGCTCGTATTTTTTTATACTCGAGTGGTATTTTTTAGAATTGAAGAATGATGGTATTTTTAAAACTTGCATGAATGGTCTAGATCGTGAGCACATGTAAAAAAAAATCATGGCAGAATTACCCTATATAATTAATTATTAATATTGTAATAATTAGTTAATATGTATAGAAAAATTGACCAACCATATAGTTCAATTAATATTAATTGGAGTCGGGTTCAGTGTTGGAATGTTGCACGAAATTCTAAATTCAAAATAAATAAACTAGTTACTAGAAATCTAAATACGTATTCAATCCGAAATTCCGAATCATATCAGAATCCGGGAAAACAAATTGGGTTAGACCTGTTAGAATATGAATTTTAGATCCGTAATTATTGTGATGAAATTATTATTAAATATCTAATGGGTGATTTTTTTTAATAATTAATCTTGACCATTTTAGCATGGCTACATGGGGACCAAGGGTTTGCGGTGCATTATTTTGTGTTGCAATAACAGCCTCCACTGAGAAAAGGGCCCACCAAATGACGGCCGAAGTCAGGCCTAGGATCCTCTCGGATTGTCTTTTGTTCTTTTGCTATATATTTCTAGTGGGGTCCGTGATCGTACCAAGTTCGTGGTACAATATGTCTTTTCCTCGGGACTTTGCTATGTACCGTTTCATCTTTACTTTTGATTTTCTCGATGAATTTGATAGACTTAAAATTTAGTTTATCAAAAACACAAATTCTTTTTTTTTTTTATCTGAAATGCTATGCTATGTACTTTTAAATTTACTAGATATGACCGCGTTGGTGTATATACATCTGCTTGTCCTTTTAATAGAATCAGATAAACTTTTCTGGGAAAAAGAAGAATCCAATAAAGAAAAAGAACATTTCTATATTAGATACTGTCTGTGTGTGATGGAGGAGGGGCTAGCACTAATAGTGACATTATTATTATTATTTAAATAAAGATGATTTAAGATTTTTTGAACTTAAATATCCAAACGTATAGGAGAGAAAAAAATTCTAACCGGATCTTAAATCTGTACCTTTCATATATAAAACTAAAGATTAATTCTCGACTCGAGGACGTTTATTTTTCTTTTAATTAAATAATTCTCATGGAAATCATTGACAGTTGTGTTGTTAATATAATACCATTTTTTTAGAAAACTTTTCTTAAGTATGGTGCGAGCAATTTTATTTTCAATTGAAATATGTTTTGCATGCAGAATATTTAAAGATGCAAATTAATCTCTCTGTGGGAGCCAGGAAACCACCACCAATAACTTTTTTTTTTTTGAAAAAAAAGTTTTGCTCGAGTCGCAAGTCAGCTCGTGACGATTTGATTTTTAAGTTGAAGAGCCAACTCAGAAGTACTTCACTACTTCAGCTCGAGCCAACTTGAGTTGTGTTGAGTTCGAGTTGAATTGGATTCAACTCGCTCGAATTTAATTCATTTACAGTTCTATGCGTGAGTATACTTTTATCAGATGTAGTTTGTTTTCCAAAAAATTAGCTGAACCCTTGTCTATTCTATGTCATAAAATAATTTAAGTACTTGACAGATCTATATTTGGTCCCATAAACAGTGTTATATGTTTCTGCCAACAAATTAGCGGACCACGTTCAATTGAATGGATCTTTTTACTTTATATTTGAATAATATTCTTCAACTCTTGATTTAGTTAGATGCACAAAGTTTTATGATTGTTTTTAAAATAATTAACATTTTGTATTTTATAATAAAATGACAATCAATCAATCAAACATTCCACTTTATCTTCTAACTTAAATATCTACAAGAATCTTCAGTTATATTTCAAACATCCGACTCCCATTCAAGGTGTGTTGTCGTTTGTCTCTAAACCAAGGACCGATTATCGAATAGACTAAAAATAAAATAATTAATTTGTATGTCAATATCCATTTAATCATCATAACAATTTGAATTAAATTTAGAGGTCAATACTAGAATTATAATCACATTGTTATGCAATCATTGTTTTTTAAAAAATAAATTTTAAATACATAGAACCATAATAATATATGCAGAATTATTTAATGCGAAAAAAGTACAGAGAACACTGCAATTTATACGTCGCATTTAAATCCTCGCGTTGTTAGATGGTCCGATACTATCTTCACTTTTGGCGCCTGAAATACTTGTGAATTTATACTTGCACAGTATCAAAAGCAATAAATATGGGGTCCTTGCTGATATGAATGTTTGATAGAATTGGATTCAAAATTATTCTGTTCTAGTGAACTCGCTCATCCATTTTGGGTGTGTTTGGATTGGCACCGGATAGGAATAAGGAATAAGGAATTAGGGCCGGATCTAGAGTCCCGTGCCAATCCTTATTCCTAATTCCAATTCCAACATTTTGTTGGTATAGGAATTGGGCCGGGAATAGGCCTCTATTCCTTATTCCCATGATGTTTGGTTTGGCACCGGAATAAGAAATAAGGGGCTTATTCCTTATTTCCATCCCAAAAACACCCCATCCAAACACACCCAAATGTGTAAGATGGAGGGGAATTAGCATCCCATCAACTCACCTTTTTCTGAGGAAAACATGCCATGTAACATGACAACCTTATCTTGAAATACAGTTCCTCAACAATAGAAGTAGCAATGGTGCTACCTAGCTTCACCCTTTAGCTTTTAGCCTTTAGGCGCTTATCTAATAAGATCTCCTATCTTGGATTCACCAATCATTGCTCCAATTATGTTCCCTCTTTTTGATCTATCATATATTGTTTAAAGGTAGGTAGGTAGGTTTAATTTGATTTCTAAGCTGTTTTGATTTTGCTTCAAAATTTTATGTAGCATTTCGGCCATAGCCCAATCCTTTCTTTGAATAGTCCAATTATTTTGAAGCTCCAATTATGCACTTTTTTTTTAAAATATGCTTTCATAGCACTTTTCTGATTAGCGTCAAATACCGTCTTAATTTGAAATACTTGCTTGGTAAATTTTGCTTAGTTTGACGTCACTGCTAGATCACCAAGCAAACTTTTTCAAGCATATTATAAAAGTTGATTCTCTTTGCATATATGGTTTTAGTGAATTAATTATAAAAATCTAAATAATTCTTCGCAATCGAAATGAGTGATCTATTAAGGCACTAATTGTTTTTTTTTTTAATATTAAGGCACTAATTGTTTTTTTTTAAAAAAAAATGAAAACAATTGTTGAACAAACTATTTCACTACAACAAAGAGTTTAAAAGAAAAAAAGCTCGCTTATCTTTATCAATGGTCATCCACCCATCCTTATTGGCCGCTGCTAAAGATGTCAATTTGCTTATTTGTGAAAGTGCTATTATTTTAGGATAGTTGTGAAAAGAACTTATTTGGTTATTTCTCTTCTAGTTATTTGATTTTATTGAGAAAATTCTGTTTAAATATTTTCAAATCATATGTATTGAATTTATTTGCCGGAGTACAATCAGCTGTAGTAAAGGAGACGTTATAACGAGTTTTGCTTGAAATAGTAACATGTCAACTCAGAAATATATAAGGAATTGTCATAACAATCTAAAATAACAGTAGTAAAATGCCCAACAATTTTAATTTATCTTTGAATGATTATCGATCCACCAATCACAATTAGGCAGCACCATCACTAATGGCCAAAATAATTCCTTTTCCAACAGTGATTTGATGGACAAGTTGGCCAAATGAACAAAGCCAGAACTTCACCGAGAACAGAGAGAACAAAATACAAATCCGGGATTGTCCTTTCTTTTGCGGGAGATGCCAAATGGGTGATTTGTAGTATTACTCCGTGAATAATGTCGGATGAAACTTCATGAGTTGATTTCTATTTATTATTTGTCTGAAAGAAGGATCAAGTCATCCTTTAAAATATCATTATTTGCTTTATAATATGAATCTTCTCCTAATCCATATATAACGATGGATTAAACGAGCTACTTTCTTATGCATTTCAATTTGTGCAAATGACCAAATAAAACCTTAAGTTTTTTTTTTTTTGTTGTTTCTTCTTCTTCTTCTTATTATTATTGTCAATGTTGTTACTCTTATGTATTTGTTTAAGTAGAAAATTCTGAGGGAGAAATGGAGAAACTAAAGTTGAACTGTCCAGTTAAGGAATCGAAAACATAAAAACAAAAAATATCGTGCACCAGCCGGGAATCGAACCCGGGTCTGTACCGTGGCAGGGTACTATTCTACCACTAGACCACTGGTGCGTTTGTGATGGCAATTTCTTTTTCAAATAGTAGATCTTTTCTTCAATGACTATTGCACGATTCAAGACTCAAGAGCCTTGATTGTTATGGTTTATTAATGACGAAACAATAGAAACTTGTTTGGAATGGATCTGCCACTAAAAAAAAATTTAAATAGTTACGTGATCCGCTTCCACAGAAAAATCACGTGGGCCACACACTATTTGCTCTTTAGCATGCCTAGTAAGTCGTAATACATCTTGACAATATTGAACAAAGAGCAAAAAATAAATGAATCAATAAACAATGAGCAAGAATTCTGACAAGTGATATAACAGTCGAGATATCACAATAGGGCGATGAACAATTTGAACAAGATGTATAGTTAAAGATTAAGACGCCACAAAGCAAAACTGGCCCATGTCATCAACCGCATCCTTGCTTGATTTGTTACAAGCATAACGTTCAATTCAAAACTCTTTCCTTTCTTTCTTACCCTTTTTTTATATGCAGCAGAGAGATAGCCAGAGATGAAACGAAATTATAACAAGAACTAAGCAAGATATTAAATACATTTTACAGAGAAGGTTGAGCCAATTACAGCAAACATATTATTCACCAATCAACAGAGCATCAAGTATTTGAAATGGAATTAAAACTTCAACACCAAAGTAAACTTTTATTAGCAAAGTTGGCGAAGTACAGTAACAGGAACACAAAGCAGCTTCATCTGTGAAGTTATTTCCAAATTTACTTCCAAATGTGAATTCACTTTTGACTTCATTCTCGCATTTATTATCTGCACACACAGAAAAAAAATTTATTCACCTCAATTAGCAACAAGTTCTATTCATAATAGCATATGGAATCGTCAACAGAACTATAGCTCATAAGGGCAGTGTCGCTCTTCACTGCAATTCAATGCTTTTTATGCAGTATTTTTTTCTCTTTCTGATAAAAAATGTTTGGTAAAAACATCTTCCTTTTGTACTGTTTTGTTGATGCATAATATTAACATGGAACAAAAATAAAGCATGACACTGCAGAAAAAAATGGTAATTGTTTGGTATAATATCACATCCATATATAAAGCAGTTATGCACACATGGTTGCATATGCTTAGATAACAGCAATATGGTTTGGTAGGGTATGAGAAGCAGCAGTAGTAAAAGTCTTAACTGTAAGTTATTTGACATGAAACAACTCTTTTTGGGTCAGAAAACTTTCATACAACCATTTGATAATGCATGTTTTGTACTTGTTTAAAGTTTTGGAAGTTCTTTAGTGATTTGTTCTTCTGTGGTTATGAGCCCCCTCTACTCAGAACTACAACGGCCCCATCAAAAGCAACATGGTGGAAATAACAATTCTAATACCACGGCCACCGTGGGAATAAATGAAATTATCAGCCTTATGATAAACTAGATGAGATAAAAGAAGAACCTGTGTTCAGGTTTTCGGAGAGCAGGGTCCACAATGACTTGTGGCTCAAAACCAGGTTCCAAGTACCTCTTAAGCAAATCCGCATACATTTCATAACGGGCTGTCATTCTAAAGGCCCATTTATCCTTTATCTGCCTGCACAAATTGAGATCCAGATCTGATATAAGCAATCCATCTCGGTACCGGGACAAAGACGGGGTGCTTGATGAATCCGGACCTGAAAAGTGGCTCGACCCATAAAAGTGGCCAAAGTCCATGTGTGCAGGTTTGCCATCACCTGATGTAAACGCGTTAGGGAAGGTTTCAGTCCCGACCCGGTTTATGGACCCGACATAGTAACTATTAGCTATGGCAGCATTTCTTGCCTAAAAATTAAAATAAGGTATTTGTTAAAGTGCTGTTCAGTAATAAAATAGTATATCATCGATTTCACAAAAACATCCATCTTTTGTATCAATTAACACCTGACAATTTTTATGGGTTAATTGCCAGCAAAGCAGCAACCCAAGCTATTAAATCAAGGTATATTCATGTAAACATGACTGAATTTGTATACAACCTTGCATTCTTTGTGGTTGAGAAAAAAGAAAATTTAAATCAGTCCGGGCTCATCTGCTAATATCAGAACAAAATCTCATGTACTTTTCCAGATACCAAAGATTTTTACTTTGTGCCTTCAGAAATGACACAGTTTTAGCCTTTTAGGAAAACAAGTGGCTTAGTTTCATTATATCCTGGGATGCAAAAAATTCCATATATGCTACCAAACAAACAACATCTTCTACGCCCCTCTAAAACAAAGATATTATTGTGTATACAGAAGACTCTTTCTAGTTTCAAAATGGCTGTCCAATTTGTTCCTTAATACAAAACTAAAATGAGGGTCAATTAGGGAATCTTTTGAAGCAAAATGGGAGGCAAAGGTTGAAAAAGAAAATTTCCATGTCTTGGAAGGGGAAAATGAATATCTGATGTTGCCATGTCTTTAAGAGGTTATGATAAATAACTCATTTTGAAGATCATCAAGTGTACCTTCCAAAGGGTAGGGCTTACGTGAGATTAAATTTCACAAAATATGAAAAAGGAAAAGAGATATCAAATAAAAAATAAAAAAAAGAAAGCAACTAACCTCAATGGGCCACATAGGTTCACTCAATTCACCAACAGTTGCAGATGGATTGAAAACAATTTCAGCACCATTAAGTCCGAATGCCATCCAATTCAAGGGGTGGTGCCTCCCATAGCATATATTTATTGCTATTTTACCATAGGCTGTTTCAAATACTGGATGGCCAGTGTTTCCTTCCATGTAGTATGTGCTCTCGTTAAAATCTCCAACTCTTGGTATGTGATTCTACATTTTTATACAGATGTTCGTGTTAACAAAGAGAGAGCGAGGTGAGGACGGGGGGGGGGGGGGGGGGGGGGGGGGGGGGGGGGCGTTGAAGGGAGAGTTTCAAAGTACCTTATGTTAGATATTAGAAATGGCACTTCTGGAATAATTTTTTTATATATTTTGCACCTAGATATTATTTATCTTAAAAAGTCTTTCCCAGAAAATAATATGCATAGTTTTGGCAGAGAGTTTGAGGCCTTAATAGGGAATTTGAATGCTGATTGTTTTATTTGAAAAAATTACTATGAAAGAATCGACCCATATCTACTTTGCCACAAGAGGTAAGTTGAACTGACCTGCTTCGTACAGAGCTCTAACTTATAGCAATAGCCACAACATGTCTTAAAATATTTTAAGCTAAAAGAAAGAATTGAGTATACCAAAAAAAATGTTGAGGCTCACCTTACGATGAATACCAATAATGTTCCCATGATTTCCAATAACAACAGCAGTATTCCAAATTATTTCGCCATGTTTTAAATCTCGCTCTAGAATGGGGCTAACAATAACCATGTTATATTTACGAGAAAGATCCTGAAGAAACTGGGTGGACTCCCCATCTACTGGCTCAGCAAATTCACACCATTTTTTCTCTCTTGTACAAAATGCAAAAGGCATCATCCAAGCCTCCTGTTAATGAGAATTAGCAAATGTCATGATTTTTTTATTTTATTTGTATGCTCTTGGTATTATTCAATTTTCTTTTTAATTTCTCATCCTTTGAGATTATATGGTTGGATGAAGGAATCCATTCCAAATAATGATCCTGCAAGATCAAATATTAGTGGATATTGGTTTCTGAAGGTAGGAGTTGAAACTAGATGTAGGCTTCGATTTTTCTTGGCTTTAACTGCAACATTAAGAGAGAGAGAGAGTAATGGCACCAAAACAGTGGCTATTAGGGACTAGTCAAGTCAACACCACAATATATCCATCAGTACAATTTGCAAGCTGGTCAAGATTGCAATTCTTGCTTAAAAGTATCACACCTTATACTGGTCAGGACCTGCATTAACAGGTCGTGCCCTGGCCAGCACATTACACAGCCAACACAGAACAGAAATTACAGTTTGATCGACATACCTGTAGACATAAGATATTTACCCCAGATGCACCAGCTGCATCTATCATAGGTTTTATTTTCTCCATTATAGCCTTCTTTTGATCTGCATAATGAGCAGTTGTGGGTAGAGAAATGGAGTTCTGAATCAGCCCCACACGGACAACCCTAGGTTCCCTCAACATTTCTTTGTCAGCTTTGAAAGAGAAAGCCTATGTACATACAATTAAAGAAAAGTATTAAATGACAAGAAAAAAAACAAACACAATTGTCAATTTATCCCCCTTTTTGTACTAATCTTTATGCTTTCATTCACTAAATGAAGTTTTTATATTTGACACATATAGGAATTGGCAAAAATGCCACAAGGGTGAGTACATTTACGCTTAAAGCCCTCGCTGCTTTAAATATGAGCCAGTTACTGACAATCAACAAGGACCTGTTTTAGATAAGATAATAAAATCACTACCTCCTTATTTGTGATTATTTGAAAATATCAGTAGTAAACTGACAATACAAGCTTTGCGTGTTCAATTGTTGACACAGTTGAAAAATGAGTAAATCATCCAGCATGTAGACAGAAATCTTCAGCTAATATTCAAGTGCTAAAGCTGTCTGTCATCATACCTAATCGAAGATTTTAAATTGAAGCCATTGAGTTTCGAATAGCTATTCAGCATCATCCCTATTTATCATACAATGACTATCCCACCACTAACAACCAAAAAAGATAATTGATTGCTAGACTCGGTATTCAAACTAAATTTTCAAGCAAATTAAATCTTTTTATACCACCAATCTCAGAAAAAAAAAACAAAGGAAGAAACTAACAGAGAGAATGACCTAATAGGCTAATAATAAAGGCAATACCTGGAGATCAAAATTAAATTTTGAAGATAGACTAGTTGCATTCTCTGGCAAAGTGATATGCTCAAGCGGGGACCCACAATTCAGTCCCAATATGATCCTGCTCACTTCCTGTCAACGGAATAAATATGGTCAGAATTGCATTATAGAGTTACAATTCTTTTATATAAATAAGAAAAATAACAGACAAGCCAAAGTTCATGAGGCCCCAGTGTTTAATTGCCAAACCAGCTCTTGGAAAATCAAGCTGTTCATGCTGGTAACTATGTAAGTATGATTTGTTCAGTACCAAGACTCACAAGCTAGCTATCCCTCAAAAGTAGACCTTATTTTAACATTCAACCTTTGAAGAGCATACACAGAAGCAATAATTCTGTAGCCAATAGGCACATAAAATTTCAAGTTTACCCAATATTACAACCAAATCAATTTCGAAATTTCTAGTGGTTTTAATGAAGCTAATGTCGGGAAAAACCTTGAAAAGCTCAGGCTTTAGATTGGATTCAAGAAGGCGATGTAGAGATTCGTAGCCTTGAATCGATCCCTCAGCCCTGTTCTCTCCGTTCTCTCCTTCCATTCTCTCCTCCGATCAATTGAGACACTCAGAAAAGAGAGAAACCAAAGCAATTGGTTGAATTAGAAGTCTTAATAAGCTGCTAGATGAAGTACAAACGAGGTAATACCGATATTATTATTAGATAATAGATAATATATACTAATAGTCTAATATATATATATATAGTTTTAAAAGTGGGAGCCACAGTTCAGTACAAACCGCCTAAGATTCCTGCAACTAATCCAAGCTATCTTATAATTTCAGGTAGTATTGAATTGTTGGACTCTACTACTACTTGGGAGTTTGGACTTAAGTGTAGAGGAGCAATTAAATTTGACGGGAATCTCATTATTTATTGCAGGAAACTACTCTAGATCTCTGCAAGTAACCATTGTACTGCGGGTCGTAATATTCTTACCAAATAACAAATCTAGTTGCATTATGCAATTTTTTATTTTTATTTTTATAATTAGTTGATCATTGTCAACCGTAAAACATAATAAAAGTTTATAAGAGAAAGGTTATAAACGAGAAAATAAGTTGAAAATAAATTAGGAAATTAACAGGAAAATACATGATATGTCATGAAAATAAAACAAACATTCTTAACTATATGTCATTCATCTTCTTGTATCTATATGGATCACGTAGACTAAAATTAAGATGCGTTTGCTTTTGTATAAGAATAGTCTTCTTTTTTCTCTTTTCATTAAATTCATACTAAAATTATGTATTTGCTCTTGTATATTCTTCTATTTTCTCTTTCCATAATACCTAGCAACAGTGGCAAAGCCACGTTAGTTTTGGTGAATAGCATTAGTTCTCGGTAAATAGCATCCTCCCTACTTTGCAAAAATTCAAAGAGATTCCTAATGAATCTATTATGCAAAATTATCAGAAAATGAAAATTCATATGAAATTATTGTATTTTTATTTTTATTGTCTTGAATTATTATTTTGGATATTGGTATTTTTTTTGTGTTGATTTTATAGATATATTTAATTTTTCATTATGTTATATTGTTTATGAATGGTTTATTTGAAAATTATTTTTATACTATGTCTATATTATCCGTTATGTCGTACATATATTTTTAACAAAAAAATTTTATGACCCTGCTGATATGAATTCCTGACTTCCCCCTACCTAGCATTAGCAACAAGTTTCCAAAATACGATTCTAGAGTAACCTTCTATTGTCGAAGTAAAAGGTGACTTTCACACCAGACATGTTTATTGTTTGATGCATAAAATCAAGATTATTACAAAAATTCAAAGCAACATATAACCAGTTGATCATAAATCCATTTCTAATTTCACGCATGATGTTGATTTGTTTATTATGAATGCGATTTTTGAGGCATTTGATAGAATTCAAAATTCAATTCTCAAATTCGATTAAGACCCATTTTTATTGACAGCTAAGTTCATTACAAAAATATATACTTGATTATAGTATAAATCTTTTTTTCAATTCTCAAATTTGAAATGAGCTAAAATCATAAGAAAAGTGAAATTTATTATACTAAAGTTATTTTTCAGATTTCGTTCTGGAAACACTAATTAATTGAAACAAATTAAATTTTAAATTGAATACAACACGAAAAAGATATGCATACAAGAGAGAGAGAGAGAGATTCATACAATATAATAATTTATTTCATGTATTGAATGAGGTTGGATCTTATACAATGATGAAGCAGTCAAGTAGCACATGAAAGACTGAATGCATATAGCACCGTCATTAAATTAGATGACACAATTTGACGAAGAAAAGAAAAAGATCAAACAATCGAAAAACAGAAACGCGATATGATATAGCTTGAAAGATAAAAAGAAATATTGATTAGAGGGAAAAAAATTGGTCGAATGTATATTATTAATTAAAAGTCGTGACCGTATTTTTTTATAGTTAAAAAGAGTTTTCTTTTTATATTTTCTATAATTAAAAATATTTTTTTGGTTAAATATATTAAAATAGTCTTACCAATCATTATTTAATTTAATCTATAGTATTAATTAAAAGCCATAACCGTATTTTTTATAGTTAAAAATATTTTTTTTGCATTTTCTATAATTAAAAATAATTTTATTTTATTTAATATATTAAAATAGTTGTACCAATCATTATTTAATTTAATAATAAATATATTTGAAAATTTAAGGTAGTTCATGCCTAATCTATATCTATATTATTAATTAAGAATTGTTGACGCTATTAGCTTTTAATTAAAAATAGTTTTTTTTCTTTTTTGGTTAAATAAATAAAAAAATTGCACTACCAATAAGTAAAATTAAATATTTTTGAAAATCTAAGGTAAATATATTTGAAAATCTAAGATAATTCATGTCTAATTTATTAAAAAAAATATCCCCTCCTATTTTGGTGGAATCAAACATGAGGGGGAAAAATATTAATAATAAATTGTTAAATTGCCATTTTTAAATAAACAATAATAATAAATTGATAAATTCTAACTTCTAAGTATACAAAATGCTAGGAGTCGGAATGTGTAACAGGTTGTTGTCTCTTTAGCCAGAACGAAATGAAACCTTGTGCTACTTTCATCTTAGAAAATAATAATGTTTTTCCTTTTCGTTTTGAGTAATGCTAGAATCAAGCGCGTTTGACGTCAAACACGATTCTAGCATTACTATTGAAATTTTAAATTACCGACCAAACAACTCAATATGATTTTCATATTGACATATTCTTAGAGACTAAATTTTATATTATTTAGAAAATTTTAATTTTTTTTCATATTTTTTAAAATTAAAGGGTCCAAAATTAATTAGAGTGCAGATTTTCTAAATTCAAAATATAGTAAGAAAATTTGAAAAAAAAAATTGATCACCAAGGATAGTTCATTATGGAGAACAAATTAAATTGAGCAGTTCGGATCGGTCATTGTAATCTCGAAAATCGAGATCCGATCGTGTTTGACGGGACAAGTGTCAGACGTATTTCATTCTAGCATTACTCTTTTGTTTTTATAAAAGCTAACACTAACAATTATTTTAGATTTCATAAGCCCTTCCAGACTTAACTTGTCGATCCTATGGTAGTACGTATTTCGATATTAGATGTAGATGCTACATAATCCTAGTGTAATTGAAATTTTTATAGAACTTCAAATGTACTTAAAAAGACCTGACTTTGATAGACTCAAGTTATGCTTGGAGAAAGCAACAAATATCATAATTAACTAAGTATTCGAAGAAGTTTTTGTACTATTGCTTTAATCGACAAAAATAATAAAGCATTATTATATTCCGAAACAGTGGTTAGAGAGGTGTATGATAAATTGCAGCTAGCTAAATATTCAGTCGGAAAGACAGATGTCACAGAATGTTACACAAAAGTCTCGTTTTTCCCTAAAAATAAAAAAGGGGGGGAAGCTAAGTACACATGCCGCATACTGAAATATTATTTTTTTTATTTTTTTTATTATTATTAATTTTTTTGAAAGTTTACTGGAATATGAAATACTGGAGAAGGCAAACAAGGTTTACGGTTTCATTTGCAAGGGGCTTTATACGTGCATGTTGCACGTTCCCAGTTGGAGCCACAAGACTCAGATGGGATGCGGTTTCATATGACCACATCGTTCAGAATCAGAAGGCGGTACTTAAATGATTAAAGAGTTTTTTACAACTTCCTTGTGGGATTAATTGGGCGAACCAAACCGGATGGAGTAATCACTAGCTAATCGATGGGCCAGAGATATATATATATCCTCTTTTTAGCTCTTCGTTTTTTTGGAAAAATTGACAGCGGCTGTCAAAACAAAGAAAAGAAAAGAAAGATAAGAAAGAAAAAAAAGCAGAAAAAATCTCAACCCAAAACTAACTTAGCAATCTCTTGTTAAATAACTGCGCGCCTCATCTTTAATCCATCTTGCCAATAAGTCAATTGGTCTTGAGCATCCTCTGAAGATCCTATTGTTGCGCTCTAGCCATGTATTCCAAAGAACAGAAGCTGCAACTGTAGCTTTCCTCTGGTCTGTACCTATGAAACTAAGAAGAGCCTCCAAAGTGCCTGTCAGTGAGTCCGGTACCAGCCAGTTGGTTACGGGGTTGTGCAGTTTAGCCCATAACTGCATGGAGTGGGCACAAGTGAAGAAGAGATGCAAAGCATCTTCGACCAAAATTTGCTGCCAAAAAACACAGTGTGATAAAACATTAATGTTTCTACGCAATAACTGCTGCTGCGTTAGAAGTTTGTTGTTTGCCGGTAAATAAAGAAAGAATTTCACTGACGGAGGAATCTTAACACTGTGTTTGGTTTTGGGAAAGAGGATGGAAAGGAAAGAAAGTTATAAAAAGGAAGGGAATGGAAATTGAAAGGAATGGAAATTTATTTACATCTATTTGTTTGGTTAATTATTGAAAGGAAAGAAAAATAATTATCCCTCCTTTTTTTTCCTGTTTGGATGATCAAATTAACATGAGGTAAAAATATGAGTAATTAATAACAAATTACCATTATGACCATGGAATGTCTGTTTTTAAGAGAGGGACGTTTTTTATATACTTTGGCGCTACTGCAGCGCCAGAAAGAAGTGAGAGGGGAGACAACGACCTTCCCGGATGTGATTATGGAGCTGTAAAAATGATAGATTATAGAAAATGTAAATAAAAATAAGAACGTGGGAGTCCAGTTGGTCAGTGATTCCGTCGTTTACCTAAAGTAACGAGTTCAATTCCCGCTGGGCGCGAAAGATGGATAAAATCTCTATTGACTGGAATATATCTCTCTAAATAAATATTCTTAAATCCTTAAATTAAAAAAGAAAATGTAAAAAAAAATTTAATTATAAAATAGTGGTAGGATTTTAATTATATATATATATATATATCAATATTATAAATAAAGATGTGTGAGTGTCGGGATCCTTTAGTTAAATATCATCCGACACTCCTAGCATTGTAAAGTTGTGCAATAGCATTCTTTCTGGTTTCTGTAATGTGATACTTTGTAACTGATTGTGTGTCGGGTGTTATTGTTTAATTCCATTTTTGTGCCATCCAATAGCAAGAAACAACAACTAAACACAAGGGATCTAGGTTTCAACATCATTCACAAGCATTTCAAGATGAGAGTAGGAAGAATTGTACCTCTCATGAAATCGCATTCATGAGGCTCGAATCCATGGCATGGGAGTCGATGGCGTGCCTTCTCCACCACCACCACCATGGTTGTGCCGCCGGCCTCGAGTCCATCAAGGAGATTAACCACGTTCTCAAGGTATGTGCTAGCACACCCAAGAACAAGCCTAATCCCATTAGCTTTCTCTCTTCTAGCAATTAAATCTTTCATTTAAATGGAGAAGAGAGCTTAACACATGAGCAAAAGAGGGAGAAAAGAGGAAGTTTGTGGCAGCCACAAAGGGGAGGAAGAGAGGAGAGAGAAATGCTAGCTCTTGGAGCCTCCAAAGGGGTCCTTTTATAGAGCTCAAACCCTAGGGAAAACTTCCCCAAAATTACACCTCTTGCCACCCTATGGCTGGCCACGAATTGGGCCTATATGGGCCACCTCACAATCTCATTTGGGTCTTTAATTCACCTAATTAAAGTCCTATTAGGTTGCTCTATAATTGGGCTATATATTTTCCTATTAAATAACGGCCCAATTAATCAATATAACCATTTATATTGAAATGTGTTGATCTAAAATTAATTATTAACTCATTAATAATTATTTTGGGATTAGATAATGCATTAATTTATTTCTATATGATCTCTTTGACTTAATTAATTATAACGGTTCATAACGGTATATAATTAATTAATCAACTCATCATATTTCCGCAATACTCACTGTTGCGAATAAATAGATAATGCACTGTGTGGTCAAAGTCCTATTTGTGTGACCCTTTGAGGATTTATGCTATGTTGGCCATGGAGAATAAATCACTATTTATTTCCAATAATCATAAGCGGTATCTAGCAACACGTTATGATTCCCAATTCGCATAAATAGTGTACCGTTACAATATTTCAATCCTGCATAAGAAATATAAATATTTCCTTGTCTAATTCTTATGTCACATGATATCATTGTATAATCCAAGATAGGAATGTGTCATTCTTGCAGATTATACATTTCTTGATCTAGAGTTGATCGTCTAGTTTGCATGCATACGATCCAACTCCATCAAGGAGCCCAAACAGATATCATCACTCATTAAGTGTATTAATGAGGGACATACGGTTTTCTTGATGAACAACTTTTCCCCTCACAATTCAAGAGAACATAAATAAAGTCCTTATAGCAGCCTTTATCAGGAATCAACGTTAGACGATATTTATTGAACCTATCCTCATGTGGAAAAGATGAACATCTCAAACTTAGAATCAAACTTATATGAAATAAACAATGACACTTAACACAATCCATATGTTTATTTCATTGGGTCAAGTCCTGTACTACAATTAAGTTGGTAACTCCTTACGTATGATTTGTAGAACTTAATCATCACTTAACTTGCATACTAATTTTTTATGATAATTAATGTTCCTTGTTAATTATCAAGATTATGGACGATTTAGGTTTATTATTGTCATTCTAATGAATGATCCACAGAGATCTACAATTCAGATCCTCAACCTGAATGATCTGTCAATAATAAACTCTAGGAACAAATGATCAAATTGTTAGGAAATGCTCATATTTTAATTTTAGATTAATTACAACTAATTAATCACCATTAACAACAAGCAAATCAATAGATCTAGTGCTAAAGCAATCACACATCCAATCAAGAGAGAAGGTAGGAGAAAATTGTACCTCTCATGAAATCGCATTCATGAGGCTCGAATCCATGACATGGGAATCGATGGGGTGCACTCCGCGCCTTCTTCTCCTTCCTCTAATCCACCAAGAAGCGTCACCACCTCTAAAAGGCTTGTGCTAGCAAGCTTTTAGACCAACCAAGCCTTAATCGCAATTAACACCTTAATTATGTGGCTAATCCCAACACATGGGCCCTAACAAACAAAGGATGAGAGCTCCTCTAATGGAGATTTCGAAAATCTCCAAAGAGAGGGGAGGGTGGCGGCTAGGAGAAGAGGGAAGAGAGGAGAGAGAAAGTTGGATGAGAGGCCACCCCTTGGGGTCTATTTATAGAGCTCTCATTCCTCTTCCAAACTTCTAACAAATTACAAGCATGCCACCATGCCCTAGCCGCCACCTACATGGGCTTTTAGCCCAATTTACCAAATGGTAAATTCATCTTTCATTAGCTCATTAATTCTATTAACTAATGGGCCTATTAATTATTTGTCAATTGGGCTCAATTAGACTTAGCAATTTAAAGCCTATATATTCAATATAATTCTAACAATTATATTAAATATAATTGAGACTATTTAATTATCAAATTGATGATAATTAACAATAGGTTGGTTTATGCATTAATTTATTCTAACGTGATCTTCTTGATATAATTAATTAATCAACCCATCATGTTTTGTATTCTCCAATACAAATAAATAATGCACGTGTGGTTCAGGTTCTATTTGTGTGACCTTTTGAGGATTTATGCTACGTTGGCCATGGAGAATAAATCGTTATTTATTTCCATTAATCATAAGCGGTATCTAGCAACACGTTATGATTCCCAATTCGCATAAATAGTGTACAGCTACAATATCTCAATCCTGCATAAGAAATAAAAGTATTTCCTTGTTTGATTCTTATGTCACATGATATCCTTGTATAATCCAAGATAGGAATGTGTCATTCTTGCAGATTATACATTTCTTGATCTAGAGTTGATTGTACATGTTGGCCAAACAATCCAAACTCCATCAAGGGGCCCAAACAGATATCATCACTCATTAAGTATATTAATGAGGGACATACGGTTTTCTTGATGAACAACTTTTCCCCGCACAATTCAAGAGAACATAAATAAAGTCCGTATAGCAGCCTTTATCAGGAATCAGCGTTAGACGATATTTATAGAACCTATCCTCATGTGGAAAAGCTGAGCATCTCAAACTTAGAATCAACAACATATGAAATAAACAATGACACATAACACAATCCATATGTTCATTTCATTTGGGTCAAGTCCTGTACTATGTTCCACAACATATACATATGCAATTAAGTTGGTAACTCCTTACCTATGATTTGTAGAACTTAATCATCGCTTAACTTGCATACTAATCTTTTATGATAATTAATGTTCCTTGTTAATTATCAAGATTATGGACGATTTAGATTTATTATTGTCATTCTAATGAATGATCCACAGAGATCCACAATTCAGATCCTCAACCTGAATGATCTGTCAATAATAAACTCTAGGAACAAATGATCAAATATCATCATTAACATAAACTAAGAAAATAAGTCATTAAATATTGACTTCTAGGACATAACTCCAACAATCTCCCACTTGGCCTAGAGTCAATCAATAGTGACTTCTAGCCAGTGAAGAATTTAGAACAATGTCATATATCCATATATATACATGTCTCGAACCTCAAAAGATATAATACGCTTAAAGCAAGTTACTCATACGTCCATCACGCATGGATGCACAACTGCATCTCGTATACCGCTTAAGGTAGAGGTTAAGTTAGAGTGTTCGCTGTGTCCGCGAACCTATCCAATTTTTGTTTGACCCTATATACATATATACTCCTATATATGTGTTCTTGATCGTCATCATGTGAGATCAAGTGATATCGTCATAGATCTTAGTTGGATCACCAATTTAATATTGGGTTCTTCAAGTTTAAGCTATGGTTCGAGATGCATAGAACCATATTAGCTTGACTGAGAACTTCACGATCCACACTACATTCTTTCATTGCTTCACAAGTTGCTATATATTTTTGTTTTGGTGACGGAAACGGTTGTAATATCCCATTTAGAACACCTTCTAAATTTACAACACCACATTAAACAAAATATGTAGCTCAATTGTATTTATATCAATCTTTCGAAAACTAGCATCAATATATCAATTTATATTAGCTTTCTTTTATCTAACCAGATGAAAAACATATCACCCTTTCTCATAAGATACTCGAGGATATTCTTGATTATTGTCCAAATGTGTTTTTCTTTGTATCCAGTTGACAACTGCTTGTCATACTCCTTGGGTACAACACATAGGGGCATGTGCATAAGTATGGCGTACGTAATGAAACTCATAACAAAAGGATGCTCGAATTGTATCGTGCACTCTTCTCGAATTGAGTTGCAACACACCGAGTCGAACTCAAGTGTATGCCATACAACGTGGTTAGACATCCTTTATAGGAGTCTATCTTCTCGTGTAACTAGAACACTTTGTCATTATATGCACATTTTCTCAAACCTGACATCCATCATAATCTATCTCCATAGATTTTGTTTCCTTGGATTTAGGTGACTTGCCCAAGTTCTCTATTGAGAAAACATTCTCCAATGAGATCTTGACAATATTCATTCTCTTAATGTTATTCCCAATTAATGTCTTGTATCTTGTACAATATATGTAACACAATCATGCTCCCACTGAATATCTTGTCTATATAAGATACTTTTGACGAAGTGCAACTCCTTGACTTCCTTGTCAAAATGTTTATTCCAATTTCCACAATACTTGTTTCAATTCATCAATTGATCCTTGAAGCATATATACATTTCTAGCAATATGACAAACAAATTCTCGAATTGTGTCAAATACACAACAACTTCCTTCATTCAATCGAAGAAGGCGATTTTGATGTATCTTTCCATATATCTATATATACGAAATATAACTATTGCTAGAATGATCTTTATTGAATTATACACAGCTACAAGCGAGAAGCCGTGCTTTGTACATGGTCAACTCATTATCGACTTAGACATAGCAACAATCATGAACTTGTGCTTTGTACATAGTCGACTCGTTATCGACTTAGACATAGCAACAATCATGAACTTGTGCTTTGTACATAGTCGACTTGCTATCCATATCTATCTTTCCTTTAAAGATCTAAGGGTGTGTTTGGTTATGGAGAGAATAAGGAATAAGGGGTCTAATTCCTTATTCCCGGGAAATCCAAATGGAGGGTGGATAAGGAATAGAGGCCTATTCCTTATTCCGGTGCCAAACCAAACATCATGGGAATAAGGAATAGAGGCCTATTCCCGGCCCAATTCCTATACCAACAAAATGTTGGAATTAGAATTGGGAATAAGGAATTGGCACGGGATTCTAGATCCGGCCCTAATCCTTATTCCTTATTCCCTATCCGGTGGATTCCCAAACACACCCTAAATGTTCTAGATGGATCGCTCCTTCTTGAACATCAATCAAGGTCTATACCTTGTTGTTATGTATATGGATTGCACTTAAAGATCATACATATTCAAATCATATTTGTGGAATCGGGTCTTTCCATCGCTTCTGTATTTATCAACGGATCCTCATATGTCAAGTACGAGGATGTTGTGAAGCCTATGTACTTTTCAGTTTAGGCAATTCACTCTCGTTGATCTTTGTAGGATTGGTGCTTGAGGTCAATAAACTACTTCTACAACATCTTGTAGAGTAAGTTCTTGATCCTAATATATTGCACGAGTTTCTCGAACATCATCCATTTGTGAGATGTTTGAGTACTCTTTAGAAGCAAGCGTGCTTATAAACTTCTTCCTTTCACAACTACTTGTGAATTAAGTTCCGCTCAACTCCCACTAAACACCATGTATGGAGTGACAAGTTTCCCATAAAGGTACTTCTTGTAGTGACGCATAAACTCCTTTAATGCTCACTTTACTCCCACTACTTCTTCTTGAGAATGTTATTCCTTAAGATTACGTTATGATGAGCAACAACTACCTTGTTCTTATCATGTTCATAGAAGTAGTGCCTTTTGGCTAATTCAAGATATCCTACAAAATAATAAGCGTCTTATTTGGGTCCAAGCTTATCAATCAATCGAACCTTGAAATAAGCTTCTCAACACCAAATCTTGAGAAACAATATACCTAGAGATCAGATCTCGTAAGATGTCTTTCTCAATAGACTTCAATGGAATTTTTATTCAGTGTAAACAATATTGTCCTCAAACACAAATCCCTTACATGAGTCGAACAAATCAATTTGATTTATTACCGATCGAACTATACCAAACAATGTTCGATACCTCCATCCTTGGATACATTTTTCAATGTTCCTCATGGAGCGAGTAATGAAACGTATTTCATACTCTTTAGGTAATATATCAAACTATATGACTTAACTATTTACCATGATCCATCTTAAGACTTTTTGCTTTTATTGAATAGTTTTTCAACTTTACTCTTGAAATTCTTTTGATCTTGTCAAAAGATTCATACTTATACCATATCAAATAGATACGTTAATATCTACAATGATCGTTGGTCAAGTGGTAAAGTGTCAACAACCTTTCAATTGCACAAGTACCCATAGGTCTATATACATCAATATGTATAAGTCTTAATCAAGTTACTTGTCCTTTAAACCTTCGTAGTTCAAAGGCGCTTTTGTCTTTTAACAAACACGATTCGCATGAATTTCAATTGATTTGCAATCGAATTGATTTACGAGCTCCACGTTACGTAGACTCTCATAATGCGATTCTTGTTTATATTCGACTAAGCGACTATTTTTCATAAAAGTCAAATACTTTATGTGAAGTCTTACATATTTGTCATTCAAAATTTGTTTATCTATTTCAAGCAAATTCAATCAAGATGCATGAAATCTTATACACAAATTCATAACAATAAGAGAACAACATTTCTCTATTACAAAACATGATCATCCATCATCAAATATGAAACGGAGATAATGTTTTGTGAGATGTTTGGAATAAGGTATACAACCTTAAATTCCTAAACAAACTCTTTATTTAGTAAAGATAACTCTACGTATTCAAAGGTAGCGGCTTAGACGTATAAGCCATTTCCAAAACGGAGTTTACTTTACTTGTCTCGAACTTTCTCTTATTCATCATTGCCTACACATTTCATTAAATGCGAGCACATGAACTAGCACCTAATTACTAGTGTGAATTAGAGATAGTGAGATAATTTGAACGACAAATATCTTAAGGTTTAGAATATCATGGTATTTCGGACAACCTTTCAAATGCCTCCCATAAATGGCAAATGAAACATCTCATGTGACACGCGGTCACTAGTGAGGATCTCAAAGTTTCAACTCATATCTTGGTAAAGTATTCCTTTAATACTTAACCAATTACTTTTTAGCACTAACAAGTGTGCGAACAATATATCCTTTATCCATAGAAAGAGATTGTATGACAATATCAACAATCCTTGATATTGGAGATCTTAATATCTCTAGTTGTCAATTAGCTACTCAAACCTTTCGGTTCACAAGCTAATGAAACATTTATCTTCTTATAAGAAGAGTCTCTTGGTTAACTCACACTCCATTACTCGATCATAAATGATTGAGTCTATATTTACTTTCTCTAAGAACGTTTTTCTTGAGTGAGTGCATGAGAACGTAGAAGTCTAGTCTAGTCCTTATGAATTCTCCAATTCAAAAATCTAGAACTTCTAAAAGGATATAAGCATTCGCTTTATTGAATAATTTTCGTCAAAACTAATCAATCATTGCGAAGCTATTTTCGGGAAGTTGAGGAACGTTTTTGGGATTAAACTTGCTCAAGTTTCTCATTTCCAAGAACATGTCTTAGGAATCGGTATTTCTTCTCCAAGTAAATACCTTAGAAACGAGCTTGTCGTTTTCCAAAGATTGATCGCAACGAAATTAACATATTTAATATCTATAACAATTTCAATTTAAGGTCATTTAGTTTATGCAATGTTTTGTTTATGGAATGATAAACAAAACTCCCACTACATTTATTTAAAGTCCCTAATGTAGTCGGTTTCCAAGATCCTCATTTTCGTTGAAATAGGGGACAGCGTCGGCATGACACCTAAAACAACTAGATAAGGTAGGTTCTCCAACCAATCATATCTTGTCCATATGATTCTTGGTTTGCGAGATATCATAAGTATATCCACAAACTTCGTCCCAACGTCCAATCCGAGTGGGTCCGTTGTAAAGCAACTTCTCTCTATTTGCTTCTAGTAAATCCGATTTACACCCCGACTACAATGATGGACTACGATGTCCGCGTCGGCAGGAATGCATCAATAGACAATCAATTGTATTGAAGGGGATAGAGAGAAGGAGGACGATTTGGCTAAATCAAGTTAATTTGGGACATAAGCAATTACGTGACTTTGTTTGGTGGTCGTGTAAGCATACACCCATACCTACCTATGACAATTCAAGGCATTCACAAACAATCACATAACATAAGCATCTCAAGCATTGTCGTGGGTTTGTATGGCTCCCGCTTGCATTAGTCTTCGTCGCATCTCCATGTAACGAAACTAATCTAATCAAACCCTCCCACTAATTACTAAGATCCTATCTAATAATTACGGGAAATAAATACATGTGATAAAATCCTAAAACCCACCTAGGCCTTAGGGGCATACAAGCCTCACAAGTTACATCAAGAATTAATCAATTATTAATTATCAAGGCACCTTAGGCCACATTACAAGCAATCACATGCATTCACAACATTTTACAACACACAAGGCATTGACATCTTGAGCCATATCAAACCCACATCCTCCTACAAAACAAAGTTAGCACATATACAATATACATGATTCACTTGCTCTTAATTAATTTCATTAAAATAGAATCTTTGTGCATACTTGTTGCTTAAGTTTTTCGAATGCAAATAAGGCTTAACCTTAACAACTAATTGTTTAAGCCCTTTTAAATTAAATTCAACCATCAAAACAGAAAGGAGGGTATTTAAGGAGTCTTCTAATTAACCTTTCATCAAATTGATTAATTAGAAATTATTTTAACTAATTAAAATACGAAATTCGGGGCCCGAAAAATTCAAAATAATTCGGTCTCCAAAAAATCCGAAATAAATCCAGATAACTCCTTACAAAAATTGTGATTACCTGTAAAAAACTCAAGGAGAGATCAATTACCATCAGGGAGAACCAAAAAAGACAAATCCTCAGATTGTGCGCGAAGCACCGTTAGAGAAAATTCTGTTATGGGTCTCAACCTTTTGATCTGTATGATCATCCCCTTGATATTTTTCCAGCAAACAATTTACATAGAAAAATACTACATACAATAGGCTATCATTCCATGAAAAGAAAATCCACAAGTTATATTCAAGATCAACGAGATAACAAGCATTTAAGCAAGGTATCCTGTTCTGGAACAGACCGTCGACCAAAAAGGTTTCACTCGGTTGAGGTATCAAATCTCAATGAAAATCTATGAAATTAATTTTCACAGATTCCAGACTTAAAGGAGAACATTTCCCTTTCAACACTTTTCCATAAAAGTTTCTCAATAAGTACAGTTTTTCAAAACAATCGGTTTGTTTGAAAAAACAGATCTGACAACTTCATCACTTTTCATCCTTGAACGCTCACATAAAATCCGAAATATGCAACAAAATTTACATATCTAGAAAGAGCATCAAGTTTAGATTAATCCTATCTAAAAGTTACAGGTACTTTGTATACAAACTTATTTGTTACCAACCACAACAACAGAACTGTGCAGCAGAATTACAGATCTGCACACCGTTACCGTTTAAATCACTAAAAATTCATTTTACATCGAATTTCAATGATTCCAGTGGGAAAACAACCACAACTCAAAGGGCTACAACCTCCAATAAGAAGAAAAAAATTTCAGAGAGCTTTACACCACGAAAAACAAGCAACAAGACAGAAAACAGCCTTTCCAGGGCCAGCAAGCATGCACATCACTAATTAACTTAATTAATTACGAATTTCTCACTTAATTAAGTGTGAAAAACCTTAAGCACGACCTGAGCTCTGATACCACTGTTAGGAAATGCTCATATTTTAATTTTAGATTAATTACAACTAATTAATCACCATTAACAACAAGCAAATCAATAGATCTAGTGCTAAAGCAATCACACATCCAATCAAGAGAGAAGGTAGGAGAAAATTGTACCTCTCATGAAATCGCATTCATGAGGCTCGAATCCATGGCATGGGAATCGATGGGGTGCACTCCGCGCCTTCTTCTCCTTCCTCTAATCCACCAAGAAGCGTCACCACCTCTAAAAGGCTTGTGCTAGCAAGCTTTTAGACCAACCAAGCCTTAATCGCAATTAACACCTTAATTATGTGGCTAATCCCAACACATGGGCCCTAACAAACAAAGGATGAGAGCTCCTCTAATGGAGATTTCGAAAATCTCCAAAGAGAGGGGAGGGTGGCGGCTAGGAGAAGAGGGAAGAGAGGAGAGAGAAAGTTGGATGAGAGGCCACCCCTTGGGGTCTATTTATAGAGCTCTCATTCCTCTTCCAAACTTCTAACAAATTACAAGCATGCCACCATGCCCTAGCCGCCACCTACATGGGCTTTTAGCCCAATTTACCAAATGGTAAATTCATCTTTCATTAGCTCATTAATTCTATTAACTAATGGGCCTATTAATTATTTGTCAATTGGGCTCAATTAGACTTAGCAATTTAAAGCCTATATATTCAATATAATTCTAACAATTATATTAAATATAATTGAGACTATTTAATTATCAAATTGATGATAATTAACAATAGGTTGGTTTATGCATTAATTTATTCTAACGTGATCTTCTTGATATAATTAATTAATCAACCCATCATGTTTTGTATTCTCCAATACAAATAAATAATGCACGTGTGGTTCAGGTTCTATTTGTGTGACCTTTTGAGGATTTATGCTACGTTGGCCATGGAGAATAAATCGTTATTTATTTCCATTAATCATAAGCGGTATCTAGCAACACGTTATGATTCCCAATTCGCATAAATAGTGTACAGCTACAATATCTCAATCCTGCATAAGAAATAAAAGTATTTCCTTGTTTGATTCTTATGTCACATGATATCCTTGTATAATCCAAGATAGGAATGTGTCATTCTTGCAGATTATACATTTCTTGATCTAGAGTTGATTGTACATGTTGGCCAAACAATCCAAACTCCATCAAGGGGCCCAAACAGATATCATCACTCATTAAGTATATTAATGAGGGACATACGGTTTTCTTGATGAACAACTTTTCCCCGCACAATTCAAGAGAACATAAATAAAGTCCGTATAGCAGCCTTTATCAGGAATCAGCGTTAGACGATATTTATAGAACCTATCCTCATGTGGAAAAGCTGAGCATCTCAAACTTAGAATCAACAACATATGAAATAAACAATGACACATAACACAATCCATATGTTCATTTCATTTGGGTCAAGTCCTGTACTATGTTCCACAACATATACATATGCAATTAAGTTGGTAACTCCTTACCTATGATTTGTAGAACTTAATCATCGCTTAACTTGCATACTAATCTTTTATGATAATTAATGTTCCTTGTTAATTATCAAGATTATGGACGATTTAGATTTATTATTGTCATTCTAATGAATGATCCACAGAGATCCACAATTCAGATCCTCAACCTGAATGATCTGTCAATAATAAACTCTAGGAACAAATGATCAAATATCATCATTAACATAAACTAAGAAAATAAGTCATTAAATATTGACTTCTAGGACATAACTCCAACACAAATATCATCATTAACATAAACTAAGAAAATAAGTCATTAAATATTGACTTCTAGGACATAACTCCAACAATCTCCCACTTGGCCTAGAGTCAATCAATAGTGACTTCTAGCCAGTGAAGAATTTAGAACAATGTCATATATCCATATATATACATGTCTCGAACCTCAAAAGATATAATACACTTAAAACAAATTACTCATACGTCCATCACGCATGGATGCACAACTGCATCTCGTATACCGCTTAAGGTAAAGGTTAAGTTAGAGTGTTCGCTGTGTCCGCCAACATATCCAATTTTGTTTGACCCTCTATACATATATACTCCTATATATGTGTTCTTGATCGTCATCATGTGAGATCAAGTGACATCGTCATAGATCTTAGTTGGATCACCAATTTAATATTGGGTTCTTCAAGTTTAAGCTATGGTTCGAGATGCATAGAACCATATTAGCTTGACTGAGAACTTCTCGATCCATACTACATTCTTTCATTGCTTCACAAGTTGCTATATATTTTGTTTTGGTGACGGAAACGGTTGTAATATCCCATTTAGAACACCTTCTAAATTTACAACACCACATTAAACAAAATATATAGCTCAATTGTATTTATATCAATATTTCGAAAACTAGCATCAATATAACAATTTATATGAGCTTTCTTTCATCTTGTCAGATGAAAAACATATCACCCTTTCTCATAAGATACTCGAGGATATTCTTGATTATTGTCCAAATGTGTTTTTGTTTGTATCCAGTTGACAACTGCTTGTCATACTCCTTGGGTACAACACATAGGGGCATGTGCATGGCGTACGTAATGAAACTCATAACAGAAGGATGTTCGAATTGTATCGTGCACTCTTCTCGAATTGAGTTGCAACACACCGAGTCGAACTCAAGTGTATGCCATACAACGTGGTTAGACATCCTTTACAGGAGTCTATCTTTTCGTGTAACTAGAACACTTTGTCATTATATGCACATTTTTGCTCAAACTTAACATCCATCATAATCTATCTCCATAGATTTTGTTTCCTTGGATTTAGGTGACTTGCCCAAGTTCTCTATTGAGAAAACATTCTCCAGTGAGATCTTGACAATATTCATTTTCTTAATGTTATTCCCAATTAATGTCTTGTATCTTGTACAATACATGTAACACAATAATGCTCCCACTGAATATCTTGTCTATATAAGATACTTTTGACGAAGTGAAACTCCTTGACTTCCTTGTCAAAATGTTTATTCCAATTTCCACAATACTTGCTTCAATCCATTAATGGATCATTGAAGCATATACATGTGTTTCTAGTAATACAACAAATCCTCGATTTGTGTCAAATATACAACAACTTCCTTCATTCAATCGAAGAAGGCGGTTTTGATGTATCTTTCCATATATCTATATATACGAAATATAACTATTGCTAGAATGATCTTTATTGACTTATACACAGCTACAAGCGAGAAGCCGTGCTTTGTACATGGTCAACTCGTTATCGACTTAGACATAGCAACAATCATGAACTTGTGCTTTGTACATAGTCGACTTGCTATCCATATCTATCTTTCCTTTAAAGATCTAAATATTCTTGATGGATCGCTCCTTCATGAACATCAATCAAGGTCTATACCTTGTTGTTATATATATGGATTGCACTTAAAGATCATATAGATTCAAACCATACTTGTGGAATCGAGTCTTTCCATCGCTTTTGTATTTATCAACGGATCCTCATATGTCAAGTACGAGGATGTTGTGAAGCCTATGTACTTTTCAGTTTAGGCAATTCACTCTCGTTGATCTTAGTAGGATTGGTGCTTGAGGTCAACAAACTACTTCTACAACATCTTGTAGAGTAAGTTCTTGATCCTAATATATTGCACGAGTTTCTCGAACATCATCCATTTATGAGATGTATGAGTACTCTTTAGAAGCAAGCGTGCTTATGAACTTCTTTCTTTCACAACTACTTGTGAATTAAGTTCCGCTCAACTCCCACTAAACACCATGTATGGAGTGACAAGTTTCCCATAAAGGTACTTCTTGTAGTGACGCATAAACTCCTTTAATGCTCACTTTACTCCCACTACTTCTTCTTGAGAATATCATTCTTCAAGATTACGTTATGATGAGCAACAACTACTTTGTTCTTATCACGTTCGTAGAAGTAGTACCTTTCGGTTAATTCAAGATATCCTACAAAATATTAAGCATCTTATTTGGGTGCAAGCTTATCAATCAATCGAACCTTGAAATAAGCTTCTTAACACCAAATCTTGAGAAATAATATATCTAGAGATCGAATCTCGTAAGATATCTTTCTCAATAAACTTCAATGGAATTTTTTATTCAGTGTAAACAATATTGTCCTCAAATACAAATCACTTATATGAGTCGAACAAGTCAATTTGATTTATTACCGATCGAACTATATCAAACAATGTTCGATACCTTCATCCTTGGATACATTTTTCAATGTTTCTCATGGAGCGAGTAGTGAAACGTCTTTCATACTCTTTAGATAATATATGAAACTATATGACTTAACTATTTACCATGATCCATCTTAAGACTTTTACTTTTATTGAATGGTATTTCAACTTTATTCTTGAAGTCTTTTTGATCTTGTCAAATATTCATACTTATACCATATCAAATAGATACATTAATATCTACAATGATCGTTGGTCAAGTGGTAAAGTGTCAACAACCTTTCAATTACACAAGTACCTATAGGTCTATATACATCAATATGTATAAGTCTTAATAGAGTTACTTGTCCTTTAAACCTTCGTAGTTCAAAGCGCTTTTGTCTTTTAACAAACACGATTCGCAAGAATTTCAATTGATTTGCAATCGAATTGATTTACGAGCTCCACGTTACGTAGACTCTCATAATGCGATTCTTGTTCATATAATCCAACTTTCAATAAATCATTACAAATGATAATCCATATTAAAATTTTAAGAAAATTTTCGTATAATGAAACTAGATTTGTTGAAATAAATTCAACAATTAAATGTTAGCAAGAATTTTCATATTGAACGAAACTGGATGTGTTCCCTAGTAACTATTGAACGAGGTTAAAATTGATCAAAATTGTAACAAAAAGTACAAAAATAAAATTGATATGAAAATTTGTAGTTAAATCACGCATACATAAATTGATGGAACTTAATGTATGTTTTACTATTCGTAAAATCTTTAACAAAATGAGGGTCACGATTCACGACTAAATAACTTTTGATGAAGAGTAGGTCTAAAATCAGCTACGACTGACGGATGGACCCGTCAGTCGCAATTAGATTTCAAATTTTAAAATTCTAATGGCTAATTTGAACTGTTAAATGTGTTCTCCATATTAAAATCTCATTGGAAACTAAATTTTATTAAAAAAAAAAATATCCCCACCAATTGGTGGAATCCAACATGAGGGGAAAAATATTAATAATAAATTGATAAATTGTCATTTTTAAATAAATAATAATAATTAATTTATAAATTCTAACTTCAAAGTATACAAAATGTACTTGACAGCCGCTGTCAAGCTTCTCTAAAAAAAAACTTCAAAGTATACAAAATGTTAGGAGTCGGAATGTGTAACATGTTGTTGGTCTCCTTAACCCTAATTAACAACATGAAACCTGGTGCTCCTTTCGTATTAGCAAATAATAATGTTATTTCTTTTCGTTTTGAGTAATGCTAGAATCAAGCGCGTTTGATGTCAAACACGTAACTAGCATTACTATTGACATTTTAAATTACCGATCCAAACCGCTCAATATGATTTTCTTGTTGAAATATTCTTAAAGACCAAATTTTATATTTGTAAGAAATTTTTACCTATTTTTTTTTCTGATTTTTTAAAATTGAAGAATCCAAAATTTATTAGATTGTAGATATTCTAAAATTCAAAATATAATAAAAAAATTTGATCACCAAGGATAGTTCATTATGGAGAACAAATAGAGCGATTCGGATCGGTGGTTGTAATCTCGAAAATTGAAATCTGATCGCGTTTAATGGAATAAGTGTCAAACGTGTTTGACTCTAACATTATTTTTTTTTTTCATAAGAGCTAATATTGACAATTATTTTAGATTTCATAAGCCCTTCCAGCCTTAACTTGTCGACTCCTATGGTAGTACGTATTTCGATATTAGATCTAAATGTCACATAATCCTAGTGTAATTGAAATTTTTATAGAACTTTAAATGTACTTAAAAAAGACCTGACTTTGATAGACTCAACTTATGCTCGGAGAAAGCAACCAATATCATAACTTAAGTATTTGAAGAAGTTTTTGTGCTATTGCTTTAATCGACAAAAATATTAAAGCACTGTTATATTTCGAAAGTGGTTAGAAAGGTGTATGATAAATTGCAGCCAGCTAAATACTCAGTCGGAAAGACAGATATCACAGAATGCTACACAGAAGTTCTAAAAAAAAAAAGGGTAGCTAAGTACACATGTCGCATACTGGAATGTGATTTTTTTTTTTTTTTTTAAGTTTACTGAAATATGAAATAACTGTTAAAGTTTCATTTGAAAGGCTTTTTACGTGGATGTCGCACGTTCCCAGTTGGAGCTACAAGACCCAGATGAGATGTGGTTGCATATGACCACGTTGTACGGCATAAGAAGGCGGTACTTAAATGACTAAAGCATTTTTACAACTTCTTTGTGGGATTAATTGTGCGAATCAAACCGGATGGAGTATTCACTAGCTAATCAATGGGCCGGAAATATATTAGAGAATCTCTTCGTTAAGCGAGGGGAACAGCACGGGACAAGTAAAGATTAAAGATTATATATTATAGAAAATGTAAAAATAAGAACGTGGGAGTCTACTGATTTCGCCATTTATCTAAAAGTAATAGGTACCATTTTCACTGGGTGCGGAAGAGACAGTCTCTATTGATCTTAGTCCTCTAATTTTCGTTGATCGATCTAAATTTATACAAAAAGTTATTATTGACATATATATATTTTTTTTGACAAAAAATTTATGCGAAGTTTATATGGTGACTTTCTATAATAGATTTTACTAATTTTGAACTTATAAATTTCTGTCTATAAATTTTGACAAGTTTTTTGGGCTGAACTTTTTAGATTTTACATAAAATTTTTTGGCAAATTTGAGAAAATAGACTGGATTATTTTTCAATCTAAAAAAACATAGCGCAACAAAGCTAGGACTGCCATGTCCAATTAAAATAATATCATGTAATCGAACTTTCAATATAATCATTACAAATGATAATCAATATTAAAATTTTAAGAAAATCTTCGTATAATGAAACTCATTTGTTGCAATAAATTCGATAATTAAATGTAAGTAAGAATTTTCGTATTGAGTGAAGCTCGATGTATCCCTCTAGTAACTATTGAACGATGTTAAAATTGATCAAAATTGCAAAAAAAAGTACAAAAATAAAATTTATATGAAAATTTGTAGTTAAATCAGACATACAGAAATTGATGAAACTTAATGTATGTTTTACTATTCGTAAAATCTTTAACAAAATGAGGGTCACGAATCACGATCCACGACTAAATAACTTTCGATGAAATATGGATAATATTTAAATTACATAAAATATAAGTAGATAATTAATTTATAAGGTCAATAACACATCATAAGAATTATTATATTTTTAAAATTTATTTAAAAAATAATCATGGCTAATCATTATTCATTATTATATTATTATTATACAATACCATATATATTCATTCGTTTCCTAAACATAGTTGAAATACTAATAACGCACTATATAATATAATAAAACTCAACTTTCTTTTCTAATTTCCACTGTTCCATTGCGTTTTCCTCAAACTAAAAAAACCTCTGCACGCCCAAATCACGTGCACTCCCTTCTATCCCATTCCTAAGCACCTGCACTTCTCCTCTACACCCAGAACCATAAACCATAGTCTCTAGGATAGATTTAGCACTAAGAATGGCGGGAGCTGCCGCGGCTGTAACTCGGCGCGCCGCAACGTTACTTCTCTCGAGCCGTTTCCGCACGCCCGCAAGCCGTGTCGCCTCTCTAATTCCAATCGTGGGAGCAAGCAATCGCCGATTCGTCTGCGCCAGTTCAGTCTCGGCTCGCACAGCCGAGCCAGCTGAAGCCGCGGCCCAGTTGGGAGAGACAGTGAAGGAGTTTAGAAAGAGATTGCGGATAGACGAGGTGAAAGGTGGACCTGACGAAGGGTTGGATTGGGTCGGAAAGGGATTGACTGTCAGAGGGTGGGTCCGGACTTGCAGAGTCCAAAGCAGCGTTACCTTCATTGAGGTATGTACTTACTAGTATTATATGCGCCACCACAGAAAGAGTTGAACTTTTATCATCACGTGTAAAATTGGGTATTACTGGTATTAATTAAATGTCTGGTTTTAACGATATTATTCTTAACAATTATCTAGGTCAATGATGGTTCATGCTTGTCTAATATGCAATGTGTTATGACATCTGATGCTGAAGGCTACGATCAGGTACTTTTGATATGATATCTCTATTTTGTTTCATTTAAAAAAGGAAATGTCATTTTGATGAAATTAAGTTCATTTACCTTTTGTACAAGATCGAGTCAGGAGCAGTTACAACAGGTGCATCAATCCTGATAGAGGGCACAGTCGTACCGAGTCAAGGGGCTAAACAAAAGATTGAACTGAAGGTCACCAGACTTGTTGTGGTATTTCTCTTTTCTCTGAATTTCATTAACGACTTAGGATCTTTTTTTCTCTGTCAAGCTGTTCCTAATAATACATGGGATTCATCGCACAGCAGCGTTGCTCCTCTCTAGCCATTTTAGTGGTCTCGCTGACTGGGACTGGTTACCATACCCATCTCTTGGGCTTATTACATCTTTAAACAAAAATCATGCACACACGTCTATAGACTGAATGCAAAAACAATGTCACAAACAATAACTGGCTGAATATGCAATTTTGACTGGATTTTTGTTGTTTCAAGTTATATTAATTCTTAAATGAGAATTCGTCATGATTATTGTTTTGTTATTATATGCAGATTGGAAGAAGTGATCCCACTACTTATCCAATACAAAAGAAGAGAGCTACTAGAGAATTTTTTAGAAGCATAGCTCATTTGCGTCCTCGAACAAACACTTTCAGTGCGGTAAATTTGTTATCATCTGGAAATTACCATTTATTCCATTTAAAAACATAGTAATGAATTGCTGCTCACCTTTGTACCTTTCTGTTTTTAGAACTTAATTAGACCATCCAAACACTTCTTAGCAAGAAAAACCTTAAAAGTCAAAACTCAAGTATTGTGACCTGGTTTCACTTAGTGGTTTGAGGCCCGACTGTTGATATAAAATCTTAAAAAAATTGTAAAATGCTCGTCACATCAAATCTGTACTCTACTATTACCAGAATCTCAAATGGATTGTATTTTCTTACTTTTTTGGGCCACATCTAAATTAAAAAAAAAAACATTTTTCATTCTCTTTATCTAATAATAGTTAGAACTTAGAAGAAGGTTCTTACTACTGTATTCAGGTCGATTATTTCTGTGTGTAGGTAACAAGGGTGAGAAATGCACTGGCATATGCAACGCACAAGTTCTTCCAAGAAAATGGTTTTGTATGGGTTTCAAGCCCCATTATAACTGCATCCGATTGCGAAGGTGCGGGTGAACAATTTTATGTCACTACATTGGTATCTCTCTCTCATGTTCCCTGATTAAATATAATAAGTTTTCTGGTTATGTTCCCCCCCCCCTCTAAAATTCCATAGTCCCCTAGAAACCCAGAGAGGAAACCAGTCTCATCTTTGTGTAGAATCTGTGAGTCTCATTGTGTCGCTCTTTCTTTCACCATTGTTTTTTTTTTCTAATCAGAAAAATTAGACAACAACCCTAAGAAATGAAGCCCTCAGTTCTGTAAAACAAGCAATCATCGATCTCTCTCAAAGCACTAATTCCTAATGCTGTACATGTATTGCGACAGTAAACCAGTACCAACTGTATATGTCACAAAATTTTTCAGCTGAAGTTGGAAAAAGTTCTATATAAATTAGACAACTGCTAGTGAAAATAGATCTTGAATTAATTACTATGCAACTTACACATTGTATTTTTTGACTGCTATATAAAAACTGGCATCTATTTATGGTTATTTGTGCGATTATATTTTAGCTCCTTCCGTTTGATTCTCACTTGCCTAACTATTTGTTTTCCTAAAATGTTGCAGATTCAAAATGACACTGAAGATAACAATTTCAATGTCTCTAAAATTCCTACTACAAAGGATGGAAAAATTGACTGGTCCCAGGTAAAAAAGATGCAACTAAGCTTTTAATTATGAACTAAAAGCAGTACTTTCTTTACCCCGTATGAAACAACTGATGTATTGTTTTCAATCTTATTGTGAATTTTGATTTTCTGATATATAATTTTTTTTCTTGCAAGGATTTCTTTGGAAAACCTGCATTTTTGACAGTGTCAGGGCAGTTAAATGGCGAAACATATGCATGCGCTTTATCTGATGTACATTCTCTCTTCCTTTTTCTACTTATTAAATCATGTGCTTCTGCATTTATTTACATTATGTTGTATTTTCTCTGTATTTGTTCGTCTAGATTTATACATTTGGCCCAACATTCAGAGCTGAAAACTCTAATACCTCACGACATCTTGCTGAATTTTGGGTACAAAGATCATTTATCACTTATCTTTGTTTTTCTACTTCTGAGCAAGGAGTTATTAGCTAGAAAGTCATTTATCTTTTATTTTCATGGCAGATGATAGAACCTGAATTGGCATTTGCGGATTTGAATGATGACATGGCATGTGCCACTGCTTATCTCCAGTACGTAGTATGTCTTCTCCTTATTTTACTTCTGTTAATTTCTAGATGTCTGGATCTTTTTAGTATTTATTACAAAGCACCATGCACCTTTTGACCTCCCTCAACTAAGTTATGACAGATTATATACTTCCTTTTCTTTATAGTTTACTATTCTTTTTTGTTTCCTTAAAGTAATTTATTTTTAATATATTTTTACTTTGGTGCATGCAGGTAAAGTATGTTCTAGAAAATTGTAAAGAAGATATGGAATTTTTCAATACTTGGATCGAGAAAGGAATAATAAATCGTTTAAATGTATGGCCCAACATTTTTCATAACTTTACATTTTTCTTAGTTTATTCAAGTGGATATTGGTAAAATTTAATTTAATAAGACTACAGTTTTGTCTCTGTTGACAGGATGTTGTTGAGAAAAGCTTTGTGCAATTATCTTACACTGACGCCATTGATTTGCTAGTCAAATCCAAAAAGAAATTTGAATTCCCGGTAATTCATATTTTAAAATGCTATGTACTTTTAAATTTTTGCTTGCTTGCATGTGCGCATGTGTCTGTGTGTGTGGGCATATCATTTTAGTGCACTTCTGTTCATTGCATAAATAATATTTGGGCATTGGATATATACATTCTCTGGCAATGATGACACCTTGTTTCTTTCTGCAATATTAGGTAAAATGGGGGTTGGATTTGCAAAGTGAGCATGAAAGATACATCACAGAACAGGTTTTTGGTGGCAGTCCTGTAATAATTCGAGATTATCCTAAGGTTGGTTTTCATGTTTATTCTACAAAGAAATCTCCATACGATTTAAAATAATGTTTGATTTGATTTTTTCTTGTTTTGGTAGGAAATCAAGGCATTTTACATGAGGCAAAATGATGATGAAAAAACTGTGGCAGCCATGGACCTCTTGGTCCCTAGGGTTTGTTTTAGCATCTTAATCTCAAGTTATTTTATTTTTTTTTTCTCACTTGCAGTGTTTATGAAGGGGGGCCATTTGTACTAACTAGTGATAGGAAAAAGCTGCAAAACCAACTTTTGCAACTTTAAGAAAAACTTATATTTAGTATTCAAATTTATAAGGGCACTTGTAGTTCTGATTACTGACATTTTGACATCACTAAAATATAAATAGCTAATATTCATTTGATTGTAGGTAGGAGAGCTAATAGGAGGAAGCCAAAGAGAAGAGAGATTAGATTATCTAGAGGCACGCTTAGAGGAGTTAAATCTCAATAAAGAGAGCTACTGGTGGTACCTCGACCTTAGGCGCTTTGGCTCTGGTATTCATCTCCCTTTCCTTCCTCTCCCCTCTTGCCTCTCTGTGCGTCACGCATACGCACACAAATACAACAGAGATGTTTTCATTGCATTTTTTTATTCAATTTTTTAGGTCAAATATTCATATTTTATGTCACCTCTGTTTGAAAATTTGAAAACTTGACTCTTGCCCATTTTTGGTAGTTCCTCATGCTGGCTTTGGGCTTGGATTTGAGAGGCTTGTGCAATTTGCAACTGGAATTGAAAACATTAGAGATGCAATACCATTTCCTCGAACCCCTGGTTCAGCTGATTTTTAATATACTCAAGTAAGAACGTCATATTCTTTCCCCAAGGAGCAGTTCGAGGAAGATGTTATTTATTTTGATTATTTTTTGTCCAAATTTTGATGGGCTTGCTATTTGTTTACGCTTTAGGGTTGTACAAATAGACGACATTGAAAATAAAATTATGTACCATAATATGGTCCTTCATAATTTGACAGTAGCTTATTGTGTCTATTTTCCTAAAAAAATATGATTTCACATACTTAAAACTCCGTTCTTAAATCAAAATCTGATTGGAAAGCATTTATGCAAAATTGTCAGTTATGTACAGTGATTCTCACAGGAAAGTCTTTCCTGTGCTGTCATTTAGACAACATTTATTCTTCCTCAAGCATGCACTTTCTAGGAAAATGAAATACATTATGCACAAAGTTGTCAACATTTTTTAACCACATTGAAAGAACAGTCCGTTTAATTAGGCATGAACTGTCTGCATTAAATCCTTAATTTGTCTGTGAATTTTGTTTTTCTAAAATTGGTACGGTTAGTTTTCCTAGTTTACTCCAACTTGTTTGGGACAAAAAGTTTGGTTGTTGTTGTGATATTGTTAGCTTTTCACAGGAAAAAGAAAAGAAATTTACCTAAGAATTTATACAAGTTGTACAGGGTGTTTGAAGAATATCTTTACAGAGTTTCTATATACACAATCAGCATGACCTATACGTGGCTATCAACAATTCTTCACATCACATTAATTTAGGAGCGGTCTCTCCATGTCTCCATCCCTCTTTGATACCTCTTCGTTTGCGGTAACAGATACAGTAGCTTCTATCGTCTTCGCCCATAGAACTATGTATAGCCCACAGAATAGAAAAATCATTCCAACCATACTGTGAAAGCAACCAAGAACATTTTATTAGAAAACGAAAGCAAAGCTTTTGGGGTACTCATAGGTTGTCGACTTCTTTTAGAAGAAACCAGTGTTTGTCATTTTAATGTAGTATGATCATATTTTTATACGTTTCATTTAATTAGTTATATCTTCGTTTTGGTGTATTTTTATGTATATCAAGGTACCACCAGAATTTAACGCGTCTCCTCTTCCATTGGCGACATTGGATGATGGACTCGTGGGCCTTCTCCATTACTTGTTAAGAAGAAGAGCGAAATCCTTTTTTGAAAATGTGTTACCTTCCAAATCTGAAAATTTGGTGCAAGTAGATAGCTGACAGGATAGCTGATCCAACAGTGCAGATGGGGTTGAACATGCACACCGTAACTGGACCCTTTATTTTTACTGCCCATGTGCTAAATGCTACACATATTGAGCTTGCCACACTTCCCTACATTTAACAAATCAAAGATCTTCCTTTAAGAGAAAAACCTTTTGAAGGAATTCTCAGATTATTTTGGCAAATATAACGAACGAATTAAGCTTTTTACAAATTCAGTTTAGAAACTTGGTACCATAAGAATAAGGCCTGCTAAACTTGGATTGATTAATGGGGATCCTATGTCGACCTTTCCATCCACCATTACTTGAAATAATGCCGTAAATCCTGCTCCAATGAAAGATGTGATGCTGCATAATGTCAAAGGTGCTGGAAAATCAATCATTGTCGCTGCCTATAAACAACAAACAAGAGCTCAAGTGAAGCAAAACTTACAGAAAACTATTTCATATATAACAGAACTGGAAAATATATTTTCGAAACTAAAAAGTGGTCACAAAGGGATAGACTGTGATGAAATACCTGAAGAACAATGCAGCACGATACAACAAGAACTGCAGTGAGAAGGCATAGACAACCGATGATCCAATCATCGTCAATGTCTATGGGTGGACTGTTGGCTGCATTTAGCTCTGGGTCAGAGGGAATTTGGAGGAAGCTAATGACAATGGCTCCACCCAAACACAACAAGGTGCCTAATATTTTTGCTCTCGTGTAGAAGCACATGAGATCAACTTTCTCAATCCTATAACAGCAATTTGAAAGCACACGAGTTTTGTTAGACTAGACTACTCTCTCATTCTTTCTATGATCCAAAAGTTTATACTGACATACTACATATAGTAACAAAGTAAGATCCAATCCAATTGGTTGTGAAGAAATATTGGATAAAACAAATAATAATTTGAGATATTGTCTAGGTACTTTGGATATCAAGTAATGCTATATATTGAGATTTTACCTGAAACATGCAGCAATGATGAAGATGATGCCTGGTGCTAGGTTTGGCAATGCTGAGGCTATTGCGGGCGATGTTCTCTTCATTCCAATCATCATTAGCACTTGAAAAGCAGTTACCCTGAAAAGAATATTTTCTGGATTTAGCCAATTCTAAACCAGTACATATCTTATTGGTATATACTCAGAAAATTAGAACTTCATTTACCCTCCCAAAGCTAGAAAGATGAACTTGACCATCAAATTCGATTTCAACCTAGATGGCCATTTCTTCCTAAAAGAATGATGAGAAATATGAATTAGCTGTAAAAAAAAAGAAATGGTAAAATAATGCCCCTATTAAAAGGAATGCCTCAATTGAATCAAATAAATAAATGAAATAAAAGCAAAAAAATAAAAGAAATTTACATTAATAAGGATTAATCTCAAGGTTCCAAAATGCACAGAAGCGTACCTCTCGAATGAAATTGCAAAAGGTAGAATAAATATTGCAGTTGTCAGGCTGCCAAAACAGACAAGAAAGAAGGGGTTAAGTACCTTCGAGAGGAGAGGGGCAACAAAAACCATGTACGTAGCATTGCTAATTTGCACGGCCAAGAGGCCAATGATAATAATTACATCCTCCCATTTGCATTTGGCGGTTAGGCCGAAAGATGTTGCCGTCAAGCCATGATGAGAGCAACAATGGCATGTCATGGAACACAAATTTGCAATTGCTGTGGTGCAAGACATAATGTGGGAATCGGGTGGAGCAGGTACGATGCTCCTCTGCCTCCACATCCGTCTCGTCTTGCTTGCTATGATTTATTTGTTGGTGGTTGTTAATTTGTTGGTTATCTATTTTATTTTATTTACTTTTTGTTCTCCTCTTTGTGCGGATGACTGTGTTTTTTCCCTGGCTTTTCTAAATAGCTTGTTTTGATAATATGCTCTTTTACATTTCTTATTCGACCAATATTGTCAATATGTATCAGTTAAAATTGCCTATTGTTGGAAAAATTTGTGGACCCTTTCTATATTACTTGATCTTCTTCGTTTTTTTTTGTTTTATTTTTCTTTTCTGTTAACAATTGTTGATATTAATCTTTGATGAAAGTATAATTTGAATGTACATAACCATGAAATCTCCAGCACTTGCTTTAAAGTAAACATCACCATGAACTTCCAAGAGCCAACAGGTGAGGAAGGCACATCAATAATAAAAATAATTTGCAGAAGCATATATATGTCATTACACCATTTTTTATCTGCCACATTTGTATCCTATCTATTATGATATATATAAAGACTTCCTAAGTTGGCTAGTTTCACCAATCTTTTTTTTTTCCTTTTTTTTTTGTGAATATACTTGATAGATCCATGTAGGCCTTATTTCTGTGCCTATAGCTCGAGCCCAATTTGTCGATACGTGATATATATTAAGAAGTGATTATTTCTGAACAAAGAAAATATAGCATAAAGGTTCTATATAAATTTGGTTTAACGCTTATTGGAGTGCATTCTTATACTTTCAGAGGGAATGTACTAAAATTTACTTATTCTCTTTTAAATAATATAACTAAATAAGATCTAAATATTACACAGAAATACAGAATAAAGAAAAATGGGCACACATTGCTTTTTTGCAGTGTTTAGCAACAAACAACTTCTTATTCACAATGGCGAATGATCCTCTGTTCAACAGGTTAATTAATCGATAGCATATTTTTTTGATTGTAGAAAACTATAGTCCTTAAATAGTTCGCAAGGAATTACATCTGATCACCCAAAGAGCTTGACTGTCAGGTTCAAGCATTGCCGTGACCACTCTGCTACTACGACTAACAAGTTATTAACAGCACTCATATGAGATTTGAGATTTCCAGTCTAGCGGTATACAAATAGTACACATGGAGCTATATGATTACATTGCTTGCTAAGTGCTAACCGTTAAAATGAAAAGTTTTTTGACATAATTAGTCAGAGATGATGTTTCACTAAATTAAGCAACATCTTAGAACTTGGTTGAAACCAATGGTTAACAATAATGGCCAACTCATTGTCATCTAAAAATTCTCATATGACAATTAATCAGACAACATAGCACACGCATAATTGAGGAGCACAATTGACCTATAAATAACATCGGATTGAGCAAGCAAAAACCATCCATCTCAATCACCTCTTTTATCTTATTTGAAAAATAAAAAAGAATGACTTTTAATTATCCCTTAGCTCTTATTGCTATTGCTTCCCTTTTGGGTGTATCTGTTGCTTCCTCTGGTGGCCACGGTGAATGGATTTCAGCCAGTTCCACATTTTATGGAGATAGACAGACATCTGGGCCTGATGACAATGGTAACAACTAACAACATCTTTTGACGTTTGTTTTTAACACACACTACAAAGAAAATAGGATTTTCTTTATATTATATTTTAGTAACTCAAATAATAGATAGAATAAGTTAAAAAATTTTGAAGCTCCAAACCGTGAGTCATCCTTATTACTTCAATAAAAGAACATAAAAAAAGGTGATTAGTTGTGGCACGGTACAAGACAAATAGTAATTTGTTCTTATTAATATCTTCAGAATCCAAGGGGTAATATGTATTTTACTATTTTATTAAGAAATCATTGATTAATTTGGGAACTATTTATGATGTCCTTGTTCCTTTCAAATGCATACAGGTGGTAAATGCGGGTTCAAGAAAATAAACTTACCCCCTTTCAATTCCATGACTTCATGCGGTAGCGACGTCACCTGGAAAGGAGGCAAGGGTTGCGGTTCCTGCTTCTTGGTTAGTTACTTTTTGGGAATTAAGAATGACACATTGTGCTACAACGCTTGTAAATCTGTTTGATAATCAATCCTGTTCACTCCATTTAATGAAGAAATTATTTTAAAGAAAAGCGTTTTCTAGGCATTTAAAAAATAACAGAGGAATGAATTGTATACATGCATCTTCTTAGTTATTATTCTTTTCAAGTGTTTTTCTGTCCAAAATTCCAAATATATATATTTTTCCTTTATGGATCACTTTCATGATGTATAATTGCAAATAATATTCTGAAACTTCCTTACAACGATGCAGAAACCTTTATATTTGCATTTCAAAATACCAATTACCCATAAAATTAACAAGATCTTCCACTGTTTCAGATGAAATGCACAAGTCACCCGCAATGCTCTGGTGAACCCATACTCATTACAATCACCGATGAGTGCATCGGTCCAGAACCTCCCTGTGGTGATGCAGTATATCACTTTGACATGTCCGGCATTGCATTCGGTAAATTGGCTTTGCCTGGTAAGGAATACGTGCTTCACGATGCAGGAAGACTTGCTACTCTGGTTAAGAGGTAAGCACTTCTCATTTAAACATTCAGAGTCTACGAGTTTACCGCTTCTAGTTGACTTGTTAAAGCTCATGGCTTTTCACACTTTACTAGTGTCAACTTTAAACTCTCCTCCAGAGTCATTAGGTTCCAAATTTCATTATTAGATGTTTCAATTAATTAGATACAACATAAATTTGGCTTTTTTTAGGGTTCCTTGCAACTACAAGGGCCGTACTATCAACTTCCATGTCGAGGAAAACTCGAACCCGAACTACTTGGCTTTGTTGACCGAGTACCAAAATGGTGAAGGCGACCTCTCCAAGCTCGAACTCAAGGAAGCTGGTTCTTCCACATGGACCCCAATGAAGCAGTCATGGGGTAAAATCTGGAGACTTGACTCTCCCCACCCTCTCCAAGCTCCGTTCTCCATCAGAATGACTACTCTTGGTGGGAAAACACTCGTGGCAAACAATGCTATCCCGGCTGGCTGGAAACCCATGACCAAGTATGACTCCAAAGTGAATTTCAACGCTGCGCTTTAAAGTGTGCCATTCTTTTGTACGATGGAGATCTTTTGTTATGAGTTTGCATCAGTCTTATCTATCTACTTTTGAAGCACTGAGAAACCATAGTATTTGGGTTCTTCACATTTAAGATATGACATTTTCTTTTTCTTTTATTTTTATTGGAGCAATGTTATAATTGTCTTGATAGCACTTCTCCACAATATATAAAATATAAGAGGAATTAAATAAACTACGATCCATTGAGATGTTTGGTAAGCATTTTTTTAGTTCATTAAAGCAGCGATTAATTAATTGTGTTTCTTGTATTATTATAAAGTACGGACGTATGTTTAATTATTTGTTACAGTCTCTTAGCCTCTCACTCCTTTTCCCTCCATTATGTTTGGATGAGTGAAGTTTAATCGCTAATTTATTACTAAGCAACAATTTCTAGACTCTCCCTAGGTAGCCACTACCTAGTATGTCAAAAAAAAAAAAAAAAAAAAAAGAAATTCTAGACTCGAATTTGGTAGTTAAACACAAAATAGCAATCAAAATAGCAGCATTTCGATAATCCGTCGAAAAGTCAATTAGAATAGCACCGTTTTGGGATTAGCACTATTCTCACTATCCTCCTGGCTCATCAATCAATTAAATTCCATCGGATATTCCTTTGTTGGCACGTGCGGTCTACACTTTCTTTCTCGTATATATGAAAATTTCTCCAGTATGTCTCACTCTACTAGGACAATAATTAAGTTTATCACCTAAAATGTTCAGAAGATTGATAAGTTTAAATGAATTAATGTGGTGCGTCAATAACAATAAATCCAACAGCATTTTGGTCAAGTAGACTATCTTTTTCAAGTCCCACGTCTATTGTTCATTTTATTTTGCACAGTGACAAAATTGTGGCGAAAAAAAATACCCTGATGTGATGTGTTACCTGTAGGTCCCTTGGAGAAACAGAGACAAACCCAATAATATCAATCAACCAATTTAGGTCCAAGACATGCAAATAATATCGATCAATCAATTTAGGCATGCACAAAATGATAGATTTGATTTGTATGACTAGTGAATTAATGACTGGTGGTTCTATTTTAGCTCTGAAATATCGATTCCTCTTTGTCTTGGCCCAGTTATATAACCCTTGCATGAGACTTTCTTTGTTACATCACTGACAGATTAAATTACTAGAACTAGGAACATAAGAATCAGACTTCAGGAACTAGACGTGACGAACTGTTAATTGCCCGAATTTCGATCAAACCGATGGAAACCAACAACTGATGTGACTACCTCTCTCGCAGAATTAGTTTCAGACTTGTGTCTAAAAGAAATTTAAAAAAAAAAAACCAGGACATTGCGGCCCGCACTATCCCATTAAGAATTGGTGCTGTCGTATCGATCACAGCTGGATTGCTGGATGCAGGTGATCTGGTGGCAGCAACTTATCTCGTTTTGTGTCCGTTTCAGTTTGCATCGGTCAGTTTTTTCCCCCTGGCGTGATCTCTACATCCCTGCATGACCCCAAAATTTCTAGAAACATCTCGAACGCATCTTCACATTAGTTTTTCCAAGAAAATTTTCATCATTTATACAATAAATATGAAATATATTATGAATAGAACTGTTATCAAAATGATGTTTTAAGCAACCATGCATTTTAAATATTACATATATGTAATTTTTTCTATTGTCTTAATTTGAAGATTATAAATTAAAAAGGTGTCTGATATATAAATATGGTCTATGTGAATGTTGATGCGATTAGGAATTCTTTTTCGGTGATTAAAGATTTTCAAATATAACAAATTTATCATGCAATTTCAATTGCTATGAAGAATACATCTGTAATTGTAAAATTACTTTAGACAAGACTGTTTGTTTCCTTTTTAATGGTAGCGGTGACACATTTAAATAATATAGATCATTGAATCACAAAAGAAATTTTAATATTTTATAGAATTGGAGATCATATCAAATATAATGATGTACGCATACGACAATTTACGTAAACTAGAAATATTCCTTTTTTTTAATGAATTTGTGCTTTTGTACAAACAAAAGATGGCTGCGAAGAATTTTCCAATTCTATAAAATTACTGATAACTTGATCATTATCATTTTTCCTAGTTTTGTGCTTTTGTACAAACAAAAGATGGCTGCGAAGAATTTTCTGCTGTCCGAGTGATTTAATTAAGGAGCATTTATCTCCTTATTAATATGAAGATTAATTTGTATCCATTCAGATATTAAATGCATGGACTCCATATGTTATCATTTATCTGGTTCTTTTAAAACAGTAACCCATATTAATCTTGCTTTTATTATTTTTTTTTTCTCATTGGACGGGTACTAATTCCAACATGACAGGTGATTTTAGAGCCTTAGCACAACACAGAGCAGCTGCAAACAGACCTCAGAATAGGAACCTGGAAGATAAGCATACAACAGATGATACATCTTCTGCCCATAACTGAAGCCTCCTCTACAGGATTCTTCTGTTTTTAGCTTTATGTTCTGTTTTGTTTGTGTTGTACTGACTGTTGAGATGGTTTCCTTATTCATGGCAGATAAGGCATCTCGTGCTCCTTTACTTTTTCTTTTCTTTTTATATGAACTTTCGCCTAGCTTAATGAAAGCTGCCAACCCTCCTTGGGTTCTTTTGTTCAAAAAATTAACGTTGCTTTTAATCAAGGCTATATAAAACAGCTCATTCGGGAGATTATTGAGACAAAAAAATGTAATCTGATCAAACAAGACTCTTTCTGTTAGCTTAATTATTTTGTTATATTTTTTCAATATTCTAAATACTATTTCAATATATCATATTGGATATTGTGGAGACTTTCATCAGTCATTCTATAAGGTAAATTATTTTATTTTATTTATTTTATTAATTTTAATTATCCGAATTTATTTGAATTGCATCTACATTTTTCAGGCTCAACCATAAATAAGTAACAACTCTTACGTACATGATCAGTTAGAGAAGCCACTAAATTAAGTAACATGCATCAAGCTTGGCAAATTTAACATCAGTAATGAGCATAACTAACTCCTATCATCTAGACAAGCTATCTGACAACTAAACACGTCGAATTATACACTCTCAATTGATCAGATCATTAGCTTATAAATAACAGCGTGTTTCTGATAGCGGATCATATACATCTCCTGATTGCCTCTTTTTCCTTGTATTGCTAGGGAAATTGAGGCAGACATTATGGGTCTCTCTCACTCCATTGTTTTACTCTCTATTTGCTCCCTTTTGGGCGCTTGTGTTGCCCTGAGCTCTTCTCATCATGGCATTCATGGCCATCATGCTCGTCATGCTCGCCATGCCCGTCATGGCGCTCATCGCCATCGTGGTCATAATGACACACTAGGTTGGCTCTCAGGCAGTGCCACATTTTATGGGCTTCCCACTGCTTCCGGGCCTCCAGACAACGGTAACGTACCGAAACACTAGATACTTTATGAGTCTCCTTCATTTAATTTAGAAAAGTATATATTTAAAATATATTCTAAAGAATTTGGTTCTTTAGCCTTTATAATTGTTGCACTTATTTGGCTCTTTCTAAACAGTCACAACTTGTAATTTGCTCTAATAAAATGTTTACAAATACACACCTCGCTCTACTCAATTGCGTTGTAATTGTGGTTAAAATCGTTTTTCTTTTCTAATTTGTTTTTGTTTTTTTCTGGCATGGCAGACACTGCCAGCTTTTCTAAAGAAAACCCACCTTTTTCTAGTTTAAAATAATGTCATATAAATCCATGGGGTAATGTATAATTTAATTACTAAAATGTAGACAGTTAGTCTTAGCACATTATTAATTGGTGTGCTTTTCATATGAATATATAGGAGGTGCATGCGGGTTCAAGAACATAAACCTCCCCCCTTTCAATTCCTTGACATCATGTGGCAATAAAGCCCTTTTCAAAGGAGGCAAGGGTTGCGGTTCCTGTTACCTGGTTAGTCCTTGCTTTTTGTAATTAAATGTGATTGACATTGTGCCATATCGGTTACATACATAACACTAAAAAAGTAAAAACAATATTACATTTCTTAGCGATTTCCAATTATTACCCTGAATCTATATCTTCTAGTCCTTTTAAAAAATTAAACTTTTTTTTAACTGGAAATAAACTACTAGATTAATTATATACCGGCCCTTTATGGGGCATTTGTCCGTGTTTATGAAAATACATGTATGCATTTATTCTTATGGGTATTACTTTCTTCACCTATATATGGATGTATATAGTATATCCTATATTTCTTTCTGACAAGCGTGCACGAAGGTTTTGCATTTTCACAACAAAATTTCATCACTTGATATCAATTTGAGCGTTTCAGGTGAAATGCACAAGCCATCCACTATGCTCTGGCCAAACCAAACTAATTACGATCACCGATGAGTGCTTGTACGGTGGCTGTGCTGATTCAACTTATCATTTTGACATGTCTGGCATTGCCTTCGGATCATTAGCTTTGCCTGGCAAAGAACTCCCGCTGCACTCAGCTGGGAAACTCGCCGTTTTGTTTAAAAGGTAATTAAGCACTTTGTGATCTCACAGCTGCTAGTTGACTTTTTATATATAGCTGATTGTTCCTTCCATAACAATTTAAATTGTAGCACTGATCATGATATACAATTGCCCCTTTTATTTTCTTAAAAATATGACTTCCGGTTAGTAACTTGTTAAGTACCAATTACTGGTTAGTAGCAGTTTTAAATGGGTTCGGGTGTAAATTAAAGGCCAGGTTCTTGATATGAACGGTTTGAAATTTTTATCTGCAAAGCATCAGTTTCACCGAATTAATATTTAACTTTAGACTCTTGTGGGAGTCATTTGTTCAAATTTCAAACTTCAAAGATTGATCCCATTTTTAACTTAACTAAATAAAACATGAATTTGGTCCTGTAGGGTTCCATGCAACTACAAGGGCCACAATGTTGCGTTCCACATCGAGGCAGGCTCAAACCCCCGCTACCTGGCTTTCTTGATCGAGTACCAAAACGGCGAAGGAGACCTCTCCAACGTCGAATTAAAGGAAGCGGCTTCTGCCACATGGATCCCATTGAAGCAGTCATGGGGTAAAATTTGGAGACTCGACTCTTCCCACTCTCTGCAAGGACCGTTCTCTGTCCGACTAACTACGCTTTCTGGGAAAAGACTGGTGGTGAACAATGCTATCCCGGTCAACTGGGAGCCCAAGACGGTGTATGAATCTACCGTGAATTTTAGAATCTGAGTAAAAGATTTTTTTTCCTCACTAGTGTATGTGAGAGAGAGAGAGGCAGAGAGAGAGAGGCAGAGAGAGAGAGAGTTATTTGTGAGGACTGAGGAATTATTACTTTGTAACATGTCTATCTACTGGTCTGGTCGTTTTTAATTATGTGAAACCCTAATATCTGACATGCATGGGTTTTGCACGTTCAATGAGTTCCATTTTTTATTGGAACAGCATATATATCTTCGTAATTTAATTTAAAATTGAGTTTGAATGTGAAAGTGATATATTATGTTTGTAAAATTTTTCAATCCCAAAGGGCTATTTTTCAACTATTTTCGACCAAATGAAATAAAAGAGCGAGTGGCCGAACAAAACGAACCTGTAAAATTAATTGTACTTGCGAGGAGTCATTGACAGATGGGGCCCAAAGAAAAAGCATGTCTTACTGCCAACCAATTCCGATAATTTACACTCCCCATTCGGAGTCGGATCCTCTGGACGTTTTTTTAAAATGTCCAATGGATGTTTCGATCGGAGCCGTTGAAATTAAATCATACGGTTCATTTTTTTCGGGCCAATATTTTTTTCGGGTGTGGTGGAATGCACGGGGCTCATTTACAGCCTGGTCGTAGTTCCATACGGTAATTACTATCTACCATCCACCGAATTACCATCCAGCGCCATCCAATTTTCCGCGTGCTGACGTCAGCAAAAAAATTTTGACCAATTTTCGAAAAAATTTTGTGCTGACGTCATCAAATATACTGATTTAAGGGTTCTGTTAAATATTTTAAGGGTTCAGTTAAATGTTTTAAGGGTTGAATTAAAGTGTATAAGTGTTAAGTTAGATGCACCAATAATTTTTGACCAATTTTCGAAAAAAATTTTGTGCTGACGTCATCAAATATGCTGATTTAAGAGTTCTGTTAAATATTTTAAGAGTTGAATTTAAGTGCGTAAGTGTTCAATTAGATGCAACAATAATTTATTTCACTTTGTATGTTGAATATGATCATTTATTTCTTACTTACGAAATTTGTATATATGTTCAGTTTATTGTTGTAAATGTTCATATTGTTACTGTAAATGTCTGCTATGTTTGTTGTATCTGTTCATTTTGTTTTTTTATTTAACCAGTTTAATTGAACACAAAAATTACGAAATCAAATTTCTGCTGCAACTAACTGAACACATAGATACTTTAAGTTCATCCCTTAACGTATTTAACTGAACACAAAACACTAAAATTCTAAATTATTGCTTCATCTAACTGAACACATACATACTTTTAAATAATCCCTTAACGTATTTAACTGAACAGAAAACACTAAAATTTCAAATTATTGGTGCATCTAACTGAACACTTATACACTTTAATTCAACCCTTCAAACATTTAACTGAACCCTTAAATCAACATATTTGATGACGTCAGCACCAAAAAAATTTCGAAAATTGGTCAAAAAATTTTGCTGACGTCAGCACGCGGAAAAAAAACTTTTTTGGCCTGTTGGATGGCGCTGGTTCAATTGGATGGTATTGGATGGTTTTTTGTTGGATGGTGTATATAATTTCTGCTAATTAAATATATACGATGCTCTAGACGGTGTATGGCCCTTATTTTAGCCACGAAGACCAAGAAACGTAAACACAGAAGTCGAATACAATTTTGGTTGTATGAAATCGGAAATATAGGCATATATAATTTTATGGTCATGTTATTAATACTAAGGGAATATTTAAGAGATAGGCGGATATAAACGGCCGATTTGAAATTTAGTCTCTTAATGACTGATTTAAACTGCTTAAAGTGATCTACATATTCAAATTTTGTTGGAAATTAAATTTTATATTTTTTATGGCAATTTATTCCTATTTTCATTTTTTTTTTAAAAAATAGCTGCTTTGAGAATTATGGGCCTTCAATAAAATAACAACTAGCATTCTCGAAAAATCTAAAAATATATATTAAAATTCTGAAAAAAATAAAATAAAAATTAGTTTCCAATGAGTTTGAAATTTTGAATATGAAGATCATATCCTAGGGGTTTGGTGGCGATTAAACTCCAAAATTGAGATATAGTCACGACTAAGAGATTCATTCATTAGTCGTGATTGATTTTTTCATATATCAATATTTAATTAATATGCGGAAGTCATGCGGGACTTTTCCGCAATAGAGAATAAACAGTTAAATTAAAAATGAAATAGCTATCAAACGTGATTCAAATACAATATGGGTATTCATGAAATATTTGAAAGTACATTACGTTGGAATTTTTTTACAATTAATTAAACTGTTCTTTTAAACATTTATAAGTACCTCTATTATAACTAATTGGTGAAATAACAAAAGGATGTTTGGAATTTAAAAACACATTTATTTTTTAATTAGTGCAATATGTCCAATTATTTATTTCGTATTTGTTTTCGAACCAGACACTATGTGAAAATTATCTGAAATGCAAGTTTCTTAATTCAAAAATAAACAAGTTCTTGCAATTTCAGAGTTGACTTGGACAGCTTTTATCAGGTCAATGGGGCCGAAGTACAAAACCCTAGATTATATTCTGGGCTCCATAAAATTGTTTCCTGGCTAGGTCAACGGGCAGCTAATATAAATTGGTTGGTGGAATTTTGAATAGAAAAAAAAAATATATATATATGTAGCTTTAAATGAGACAGTTTGACTCGTCAGCCCAATCTCCAATGCTCGATTTCATCAAAAGGGCTTGAAGTGGTATATATATTTTATTTCTTTTTCTTTAAGGGAAACAAGCCATTGGTGTTGTAACATTTTTTTTTTTTTTTTTTTTTTTGATTGGTGGTGTTGTAACATTTTTTTTTGATTGGTGGTGTTGTAACATTTCATCTTCAGTACAAACTTCTAGGCCTACTAAGGGAGGGAAAAAAAAAAAAAAACCCTTCAAGGTCAAACCAAGAGAGGGGGGGGGGGGGGGGGGGGGGGTGTTTACAACTCCTAGGCACGGTAGGTTTAGTAGTTTTACTGTTATTTTTTATTTTTTACAACTCCTATGCACTGTAGGGTTTTTTTTTTTTTTGGAGAAATAAACGGTGGATTTTGAGCACTGTTTGAAATTAACAAGTTATAAGAAATACTCCAAGGCACTCGATAAAAGTACTATCTATGATAAAAATTGCCATGTACTTTTTGGAAAACTACAAAAATGCCTCCACTTCGGCAACAAATTTAGGTCCCATGTTAACAACAAAAGGTTAACACTTGCACAAACACAACCTAGAGCTTGAATAAAGCGTTATCCCTTAATCGGCTAACACATTAACAACTATCTGAAGTTCAATCAGAAGTACTACTTTTGTTTTGGAGGGTAAATATGCAAAAAAGTTTCTAAAAGTAAAATGCAGCCACAGATTTATGGCTCTAGCAAGTCCAAGTGTCTTTTGTATTGTTTATTTTGTGCTTTTCGGCCGTGACACCTACAGAAAGACAGAGCTCAGTTCATGGAATGTACAGTAATACAGGACCCAGTGTGTCACATGCATATTCCTTCTTCTATCTTTGCTGGATTCTTTCAACTACTTGACTTCCAACCTCCATCAGATCTAAATAGTGACAGATTCGAAATTTAAAAATAATTTCACGAGATTTAGAATTTACATCTCAAATATAATATAAACATAATTCGAAACATAAATATTATTATACCCAAACATATTTTTTTATTAATATTCTAATTTAATATATCAACTAGTTCAATTTCATTTTTTGATACCCGATGTTTGATTCAAGGTGCCTAGTGTACGTTTTTCAAATCAAAATTTTGTAGTTAACAATTTTAAAAAATTGCATAATTTTTATTTTTTTCAAGATCCCCTTTCGATATGCTAATATTTTTTATCATTTAAGGTTGATTTTCAAAAATTATAAAAATAATAAATACACATTAGCGACTTGTATCGACCATTCAGAAAAAAAATATATATATATCATATATGAAAGTTAGAATTTTCGGTCGATGGAAAATTTCTATGTGAATATTTTGCAAATAATTATGAAATTCGTTTAGTTCGTCTATTCATAATTTATTTATAAACGATGAAAATGGAAATTATGGGCACTTCCCAGATACACACACAAGAAGGGCCGCAAACAATCAGGTAAGTCTTTTTGGCGCCCGTGCTGGTAAGTTGTCTTTTTCTAACCACCATAAATGGAATAATTTTAGGTGGTTAATTGGTTATCGTGCAGGATTAATTATGATAATTTATTATTATAGACGTCCGTAAAAATACGGCAATATATGTATTAAAATTGTTTTCTTTCCAGGAAAGCAGGGCGTGGACATCATATTGTCAGACATTATGATGTTTTCTATTTGACTCTACTGATATCATCAGTTAGAATTATCAGTTTGGTAAATAAAAAAAAAAAATGCCAGCAGGCAGCAGCCTCAAAATATGCATTCATTGTATATTATAAGAAGAGATGGATTGATACGCACCCATAACATCAGTAAAATTCTAAACATATTTGGACCTTAATTACTTGGTACATAGAAAGTCTTCACTCAAAACTATTTAATGTATATGGTAGGATATCAACCTGACATGCATGAAGAATCAATACAAATGTTTGTTTATAATCATGATAATGGAGGGGAGAGCATTTTGTATACTTGCCTCCACTTCTTACCACTATCTTATTCTGTATAAATGACCAAATAAAACCTAATACAAGCGACGGCAAACTAATTAATTAAGATAACATGATTCATGTCATCACACAATCTTTTCATTATTAGGTTTAAATCATAGTTCAGGGCTGAATTGTACGGCCGATTGGTAGACAGTGTTCGGCACATAATCTGCCGGTATCACATTAGAAGCAACCAGGGTCTTGCCCGAGGTCAAAGTCGTAAGTCTAACGGAAAATGGGCCCTGCAATGGGTGGCTCGAATCAAGCCGCCAGATGGCTCCCCAGGATTGACGCAGAGGGGTCCAAGTGGCACCAGGTGTACTTTCGAGTACCTCGACTAGAGACAGATCACCGTCACCGTTCGCATACTCGACCAGGAAAGCGAGGTACATCGGGTTAGAGCCTTCCTCCACGTGGAAGGCAACATTCAATCCCTGATAGTTGCATGGGACCCTAAAAAATAACAATTACAAACAGATACTTAATGGAAGATACTTGTCTAGAATAAAATTGTACTTTTGTTACGCCTAGGTTAAGCAAGGAATATGTGAGTATGTGACACAATTAATTATATATCATAAATTTGTTATTCATCTTTATTTTGTGCTAAGAGGAGAGGACGAAGAAAAGGACAACCACAGGATTGTGACAAGGAATACTTCGTACCAGTAATCTAATGTTTATACTACTATTTTTATGCATATTTACCCTTTTAAGTTCAATGCCTTACCTAGCAAAATGAATTGCCATTCTGCCGGCATGACGGAGGAAGTCTTCTTGGCCGGGAATAGCCATGGAGCCGAAAGTTGTACCGCTCATGTCAAAATGGTAGTTTGCATCGGAGCAGATGCCGTACAGGCATTCATCAGTGACAACAATATTTGAGGGATTGCCAGAGCATGCTGGGTGGCCAGTGCATTTAACCTAAATTATAATGATAACAAATATGGTAATTGAGCTTCATATTATTCAGTAACAAAAATTTAGGCCCTTTTCTAGATTATTACAACCATAAACGCTGTGATAGCTCAACTGCAATTAAATGTATACCAGAATAAGGCCAATCTTTTAATTAAAGATGCATTGAGTCGTTGACAGTTTCGTGTAATTATGAATCCTTATAAGGTGGTCTATGTAGTTGTGCAAAAGTGAACTTTATGGAGGACTAGTATGAAAACAGTATGATTGAAGGAGTATCCATGTGATTTAATTTTTGTCCGATTCTGTCCATGCAAGAACCAAAAATAATGATGAGACGCTGCACTACAATAGGAAAATTATGTTGTCAAGGAAGGCAACTTAGGCAAGGACCATCATTTACAAGGAGACCACAACTGCCACAACACAGACTACTACACACCACGCGCCACAGGAGGGAAAAAGATTAATTATTAAACCATTTCCTTTTTGAGTGAGTAAATCTTTTTTAGTTGTCTACAGCTTACCTGGAAGCAAGAGCCGCATCCCTGGAATCACATCCTCTGCTCACCAAAAAAGGTGAGCAGGGTGCTCACTTTTAATATGAACCGTCTGATGGATTATGGATGGCCCGTGAATTATACCAGATTGATAGACCCGAAAAAAAATTAACCGTCCGATCTAAATCGAACGGGTCGGATCGAAAGTGAGCACTCTGCTCACCTAAAAGGTGAGCAGAGGATACGGATCCCCGCATCCCTTGCCTCCCTTAAAAATTGCAGCGTTGCCACAGGAAGTTAGGCTATTGAAAGGAGGGAGGTTCACATTTTTGAACCCACAACCGCCACCTGTGCATTTTAATAAAATTAATAAAAATTACATAAATGTACAATTATAGTGGTGATGATGAAAATAATTATAATTTAAGACGAAACAAAGTTGGACACATTTTTTTTTATGAATAATCGTATTTTCCATTCAATTTGTAATTACAAAGGTCACTGAGCATGAGCAACAAAAAAAAGTAAAAAACTGTAGAACGGAATGCACGCAAAATGGAGTTGCATATATAAGTTCGTTTGCAGATCAGTTGTTTTTTTTTAAGAAAAATTGAATGGAATAGAGCAATAATGTGCAGCATATTTATACCATTGTCATCAGGACCAGCACCGGTTGGAGCTCCATACCAAGTAGCGCTGGCCGACAGCCATGTCAAACCATCACTGTAATCTGAAGAGGAATTCAACAACTTTTTGGGTTTGAATGCAATGCATGGGTTGAGGAGCACTAGTGAGATCAGAGCAAGAGTGGCAAAGGAAGCAGAGAGCGAAAGAGCCATTGGAGGAAATTTAGACAGGATAGAGTTGTATGTGCGAAGATGCGGCTTGTGAGTTGTTTGGCATATGCAAGAGGCTATTTATAGACATGACAATTTTTGTGTATAACCTTGTTTCCTCTGAGTTATACACATTTACCCTGGAAAATCATAAATTTTGTATATTTGTGTATAAGTTTTGTTTATTTTGTTATGGGCTATCGTCACGCAAACAATATATAAAAATAATCAAACTAGTTCAGTTGATAGTCAATGATTATTTCAGAGGAATCTCTAATTGAAATGATGTGTTGTTGGAAAGAAAATATAGCATATTTTAGACTATGCCTAGCTTTATACTATTATATGTACTAACAGAAATTCCATGAAGCATATTTTGACTGTGCCTAGCACATATATGCTAAGAGCTAGGTACTAGTTGAATTTCCATATATTTTTTTAATGATAAGTTTGCTAATTGAGCTTTAAATTTTACAATATATGCAATTAGTAGTTTTCTTTGTCCTGGATATGCTACAAGTTCCAACCTTCCTTCCTTCTGTTTCAAATGAATAATTAAATTTCAATTATCATCATGAATGATAATCTGTGGGTTCTTTTAAAAGATTTACTGATCAATTATACTTGGACATCACTTCTAAATATTAAATAGTTTTTTTTTTTTTGTTCTTGATTTTTCTAAAAATTGTATTCTTCTTTCCACCTATTTCAAATCAATAATTAATTACAAATTATCATGAACGACAATCTGTGGGCTCGTTCTAGAGATTTGCTAATCAATTATACTTAGAATTCACATTGCAGCTAGCTGGATTTTATTTACATCTGATATTAGAGTAATTCCAAATGACCTGTGCATCTGGTGTATTTAGAGGACCCCCTCCTCCAACCCGCCTTTGGAGCCACCCGAAAAAATAATTTACATATACAAAGATAAAATTACTATTGGCCAGGTCTGTCTATTTGTTTTGTGGGAGCAGACAAAAAGAAGTATCTACTATCTATCATCATTCATCAACGAATAAAAATTAGGAAAAATACAAGGGCTTGGTACGTAGAAGAGGTCAGAAAATAAAATAAAAAAAGACAGGAAAAAATAGGAACGACAAAAAAAATATATATACACACACTACAATTTAATCAGAGTTGTGATTTAAAAAAAAAAAAAACGGTTTTAGTTCCTCTTACACAATTTGGTCGGAGGTATATTAATTAGCGTCTTGTGTAAATGATTTTTTTTCATATAAATACATTTGAGTTCTTCTTAATTACATGTTAATTGGCTAGCTGAGTGGGTTTGAAGACCTGCGAGCAAATTACAAATTTAAAGTGGATCAATCCACAAAACCTCACAATGCTACAATGAACATATAGTGTATCACATGACCAACATTGGGGGAATTAAACCAAATATTTGAGAAGTTAGTTGTATACTTGTATGGTTGCGTTCTTGCACACATGTGACATTATTTTCATTTTCGGCCATGAACTCCCTTTCGTTTGTGGGGCCCACATTCACATGCCATGAAAACCTTTTCAAGCAATGGAATAGGTTGCTTTTCGTGCTTGCGGACTCGCCTGTGATACACTTGCGGATGTAGTTAAATAAAAAAATTGACTCAAACCAATCGGATAATATTTTATATTAGAAAATAGGGAGTATATTCGTATCATTCATTCATATAATTAATTTCCACCGGTCATATTAACTGTAGTTACTGTACATGATTATAGGCACATTATCGGATTATCCATACATTATTCAGGTGATTAATTTTTTTTTTTTTTGGAATCTCAAATAATTCACATACATCTATGACTCTATGTACTTAGAAGTAATAAATTTCAATTGCTAGGCTTTTTCAAAATTTCTTGATAAGCGGCGCTATGACCTCGGTCTAAGCACGGTTAACACAAATCCCAAGAGAGCAAATTTCCTGTAATTTGGGCTTTGATGGTGGTTAATTCATAGCCGTTGAAACCGTTAAAAAGGGAAAATTGCATTTAAACGGGGACAAGTTGTACCCTTAATTGATGGCAAACACAATGCCTTTTAAAACATGTGCTTGACCTTTTCAGCTTTTCTCCATTCAATTTCGCCCCAAAAAATGGAAACTACTATACGGGATAAGTTTTCAAAAATAATTGGACGATCAAATGTCAACTTTGGAGTTGTTTGGAAAATAACTACCCATGTGAGATATCGTTTTCTAGTTTATACATCCTGTCCCTGCTTTTCTAGCTAGAATTTGAGATTACAATTGGTCTATAAAATGTGTTACATTAATGATATATAAGAGAAATGATTTCCTTCTCCAAACTTTTAACCTTGCTCACCCAAGGATGGAACTTGAATTACCCTTGAAATTTTCTATCGTCAAAGATTGTAAAATGGAAATTGTTTTCTCAAGTTTGCAAAATTAATCATGATAGATTTAATCGACAAAAGGACTTAAAATTTGAACGACATTAAATTGTGTATGGAATGATTCGCTGTTTCTCTGCCTCAATCAAGGACATGAGTTGAGTCCCACGTTGTGAGTATTTTAGAGGTTTTACCTTTTTTCAAAAAATGCATGACAGAAACTGTCATGTTGATGATTTTTTTTTTTTTTTATAATTACTTAAGCAGCTCAATAGATCTATGCAAATTATCCACTATAAAAGTAACTAAAAATGCAAGCTTTCAAAATCCTTTCTAAAATTGTCCTCTATCTCTATCGCTCGATCGACATATGAGTTGTGACTTGTGAATACCATCAATCAATTGGCAGACTTTTTTTTAGTCCAGAATATCAACAGCAAAAACCATGTAGCATTATGAAATGGACAGTAAGATAACTACAAATAAAAGGAAAAAAAATGAACTGCAATATTCTATTGTAATATAACTAGGGGACTAATTGATCGAGCTTCGCTCGAAATTTGACATATTAACATATATTTAAAATGTTATTATTTAATAATTAATAGTTGATTATGAATAGATTGTTATGCTTGCAACACAAAAGAGAGACAGATGCATGATGAAAATGAAAATTGAAAAGGATCACAAAAATGAGAAACAAAACAATGTATTGCCAAATTATTGAATATTTGGTGAAGCGGATCAATTTTATAAGCAATAATATCTGACACACAAATAGTTACATAATATCACGTTACAAAAATTAGAAAAATTGTAATTTCACAATTCTTGAAGTGTCGAACCATATTTAACTAAATGATCCTGACACCCACACATCTTTATTTATATATATATATATATATATATATATATATATATATATATATATATATATTTTTTTTTTTTGAAGTGTTAAAAAAGATCAATCTACAAATTGGTGCATCCAAATGGTAGGTGCACCACCTTTTTTATTTTTTCATTATAAAGTCAATTTTTTTCATGTTGTCATATTCTTCAGGAAAATGATAAATCATAGATTTTCAACGAAATGGTGATAAATCACTATATCATGCAAAGCATGTACGATAGCCTCCAAATCAATATAATTATTAATCAACAAACGTTCAGTATATATAGCATGATTTCAATTTTTGAATGAAGATATGCTTGAGTTTAAATTAACTTTAGATCCATTTAAATATGTTTTTAATCTATCAATCTCATGACTATATCCATAATCTTTCAATGCGATTTTTTTTCAACACTTATTTCTATTCTAGGAACAGAACGGAACTTGGGAGGCAGCTCTGGTGATCATATCCAATATAAATAAAATTTAACTTATAAGATAAATTAACAAATTAATTTGGTTAATATCAAGTTACCCACCAAATCAAGATACGGATAACACTGATGGTGAAATATATCCAAACCAATTATACCTTTCTTACTTGATGAAAAATTTTGTTTTTTAAAGTTGTTTTGTTTCGTAATTAGAATCTAATGTCTTGTCGGTTCTAAATAGCTAATAATTTTAAAGGGGTTTTGTTTTTTGTTCTCATGCTACCTGTCATGAGTTTGCTGAAACCTTCTTTTCTTTCCTCAAAAGAATGAAGTAAATAACCCATATTAATGTCCAATTCTCTGCATTAAACATGCATATCTCAACCCACACTTGGCTGTAAACCATTAGTGGCATGGACAGGGACATAACTTTGTCAAAAAATATAAATAAAACAAGAAACTCAATTAAAAATTATATCCTATAAAGAAAAGGTGTGCATTGATGGCAAAAAACGGTGCTTATACCTTTTTTGCGGCCGAAGAAAATTCTCTTTATTAAAGGAGTTAAATTGATTAAAGGAAAAGGGGGTCCCATGAATAGGGGTAATGAAGTGGTTTAACAAGGAACAACATACAACTTAACCATATATGAACGCTATTAAGTGAGATGATCAGATAAAGATTATTATATTCCCAAATCCAGATGCATCTCTCTCTCAATTAACTACTTTTCTGTTGTTAGTTTGGCGCATTGTGCCCGCGTGCATAGGTTGGACGGCACACCAACTATCAAGTACTTTTCTATTTGCAAATATTTACATGCATACCCCCTACAATACTTCAAATTGACAACCGTATGTGTTAGGTATAATGTTACATACGTGGTAAAAATACACCCCGCATTCCTCGCTCAATTTGTTGATTAGGTGATTGTAAAATATTTCATTTTTTGCTTACAAAATTGGAGTTTACTTCAACAAAAATTTTCACAACATAATGTTGGACGGCATATTTTTTAGACGGCAGTCGGCATACCAACTATTATATGATTTTACAATCACAACAAGATTCAAATATAAATTCAAATACCAAACATTAGGTTGTGTATATTATTCTCACAAGAGATAATAATATTCTCGCATCTCTGTTATAATTTGTCAAGTGGGTAATTCCACAAAAAGAAAAAAAAAAAAAAATACATATCATAAGGTTGAAAGGCATACCGACTTCAACTACTTTTTTATTGCAAAAATTTCCTATGCACACTAAATAACCTTAATATATATAAAACTGTAACATGCATATTATTATGTATCAGAAGATACGAAAAATATTGTGCATCCCTCGTAATTGTTTAACTTTGTGGTCAGGCTACTCTTTTTTTTTTTGAAGTTTTTTTTTTTTTTTTTGAAGATTGTGGTCAGGCTACTTACTAATTCCTCAATTTTCTCTATATGACAATGTGAGAAACAACGAAAATTTCGGGCGTCTTCACGCGACAAGGAATTAGAGAGAATACATTTCTTTACAATCATACAATTTTTTTTTAAAAAAAAAAAAAAGATGACGGGGAAACAGTAGTTTGAACTTAAGGAAAATCATTTTAGAAGTTCTAAAACAAAATTTTGCCTAGATGGCAATCCAAAGTCAAGAACTTTCTTGCGCATCAGGCAACTTAGTGTGCCATCATATTCTTATTACTCTTAATAGATAAGAAACGAAAGAAATTTGGATATATAGTATATAACGGGAGTCATAGAGGACTTGTCAAGTTTTCACAAATTACAAACTGCGCACGAAATTCGTTTATTGGGGATATCTTCAAAAGCGACAGCTATTCAAATTCTTGTATCTATATGCATCCTCTTCTCAATAAGAACAAGATGTATCCCTTACTACTTGGTTTGTGTAACTTTCAGTATACATGAGCCAAATTGGCCAATAGCATTTTCTAGTGTGTTTATGTCTATGTGTGCATGTGCATGTTTGCTGTGCTCTTGATTTTCAGATAGTGCATCCGATGTTGATGTACTAGAATACCAGCTATACGAAATCGGTGCCCCAATTGCAATCCTCACTAAAAAGAACTAGAAATTCAAATTAAAATGATGTGCCAAACGATAATATCATTTTGGAAAATAAAAATGGAAACTATAAAACCAAAAACTTACAGCCTGAAATTTTAAAGCTACTACATGGCTTGTATGAGATGAAAAAAAAAAAAGGAGATTTATTGTGGCCTGTCAGCTAAAGCAACCATAGATCGAACAATACCAGGACTAACTCTATCAGCTAACGCACCTTTCTCCGATATTATAAATGATTTCTCCTTCACATAGCTCTGTAGTTTCTTCATCTCGTAGTCTAACCTCTCTTGATCTAAACAATTTGGAAAGTACAAAGAAGCATATTAAGATAAAATCTAGGTGCTATTTGCAACTTGGTAATTAACAGGATACCATACTAATATCTGCACATAATTCAGTATAAACAGAAAGTACCTTTGTCTAAAACAGAATGAGCTGCATGAAAAGGCACGCGGACAAATATGTCAGAGCCAGGAAACATCATCCAAGTGTTCTCTTTAGGGTCATGATTCCCACATGTCGAGCACACCTCCTTCACTAATGGCCTTGAACCGGAGCCCTCCATTTCCCTCATGATTGCCTCAAATGGGGAAGGGATGCTACTTTTGGTAGTTTTAGCCCTCTTTCTAAGAGCTGTTAAAGCCTCTCTATTTGCATTCCTAACTTTATCATTTTCAACCATCTGTTTCCCAAAAGAACAGTTGCTATGTCAACACTCAAGTAAAACAAACGATTTCCTTTTATAAAGAAAAATCAACTACTGGTACCAAATTACCAGCATTAAAACCACTGGCAAGAATAATGGTTCTAATCAGAATTTATAACATTTACCATGGATATAACAAAATCTACCTGATATAACATTGAAAAAAAAAAAAAAAACTGACTTTGATTACCATCTTGATATGATAAAAATTTTAATTCGTAGGGAAAAATCAGTGGTTAGATTGAACCTGGTGCCTTGCCAAGAGAAGTTCTTCAGCCTCGGTCTCTGTCTCAACCAGGATTTTATGCAATTTGTCCATGCCCGGATCCATTCTAATTGAGCCTGAAAATTAGCCACAATACTCGTCAAATTTCTTCAATAGAAACTTTAGTTAGTTAAACCTCATACAGCTGAACGCATGACATATTAGAAAGTAGAAACCATTATTTCCACTAATGCCTCAAATCCAAACAGATTTGTTCAAATAATTTTCTCAGCACAACATCAAAGCGAACAATAAAATTGCACAAAAGTATAGTGATTGAGAGTTTTCAGATTCATTATCCACAATTAAACTTGTTTAAATTCCGTTCTGAACTCTAGGATTTTGGGTTAGGACATTTAATTTTTGAAGGAAGTTACTTTTGAGAAACCACTTTTGAGCCTTGCAGAGTAGAGAGGCATGGACTAGAATTTCGTTAACACTACCTGCTCAAAGTAGCAGCAAGTTTTTAAAGTCGAGCTAAAAGCAGGATATTTTGAAGGTATATGAGGTAAAGATCAGACTACTAAAACAATCTTACAAGGCAAATGACCTAACAAGCCAGGGGATTGTTATTTATTCCACCAACTTAAAAAACAGCGAAAGCTAGACAAAGGGGGTACACATGGATATTGCACAGAGAGAGGATAGGATTTTGGTCGCCATGATAAGCAACCCTTACACAATGCCTAATTAAGATAATGCATAAATTTCAGAAACTGTCCAAGAAAAAAAAAAAAATGGAAGTACCTAATAATCTACCAGTGGAAGGCAACATTTAAGAGGAAGGCAGAGAATTCACTATAAGAGAGCTTATGATGAACATTACTGGGAGAGGTCCAGAGGCTGTCTAGGCCGATGGATATTGAGGGCAAAAAAAAATCAAATTGTTACTAATAGGGAGTTGCAGAAGGGAAGAGTCAACTGTGAGTCTCTGACGGTGTTGGTGACAGAATGAGTTTGAGCCTATTTGGAGCCATTCAAACTCAGCTCAAAGAAATTTTATTGCTTGGACCAGGACGAGCTAAAAATAGAGAGTTGCATGTGCTATCTTGGGGCCCTTGCTATCTTTCCTCAAAGAAATATAACAAATTTAAGATATTTGAGATAGAGGAAAGATCTACATTTGACCTTTGTAGGCTAAATTTATGCACTAGGTGTTCACATAAGTTGGCTTGCTGCTGGTACTGATACCAATCAATAGCAATGCACTGGTACAGGTTGGAACCATCTCAAATCCTTTTTTATCGTGCTCACTCCATATAGTGTAAAGCACTGGGATTAATAAGGGACTTCCAAGCTTTCTAAACAGTTGCAAATTTGCAACAAATGAACAACTAATTAAGGTCCGACTAAGAAAGGTTATACTGAGTAGCTCCTAAAAATTTTTTCTGCTCTTATATATACAACCCTCATTTAATTTTTACAGAAAAAATAAAATATGGCAGGGTTAAAATGATCATAAAATCAGCAATTGGGAAGCAATTTTCTGCAAGAAATTAACCAATTACAAAGGTCTCTAGCAAAGTTCGTAAGGGCGCAAAGATAAGTAACAAGGGTCTTGTGATTAGAGGAGTCAGCGGGAATCCATAAAGATGGAGAGAGAGAGAGAGAGAGAATCTGAAATCAAACCGGATGAGTAGGCAACTGCTAGTGGACTCAAGCGTCACGAGGGATCGTCGCTGTGCTTCTGACGGGAGCAATGGAGAAAAGCGAGGAGGAGGAGAGCCTCGCTCTAGTTCAGCCGTTCAGGTCGCGAAAGCAAAAGAGGTACTGCAGTAGGAAACCGCATCCTCGACAGTCGTTTAAAAGAACTGCGCCGAGCAGTCCTTTTATTTGGTCCGTCGGATCTGGATCCAAGGACGCACGAGAGACTCAGCGATTTTTCACTGTCGAGGGCTTGCCCTCCCTGCCCAATTCCCCTCGAATCCCCTCCCTCCTCTCTCAAGCTCTCTCACTCTGGCCTCCCTCTCTCTGCCTCTCTCGCTCTCGACCTCACCATTTCTCCCCCTCCTTCATTCTCTCTTACTCGATCAAGCGGAACCAAAGGCCTATCTGGCTATCTCTCGCTCCTTCGGACTTGATCAGGGTCAAAAGACGGAACTGTAGGAAGCATTCTTGTTCTCTCTCATTCGTGAACCCTAGCTCGACGAACTTGTCTAAACCTAGACACTAATATACGCAAAACAAGGTTTGCTCTGATTTATTTATTTATTTATTTTGTTCAAAGTTAAGGGTATTGGGAATTTAGTCAATCTCCTTGCAATTTAATAACTTAGTTGTAATTAGGTTTGAAATTTGGAATTCCAATTGAAGGTCTGACAACTTGATCATAATTGTTACTGTCGATTTGGATTTATGTAGATCACAATACTGGTTCCTTTACTTAATTATTTTTTCATTTTCCTTATATTCAATCTACATGAATTTTGGACGAATAATTGGACTCAAAACATCCTGGTATGTGAAAGGAAGTTATCATTTCATAAAATTCTTATAGAATGCTTCATTATTAATTTCATTCATAAGCAAGGGGCATAAATAGAAATAATTTATCCTTGATCAAGCTGCATTTGAGATTGAATCAAACTTGTCGTCTTACTTAAATCCTTCAGTTGTGCATGCAGGCCTCTGCCACAACTAAGCCTATTGAGAATTTATTACTTTAATCCTTTTATTGCTGATCTCTTTTGCAAGTTGAAAGATAACATTGAAGATCGGCATTTGAAAGGCATCTAATGGAGGCATTACAAAGACTATTGTCAGTGTCTTATATATAGTTGTAGTCTGTTTCAGATGTAATGTATGATGTAGTTGTTGTCAGTGATACAAGGTTATTAGACCCAGTAACAATACACCGGAGCTTGTACAGATGACCACTAAAGATGATAATTAGAGTTCTTGATTTGTGAGCGTTATTAGTGATGTAAGCATAGATATTTGATGATGTAAGAAAGTAGAAATTGTATAGTTTAGGATAGTTTGTCTATATATACACGAACTCTCCATCAGTGTAACACATCAATAAAACAATCAAATCATTTACTGTTATTTTCTCAGTTTAACAAAATACAAAACACAATTTAGAAACAATTTAAAAGAAAAGGAAACTAAGATCATTGAAATAACACCTCAAAACCAGTGTGACATACCATGATTTTGGGGAGTCATAATAACAAACTGCATTTAATTAGATATTTGTATAACCAGTGGGAATTCAAAAGTGTAGAGGAAAGAAAAAAAAAACTTTAATGGCATCATCTGCCTTCGTTTCTGTCACAGTCTCCTCTTCTTCCTCCTCCTTTTAGTACAGTTGTTCAGTACAGAAATATAAAAAAAAATTCTATAAATTGTTATCTTCTGTTATAGAATTATTAGACAATTGTTTGCTACTATATATTTGATATACTGGTATACCTGACATGCATGGTAGCAATCTAACATATGCTTTTTATGGGTTGCATTTAACTTTTAAGGCTCAATTGGCATAAAATCAACCCATCAAAATATAAAAAATTCAGAAAACAATATGCAAATGGGGAAAATTCAACCAAAGTCAACTTATACCTATACCACCACGATCTCTCTATCCATAAAATACCAATTTGTGATCAGGTTAGCAGCAATCACGTTTGATTTGAACAAAAGAAAACAAAAATAAATTGGTAATTGATCAATATTCCAGAATGAATCCCATAGAACCAAAGAAATCAAGATGCTTAAACTGAAATAATACACTCCTCCAATTGCAATTACTAGATTTTTTCAGAAAACTCCCAAGCGTTTGCTCAATTTCAGAAAACAAGTTTTATTGGAAAATTAGACAGAACCCATTAACATAATCCTAATAAAGGCTTGATCTACTAAGGAAAATAAATTCTAAACCGAAAAAAGAAATTAACAAAACACCGATTGGATGGGAAGCTCACGGTCGAATAAGTATCAAAACAATCAGTGAAAATAACTAAAAATTGAAAGGCAAATGAGAAAAATGAACAATAATTTTACCAAAATAGAGATCGAGGAAGGAAGAATCTGCTTCTAGTAGCCCTCCAAGCGAAGAAAACTAAGGAATACACACGCGTCGAAGAAAGCTCTGGAGAGGAAATTGAACGGATAGAGAGAGAAGCGAAAAGAACTGTGCCGAGCAGATGGTGAGGTCGAGAGCGAGAGAGGGAGAGAGAGGGAGGCCAGAGTGAGAGAGTTTGAGAGAGGAGGGACGGGATTCGAGGGGAATCGGACAGGGAGGGCAAGCCCTCGACAGCGAAAAATCATTGAGTCTCTCGTGCGTCCTTGGATCTAAATCTGACGAACCGAATAAAAGGACTGCTCGGCAGTACTGGAACTGGAGCGAGTATTTTTCCTAATGGGCAAGCAGGTTCGGCCCATTTTCGGTGCTATACCTATGCGGGTTATGTTTGGTTGGTTACTTGCACAAACCTTTACAGCTCAAGCCCATATCCAACGCCTTAAGCCCTTAATTCTTCATTTTTTTTGTTCTCCCAATTTTCTATTTTTCAGGACGGAGCCGAACACTAGAGCAATAACACAACTGTCAGCTTAATTTTTTTTTTTTTTTCTGAAAAGACTTCGAATTGTCGTACGTCTGGTTTCGTTTGTTTTAAAACATCGCAACCACTAGGCTTTATGCTTATTTTGTGCGAGTAAATTTCACGCATGATTAAAAAAATTTATTCATTTATTCATCAAATTTAACTTACAATACTTGTTATAAAATAACTAAAAGAAGAATAATTGGGGTAGTAATTTTTTTTGTTGAAAGAATAGCATTAGGCTACAGGTACCAAATTAAATGTAAAGCCTCTCAAATAAACCAAATTACAAAATTACAACGCAAAAGACTCAGATGTACCTAATCAAATTTCAAAGTGATAGGGCCATGCCCAAAGACCCAAGCTCGAGATGATTTCGACGATGGATCATCCCGAGATCATCTAGGATAGATTACGAGATCATCTAGGAACCATCCCGAGATCATCTAGAAAGGACCACGAGTTCATCTAGGAAAGATCACGAGATCATCTAGAAAAGATCACGAGTTCATCTAGGAACCATCCCGAGATCATCTAGGAAAGATCACGAGTTCATCTAGGAACCATCCCGAGATCATCTAGGAAGGACCACGAGTTCATCTAGGAAAGATCCTAGAATAGCCAAGTGGCACAAGTTGCTTAACCGCTGTCGGGTGACGTCAGCAAGAGAATCTCCTATCTGAAGCCTATATATAGAAGGGGTAGAGCATTGTATAGAAAGGGGGACATTTACTTTACACATATACACACACACTTTCCACTGTAATATCAAATTATCATCAATAAAGATCTAGTTCAACTCTCTTAATCTCAATCTCTACCTTTTGTTGATCTTTCTACTAAGCTAGACGTATCACAAAGCAAATGGCATTTTATGCTAACTTGAAAGAATATTCTCAAACACGACCAAACTTGTCAAAATCTGTCAAATTAATTACGATAAAGCTTAAAACAAACTCAAGTATCTAGATTTAAAGATATCTTGGTTTCCCTGTGAAAACCTCTGGAAACATCCAAGATTCTTTATGAAGTATCAACAATTTTATTTTACCCCACTTCCCTACTCAAAATCCTTAACGAAACATCAGCAAGTTTGATGAACAAGCAATCGCCACAATAAGATCACAATGATATCCTAACTAAATACAAAGCATCAATAGGGTTTAAAGCATTTATACCATAGTAAATTTGAGACTTTATTCCTACTACACGTCTACACATAATATGTATCATCCATATTAACAAAATGATGATACTTGAGTGCTTGTTGCTATTGCGCAAAATAACAAAATGATGGCATCATATTAGCAAACGATTCATGCATTACAAACCATCAGAACCCATTTCGATGCAACCACAGATGCTTGAGTCTATCCGGACAAGCAAAGAAAATGTCTGCCTTATTGTCTGACCTGAGAAATCTTGCAGCGGCTATCATCTTGTCCTTACCAATCCCAAGTTTATGAAGTTCGGCATATATCTCTGCGCCCGAATAAACCCTATTATTTGATTTGATAAAATTTTCATTTGCAACAGCAAGTGCTTGAGCGATCTCAGACGTGGAATTAGCCACACTCTTTAAACCTTCCTCAATTTGATTAGTTGCGTTCATGGAGTCAGAATTCGTCCCCATGCATGTGATATGGGAATCATCATTATGCACTTTTCTTCGTTTCAAATCAGCCTCTGACCTTACTTCTAAAATCTGATTCTTATAAATTTGAATCAGACCTACCAAACAACCAGCGTATGCAGCAAGAGCACCAACAAACATTGTTCTATACAATTCAAAAGCATTCATCTTTTTCCCTAAAAGCAAAACAAATCACAACATGTAACACACATGAGTTTTTTCTTTTGTTTTGAAAATAGTAGCCAAAGCAGCTACCATGCTTCACTTTTAAGTATAAATTAAAGGAAACAAGAAAAAGACCATAAACAAAAGTCTATCTCTAACTTCCGCTCAGCCAAATATATTTATGCTATCTGTTCTATCCTATCACTGTCACAATCGGCATAACCGTGGACACAAACATCAAAACAGGAACTCACAAGTATTAGTGTGGAGGACATGAGTTTCTATTGCTAACTATTTGACTCATACCAGTTGTAGTTCTGTAACATCAGTTTCCTAAAATCACAACAAATCTTATTGCTAACATGTACAAAGTAGCTTTGATTAAATTGTTGTGGTGTGCAAAATCATGTGCATCGAAGCAAAGAATTCATGATTCCTATATTGGTACCAAACAATTGGCTTACACATATGGGAGAAGTAAACAGTTCTTCACCTGGAATGAGATAGATTTCTTTATTGCTGGTTTTGTTCTAAATCTAATCTGGCAAAGAAACAGTGACTATAAGCACACAATGCAAAGTATCATATAACTTAATACCTCAACAATTATTTACGGTGAATTAGTGATAGATCCATTTATCAATAAAGTTATTCTTCGGATGCCATAGTTCGGACACTAATTAACATATAATCCCTAATTTTTCAAACAACACAGTGACTTTTTAGGATGGAGCGAATAGCACAGATTAGATGAGAGATTTATATTCGTGCCTCTTTCCAGGACAGATCGGAAGAGAGCACAAAAAACAACAACTGACCTTAGCAAAGTGCGCGCCTTCAAATGAAGAGAGAGAGAGAGAGAGAAGGGTACGTGAAGAGAGATTTTATCCGAAGAGGAAGTGGAGGGGCAATTTGGTCCGACGATTTAGCGCCTCTCAGGTTCTCAGCACAAATGAAATGGCGCCCAATTTTTCACGTTTTGCCGCTAATTTTTTCCTCCATGTAGCATCAAATGGTTTTTCTTTAGGTCGGCACAGATCATTTACTTATTTAGCAGATCAGAGCCGTCCAAACATTCTATCGAACGGTTCATAAAAGAAGATGGCTTCAAAGTGTAGGTTTTGTCAAGCGTTTTTTAATATTTATTACTGTACATCTGCTGATAAACAAACAAATACAAATATCCTGTGCAGGAATCCGTACAGAAACGCTTCATTTTGCATAAAAAAAATAAATGTCTGATCTCAAACTATTACCGGAAACTGAATTTTGTTAGTTCATAGCTGAAGAAAGCAATGAAGGTTTCTCATGATTAACAGTTTAAAACTAAAGAATTTGCTACTATAGTTTGCTATCTGTGTCTTATTTGGTCTAGCATTGTAATTTTCTTTTAGTAAAAGTGTGAATGTTTTCTTTCTAATTTTTTCTAGTAAAAGTGTGAATGTTGAATTGATTTGGAGTTGCTGTTTTGCTGCTTGCTCAGGGTTGGGGATACCCCGAACTAGAAAATAAATTTTGAGTCGAGGGTAGATAATACAAGAGCACCGGAATTTTGATATGAACGGTACCAGTGCAAAAAAACATTGGGATATGATTTGGCTAGTTCTTAGAATTACATACGTGGGTATTTAGCACAAAACTTGAAATCTTTGTTTGTTTTGTTAAAAAAAGTGTTAGATCGTTACTCATTTCCAAAAATAAAAGAAAAGTTGAATAAAGACAAACAAGCTACTTGAAAACCATAAAATCTACAACTTATTCTAGGCGTACCAGTCAACGGTCAACCTAGAAAGCCAGTAAAAAGCGAAAAATTTTAAATCTGTGGTAGTTTTGCGAGAATCTTGCCAGTGTTTTGTATTTTCATTTTCCTTTTATTCTTTTTTTTTTTGTTTGTTTTGCAATCAGTTGACCTTTTAAACAATCCACCAATTGTATTAAATGAGAACTTTCAAATATAAATCTAAAATTATCTCCCAAAATAACAAACAAATAATCACGAAACTGAGCTATTAGTGTCTTCCTGATAACAGGGCGCAGAAAACACCTAAACAATGACCAATAAACCAATTATAATACAACCAGAATAACGACACAACCAAGAATTCTGGACTGAATGCTTCCAGAAGCGACTATAAATCAACCTATATTGATTTCTATGAACACAAAAAAAAAAGGCTTACTTTCTTGCATTGGCTTTGTAGCATAACAGCTATTGAAATTTTTCACAGTGAAACAAAATGTTCAATTAGCATCACCATGATGCTATATAGGTTCCTATTTACAAAAACTACCCAACTTCTGCTCAGAAGGTTTTTCTCCCTCAACGAGGGGTTGGTCCTGCTGAGATGTCAAAATTTGAGCAAAAAAAAGAGTCAGAACATAAACAAATTTGAGAATACATCTTGATCATATTTTATCAAGATATTATTCAGAATAATATTTCAAGCTCTCCTTGCAACAAGAGCAGTGCAAGTGTGCAACTCAAAATTTTTATAAATTATTAACAAGTGACGACTTCAAAAAAAATAAAAATATATATATATATATATACAAAAACATGGTACCTTTTAAAGAGACTAAGCCCTTTGCAGAACCCGCACCAGGGATTTTTGACATAAATCTGCCAGTCTCTAACCCCTCCAAAAGCTGTTCATGTTAAGAAAAAGGTCAAAAACATGATGTCAACAAAGAATGCTACCAAGATTATAGATTATCATAATGACAATGATGATCATGGGAAATGGTAGTAGTTGAGAAATATATATAAAAAAAAAAAACTCCTCAACAAGTTTTGAGATGATTATCACTTTGCCTAAAGATAAAGCCATCAATTATGCCCATGAATTGCAGCACCAGGTTCCACAGGAAGATATTTGATATTTCTCCTTTTCATTTAAGGGATAAATAGCTAGGCATGCAACAACCAGTACATACCCTTGAGGTAGGCTTGACATTTCGACCAGATCTCCTGGGCTCGTTGCGCTCCACATCAGGCACTTCAGTTTTTCCAATCCTATTTGAGGCTCTAGTGCCAATATTCAGAACCCCTTTCCTACGTGTAGTACCATTCTGACTTCCAAGTATAGTAGAAGAGAATGACCTTTTGCTGGTCACAGGTTCAGTCATAGGCTTCTTCCCTCGCACCTTAGTCAAGTCACGTTCTGGTCCTTTAAGTCTGGAAGACGAGAGAGGTTCTTTAGTGGGCTTAGGTATCTTGGTCAAAGGCTTATGGCATTTCTCTCGTACAATTGAATTTGGCACCAGAGTGGGACCATTCACCAGTCTGGCTTCACTAACTTGAGCAACCTCCACAAATTTTGTCTTTTTGTTAGGGCGAGGAACACCAAAACAGACCCTTGGTCCAGTTCTTTTTGCCTCAGAAACACTCTCTTCTTTCTTTGGGTTGGCTCCACTGCCTAAAGATGTGCTATCTCTAGCATATTCGAAATGGGGCCTCGGAATCTTGGTAATTCGGGAGAGATTACATTTTGGCTCCGCCGTCTCTGTATCACAAGGGGCTGGGCCCACTCTCTGTCGCTTCTCCAATGGAGAATCACCCTGATGGTCCAAGGAAAAACAGCATTAAAACAAATGATCCTTAGCCCTTTTTATTACTACAACTACTACATTTATGTTTAAATAATGAATTAGTACCTTACTGAACTCAGAGCTTTCCTTCACCCGAACCCACTCAACCCAGATTCCCTCCTTCCATACAAGAGAAGGACGGAGATCCCATTCTCCAACAACCAATGACTCACCTAGGTATCCAGCATAAATGAATCAGAAAATGAGAATTAACATGCATTTGTCATAGCTTAGGAAGCATGCTATTCAGATGTTGATTTTATCTAAAAAGAAAAAATAATTTGTGAAATGAAGTTACCAGGAGAACGAACGGTATATTTCGCCTCATCAGCATGCTTTGAAGTAATTATACATTCCCACCACCTGAAGGCACAACACAAAGGCAAACAAATCAAAGTATTATTTATTATAGAAAATGACTCTAATAAGCCACCACTGAAAATTGATGAACATTTGAGAAATTGAAGCAAATCTTGTTTGGTTATTTCATTTTTGAAACAAACAAACCATTCAAAGAAAAGACAGTATTCGTAAATAGAAATAAAATTGTAACAACAGTGATCACATGATTTTTTCTGTGCAAGTTAAATTAGAAAAATAGCATAGTAAATGCACCTACCCATCTCTCATCCAAGCATCAACATGATCTCCAACAGACCAAGAATAGCTGCTTACATTTTCTCTCCTCCTCTTCCTCCTACCATCATATTTAGCATTGACAGGATGAGCCAAGCGTAACATGGGTGGCACGCCACTTTCCCTTTCAAATGGAACCCACTCTTCTATATTCAAAGCATAGTACAATGAACAGAGTTAGTAAAATCAATGTACTCACGGAAACGATGATGAATACTAGTGATCCAACCAGAATGAAACACAAGTAGGAAAACTACACTCTAAGACAGAAAGGTACAATTAATCAGAAAGAAGTATCCAAAATTATGACAAGCAAAATGTTATATAATGAGTCAAGACAAACTAATTAATTGGAAATTTTACCATGAAATAGTTGCAGCTTTAACAATAACCAAAAATGAACAGAAGACAAAAAAATGAAAAAAATCCTATGTTAACAACAGACTATAGTACTAGAAGCAAGGTGCACCTTTGCATGAAGGAAGATCAGTATAGCGTATATGGGCCATACCATCTTTCAAATCCAGAACGAAAGCCCCAAACCAAACCCCAATAAGGCCTTCTTTTTCTCCTGTCACCTGATATGTGGAAGCAATATTTTATCATAAAAAAAAAACTTAGGCCAATAAAAGTTGAAAAGGAGAAGGCTGAAGGTAAACAGATACTTGATCCAGATTAGACCATCAATGTTGCTTCTTATAAGCAGATGTGAATTCAATCAGTGAGTACTCATTGCCAGTTCTCATACATAAAGGCAACAGCAGAAGCGAAATGAATGAATTTAACTTACCTCGACACGAGAACCCTTCTTGATGACATTTTCTCCAGTTTCAACTGATGTATTATCTCCAGTTCCTATTATTAAGATCAATTGATAAGGATAATTCTACAAGACCTATAAACCTGAAGATAGTAAGATAAGTAGAAGCTCATTCGAAAGATTATCATCTATGTTAACTCACTGATAAGTTCACTTTTACCCAAGGAAAGAGGTACTGCATCTCTCATGGAGACCTCACTCGCTTGGGCCACCATAGAACCTTTATTAATTGCAAGATCCATATCAACCACCTTCCCTTTTCTTGATACTTCAGCTTCTTCATGATGTGCCGCCCTCAAATGGACACCTCCAATGGTCTCAACCATGTCAGCTATACAAAAAGGTAAAGGATCCCCCGTCTTTACAACTAGGCCCACTTGCGACACAGCCTCAGCAGCCATCTCTGCAGCTCTCAGTATAGTATCTATATTCTCAGCCTTTCTATTAGCTGCACTAGCCAATTTTACCTGCCTTTTAGAAGCTTCTCTCATAGCAGAAATAATTGCATGGGATCCATGCACCTTATCCTTTGAAATCAAAACCTTAGCTGGTGTTACCATCTCCGATTCCATACCCACTTGAAACGTGTTTGGGTCCAAACCTGGATTTGAATCTATTAAGCCCATGGCCTCATCAGCCAATAACTCAGCTTGTAAAGCAGCTTCAGAGGCCAGTTTGGCAGCCTCAGAAGCCAACTTGGCTGCTGCAGCTGCCTTTGCCACAGACTCAATTACCACAACTGCAGTTGCAACTTCATCTCGGGGATCACTGCTAGAACACTTGCCAGCTGCTACAGTCTTCCACAGGCCTGGGTTTTGGCTAAACACCTCAGGGCCCTTGGAACTTGACTCTATGGTTTGTTGGCTTGACTGGTCAGCCAATACACAACTCAGTGCTGGAGCGATTTGGCAATGTCTAGCAGGTGGTTGTAGCTGATACTGATGCAATGCAGCATGCGACAAGACAGGTCTTTCTCTGTCGAAAGAGGCAATAAGTTCAACATTGGGTTCCCACTCTAAGCTGCTGCTCAGCATGACATTGTTAGTTTCAATAGTAGACTGCAATGGTACTAGGGAAGCATCTGCACAACTGGATCCCTTTTGCTTCAGTCCTCTTATCTCTTTCTTAAAATGTCCAGCATATGTCATTACAGGTCTTACTAGAACAGGTAAATTCTCAACAATGAAATCTGGCTTAACCTTGTTTGTTGCAGCAGCAACATCTGCATTTCTGCATACATAGTTCTGACTAGGGGAGCTTGCCTCTTTTGAAAATGATCTCTTTCTTTTGCTTGACTCTTCTGACTCGAATCTAATCATAAAGGGCTGAGATGGTTCATTTCTTGCTTGGCTTCGTAGAGAGAAAAGCCAAGGGGAGAATTGAGAATTTGAAGAAAGAGAAGGAGACCAATCCAGATGTTGTGAGCTGAAGTGTGTATCATTTTGTATGGTTTGCGTTGAGGATTTCTTCAGTTGAAAATCTGCAGAATCATTTCTATTAGACAATTTTAACTTATATATAATTTGTAGACCTAATTAACAATTTTGTGTGAATTGAACATTACCATGATCAGGTTATCAAATTCAAAATCAAATTATATGCAAATATAACAAACATACAGACCTATTGGCTTAATTCACTTGAATATTTATTTCCATCACATATCAGATGACATATGCCTCTCTACAAGTGCACATGTGCTGCCAAATTTGTAATGGTGCTATAACTGTGGCACCCCATATCAAACATCCAATCAAATCTGGCTCAGGTGTCAAGCACATCCACCCGACCCCAAAAAAAGGGCATGGTGAATCTGTTGCATTCAATCAAATTGTGTACCATAGTTAAGGTGTCACCGCAACTATGACAGCAGATTGGACTCAGATTTATACTTCTAATGGGAAACATCTTTTCTTTTTTCAAAATCGAGGTATGGATTAGACAATTATAGTTGCTGGAGATTTCCTTTGCAAATCAAAGTATGAATTAGACAAGTAGTACCAGAAAAAGTGGGTGTCTTGTCAGAATTGAGAGGGCTGCGGTTCTTAAGTGTCTCTGAATATGCACGCCAAATTGGCTCCCACAGGCATCTCTCTGTCAGGAAATTACAAACCTTGGTTACATTTTTTAGAAGAACAATCTCCAAGAAAGCCAGTATATTGAAAATTCACATATTGGCTTGTAGAAGTAGCACATCACTATCTTTAAGGGCATAGTTCCTTTATTTGTACATAAATGGCAGCTTGTGAGGACTGAAATAATCCCATTCCCACCACCACCTAGAATTGGCTTGCATATAAAACTTGACTTATCATACCAAATATGCATTTAGGTTATTGGTAATAACCTAATAGGTAAACGTTAGAAATATGGGAAATTAAAATTAGTGGGTAGCTCTGATTATTTTGTATTATAAATGAAATCAAGGTTTTAACCAGTGGTAATATAACAGTTTTAGCAGATTTTTCAGCAATAACCCAGAAATATTCGAAACTGTAAAATGTAACAATTTTGACAGTAAAATGTAACAATTTTGACAATATAGCAGATTTATCATCCGATATAACAGTTATAGCAGACAAAAACAAAAGTTCAATTAATCACATCAATTAAATGATTTGGGTGTATGAGGCTGAGTAAACAAGAAAGACCTAAATGATACATAAGACAGCAAAGCAGATTTCTCATTAAATTCAAGTTACAGTAACAGAAATTGAACTACTAACCAGATTCCCCGAATGATCTTGCCATGTAAGCCTCTACTGGAAGGGATCCTTCCCTGATAAAAAAGATTGGAAATAAAAGGAAATAGATAGTGCCAAACAAATATCTTTTATTTTCAAACTTAATAGAGTTAATAGGAGCTTCAGCTATCCAATAGGTTTTGTGAGCTTAACCTCAAAATCCATCAGATTGGCTTCATTCATGAGCTGAAACTGCAGATCTTGATCAACTTGACAAGCCAAGTGTTACATTCCAATTTTTTTTTCAAGTTTACTATGTATAAGATTAAGAGGTTGAAAACAAAAAGTTATTTTGGTGCATTTATTTTTCAACAATTTCCAACTTCTTATTCTTATACAAAATGAATTCAAATTTTGAAAGTATATTAAAATGAACAGTTCAAATATTGTGGTTTAACCAATCCAGCTACTTTTTAAGTTTAAGCTCATGAATCCTCATGGTTGGCTTAAGCTACTTTTTAAGTTTAAGCTCATGAATCCTCATGGTTGGCTTAAGCTGTTACTTGTTTTGTTCTGATCTAAACTTCTAAAATATTTTCATTTATTGTTCTCCTTCATAGCTAAGCCTGCATTTAATTGTGCTTCCCATATCTAGAAATAAAGTTCTTCAATCATCAAGTTCTGGCAAATTGAGAAGTCAATGGGCTGGGTCGGGTCACAGGTCAGGTCAAGTAGAGATTAGCCTACTTGAAAAAAAAAAAAAAAAAAATGGAGTTCCAAAGTAAGGTCAAACCAGACTAATTAGCAGGTTACCTAAGATGACCTATTAACTTATTGTACCAGCTGGCCATAACGAAGTTGGCTTGGGTCAACACATGCATTTGGTTAAACAGTTGCTAGTCTCAAGGGCAAAAACAGAGGATCTGTTCAGGCACTGGTGCAGTGATCATTAAAGAAATCAATTCAGAGAAAGAATAAGCTTACATTAGAGAAAAATAGACAAAAATTTGTGCACGCAACTGCATCTGCTGGGTCTCCGTCAGTGACTCCTGAGATGGTATAGTCACTGAATGTGGCATATTCAGATCTGGCAGTTCAGCATTTTTCTCCACACAAGTTCCATTATGAACTATCTCACCCGACTGCATAATACAAAAGGAGAATTAAAGGTTTAACTAAACCATGACAGCCACTGTCAACTTTTTCTATTAAAAAAAAATACAGAGAGAGCATGAACTATGACAACCTTAGATGGGCTATGCAAATGAACTTTTGACCTGCTTACAGCATGTTTCTTCCTCAAATCAGTTTTGTCATCCTACAATTCATGAGGTAGAATTTGTGAGGCCAGAAATGAAAAAAGAGATGCTGAAGTCAAAATACTGTACTAAGGTGCTGTGAATTCTAGAAAGGATATGAAAAACAAGTTTTTGCAATAAATGGGTGAGATTGTACACAAATACTAGAGAAAGGTAAGAGAGAAACAAAGAGAATACCACCGCAGCCCCAGATGTGAGAGCAGGAGATTCTAAGCTATCACTGTCTTTTCTCACGACATTTTCTGAAACAATGACTTGAGGATCTTCAATTGTGCTAGGTCCTACATTTTGAGACCAAGCACCCAAAGAAGTTACTGTAACAGTTTCCTCTGGCAAACTGCAAGCTGAGGTAGAGCAACATGTTTTCCCACCTTCAAGTTCTAGCAAACCTGGTTTTGGTTCTTTGCTCTCAGTCAAAGTACACTGTACAACCTCCAATTGCAGAGTTGATGCATCTTCTGAAACAATACAGAGCAAATCATCGTCTAAACAGTCTGTCAAGTTTGGAACTAAACAGAGTGACAAACAAATCTGAGTCAAGGAGGTACTTCCTTTATTTTATTTATATTCCGAATTCTGTTAGGATGGAAGGCGATATTTTGTTTCTTATGTTTAACTTTCTCTTTGGGGTCTGCTTGTCTTGATCATAGGCGAGGCTAAATAGAGAAAATGGGGTGCTATATCACCCATTTTTCCCCCACCCAAATATTTTTGTATATATTTTTCTTGTTATATAGACAATTTTGTTCAGAAAATCACTATTTGAACCCATAAAAATGCAAATATAATTGCATTGCTGACCTCCATAATAAAAAAATTTAATTTGTTAACATGATAATTCTTTCAATATCAATAAAAATTTAATTATTTAATCTTAATTTATTTGAGTGAACTTCATTCAAAATTTTTCTGGCCTCGCCACTGGTCTTGATGCATGAACTTGGTACCAAAAACCCCCTCTATCAACCACACGTACAAGAGAAATAAAAATAAAAAAACTTTAGTGAAATACCTGAGTACATAAAATAAACAAGTAGGTAGGAAGTTAGTCATTACCAATCTCAGATTTCTGAGACAATTTATCAGCTGAAGAAGACTTAGCATCCTTAAAAGAATCACCAATCACCTCACTTGTTTTAATAATAGCATCAGATTTATTTGCATCACCTGAATCCTCTCCTTCAATATGTGATGAAGAAACAGGCGCATCAGATTCAGTTGGTATACAGTCAGTTGAAATAACATCTATATGGCCCAGACCTTGTTTCTTGACAGGAGTTGGTTCGCACCCTGGCCTCATATCTTCTACCAGAGAACCAATCATTGCTTCAGATCTTTGATTCATGGCTCCTGAATATTCTCCTTCTAAACCACTTAACTGAACAACACCTTGCTCATCACTTCTTTTCCCATCATCTATCACATGGTCAGATTGAATGGGTAGAAAATCAACTGGAGTGACCTCATCATTGGTCCTGGCGCTGTTTTTAGTTGAGTCTATTTTAGCATCACTTATGGTATCAGATATTTCATCATTGGTCTCAGAAGTCTTAACTGACTCAACCATTTTAGCATCATCTGCGAATTCAGATGTTTCTGATGATTTAGCTTCACCTCTATTTTCATTCAAAAGACCATCTGTTTAAAAAAGAATATAAAAATGAACATAAGCAAGTAATATTAACAAATAACAACATATGGAAATGTCCATTGTATGCTCGAAGTTCAAAAAGCAAGGTATTTCCCAAATACACCACTCCAAATATACTTCAAATGGCCATATCTCACCAATAATAAAATATTTAATTATGCATATTCCCATAACTCTAACGAGTACATAGTACATTTTTCTCAGTTAAAGTGTCCTTAAAATTTGGAACTGACTTTTAAATTAAACTTACCCGAAAAATCAGCATCTTTTTTCTCATCCTCAGGCTGAAGTAGTGGACGATCAATTAGAGTGGCATCCATGCCAGATACAGGGGAGACTTTTAATGGTACGAAGCTCGACTCCACCTCCATTGTAGGGGTATTTTTGCATTTTTCTTCTGTGAACTTCTCGCTCAAAAGATTGCCTTTATAAAAGAACATAAAGGTTGTAAATGATAGGGTAAACACATACAACGTAGTGTTGCATTAGTATTTCAAAACAGTTGTATCTTTTATGATGAGCTGCAAACTTTTACCAGAAGAAATTCCACCCTCCATCTTATTCTCCAGTTGAATTGGTATACCAGTAAATGGACTGGTGTCGATAATAGACTCGAAGCTGGTTTTCACCACAGAGGGCAATGACCCCAATTCGCCTGCTGCAGCACTTATTTTCAATTCAGTAGGGAGACTAACAGCACTTCCTTCTTCAGTGATCTTTTCCATCAAAGGGTTTACTACAAAAAGGATCTCATCAGCATACCAGGTTTCAGGAGCATTAAAACAGTATTAAAAGAGTGGACTAGAACAATGACAAATCTGTCCTCAAATAAGCACAGAATGATCCCATTGGACAATAGAAAAACACTATTCATATATCCATTTCATATGGCTACTTGTTGCGGATATTACAAGGGCATAACAATAATTTATGGATTTGAAGAGTCTTACCAGAAAGGACACCATCCTCTGCATCTTCCTCAAGAGCATCAGATTGAACAGGTTCACAATCAATAGGACCAGCATCAACATGACATTCAGAGCTGATTTCCATTGAGAAGAGAGTAGGGCCCACATTTTTGCAGGTGGCATCATTTAAAATTTCTGGCCTTCCACAAGCATCTTTGCCATTTGTTTCCTCATCACCCTTCTTTTGCATATGGTCAACTGCTAAGAAGTAACATGTAATCAGAAAAAAGCACTGCGGTATATCATACAACGCAAAATAGGAACTTGACTGAAATATTTTAAATGCAACACTGAATATATATCCCAAAAGTTCCTTGAAAATTCTGATATAGAACTTTTGGATATTATAGGATCTGACACAATATTATAAAAGTAACTATTCTTGCTTTCCAAGTACTCATATAGCTGTGATGAAGGGCTCTATATGATTCTTACAAGAGACTCCATCTTTGTCTATCTCTTGTATACCATCAACAGATCTAGCATCCCCGTGAGCCTCAGGTAGCAGTTTATCTGCAGAGGGTTCAGGCCCAGTATCTTCCACGTTGAAATCATTCATGGTTGAATTCTCAGAATTGTTATCATTGTTATATGCTTCCTCGTCAATTGTTCTATCCAAACTTTCAACTGCTTACAATGATACATGTAACAAATCAGAGAAACAGAAACAATATCGAACATAGAGACTGTAAATTAAAGCTAGACTATTCAACAATACTCCAAAAAAGATTCAATATTAGCAACATACCTGCTTTAACCTCAATTGGCTGAATTACAGTTGAAAGATTCATATGTTCTCTCATGCCATTCCTTGATCCATGCAATTCAGTATCAGGTACAGTTTCAGCCACTGTGCAAAACAGTCTAATATTAGAACCCAGACAAAAAACTCACAGAAGTGCCAAAGCACCTTTTTGACTTTTAGTGAAATGATTTGTACCAGTGGTCTCCTTGATCTTTTTACTCAGTGAGTCTGACTTGCACTCTAGCCCAGTGATGGAAGAAGGTATCTCATGCATAGATAAGCTATTTTCATAGGTCACTGAAATTTCTTCCAACATCTGGTCCATTGAATCAGACTTCACTGTTTCAAAGGAAACAGTAATTATGTAGAAACCAATTATAGCACTGAAGGTTCAAATAAAAGAATTTAGAAAAACAATAAAGAAAATACTATTCACTTTCCTATCACAAAAGAAATTTTAAAAGAATGTTTACCGCAATTGACTAGTACTGGTTGAATTGCTTGCAATTCACCCGTGGTTATCACATCATTCAATTCTGTAGTACCCATACCAGCTGGAGATTTAGCCTCAGCTTCAACCACTGATCAAATGTCCATCATTAGAATATGATTCCCATGAGTAAATGAGTTTTTGCTTTTATTGAAACAGGTTGTATAAAGTATTACCAGAAGGAATTTCACATGCAAGATTGGTGGCCAGAAAACTAGTAACACCATCTCTGTGCATGCTTTGACCCAAACTTAAGTCAGAGTTATTGCACAGGATTGTATTCTCTACTTCACAATTACTATGAATTAACACATTTTCATTCAATATTCCTTTGTTCTCGTCATGCTTCTCTGCTGAGGCAGCCACATCTGTTATGGAAATATTAAATCATCATATCACTGAACAGCTACCGATCACTAATAGCTTCAATAACATCTGGATGGAACTTGGTGCTGAAGGTTAAGCTAAGCCCCAAATAGTCTTAAAACTAGCCTTATAAATTATGCAGCATTTCACTGAAAGAACTATGAGAAGAAACTGAAGGACCAAATACATGCACAATTGTTGGATCCTATAATTAACAATACAGTACAGGACTCTGACATAAGGTATGCAGCATAAATCTTCGAATCAAGAATTGAATAAGAAAAATAAAGGCAGAGAGAATAAAAAATTCATACAAGAAGGCTCCATGATCAGTTCAACAGAAGAAGAGCATCCACTTGTAGGCAATTCGACAGGATTGTGAAGCCTGTGATTAGTAGAATGACAATCTTCTGTAGCTGTTCTCTCTGCTTCTTTATTTCCAGTGATTTTTTCCATCTGATAACCACCTAGAATTTAGAGCAAAATGTGTATAGTAAGACTTGCTAAAGCACTAAATACTCAATTATATATGTAAATAAAAGGGAAAGATAAAGCATTGACATAAGGGAATTTGATTTTTTTTAAAAAAAAAATCCATAATAGAGATCAACTTTCTCTTGAGAGATATGTCTTGTCTATTGCTACTTCCAAAAAAGAAAAAGGAGTTTGATATATAAGAAAATTATTTTTATCTAATGCGTGGTAAAATTTAGTTTAGAAATTCTATTTTTGAGAAACAACTTCAAAACTTCTTCAGGATATTAAACCCAAATTTACCATATAGATCTGACCAAACCCAAATTTGTTAGCTAACAGGGAAAGGGAAAAGTCAAAACCAAATAAAATTATGTATCTAGAGCATTAGCTACCAACAAAAATCTTTGAAAATGGGAAATAATATTTCAAATTATTTATTTATGAATACCCTTCAAGAAAGATCAGGGAATTCATTCCAACAACAGCCACATATAGCCAAAAGGTCATAAACAAGATGAACCATCGAAAAGGAAAATATTTAACCAAACTTAATCTCGATGTAAAAAAAATAAAAAAAAATGGGGCAGACTCAAGTCTCAACACAAAAGGGTGCAACCAATTTGTTATTGAGGCTGTGAGTTGAAGGACACTGCTAAGAAAAAGGAAGGATATATTTAGCATCTTATTGTAACTATTAGTGTAGAGAGAGAAAAAGGAAAATAATCAAATGACACGCCGGTAAAGTCAATTGGTGCTTGAGCATTTATTCTCTACTACCGAGATCTTTTGTAGCCATGGATTGTGCCGCATGCCCTCTAGCAAGCACGTCACAAAGAGAATATGTGGTGGTACAAAATGAAAGCTAACATAATAGCCTTATTCAGCAGTACCCACACTGTACCAATACTCAAAAAAATTGATTAATTACCCACAGAAACAGTTCATTTGTAACAATCATAGGTAGTGATTAAGAGTCCCTAGTCCCTACAGAAGCTTCGAAATAGGTAAAGAAAAGGCAATGAGGATTACAGATACAGGTGTCAAGGAACAATGACATAATCAGGTATAGTTCTGTTCCCATACCATCCACCACCCACCTGTGGACACTTGAACATCAGTATTGTACAAACTATACTGGTTCACTAGCTGCAGTTTTAAGGATTAGACATGAGCCCTTGACCAATAATCCAACACAAAACCCAAAACTGAAGATCAATTACTTGACATGTTGTACCTTGCTTATCTTCCCTGAAGTGGGTTTCAGATGAAGTGCTGCTTAAAGGGCCTGAGTGATGAAATGCAACTTCAAGAACAGAGGCTTCACACAGAGAAAACTCAGGAGAAACTGAAAATTCTCTCCTGGACAGTTCAGACCTCATTTTCTCCCCTTCCCCTCCAGTTTTCATATAAGAAAGTTCCAATTGGGACCCCACACAATTTTGCTCATATACCGATTTGTGGAGCTCACAGGGACCTACTTGTTCAAAATGCTTTTTAGAGTGAGAAACAGCAGTTGTAGTCTCCTCCTCTTGGGTGTTTCTCTCTCCTTGTGGAACCTCATTTACCTCACAGGTACTCTCTTGGATTAGATGGTTAGTTTTGGAAATACCACTACATTCATCAAGTGCTGCATCTGGTCTGTTTTCAGAACTGAGAGGCAGTTTTCTGTCCCCAGTTTGAGAATCTACCTCATCACATTGCCTGTTTATATCCCCAAGGGTCACCCTTTCAGCATCTCCAATTAAATTATCACATGATGGTGAGGCAGGTGCTTGGTAAAGAATATAACATGTTGTGTCTTGCTTATCTTCATTCTGGAAATCAGATGAAGTGCTGCTCAATGGGCCCGGGTCAAGCAATGCAACTTCATGAACAGATTCACACAGAGAAAACCTAGGAGAAACTGACAAGTTTCTCCCACACAATTCTGACTTCATTCTCTCCATTTTCCCTCCAGTATCCACGAAAGAAAATTCCAATTGGGACCCAGCACAATTTTTCTCATTCACTGATTTTTGAACCTCAATCGGAGCTCCTTGTTCAACATGCTTTTCAGAGTGAGAAACAGCAGTTGCGGTCTCCTCCTCTTGGTTGTTTCTCTCTCCTTGTGGGACCTCATGTACCTCACAGGTACTCTCTTGGATGAGATGGTTACTTTTGAAAATACCACTACATTCATCAAGTGCATCTGATCTATTTTCAAAACTACAAAGCAGTTTTCTGGTACCAGCTTGACAGTCTACCTCATTGCATTGCTTGTTTATATCCCCGGTGGTCACTTGTTCAGCATCTTCAATTAAATTATCACATGATGGTGAGACAGGTCCCACCTGTCGGTTTCCCTCTCCTGGTTGGTCATGAGTGTCTGTTTCCACAAACACTTCATACAATAAAGTTTCAGAATCATCTATCGTGGGACTCGCATACCTTTCTCCCTCATTTGACTGGCCATTTATCCTTCCTTCAGTAATTATCTGACTTTTCAAAGTTTCCTCAGTGAGGCCCACATTGCTTCTCCCTGCAATTATCATCTCACCCCCTAAATTTACAAAATTAGATCCAGTGACAACCACATGGCATTCTCTCTCATCCAATGTGCTGCTGCCGCCTCCTATTACCACCTCGCATGTGGAATATTTAGAATTATGATCTGTTGTATTTTCTCCTGCAATGTTTTTCTCTACTGCTTCAGTTTTATTACTCGTTTCCATTAAACCAGAGGCCGCTGTTCAAAAGGAAATAGTAAAATAATGCATAAGCTCCTTAATGATTTTCAACACTGATAAGAAAATACAAAATTGTTATAAAATATGTTATAGGAATGAAACTCCTAGATTTTTCACTTCACTCAGTTCAAAGAAATTTAACCATTGTCCTTCCCTGAAAAAATTTTGGCATATAAAAACACTTTACTGGCTCCGAAGTAACAAAGAAAGTCCAATGCTTTCTACAGACATGTTTGACAGAAGAATATTGCTACAAACATATCATATTTATACGATCCTGCTACCATGGGCACTTCTAAAAAAATAGGTTCGAGGAATAGAAAATGGGAAACAACAACTGGGAATAGAAATATACTATTTCAGTCATAACTTTTTCCAAAGAACAAAGAAAGTTAAATATCTACAAACAAATAGTGACAAGCAAAAAAAGTACAACAGAACATGTAAGCATTATCTACCTGGCTTATCTATTACTAATTCTGTTTCAGGTGAACACTCGCCTAACGGGCCTGGTTCATGCAGTGTGCATTCAGAATCTGCTGGGTGAATATCAGATGCTTCTATTACCAACTCCTCTTTAGTTACCATCTCACCACCCCCTAAGTTTTCACAATAACATTCCGTGGGGCCCACTTCACTTTCTATTTCATGTGTTTGCCCATTGCTCTCTCCTCCAATCACCATCTCAATGCTTGGATTTTCTGAGTTACAACTTATGACATCTGCCTGACTCTCTCCCTTACTCGATGGAATATTCTTGTCTCCTTCAATCGCCATTACGCTCTTAAAGCTTCCAGCATTATCCTCGGTGGGCCCCATTTGGGCTTCTCTTCCATCAAATTGGTCAGTTGTATTGCTTTCCACTACCATTTCAGCAACAACAAGAGAACTTAGTAGTTCCTCAGACCAGATACTTGCATCATTGATGGTGGAATTGTGACCACCGCTGCCTGAGGCACTAAAGGGGTCCCAATCTCCTTCTTGCATTGAGAAACAACCCGGTTCTGAGCCCAAGTCACCAAACTTGAATCCATCTTGCATCATACTCTCATCTCCAATTAGGCCAAAGTTGTCATAAGAATCCATGAATCACTGCACATGATAAGTAATTTCATTTGTGTTTAATTAATAGTGCAAAAACAAAGGTAAAAAAGCTGGGCTGGCCTTGAAACAGGCAGACAATCCAGAAAATGCGTAAGATTAGTACCCCACTAGATATGTCACTAGTTACCAGTTACCAGTACAATGCAGGTACAATTGTGCTCAATGCTCAACAAGTACTAGTATAATTAGGAAATTTAAGGCCCTGATCAGAATCTTTTTTTTTAACGTGGGATTTCAATTCATTTCATTTCATTGGAAATTTCTTGATCAAAATGAACAGATTTGGTATCATTTGGTTGGGATTCCTATTTAATTAGGTCTAACTAAATCCTATGAAATCCCGAGTAAAAATCATTTTGATCAGGGCCCAAGTGTATGAACTCCAGGGCCCTTAAGTTGTTGCAATTTTTTAATGAAATTTCATTCGTCAAGGCATTTCAACAAGCGGATTGTACTTTTGTGACTACAGAAGGTCATTTCTAGCGGATTGTACTTTTGTGACTACAGAAGGAACTGGTTTTCTTGTACTATCCAATTTTGGTATTAATATGCACCACTTCTACATTGACAAAATTAAAAAATTTCCTGCTATTTCCATAAATTTCGACAGCGTTAGGTATACTGGAATACTGGAGGTATCATCGGATACCTACACTTTAAAGATTAACTTCAAAAACACCAGCATTTTGTTCGAAACGCCAGAAATTACCAGTAGTGCATCACACATTTCCCAATATCATCGAAATATACGAACTGAACTGAAGAATGTTTTTCTTACAGCGAAAAAAACAGTAAATACACTAGCTCTGACGAAGAAATGAGACAAATAAATGAAGAAAATGTCGAGAAAAGGAGAATTCATCAGTCGACTTACCAGTCGAGCGGAGTGACTTGGCGCATAGAAACCCTAATTTTCTCTTTCTGCTTCTTTATTTTCTCTCTTATTATTATTAATTTTTTTTTGGGTTCTCGCGGTACTATTTTTTAAGCAGGAGAATATAGAGAAGCGGGAGTGAGAAGTGGGAAAAAAGAGGGACCGAGGGAGCGACTGATCAGGTACTCTCTGTTTCAGCAAATGGAGAGAATCCTTTGAAGTCACTGAACTGTCACGTGGGACGCGTGTCAGTATCGAGTTTTAATTTTTCGTTTTTTGCCGTTCATATAGTATTTCTGCAAAATAAAAATATTTTTATTTATCGAGAAGGATAAATTTATTTTATAATTAAACAATAATTTATTTCGATAACATATTTTGAAATTTTTATATAATTTTTAAATAAGAGCAATGTCTGCTGAGTAGCCAACCTAACAACGCTAGTTAGAGGATGCTTTACACACCTGAGTAGAGAAGACCATCCCAAAATATTTAAATATTTTAAGCTCTTCCACAATGTCTGCTTTCATATAGGGCACAAATGAAGCTCATTTTAGAGCATCAATTGAGTATTTTAAGCTATATATGATTTATTAGACCATCAATTGAGTATTTTAAGCTATATATGATTTATTAAACGTGATTTGATCACAATAATTTATATTTAAGCTCTTTATATTATCTAGAATTTAATCTTGATTGTATTTATTCAAAATATTGAGTCATACATAAAAAAAAATATGCATATAATGTCAAAATGAAGATTCTTTGTAGCTTTAGTTGAGCATTTTATACGATTCTTGATTTATTCGACGTTATTTTATCACAATAATCTATATTCAAGTTCTTTTATTTGTCTAGAATATAATTCAGATCTAATTTACTCAAAATATTGTGTTATACATGAAGATTCATATCGTGCACAAACGAAGTTTATTTAGAGCATAAATTGGTTATTTTAAGCTTTTCATGATTCATAGATGTCATTTGAGCACAATAATTTATATTTCAACCCTTTTATATAGTCTATGATATAATTTTGATCGTACTTATTCAAAATAACGAGTTATACATAAAAAAATATGCATATAACGCGCAAATGGAGCTTTCTTTGCAGCTTAAGTTGAGAGCATTTTAAGAAATTGTTGATTCATTCGATGTAATTTGATCATAACAATCTATATTCAAGAACATTATTTGGTGGGTCTTGTATATAATTCAGATCTAATTTTTACTCTAAATATTGCGTTACACATTAAGAAATATTCATATATTGCACAAACGAAGCTAATATAGTGAATCAATTGAGTAATTTAAGTTATTCAAGATTAATTATACGTCATTTGATCACAATGATCTATATTTAAGCTTTTTATATGGTCTATAAAGAAATATTGATCTTACCTATTCAAAAAATGAGTTATACATAAAAAAAAATATTCATATAATGTGCAATTGATGCTTCTCTACAGTTTCAGTTGAGCACTTTAAGTGATTCTTGGTTCATTCGACGTCATTTTATCATAATAATCTATATTCAAGGTCTTTACTTGAATTAGTATTAAAATTCAGATTTAATTTACTCTAAATATTGTGTTATACGTTAAAAAATTATCATATAGTGTACAAATGAAGCTCATTTGGAGCATTAATTGAGTATTTTAAGCTACTCAAGATTCATTAGACGTCATTTGATCACAATAGTCTATATTTAAGCTCTTTATATGGTCAAAAATGTATGTTTAATAGTACTTATTCAAAATAACGAGTCATAAAGAAATCAATATCAATCAATATTATAAATAAAGATGTGTGGGTGTCGGGATCGTTTAGTTAAATGTACTTCGACACTCCAAGTATTGTGAAAGAGCATTTTTTCTATTTCTGTAACATGATGTTCTATAACTAATTAACTATTTGTGTACTGGGTATTATTTCTCATAAAACTGACATGTTTCACCGGTAGAAAATAATTTGGCAGTACACTGTTTTGTCTCTAATTTTTTGACCCCTTCCTATTTTCATTTTCATTTTCATTTTCAATTTGTAATAGTTAAGCTAAAAATATTGTAATTTATGTTGGACATATATTTGGAAAACTAAAAATTCATTCTATGAGAATTTTCTCCGAGCAATATGAATAAATATCATGATCATATCAATAAGATATGAATATATAAAAAAAAAAATAGTTGTCTGTTCTTACAATCTATTCATTCAATTTATTTGTTTTTCTTTGGATTTATCACTCACCTAATAATGTTGTTAATTAATTCTTTACTAGTTGATGCTTTGGTCTATCAATGCACTAATAAGTAAATATTCATTATCTTTTTTGTCGTTATAATATCATTGATGTGATTTATTATGCCAATTAAATCATGAAGTTATTTAGGCACCATTAGCCGTTTGGGAGTTGAAGTTCATTCGTCAAAATAGAATTAACATGAAAAATGATCAAGCAATAAGAAAATATTCTATTTGAAAAATTCTATTCCTCTAGACATTTTTGGAGGCATTCATCAGTTGTTTCATGATCGTATCCTAAAACGTGACGGATCCTAAATTCTCTTAGTTGTAACACATTGAGACAAAATACACTTAAGGACAGCGCATAGTGTTGTCTGGATAACTCGATTCCTTTCATTTATTTTTTTATTTTTATATTATCCGAATTATTTGAATTTGAACCAACAATATAAATAACTAAGGGGGCGTTTGTTTGCGTAGTAAGGGGTTGAATAAGTTAAGGATGCCTAAGTGTATGTAGTGTTATGTAATGGATGTTTGGTTGTGTAGCAAGGATAAGTAACTTAAAGCATGCATATATTTGTGTCAAAAGACTAAAATGCCCTTACATTTGAATTAATATTATTTATTAATAAGACATTGTGATCTAATTATTATTAATTATTAATTATTAATGATAATAATAATCATTTTTATTATTATGATATATTAATAATCACTTTTAATTAAATATTATAAACATTATTAATTATTTAACAATGAAAAATTATTATTGATTAATTATTTTTAATTAATTCTTATTATTTAATTGTTGTTGTTAATAATTAATATTACTTTTTAAATATTATTAATTATTATTATTTAATTATTAATTATTATAATTAATATTTATTATTAATTATGATTTTTTAATAATTATCATTACTTATTAAATATTATTAATTATTATTATAATAATTATATATGATAATAATACATCATTTTTGTTATTATGAAATATTAATAATTACTTTTAATTAAATATTATAAATATTATTAATTATTTAATGATAAAAATGTATTATTTATTAATTATTTTAATTATTATTATTAATTATATATTTTTAATAATTATTGTTACTTATTAAATATTATGATTAATTATTTCTAAGGGTATTGTTGGAAAAAAAAATTAAAGAGGATGGTGCATAACTTATGCACCCTTAAGGCGTCTTATGTAACGGGTGTTTGGTGACTTAAGGATGCATAACTTAAGTTATGCACCCTTTAAGTCACAAACAAACGCCCCCTAAGCTTAAAAGTATGGCGGTTTAAGAAAATAAATTACATCCGAATACACACGAGCATAAAATATATATTTGGACTAAGAGTGTGTGTGTGTGTGTGTGTATATATATATATATATGGTGCTTTGTTTTGTCGCCAACTATCATTTCTTAAAAAGATACCATGTTGCAATCATATTTTTCTCTTTTATTTTTTTTTATGTTGATATGTTGATGTTGATCTATTGATATTTATAATTTATAATTGGGTTAGCTTTTTTCCTCAGATATAAACTGCAAATATTTCCTTTTAAAACATAGTATATTTAGAAAATATTGTAATTTTCTTTTCATGTATCGAGCGAAGCTCGATGATCCACTCTAGAATGAATATAATGTGCAAATGGAGCTTCTTGGAGCTTCAGTTGAGTATTTTTAAGAGGTTCTTGATTCATTTGATGTCATTTAATCACAACAATCCATGATCAAATTCTTTGTGCAGTCTAGTATATAATTCAGATCTAATTTACTTAAAATATTGCGTTATACATGAAGAAATATTCATATATTGCACAAATGAAGCTCATTTAGAGCATCTATTTGGTAGTTTTAGCTATTTATGATTCATTAGACGTCATTTAATTATAGTTTTTTTTTTTTTTTTTGCTTTTTATATGGTCTAGAATGTAATATTGGTCGTACTTATTCAAAATAACGAGTTCTACTATAAATGTGCATATAATGTGCAAATGAAGCTTCATTGCGGCTTCAGTTGAACATTTTAAGCGATTCTCGATTAATTTGACGTCATTTGATCACAATAATATATATTCAAGTTCTTTATTTGGTCTAGTATATAATTCAGATCTAATTTACTCAAAATATTGTGTTATATGTGAAGAAATATTCATATAGGTACAAATGAAGCTCATTTAGAGCATCAATTTAGTATTTTAAGCTATTCATGATTCATTAGACGTCATTTAAATTACAGTAATCTATATTTAAGCTCTTTATATAGTCAAGAACGTAACTTTGATCGTACTTATTCAAAATAATGAATTATACAAACAAAAAAAATATGCATATAATGTGCAAGTGGAGCTTCTTTGCAGCTTTAGTTGAGCATTATAAGTGATTATTGATTCATTCAAAGTCGCTTGATCATTATAATCTATATTAAAGTTCTATAATTGGTCCAGGAGGATTTAGATCTAATTTACACGAAATATTGCGTTAAATACGAAGAAATATTCATATCGTGCACAAATGATGTTTATTGAGAGCATAAATTGATTCGTCCTTTGATCACAATAATCTCTATTTAAGCTCTTTATATGGTCAAGAATGTAAGATCGTACTTATTCAAAATAACGAGTCAAACATAAATAAATATGCATATAATATGAAAATGAAGCTTCTTTGCAGCATCAGTCGAGTATTTTTAAGCAATTCTAGACTCAATCGACGTCATTTGATCATATTCAAGTTCTTTATTTGGTCTAGTATATAATTCAATTCTAATTTACTAAAAATATTGCGTTATACGTGAAGACGTATTCATATATAGCGCACAAATGAAGCTCATTTAGAGGATCAATTGAGTATTTTAAGCTATTCATGATTCGTTTTACATCATTTGATCACGATAATCTATATTTAAGCTCTTTATATCATCTAAAATGTAATTTTAATCATAGTTATTCAAAATAATAAGCTATACAAAAAAAGAATTCATATAATTGCAAATGGAGCTTCTTTGTAGCTTCAGTTGAGCATTTTAAGCAATTGTTGATTCAGTTGATGTCATTTGATCATAACAATATATATTCAAGTACTTTATTTTGCATCTTATATTCTCATTTTTTTATGTATAACTCATTATTTTAAATCAATACGATCAAAATTACATTCTATACCATATAAATAGCATAAATTAAAGATTATTGTGATCAATCGATGAATCACTTAAAATACTCAATTGATGCACTGCATTAGCTACATTGTGCACTATATGAATATTTTTTCATGTATAATGCAATATTTTGAGTAAATTAGATCCGAATTATATATATTAGGGCCAATATAGAACTTGAATATAGATTATTGTGATCAAATGATGTCGAATGAATAAAAAATCTCTTAAAATGCTCAGCTGAAGAAGCAAAAAAGAATCATTTGCACATTATATTCATATTTCTTTACATATAACTCATTATTTTGATATGTACGATCAATATTACATTCTAGATCATACAAAGAGCTTCAAAACAGATTATTGCGATGAAATGGCGTATATAGCTTAAAATACTTAATTGATTCTCTAAATTAGCTTCATTTGTGCACTATATGAATATTTTTTCATGTATAACTCAATATTTGATTAAATTAGATCTGAATCATATACTAGACGACCAAATAAAGAACTTCAATATAGATTATTGTGATCAAATAACATTGAATTAATTAAGAATCGCTTAAGATGCACAACTAAAGCTGCAAATAAGCTCCATTTGCACATTATATGCATATTTCTTTATGTATAACTCATTATTTTGAATAAATACGATCAATATTATATTCAGACCATATAAAGAGCTTAAATATATATTATTGTGATCAAATGATGTCTAATGAATCTCGAATAGTTTAAGATAATTGATGCTCCAAATGAACTTGAATAGATTATTATGATCAAATGACGTTGAATGAAAACCAAGACTCGCTTAAAATGCTTAACTGAAGCAGCAGAGAAGCTTATTTTGCTCACTATATGCATATTTCTTTAGATATAACTCATTATTTTGAATGCGTAAGATCAATATTTCTTTCCAGACCATATAAAGATCTTTTATATAGATTATTGTGAACAAATGACATACAATGAATCTTGAATAGCTGAAAATACTCAATTGATTCACTAAATAAACTTCATTTGTTCGTTATATGAATATTTCTTCACATGTAACGCAATATTTAGTGTAAATTAGTTCTGAATTATATACAAGATCTAATTTGGTCTTAGTATATAATTCAGATCTAATTTACTCAAAAATATTGCGTTATACGTGAAAAAATATTCATATAGTGCACAAATGAAGCTAATTTAGTGCATCAATTGAGTATTTTCAAGCTATTCATGATTCATTATACATCATCTGATCACAATATTCTTTAATTTATTCTACTTATATGGTCTAGAATGTAATTTTGATCGTACTTATTCAAAATAATGAGTTATACATAATGAAACATGCACATAATGTGCTAATGAAGCTTCTTTGCAGCTTCATTTCAGCAATTTAGGTGATTCCTGATTCATTCGATATTATTTGATCACACAATAATCCGTATTCAAGTTAAATATTTTGTCTAGTATGTAATTCAGATCTAATTTACTCAAAATATTGCGTTATACTTTAAAAACAATATCCATATTGTGCACAAATGAAGTTAAATTAGGGCATAAATTGGTTATTTTAAGATTTTCATGATTCATATACATCATTTCATCATGATAATCTATATTTAAGCTCTTTATATGGTCTAGAATGTCATTTTGACCGTACTTTTTCAAAATAATGAGTATTAGATAAAGAAATATGCATATAATGTGCAAATGGAGCTTCTTTGCAGCTTCAGTTGAATATTTTATGTGATTCTTGATTAATTCGACGCCATTTGATCAAAATAATCTATATTCAAGTTCTTTATTTTGTCTAGTATATAATTCAGATCTAATTTACTAAATATATGGCGTTATACATGAAGAAATATTCATATAGTGCACAAATGAAACTAATTTAGAGCATCAATTGATTATTTTAAGCTTTTCATTATTCATTATACGTTATTTGATCACAAAAATCTATATTTAAGCTCTTTATGTTGTAGAATATAATTTTTATGGAACTTTTTCAAAATAGTGCATATATGAGCAAGTGGAGTTTGTTTACAGCTTCAGTTGAGCATCATAAGAGATTCTTAATTCATTTGAAGTCATTTGATCACAATCATCTATATTCAAGTTCTTTATTTGATCTACTATAAAATTCAAATATAATTTACTCAATATATGGTGTTATACCTGAATATATATTATTATAGTGCACAAATGAAACTAATTTAGAGCATCAATTGATTATTTTAAGTTATTCATTATGCATTGTTTGATCACAATAATCTATATTTAAGTTCTTTATATATGCATATAATATGCAAATGGAGCTTCTTTGCAGTTTTAGCTGAGCATTTCAAGCGGTTCTTGATTCATTCGATGTTGTTTGTTCACAATAATCTATATTCAAGTTCTTTATGAGGTCTAGTATGTAATCCAGATCTAATGTAATTAAAATATTGCTTTATATGTGAAGAAATATTAATATAGTGCACAAATGAAGCTCATTTAGAACATCAATTGAGTATTTAAGCTATTTACGATTCATTAAACATCATTTGATCAAATTAATCTATATTTTAGCTCTTTATATGGTCTAAAATGTAATTCTGATCGCAATTATTCAAAAATAATTAGTATTACATAAAGAAATACGGATATAATGTGCATATGGAGCTTCGTTGCATATTCTGTTGAGACTTTTAAGCAATTTTTGATTCATTCGACGTCATTTGATCACAATAATCTATATTCAAGTTCTTTGTTTTGTCAAGTATATAATTCAGACCTAATTTACTCAATATATTGCGTTATACCTGAAGAGATATTCATTTATTATTGCACAAATGAAGCTAATTTAAAGCATCAATTGAGTATTTTAAGCTATTCATCATTCAATATAAATCATTTGATCAGAATAATCTCTAATTTAAGCCATTTATATGGTCTAGAATGTAATGTTGATTGTACTAATAAAAAATAATAAGTTATATGCAAAGAAATATGAATATAATGTTCAAATGAAACATCTTTGCAGCTTCTGTTAAGTATTTTAAACGATTCTTGATTCATTCGACATCATTTGATCTAGTATATAATTCAGATCTAATCTACTCAATATATTGTGTTAAACGTGAAAAAATATTTATATAGGGTACAAAAGAAGCTCATTTCATTTGATTGCAATAATTTATATTTAATATGTTTATATAATCTAGAATGTAATTTTGATCGTTCTTGTTCAAAATAATGAGTTATACGTAAATCATTTCGAGCAACAATTAATTTAAAAGGAGCTTCTTTGCAGATTCAGTTGAGTATTTTAAGCGATTCTTAATTCATTCGACGTCATTTGATCATAATAATCTATATTCAAGTTCAACATTTTCCTAGTATGTAATTCAGATCTAATTTACTCAAAATATTGCGTTTTACGTGAAGAAAATATTCATTTGGTGCACAAATGAAGTTAATTTAGAGCATAAATTGGTTATTTTAATCTTTTCATGATTCATAGACATCATTTCGTCATGACAATCTATATTTAAGCTCTTTATATGGTCTAGAATGTAATTTTGCTCGTACTTTTAAAAATAATGAGTATTACATAAAGAAATATGCATATATGTGCAAATGGAGCTTCTTTGCAGCTTCAGTTGAGTATTTTAAGAGATTCTTGATTCATTGGACGTATTTGATCACAATAATCTGTATTCAAGAAATATATGGCGTTATACTTTGAAGAAATATTCATATAGTGCACAAATGAAACTAATTTCGAGCAACAATTGATTATTTTAAGCTCTTCATTAATCATTATACGTTATTTGATCAAAATAATCTATATTTAAGCTATTTATGTTGTAGAATATAATTTTGATCGAACTTTTTCAAAATAATGAGTTATACATAAAGAAATATGCATATAATGAGCAAATGGAGTTTCTTTACAGCTTCAGTTGAGATTGTAAGTGATTCTTAATTCATTTGTAGTCATTTGATCGCAATAATCAATATTCAAGTCTTTATTTGATCTAGTATATAATTCAGATCTAATTTACTGAATATATGGCGTTATACCTGAAGAAATATCCATATAGTGCACAAATGAAACTAATTTAGAGCATCAATTAATTATTTCAAGCTATTAATTATTGTGATCAAATGAGGTATAATGAATAATGAATTTATAACTTATTATTTTTTACGTATAACTTATTATTTTTAATAAGTACAATCAACATTACATTCTAGACCATAAAAATAGATTAAATTAGAGATTATTGTGATCAAATGATTTATATATATTGAATGATGAATAAATTAAAATACTCAATTGATGCTCTAAATTGGCTTCATTTGTGCAATATATGAATACATCTTCAGGTATAACGCAATACATTGAGTAAATTAGATCGAAATTGTATATAGACAAAACAAAAAAACTTGAATATAGATTATTGTGATCAAATGACGTCGAATGAATCAAGAATCTCTTAAAAGTCTCAACAGAAGATGCAAAGAAGCTCCATATGCACATTATATGCATATTTCTTTATGTAATACTCATTATTTGGAATAAGTGCGATCAAATTACAATCTAGATCATATAAAGAGCGAAAATATGGATTAATTTGATCAAATGACGTCTAATGAATCATGAATAGCTTAATCGATGTTCTAAATGAGCTTCATTGTTCACTATATGAATATTTCTTCACATATAAAGCCCTATTTTAATTAAATTATTTCTGGATTACGTACTATATATACCTAATAAAGAACTTGAATATAGATTATTGTGAACAAATAACATCGAATGAATCAAGAACTGCTTGAAAATGCTCAGCTGAGGCTGCAAAAAAGCTCTATATTCAAGTTCTATATTCAGACCCAATTTACACGAAATATTGCGTTATACGTGGAGAAATATTCATATCGTGCACAGATGAAATTTTTTTAGAGCATAAATTGATTATTTTAAACTATTCTTTAATTTTTTGACGTCATTTGATCACGATAGTCTGTATTTCAACTAACGAGTCATATATAAATAAATATGCATAAAATATCAAATGAAGCTTCTTTGCAGCATCACTTGAGTATTTTAAGCAATTGTTGACTCAATCGACGTCGTTTTATCACAATAATCAATATTCAAGTTTTTTATTTGGTCTAGTATTCATTCAATTTTGGAAGTGGGGTGAATAAGGAATAAGCCCCTTACTCCTTATTCCGTTGAAAACCAAACAACACAAGAATAAGGAATTTGGGCTTATTCGGGCCCTTATTCATATTCTAACAAAACCTTGGTATTAGAATAAGGAATAAGGAAAACACCTATTCCTATTCAAATTCCCTATTCTCCTCCCATCCAAACACACCCATTTTACGTCATTTGATCACAATAATCTATATTTAAGCTCTTTATATCATCTAGAATGTAATTTTAATCATACTTATTCAAAAAATAAGTTATCCAAAAAATATGCATATAATGTGCAATTAGAGCTTTTTTGCATTTTGAGTTGAGCATTTAAGCGATTTCTTGATTCTTTTTGTGGTTATTTGATTATAGTAATCTATATTCAAGTTCTTTGTTTTGTCTAGTATATAATTCAGATCCATTTTACTTAATATATTGCGCTATACCTGAAGAAATATTCATAAAGTTCACAAATGAATACAATTTAGAGAATCAATTGAGCTCTTGATAATTTATATTTGGCTATTCATGAATACGTCATTTTATCACAATAATTTATATTTGAGCTCTTGATATGGTCTAGAATTTAATTTCGATCGTACTTATTCAAAATAATAAGTTATACATAAGGAAATATGCATATAATTTGCAAATATGCATATAATCACAATAAGATATACAAATATGAATATAATATTTGTATTCTTTGCAGCTTTAGTTGAGCATTTTATACGATCATTGATTCATTCGACGTCATTTGATTGCAATAATCTATATTCAAGTTTTTCGTTTTGTCTAGCAAACAATTCAGATCTATTTTGCTCATACAATATGCAAATATACTTATAATTTGCAAATATGCATATAATCACAATAAGATATACAAATATGAATATAATATTTGTATTCTTTGCAGCTTTAGTTGAGCATTTTATACGATCATTGATTTTTTCGACATCATTTGATCACAATAATCTATATTCAAGTTCTTCGTTTTGTCTAGCAAACAATTCAGATCTAATTTGCTCATTATATGGTGTTATACGTGAAGAAATATTCATATATGATACAAATGAAGCTAATTTAGAGCATCAATTGAGTATTTTAAGCTGTTCATGTTTCAGTATACATCATTTGATCACAGCAATCTATATTTAAGCTCTTTATATGGTCTAGAGTGTAATTTTGATCGTACTTATTCAAAATAATTTGTTATACAAAAAGAAATATGCATATAATGTGAAAATGCAGATACTTTGCAGCTTCAGTTGAGCATTTTTAACGATCACTGATACATTTGACATCATTTGATGACAATAATCTTTTTTCAAGTTCTATACTGGTCTACTATATAATTCATATCTAATTTACTACAAATATTACGTTATACGTGAAGAGAGATTTATATAGTGCTCAAATGAAGCTAATTTAGAGTTCAATTGAGCATTTTAAGCTTTTCATAATTAATTATACGTCATTTGATCACAATAATCAATATTTCAAACTCTTTATATGTTCTACAATGTAATTTTATTTGTACATATTCTAAATAGTAAGTTATACATAAGGAAATATGTATATAATGTGCAAATCGAGTTTTTTACAGCTTAAATTGAGCATTTTAAGCGGTTCTTGATTCATTCGACATTATGTGATCACGATAATCTATATTCAAGTTCTATATTTGGTCTAGTATATAATTCAGATCTAATTTACTCTAGATATCACATTATACGTGAAGAAATATTCATATAGTGCACAATGAAGCTCATTTAGAACATCAATTAAGTATTTTAAGCTATTCGTGATTCATTAGACGTCATTTGATCAAATTAATCCATATTTTCGCTCTTTATATGATTTAGATTGTAATTTGATCGCACTTATTCAAAATAATGAGTTATACATAAAGAAATATGATTCTAACGTGCAAATGAAGCTTCTTTGCTGGTTCAGTTGAGTATTTTAAATGATTCTTGATCCATTCGACGTCATTTGGTCATAGTAATCAATATTCAAGTTCTTTATTTTGTCTACAATATAATACAAATCTAATTTACAAAAAATGTTGCATTATACGTGAAGAAATATTCTTATAGTGTACAAATGAACCTCATTTAGAGCATCAATGGAGTATTTTAAGCTATTGTAGATTCATTAGATGTCATTTAATCACAATACTCTATATTTAAGCTCTTTATATGGTCTAGAATGTAATTTGGTTCGTACTTATTCAAAATAATAAGTTATACATAAATAAGTATGAATATAATGTGAAAATGGAGCTCCTCTGCAGCTTCGGTTGAGCATTTTAAGCAGTTATTGATTCATTCGACGTCATTTGACCACAATAATCTATATTCAAGTTTTTTGTTTTGTCTAGTATACAATTCAGATCTAATTTGCTCAATATATTGCGTTATACGTGAAGAAATATTCATATAGGACACGAATGAATGAAGCTAATTTAGAGCATCAATTGAGTGCTTTAAGCTGTTCATGAATAATTATATATCATTTGATCACAATAGTCCATATTTAAACTTTTTATATGGTCTAGAGAATGTAATTTTGATCGTACTTGTTCAAAATAATAAGTTATGCATAATGGAGTTATGCATATAATGTGCAAATGGAGTTTCTTTGCAGTTTTAGTTGAGCATTTTAAGTGATTTTTGATTCATTCGATGTCATTTGATCATAATAATCTATATTCAAGTTCTTTATTTTGTCTAGTATATAATTCAGATCTAATTTACTCAATATGTTGGGTTATATGTGAAGAAATATTCATATAGTGCACAAATGAAGTTTATTTAGAGCATCTATTGAGTATTTTAAGCAGTTCATTATTCATTAGATGTCATTTGATCACAATAATTTATATTTAAGCTCTTTATATAGTCTAGAATGTAATATGAATCGTACTTATTCAAAATAATGAGTTACATAATGAAATATGCATATAATGTGTACATGTAGCTTCTTTGCAGCTTCAGTTGAGCATTTTAAGCGATTCTTGATTCATTCGAAGTCATTTGATCATAATAATTTATATTTAAGTTCTTTATCTGGTCTAATATATAATCCGATCTAATTTAGTCAAAATATTGCGTTATACGTGAAGAAATATTCATATAGCGCACAATGAAGATAATTAGAGCATCAATTGAGTATTTTAAGCTATTCATGACTCATTATACGTCATTTGATCACAATAATCTATATTTAAGCTCTTTATATGGTCTAGAATGTAATTTTGATCGTACTTATTCAAAATAATAAGTTATACATTAACAATTATGAATATAATGTGCAAATGGAGCTTTTTTTTGTAGGTTCAGTTGAGCATTTTAAGTGATTCTTGATTCATTCGTCGTCATTTGATCACAGTAATCTATATTCAAATTTTTTTGTTTTGTCCAGTATATAATTCAGATCTAATTCACTCAATATATTGAGTTATACGTGAAGAAATATTAATATAGGGCACAAATGAAACTAATTTAGAGCAAATATTTCTTCACGTATGCCTATCAGCCATCAGGTCTTATTCACTCAAGAGACTTAAGGAGCCTTTTATTAAACTCATCCTTCTTTGTTTCCTGTATGGTCTATGTGATCATTCTTGATAGTGTCCAAAGAATACCCTCTCTTGCAAGAACTCTTCAAACCTCTACAGTTCTAGAAAAAAAAAAAAAGCTTAAGAGTGGAGGTTACATTTTCTATTATTAAGGGGGTTTCTAGGGTCATTGCTACAAAAAGTCTGACTATTGCTAGACTTCCTAATAATTGGAGAAGTGTTTCTACTAAGAGTGTTAAGGAGATTTACCATACTGTCATGATCAATATTTTTTTTTTGACGAAAAATAGGAGTCAAGCTCCTATCTTTGTATTGATATAAATAAAAGCGGCTTTACAAGGTTGGCATTTAACTGATCAGTTAAATGCTGAAGTAAAAATAAAAAAGTAAGAAAATTAAAAAGTTAAAAGTATGCTAATGTAGTTAAAAAGTAATAAGCTAAACTAGAAAACAAAATTCATCTGAGACATCTTGAGTAGAAGAGTGTTGTGGAGCCAGTATAAATTTGAAGAAGGCACATAGCTGTATCAAGTGAGAGAAGTGTAAGTTTGGTGTTGTCATGATCAATATTAATTCCTATTGTCAGACAGAAGGCCCAACTTATCAAACCCCTCAAGAATATTATTAATATTTACAGGAGGAAGAGAATTACCTGGCTCATATTCTTTTTGACCATCGCAAACTACGTATAATTGTGTGATGTCAGAAATCCCAACCTAACTTTAAATCAATCTAAATTTCAGTTCGCCAGAAAATTCCGTCCAGAATCTAGATTCCTCCCGTGTATTACCAACAAAAAAAAAAAAAATCCTCCAAAGTAAAGTTTACTCTTTTTATGTTAAAAAGAATAAATAAACAATGTAAAAGAAAATTGGAACATAGTTCACTATTTTATTTTATTTTTTTGCTAAAAGACAGTGAATTATTCACTGGATACAATATCTCGGACAAAAAAAAGTATTCTTCTATTGGCAATTTACTAAAAAAAGAAATGATCGCACGTAAAAAAAAAAACTACATTTTGAAATAGTGAATAGCATCTCATGCTTTTGCAAATAAGACCCCAGAATGTCATAAGTGAAGTCAATATATCGCACATCAACACTCTTCTTAATTCTTATAACTACTTATTTACTGGTCAAACTAAAGCTCGACAAAGACAGTTCAAAATTTTCAACTTCAAGTCATCTGAAAAGGCCCCTTGACAATTTGACATTATAGCAACACAAAAACAAACTAAACCTTCTGCTCAGTAACGGTAGGGTGTTCCATGTAAAGTTGCACCTTTAAGGGGTTGCTATCCATGGATTTTATAGGTGTTATCTCACTAGGCTGCATCCATTGTTTAGTATCAGTTGGAACCCACAATTTAGCCTGCTCCCCTTCATTTTCTTGGGACGGGAGTTCCCGAAAGTAGGCAGTTATCTCCCAATTGGCACCTATACAAACACAAATAGCAGACACACAAAGTGTTTTATCCAGAAGCTAGGTCCATACTAAATTTTGGATTTGGTACATTCATTTCATGTTTGGGAAAAAAGGCTTAGTTATTGTACATTCATTTCATATGAAGGAATCCGACATGCTTTTTCATGTATCAGTGTATAAAAAAAAAAGAGAATTTTTTTTTTCATATGCTCTTAACTATACAGCAGTGGAGGCCATTATAAAGAACTTACTACCTATAAGTGGGCTTGATTGTGGGGTACTGGAAAGGATAGCAGGTAGATATTAATCAGTAAATGTCATTTGGTTTTAGATCCAAATTGGTGGTTAAAGTAACAGAATAATTATTAACGACAAAAACAGTCAATTTCTTTGCACCCCAAAATGGAATATTACAAACAAAGAACAAATGTTGATGATCAGCAAAGAAGGTGTCGAACATAATCAATAAATTCCATTTGCAATCTTATTCCTCCCTTTTAAGGTTGGCAAAGTATTATTACCTGATGGAAGGGGTTTAGCAATAGGCCCTGCAGCATTAAGCTTGACTAAGAAAGCTCTAAGAGCAAACTCTAGTTCAGCTTCACTAACACTTGATTGATACGATTGATCAATGGTTAATTTGAAAACAAATTTCTCCAAAGGTACCTGGTCTTGACCGTAGAATATCACCACCACTCTCTCCACTAGTCCCTATATGAAAGATAAACAATAGAGTAGCACAGATCAATTTAATCCTAGAATTAAAGAGAGCACAATAACAAACTTCAAAAACCAAAATTGAAAAGAAAATGAAGACCTTTTGAATATAAGGAAGAAGGGCAAAAATGGAAGAATGGATGTAGTTAGCCAATTGGGGATGACGTGCCTTGTTTACCACCACATTCATGTATCTTCTCCTCTCAAATGCCCCTTTTTTTATCCAAATTCAAGTAAATAGAAAGATAAAGATAAAAGGCATACTGAGATCAAACAAGGGATAACATGAGAAATACTAGAAGGATAGAAGCCCTTGAGAAAAACAATGCAATTGATCGCCACCTCTAGAAACTCTACCACAACCTTAGCAGTTTGTCCTGTGTCATAAAAATAAAAATAAGTAAATAAACAAATTACAGATTTATGAAGTTTCTTTGTTTTCACAGTTCAGTATGTAACATATAAAAGTTTTACATAAGCACACATTAAATTTTGAACAAATAAGAAACTAAGCAGATCTTACTATGTTACTGATAGATCAAAGAACCAAGCAACAACAAACAAACAGCAGAAATTACCTTGAGGTGATTGGTTCTTTCGATCCATGACACCTCCTACTAGCTCAGACCTAACATCAAGAAAGTATGTATGATTAGAAACAATAAAACTAAAACTAAAGAAGAAATATAAACTATGGCCAAGGAATTAGGAAAGAGTTAAGGATTCTTGAGTTTAGATGCGAATAATTTGAGAATCACACAGTTCCACAACCAACCGACAAGGTAAACTAACCTTATTCTGGCTATATTGACAGCCAATTATGCAAAAGCTTCCTTCATATAGCAACAATTAACCAAATCCTTAAGAATTTGGTAAATACTCTCAGTCTCACCATGTGACACATCTCCCGCCAAAAATTCATGCACAACCCCATTAATTTCAATAAAAGAATGACCAGGCACTTTATGCTCATTTTGGTTCTTCATAAACCCTCTAATTGTTCTCACCTCGGCCCACAAAGAACTAGTAGCATACACATTAGATAACATCACGTGGACCCCACAATTACTATTGCTATCTAGCTCTGCAATTTTATCAGCTGCGTATTTGGCTATTTTAATTTCCCTGCTTGATATACATGCAAAAATGAGGGCCCGCCAGATAACTTTATCAGGTAAAACTGGCATATTCTCTATAAATTCAAGTGCCTCTCTAATAAGCTTGGCCCGACCTAACAAATCAACCATGCATCCGAAGTGTTCGATTTTTGGGTTAAGGTTGTATTGATTACACATACGGTCAAAATAAAAGTAACCCTTTTGAACAAAACCACCATGACTGCAAGCCAATAACACGCCCAAAAAGGTAACCTCATTTGGCACCACTTGACCTTCCCTTTCCATTTGTTCAAACAGGTGGAGAGCTTCAGTACAATATCCATTCATGGCTAAACCTGATATCATACTAGTCCAAGAGAAAACATCACGTGTAGTTAACTCTAAAAATACACTGTATGCTTCTTTGACATCACCACATTTCGAGTACATATCAATTAATGCATTTTTCACAAAGAGCCTGTTGCCTAGTCCATGGATATCACAATAGGCATGTACATACCTCCCTTCATTAAGTGCACCCATTTGGGCACATAAAGAAATAACTGAAGCCATGGTGGCCTCATCTGGTGTAACCCTAGCCAATTGCATCTGCCTGAATAACTCCATGGCTTCTTTATATTTACCAAACTGCACATATCCTGCAATTAGTGCACCCCAGCAAACCACATTTCTCTCTGGCATTCTATCAAACACCACATGTGCAACCTCAGTAAACCCACATTTTGCATACATACTAACTAAAGCTGAACCCAAATAATAATTCAAATCAAACCCATTAATGACAATTAAAGTGTGGATCCGTTTACCAACCTCACCAAATCCTAGTTTTGCACATGCAATTAGTGCATTTATTGGTGACACCTCATCAATTCGTACAAAACCATTGACCATTTTGGTAAACACCAACAATGCATCTTCAAACATGTTATTATCCAAATAACCAGAAACCATACTATTCCATGAAACTATGTCACGTGTCCCAATTGAGGCAGCATCAAAAACCCGTTTTGCTAGACCAGTCAAGCCGCAAGAAAAATACAGGCCAATGAGGGAGTTAAGAACAAAGGTATTGGACTCAAACCCTGATTTAACAATCAACGAATGAAGCTGCTCGCCATGTTTAAGAAAAGAGCAGCGGGAGACGGACTTGAGAGTTGTGCTGATGGTGTAGGCATCAGGCATTAAGTTATGCTTATGAATTAGAGAGAAAAGAAAGAAAGATAGTGAAGGAGAGGGGCCTTTAGATATAGAATTTAGAAACGAGTTAAAGAGGTGCAGATTTGATGGTTGTAAAAGGTGAGAAGTTATGGAGAGAGAAAAGAACTGCAAGAGGTGTTTAGAGGTAGAAATGGAGTTAGAGAAGAGAAATTGGAGGGAATTAGAGTTAGTGATAGGCATTGAGGTGGAGTATAGCATTCTACATAAAAAATTATGTGGTGGGAAAATTTTGAATCCCATTGCAATGATACAATTCAGAATAAAAATTGTATTCAAGACATTCAAGTAATATCAGCTCAAGTTAATTATTTAATAATTAAACCCCAAAGGTTGAGTTGGCTGATAAATTTGCTGATTAAAGGGAGTACTGGAGATGAGGAACAAGTAGATGTTTTCTTTTCACCAAAGAAGGCTTTGAGCTTAGAGGATAACAGAAAGAACAGAATCGTACCAATAAATAGTAGTAGAGAACCGGGTCTTCTAAAGCCCTAAGTTGAGATGTTTCTGTAGTCCCGCGTAGAATCAAAAGGAAGAACTCTCAGAATTCCTATTGGTGTCTTGGCCTTGTGGGACGGAAAATCCGGCAGAGTTCTGCTCTTTGACTGTTTGATTGAAATTCTGAGTAGATCTGATTCGACTCTGATCATCAGGTCCGTCCGAATTGTAAAGCCCTCCTAAACCGTTTGATTGAAACGTTGCGCGAATGGCTGGAGCCTTCCGTTTAGGGCCTAAACTGGAGTAGTCCAGTTTTTATCGTATTAAGCAAGATTATAATTGATCTTATTGTACAATCAAATTTATGAAATAGTTTTTCTTAGTAGATAGTTTTCAATTTCATACCGAACGGTTCAAATTCTAACCACTCTTGTAGATTACTGGATGTGAAATTCACAGACTGTACTTTCGAAGAGAACGGATGCTAAATTTTGTAGTTGAATTCTTTGTTAAATATTTTTTTATGGGTAACTTTGACAAGGTATTTTGTATAGTAGTTTAGTTAGGCATTTTTGAATTTAGTATTAGAAATAGGACGTATGTTCAATTTGTAATTCAAATTGAAAATAATTTAAATACATCACATTATTTACCAATCGAGCATTCGATACACTCTAAAAGGATATCGAAATTAAGAAACGTTTGTTCCTTTCTAGATATTTCGCTCTTTTTGTATAAAATCATTGACTTGACAACAAATAATTAAGCATTCGATTTGTTGTTGTTAATAATTGAATTTATCGTAGGTTCCAAACGCAAGGATGATGAATAAAACATAACTCCTACGTTAATCCATTAACTGATAACTGATTAAAAAGGCGCACTGAATAAGAAGATCATGTAAATGAGAATATACTCGAGAGTCCAGACGTCAGTTAAAAGTCGAGCTTTCTGTAGCTGGAACGCGTAGTTGAACTAGTGACATCCATATCCTACACTTATCCTACTGTGTTTAAAAAGAATGACTGAAAGTATACATCATGAACACTTCGCCTACTACATTAAAAAAATGTACCGTATATTTGTCTCATGGCAATTTGGAGGGTATTAATGCATGCTAAACTTTACAGTTTTGTTTATCAATCAACACTCTTACTCAATTGTTCTCTTCTTGATGTATAACCCAACAATATGCTAAACATGGCCACATAGGTGTTTCTCATGAGCTAAGTATGCACGAGGCTTAACACTATACCATAACTTGTGTGCTTGATGCGTCAGTAACAGGATCTAAATGTACATAAAATTTACCTACAGAAAGATGTACAAAACATTCACATGCAAATGTATAGAAAAAAAGGACATTGTCAGGAACATTTAGTACAATCACTTAATTTAGTGCCATGATCTACCCTACACGTATGATTAACAGTAAATATCAAAATATCACATCGGCCCCTGGTCCAAAGCCCCATTACCTCCAAAATTTACTACATAAATGGCACACACATGAGATCACAGAGGCTGCATCTCCACATCCACATGTTCATTGTCATGGACCCTGTTGTCAGAGGCAGATTCAGTGTTTGTTTGGTTTGCATTCATTTCTTGCACTGGAGGAGGATTCACTACAGTCATAGGTGTGACCGAGTTGTCAGATAGACGGTTCTTCATTTCTCTGTGCTCTTGGCATATGGCGCACCAATGCATGCAACAGTGCACTGCACAAGGATCACATGGGGAATTCTGGCAAATAACAATAAAGGAAAAAGTTATAAATAGGTTAATATGTGATAGATTATAGATACGTTCATACTTCATAATAATTTAGACAAGCAGTTTGTCGAATTTGGTGAAATTTGAAAACCAATAGGTGATCCATCAAAGTGATTATAGAATTAATGGTTCAGTTTCATTGGCGTTCAATCAGTGACTCAGTATAACATATCAATCTCTAAATACACCAAATTTGATAGAGGGCCAGTCTATATGATCCATCAATTGATTTATAGAATTAATGATTCAGTATTATCAGCGTCTAATTAGACCCATTATTCTCTAATTATACCAAATTTGATACAGGGCCTGTCTATATGATAAAGAACACATTTAAACTAGTTTCCATTTCAACAATTCTGATATCAGTTGGCATGGTATCCCTTCACTTACACCCTTCCAAATAAATGCTTTTTCTTTCATATCTTTTCGGTTTGGCTTTAGCATCCAACTCCTTTTTTAAAAGCAGACCTTGGGTTTTCTAAAGTGTTTCATGAAGTGTGCTTTCTTAGGGTTGCATAGTAGCCGAATTCACTAGTACCAACTTTCCAGTATGAGTTACTAAAGAATGAATACATTTCCTTTAACAACAATTCCCAATACAATTATAATGGACACTGGAGCTAAGGAAAAAAAAATGGTGTTACCTTAAGATGGTATTTCTTCTGGAGAGACTGTCGGAACAAGCCAGTATAAATACCACACATCCACCAGCTGAACACTAGACCTTCTCCTATGAGAAAAGAGGTTCTTGGATCTATTCCATGGAATATGGCAGTTGCTAATGCAAGTGCAATTCCACCTTCTACACAAATGGCGTGACATATGCAAGGTGTCGTCCATGGTATATCCTCTCTCATTCTCTCCACATTTCGACCAAATAGAACACATGGGCAGAAGAGTCCAGTCCAACCTAAAGAGAGAGAGCATTAAGTAAAATATTACATCAATGAGTACAGAAATACATGCTGGTAATCTGCTGAAATGGGCTCTCAACTTGCCAATACTTTTAAAGACACAACTGATATCCAGCTTACAAACAAAAGATATGCCCATTTTACAAACTAACATAAAATAGGTATTAATGTTGAGGTTCAACTATAAACTATACTGATTATATACTCTAGCTGCCTAGCATACAAATCAATTTATTTAGTTCTTAGTAGAATTTAAGAAATAATTAAATTTCTACCAGTTGCAACGGAGCAAGAAGTAAAGCATCCAAAATAAATATATTAGGTATCTATAAAGCTTTTATTCTAAATTCATGAAAGCAAAAACAGCTGTTGGTATAACTTCACATCATAAAAAAATAACTCCTTGTTGAGAACCTATACATAGCAACTGCTACAGGAACATCCCACAACATACCAGTAGTGGACCTAAATGCTACGGCCTCAAGATACAGTCATCTAACGGCTGCATTGCACACCAAACAGACAGCATAGTGTAAGCTGGCATGACATTACATGGAGAAATGAAAATGAATAGTACTTACAGCTGTCAGTGTCCTGAGTGCAGTCGAAGATGCCACTAGTCCAGGGTTCATCAGCTGGTGGGGCATAGCTCTCTGGCAGTGCCTGCCCGCACTCAGTACACCGTTTCACATTCAACTAATTTTATTAACAAAAGGAAAAAGCAACAAAGAGAAAGTTAAAGGAAACATATCAAGAGAGAAAATTAACTGCATTTACGATTAGTGCATGCCCATGAAAAAAGGGATGTAATGAATAAGCCCTGCAACAGGAGAGAGAATATAAATGTTTTGGCAGCAGTGAAAAATACCGTGCCTAACCATAAAAAGCACGAGAAATATCATTTTTACCCTCTTTATTTAGTTTAGTCGTGAGATATAGTGTTCACATTGCAAATCTAGAACAGATGCACTTGTACTGAACTCTATTGTGTATTTAATAATATGTTACTAGACAAAATGACTACTTCTCCAAAAAAAGAAAACCTAAAAAGAGGTTTTCTGGTAGTAGCATATCAGAACTTCAGAAGTCCAACATTGTAACTCGTTGGCAACAAGTGAAATTGGAATTGACACCAGTTAGTAGATTCCAATTTCAATTCAAGCCATCTAGGAGCTTTAAAGGAAGATAAAAAAAAATAAAATAAAATGGTACCAGTTACTGGTATAGATAAGCAAGTGCCCACTCCTTGAATTGCTAAATTTAGTCTAAGATGTGGGTAATAAATAGAAACGGTAGTACGGTACAAACCCTCAAACCAAACCATGACTGAAAGTAGATAAAAGGGGTACGAGTGACAAACAAATTAACTAAATTAAACCGACATAAACTATTTCAGCATGCCAACATTAGTGGAAACATAACGGGGTTAAGAAAATGAAAATATGTAAAACCTGAGGGACGTGAACGGGGAGGTTGAGCTCTCCTGGTCGGATGTCTTCTACTGGCGCGTCCTGATCTTTCGTTAATTTTACATACCTCTCCGCCATCTCTCTCTCTCTCTCTCTCTCTCTCTGTGTCTCTGTTACTACTGTCGGTTACTAAAAAGTATCTCTATTCTCTATTTGCAAGGAAGCAGATCGGAGATCTGAAGCAAAGTGCTCCTCTCTTTTTGTCTCTAGAAGTAAATGGCCTCTCCAGTTGCAGTGAATTGGAGGCTGAAGCTGGTCAGTGCCGTTCAGGGAGGAATTTTTGTATAAAAAATCCAAAAAGAAAAAGTAAAGACGCAAAGCGCCAAATATGATGTCGAATTTGCTGAAGTAGCCTCCGCCAGGACGACATTGCTAACTGCGTTCCAGAACAACCAGACTGTCCCACCTACAGATGCCACGACGATGCCACGTGTGTTATTTTTTTAGGCCGACATTTGTAACGTCGGCCCAACTTTAATTTTGTATAACAGATATCCCTTCTTTGTCTCTCTCTTTATTCCGAATTTACTGAGAAGTAATATTTTTTTCACCTCTTCCTTCCTCTTATTCTGACCTAAAACCTCCGCACCAGCTCTCTCCTCCGACACCTCTCTTCTCCGCACGTAGGTGCGCCACCCTACGCTCTTCTCTCTCCCGACATTTGCTCTCCGTCAATCTGATCTCGAGCTTGCTCTTCTTCTCTCCGACCCCACCAATCTCTAGCTAGCTCTTCTCTCCGACCCCACCAGTCTCCAGCTACCTCTTCTCTCCGGTGCCAACAGTCTCCATTGATTACTCCTGTACAACTCTCTAAAGTAAGTAATTTATCCTATTGAACTTGATTTAGTAGTTGATTGAGGATTGATTAGAACGGTTGTGAAATAACTCTTTTTAATTAGGTTGATGGAATTGGGACTGGTTATTTTAAACTAACCAAATCAACGATATTAGTCTCAAAAGGGATATTGGATTGCTTTTCTTGGGTTGGTTATTTTGATGGAATTGGGACTGGTGTCTGATCTATATCTGGGATGATTTGGTTGTTTTAATTAGGACTTGATTAGAGGGGCAATCCAATATTAAGAATTGAATACTGATATGGCCCCTTTTAAGGGTTACTGCTGGTATAGGTGATATTTTTTTATGCTTGGAAATAAGTAAGTCTAGAAGGCACAACTATTTTTGAACTGAGCCATATCATGCTGGTATATGAACTAATCCTCCTTCCTCCAGCATGTATAGGTGATAGTTTAGATAGCTTCTTTTTAGTTTAGGACTTGATTAGCCATGTAATTAGTAGTACTTAAATTTACAATGCATTATAATACAGTAACAATATGACACGGGGACGTACCCAACAAAACCAAAGTCAGGGCAACAATGAAGCTCCGCCACTGTTGACGAGAAATGCCGATCACGCTTCTACCCGTGCATATGATATGGTAAGCTTTTAGTTTTTTATAGTTATGTCTTTTTATTAGTTGATCAAAGGCTATTAATTCTTTGGATTAAAATAGAACAAAATCATAGATGCGTATCTAAATTTGTATGATAATTATCTATATATGTATTGACATACATTGTTAGTAATTGAAACAAAATAGGACAAGGGTATTTTTCGAATAAAGGGGCATTTTTTCGAAACAAAATTTTATGATAAGTATTTTTGAAACAAATTACTGTGGGTATAAAGAGGCAGTTTAGACAAATGATACTATTCAAATGATACTGTTGGTATATGATACTGTGGGTATATGATACTATTCAAAAGAGGCAGTTTTTCGAATAAAGAGGCAATTTAAACAAATTACTGTGGGTATATGATACTGTTGAAACAAATGATACAATTTTAAACTATTATTATAAAGTTGTGCTAATATAAACTATTCAATATGTAGTTCATATAGCTCTTTAAGATGGAGTTAATTTTTATGATGAATTAAATGGAAATTGCTTGAACTGAAATGGTGTCTCATTTGCAGGCATATTTTAGGCTTAGAGCGAGGAATCGGCACATGTGTTTCACATATAACGATCAAATTGAGCCTATACTCCGTGGCTTTGGACTGGACCACATAGCTCGTCTCGGCTCAATGAAAATTGATTGGCCGCTCATGACAGCGCTTGTAGAGAGATGGAGGCGCGAAACACACACATTCCACCTTCCCATTGGTGAAATTACTCCTACTCTCGAGGACGTGTGTTACTTGTTGGGCCTACCAGTTGATGGTGATCCTATCATGGGAGTGACTGATGATAATTGGTCGCAAGCAATGGTGGATGTTTTCGAGGAAGATGATTGGGACACCTTTGCCAAACCACCCGGCACTTATCACCTCAATGTCGAATGGCTTCGCAAACTTTTCGTCCCCGAGAACCAAGCGAATAACATGGATGTGGGACCCGTCTTGCCTCCAAACTCACCACCAGAGGTAGTCAGAAGGTATGCCATTGCCTTCATGCTTGATCTATTTGGATCTGTGATGTTCTCGGATCACTCGGGGTACGTGTACTCCATGTTTTTGCCCCTCATCGAAGATGTTGACAATCCGCGACAGTTCAGTTGGGCGACGGGGCTTTTGGCATACCTTTATAGAGGATTATGCAATGGTTCAAGGAGGGATTCAAAAGAGATTGCTGTCCCATGTCTCTTTTTGCAAATTTGGGTGTGGACTCGATTTCCAATTGGGAGGCCGCATGCTACATACTTTGAGAATGGTTTGGGCCAGCGACCGTTTCTCCGTGGGACGACGTTACCAACACCGTTCCTTACTGACTCCAGGGACGCAGCTGCGGAGGTCGTCCCACAAGAAGAACATCATTTTTGACTTTAGATTTCTCCCTGGGACGACGTTAACAACACCGTTCCTGACTTACAGGCGTGTTATTATACTCAATTTATTATTATTATAGAACTATATTGATACTCAATTATTATTATTATTATAATAAAATATTTTTTTTAATTAAATTTATTATTATAATAATTTTGATTTAATAAATATACTCAATTTATTATTCTTATAAAGTGATTATTCTATTTAATAAAAGTTAATTACTATAAGACAGGCGTGTTCTGAAAATAGGACAGGCGTGTTCTGAGAAAGCCTTAAAAAGTTGTCTGAATGGCTTGTGGCCTCTACGAATATAGGACAGGCGTGCTCTGAGAAAGCCTGAAAAGTTCTCTGCATGCCTTGTGACCTTTGCGAATAGGACATGTCTGCACTGAGAGAGTCTGAAAACGTCCATTTTTTCAATTATCTTTCAACTCATCTATATAAAACTACCAAGGTTCAGACACACAAACAAAGCTCCATTTTCTCTCTACTTAAGAAGTTCACCACCATGGAAAAAGGAAATAGCTCAAACTCTAACAAACGCTATATACCGCCAGTCCCTCCAGATCCTATTATGCGTGAGTACTGGTCATCATTCATTCATTCTACTCTCAACAAGAAAACCAAAAAAAAAGGAGACTGGACCGTAACGTGTCTAAAATGTTTTCGCAGTGTTGAATACAATGTGTTTGAACCATACTACGATTTGCCTCTAAAAATGCACTACAACTGGCACGTAAATGGCGGGGAGGAAAAAGAATGGCAGGAATACCAAGAGCGCAAAAGACTGGAAATGGAACGAGAAGAAAGACACCGAGCTGAACAAGTGAGAATAATTCATGAAGAGAATGCAGCATGTATCGAAGAAATTATTCGTCGCACCGAAGAACAAGAACGAGAGAGACAACGTAAAATAGCAACGGGAGAGATTCCAGACTATGTCGATGTTCTAGACTTTGAGTACTTTCCAGACGTAGAGGAAGGTGAAACATCTAAAAATACAGAGGAAGAACAATGGTGGAATGAAGCATGTAAAAATGCAGATGATGTTGAGGCTCAATGGTGGGATAAAGCGTGTCAAATGGCCGACAAGTATGAAGGAAAAAGAAAATTAAATTAGTATTTAGGGTTTAACTTTTATCGTCTCTTCTAGCTCTATTAATTAGATTAATGTCTTTATTTTAATTTTCTTATTATTGTAATGGACTACGTCTCGATGTACTACTTTTTAATTTAGGATTGGATTACTATTGTTATTTTCACGATTTATGAATTTTTTTTCTTCTTTTTTTCTTTCTTTCTTTCTCTCTCTCTCCTTAATAATCTCTCTCGGAAAATCAGTTGCATGTGCCAGATCATACTGTAATTTTTAATAACGGCACAAATCCACTCAAGAGTTTTTAAAATGGGGAATGAAAAAAAACGTACTTTACGAAAGAGAAATCAAATGAATTTATATTGATTTTTATGATGGGATGAAAAGATAATCACTTGATTTTTACATATATTGATTTTTTTCATATTGGGAAGACGTTAGCAACGTCGTCCCAGAGTAATTCGACACTTCACATCCACCTGGCAGTCTGCGTGGCGTCTGCAGGTGGGGTAGTGTGGTGGTTCTGGGACGCAGTTAGGAATGTCGTCCTGGCGAAGGCCATTTCAGCAAAATCTGAAGTAAATTTGGTGCTTTGCGTCTTTACTTTTTAATTTTGGATTTTTTATACAAAAATTCCGTTCAGGGAAGGAAATGTTTTAAGAGGCGAAATTGGGATTTGATCCATCAAAATATTCGAAATTATATAATTTCATAACTAACATTTAAAGAGAAATTTTTTCGTGGACATAAATTTTGAATCAGACTTTGATCGCAATCATTTTTTTTTATTTTGAAAAGATTAATTCACTGGAAGTCATAACAGTTGTAATTAAACTCGTTTCATACTTTATGGCCATCACAGAATTTTCCAAAATTTAAAATATTATGTTGATCTCTCTAAACCAAGTGTTGTAACTTATATCTGATTATCATACTTCTATGAAAATTAATTACGTATCTATAAATTGTGTTTTCCTTTATTGTGCAGTAATAACAAAATATTGTAGATGCCTCCTCGCTTTCCTCTTTTTTTCCTCTTTAAACCAAGCTCTAAGGTGACTTGTTGCATAATTGTATGGAAAATTTTTGCATGTGGCCTAGTGGCTTAGTGGTAAGAGCACTAGAGTGGCTTCCAAGAAGTCAAGGGTTCAAGCTCCGCATGCATCTTTAATTTTAGAACAAAAATTGGATGGCAAAGACCTCCCTCTTTTTTCAAAAAAATTATATGGAAAATTTTTAAGCTAAAGTTTTGGGGTAGGTTTTCTTTCTAATTATTTGAAAATATAAGAAAATTTTATTGGTCCCTATTTTTTTTTTTACTCAAGAATTGAAATTTATAAAATTCTAATCATGTTTGACTAAATTCTAAGTAACTTCATGTCTTTTTCCTCGAGAAAAATATATAGTTACCCCGATAAAATTGTGTTTTTATAATTGTAATTATAACTTGTTTTTATAATTACATTTTTAGTTTCTAACTTTCTATTCAAGCGAGTGTTTACTTCAATTCAAACGAGTTATTTTATATACAAGTGTGCATTTTAAAATGGTCCAAACAATGGGTTAGGATGTTCGAGAGAGACGAAAATATATTTCAAAATCGAGTTTTTACTTCGATGAACAAGTACTAGGGGAAGAAGATAGGTACAATACTAAGAAATTTTCATTTCAATTGATAAAATTTAGATAGCAATACTTTTAGTTTCTGCCAAATATTTTGGACCCTAGTCATACAGGTCAGAGGATACATAGCTAACTAATACAGTGGTTGATCTAATTTTATTATGTTATTAACGTTCTAAATAACGAACTTTTTATTATATCATATATCATGATGTATCTTGTTGCTATTTTCTTTTGAGCAAACTTTGCTCAAAATTGCTATTGTATGTGCCTTCAAGTTAAGAACGCAACCCCATGAATAAAAATAATTGGATATATCATCAACTCTGCCAATATATTTTTAGATACTGCAAACCGAATTCTAGAGGCACATAATATATATTGAGGATTAACTTTCAATAGAAAAGATATAGACATTAGGATTTGTAACTGTTCTCCATTTATTCTTTGTATAGCAGATCATCCGTAGCAAAATCACAAGCAATCTAAAGGGCTAATTTAACCAGAGATGATTTTTAAAACATAACTATGAATTTTTAATAAAACTACGGATTTGTATTCTGTAAGGGCAAAATGTGGATTTGCAGAAAATAAACCTTCTCAATTTAAAAAGAAAGGAATAATGAGTAGAAATGTGAAGCAGCAACATAGACTATCATTCACTTGCAGAAAAGAGGTAACGTGACCACTCCATTGACTTGTAAATTTTTCCACCAATGGTGAACTACGTGCCCCCATGAAACTAGCACGGTCTTTTGTGAATGATCTAATAATACAAGTACACATTTCTTAGTTATGTTATCCCATAATCTCTAATGTATATTTCGGATTATTATCTTTTATAATGAGAAATTTTCATGTTTGACTAATGCATTTAGTGACCTTCGTGAGACCACCGAGGTTAATAACTTATATATATAAAAGATCGTGAAACACTGTAAGCATGCATACAACTGAGAATAAAATTAAAGAGCCGAAGTAGCATTCCAAAAGTTGAACAAGAGAATTTGTAGTCAATATATTCCATCTTACATGCATGATCATACATTCCGTATTATTGAAACGAATACAAACCACATACATGGTTATCTCAAAGCGGAAATTCCGATAAAATAAAATAAAAGACAAAATTTCATACACATCAAATGGGACAACAAAAGAATGAAAAAAACTGCAATCAAGTATGGTAATAAAAAATTTGAAAAAAAAGTAAAGAAGCTCCGAGACGAGCAATACACATTAAAAACCAAGCCTTAGTTTGTTTTCCAGCACTGTGTCCTGATCTCTCCCTGGTTTTCGTCAAGCACACCGACCAAGCTCATCTTGACAATTACCTTGGCGAAGAGGTCCAAGAAATAATCATTACTGTCAGCCAGGGCCTGAACATATGCAGCAGTACTGGCATCGAAGGCAATTGCATTATCGACTGGGAGGATACCCTTGCCTTGGAGCAGCATCTGGTAATACGAGTTGTCGACTGTGCGTACACTGTTAGGGCTGTCTAAGAAGACAAAATTGTCATCGTTATTTTGGCAAATAAAACTGCCGAGGAAGAAAACATAGAAGCCATCCAAGGCTGGGTCGGGCTGTTGAGTGCCTTTATAGTTGTAAAGCCGGTCCTTGATGACATTGCAGTGTGTTACTCCAACTGTGTGCCCACCTAAAATGAGGAAAATATATAGTATCAGTTTTTAAAATTGATTTTGTATTTATTGCGAAAAACATGTATCGTTCAAATATTTTTTGTCAGGTTTTACATGTACAAGTGGCGATTAGTTACCTAGCAAAACAACTGTTTCCAAGTCGGTGAAGCCAACCTGCTCGTAATATGCAATAGCACTAGCAACAGAGATATCTGGTGGTGGCAGGTCAACCTTGGATGCAAGTCCTTCCAAGCTATCATATCTTCCCAATGGTACATCAAAATATATTCCTCCAGCCTGAAATTTCAAGAGATGAAATTAAGAAAAAATAAGAAACAATACAAAAAAGAAAATAATTAATGGTTGTTGTTCGAAAACTACATTGGTAATGTAATTGTATAAATAAATATCATAAAATCTCATAATTACCAAGAGAACTGCATCTCGAGTAGCAGCTACCATGATATCAGTACAGGAAACCACACCAGGGCATACATTCTCTAATGCTTCCTTGATGGTGTCAATCAAGTCATAGCCTTTGACGGTGAAGTTCGGAACTGCAGTTTGCTCACTGTTGGGACCTTTCAACAGTAGTGATCCATCAGTTTGCTGTGCAAAAATTTACAGAAAATTTTTAGATAGTTGGTCAAAATTGCAAACAAAAATTCACTTCTATTTTTCAATTTGTTCATTCTAGAAAATAAATGTAAAAATAAGACTCTGTAACTATTTATGCAAAAGGAAAATTGTTTGTTATATATATTTTACCTTGTTCCCCATGCTATCATGAAACAGGAGACGGAGGAGGAATGCAATGATATCGGGGTCATATGAAAAGCGGGCCTGGACGATACCCTTGATAATGGACTCGACATCATTGGTCCCGCACTTGCCAGTATAATAACCAACACTCGGACTTGCATAGGAGGAATTTACAAGGCCGAGCACTAGGAGAACAACAATGGCCACATGTTTCGCCATAGTTAACTTGGCTTATTAGACCTTGTTAACTATGGTAGAGAAAATGCCTTGAGGTGATGCAAGAAGGACACTTGCGGCCCCCAATTAATAGGCAAGAAGGTTGGTATAGGAAGCATGATAGTCTTTTTTCAGTCTAGTTTTCCTGCATTATTTTTTTCTATAAAATTTGGAGACCATTTCCATGGGGTATGTGAAGGTGAGCACGTCGCAAGTGTCACGGAGATCACGTTTGTTCAATTGCCAATTCCGGGTCTATGGCCCAGCTCGTATCCTCCCGTGTTGAACTCTTCAGATATAATCCAATAATGTTGGTTGGCTAGAAGCTATGATCTGTTTAATTTACAGATTTTTTTTTTATTAAAAGAAAACCATCCAACAAGAAATGTGGAGTGAGTTTCCATTTTTTTTATTAAAAGAGAGCCCTTCAACCGGACTAAACGTTCTCTTGATAATTAACATCGAAGTAGTTATTATTGACAACTAAAGAATGGTTTTTCTCTATTCTTTCATGCAAAGGTTTATGATTACTTCAATGTTTAATTTAAAATATTTCAACATAAAGAAAATAATGTGCGAAATAGATCAAGCATATATATATAATTTTCAGAAGAGGTACAAGAAAAATACAGGGTTATATATTAATCTTGAAAGTTTTATTTCTGGTGCCTTATTTTATATAGCGTAGATTTATTTTTATTTTTTTTTATTAAAAAGGGTGGCTTCAACTTTTACAGAACAAAATGTTCACTTCCCGGTCAGATAAGTCTTCCTGAAAACATAAACATGCAACTTTATATCTTGATATCGTTGCTATTTCTGTTCAATTTTTATGTTATATAAGTTGTACAATATAGTAGGTAAAGTACTTAATTACTTTTCACTCAATAAAAAGAGTACATAACTACTTATTAGATACAGATCTATTAGCAATAAATTGCATTGATAAGTTTAACAGATACAGATCTATTAGCAATCAATTGCTTTGATAAATTTAACAATTATAAGTAGATTTTGCTCTTCGGCCTTAGAGGAGGAGAATAAAAATCAATTACTATCTCGTAGGATAATCAAAGGACTTCAACCTTCATTTTGACCTCAAAACCTGAACAATTGTTAATTAGAAATAACTTTCTAATTGCTATATCCAATATTTAGGTTGTGACTCGTTCTGTTTATATGTCATGTCCATCAAAATAACATAAAATTATGCTAGGACATCAAAATTGTATAAAATTTTACAACTAAATTTATTAAACCATGTCTATATTTTTTATAATTGTATTTTTTATAATTATTTGAGAGCATATATATTAATATTAAATTATTGATGCATTGTCATTAGATTCCAATTCTTATTAATAATTGATTATTCCTCTTCGAATAATTATTCGATTTATTTATTTTGGTTACTTGCAAACTCGTTAGCCACAACCAACCAAGTTTCCCTATGCGCTAATAACTGTCTTATGTCATGAGTATGGTCTGATTTTATATAATTTTTGACGAGGAGTTAGCATGGTCCGCTTTCTATTCATATATAAATATACCTATTTGTAGATTAATATTTTTAACTCTTAATATTCCAAATATATATATATATATATTTTTTTTTTGTTGCTAAGCCATGCATGTCTCATTACGGGGATAGCACTTAGTTTTGAAAGGCAGATATGACGATACCGTATATACATCATTTGTATATACGATATGTATTTGCTAGTTCAACGTTTTTTAAGATGCTTTATACAAGAAACCTTTGTGCCGAAAAGACACAACCAACGAAGATATAGATTCGCCTCGAACCTATTAATATAATTTTTAAAGTTTCTAATATTTTGGTAACCGGCGCCTGATACCGTATATGGAAATTGAGACACTTAACCTGCCACATGTAGGTGTACATGCACAAGATACCGCAGCAAATATATTTAGGACAAATACTTTCCGATCTAAGGAATTATGGATCGAATATAAACATGATTTACATGACTTGGTCAGCCAAGATATATATGCAAGAAAGAATGATAATCTAGCACAATTTATGGTGCAGAACTATATATACAATGTGCATTATATAATTTTGGCACACTTCACGAGGATTTAATCTTTTAATAAATGATACTAACATTTGAATCATGAAAATATTTACATATTTGATTAATTTTGTATCATAATATATGCACAAGGTTGAAGTCCAATGCATTGGATGGAGGAGTCTGTCCTTTTGTTTTCGGAACACCAACGTATTAGGGTCCCTAAATTAAGTAGGGACGTTGAAAGAAAAGAGCGGGCAAGAGGACTTTTAATAGTTGTAAATAGGCTGACGCATATTAGTTAGGACGTAGAAATAGTCTGAGATAGAGACGCTATCAATTTCTGTGTAGGGATGCGCATAACCTGAATCTACTTGACGTTGGTAGACTGACACATATCAAAGGAGACGTTAATTAAATTCAAAGATTTCATAAGACTTTAAAATTTATAGGAGATAAATTCAGTTGAACTTATTAATTATACTAGCAGCAGTGCCCGTTCAATGTGCGGGCGGACTTTAATATGCGAAAATATGACTTCTCACAAATATTCCGATCAAATCGAACGGCTCGGATATACTATATACTAACGCCTAAGATATAAATGGGCCTGTGTCGTAAATAATTAATGAGGTAAGGAAGAAAATTTATTACTAAATCATTATATTTATGACTCATTGTATTATTGATAATTGAAATAACATTTGTTCTAAAAGATTTCTGAGCGTTTAAGTAGGATGATATCTCCCCTCTTAGACAATATTGGTAAGTAAAAGTGTTGTTATTAACATATATAATAACATTATATAATATAAATAAAACTTTAAATTGTTTTTAAATTTATTCTATTGAAAGGGGCAATGATTGGAAAAACCATAATCAAAACCATTGATGGAGATGCCAGTATAAGAAAGTCATGATAATACATCCATGCCAGTATAATCATCTATAGTATTTTCCATTAAAAAAAAACCATGATGATGCGAGTATAAGATTGGGTTTCCTCTTAATGATGCCTTACTTGGTAGTATTGAAAATGTAAGAAAGTCATGATGATGCCAGACGAAATGGCAATAATTTTTTGTACCAAGAAAACCTCCATGAAATTTTCAATACTCTAATTTAATGAAACATAAGAAAGTGTTTCTTTTTTACCTAACTTGGCAGTAATAGATCAAATAGAGAAAGTCACGATAAACATCTCTTTTAAGTTCCATATGCATTTAGGACCCCCAGTCACATATAGTTTGAAATGCAAATAAATATATCCAATATAACAATTCAGTGGTATCATCAGCAATTAGGTCCTACAGAACCGAAAGTGTCTCGAGCATCAAAAATTTTAATTTCTCTATCAATTGAGTGATCTGTTTTTTGAAACTGAAATTGTCTGTTCTCTTACTCCAAAAGAAAATAATTACTTAAAAGAATTTGTACATTCCAGCGTTAGTTGAGGTGCATAGATACTGTAAATTTATAAAATCATATGCCATCAAAAGCAGTTCTACCAATTAGTGTCTCTTGGGAGCAATATTAGTTATGAGTTAGTTGGCAAGTTTTCACTATAAAAAAATAAATCAAATTAACAATTGTAAATTAAATTATTGGTATCTTTTATAAATTTCTTTATTTTATTCTGGGGATTACATTTCCCTCTATATCCCATGCTATGAAAATAAATGGATCATATAACCACAACACACATGAAACACTTCAAGAGTTCCCAAATAAATTCACCTGAATGCCAGGCACTAATCACTACTATTACTGTCACTGGGATCATCATTCAGGTAATTATTAAAATTACTGGTACCTGCATCAGCACATCTCCCATGCCTCATCCCTACATGCTGCTCCAGTTGGGAGAGCTCCACTTGCATTTTCATAAAAAACTGCATGCGCTGCAACTCGAGCTCCTTAGCAAACTCAATCCTGTGCTTCTCCATCTCCATTTCCTGCTGCTACCTGGACGTCTCCATTCTCTCATACACCTGTCCAAACTTCACAATTGCATGCGTGACAGCCCGCATCCCCTCCACTCTTCCTATCCTCATCACCTCCATTCCCCTTTTTCTTCTTTCCATTCACCACCGGTGGTTCGGGCGGGAACCCATCTGACGATTCCGCATTTGAAGAAACAGATGGAGGCGATCGGGCACGCTTAGCAGCACCCGGGTGCCCAGTTCTCTGCCTCTAAGGAAACTGCGGCACACCAAGCAGCTTTGAATGCACTTGTACACCAGAATTAGGGCTAGCGCTCGAAACCGCCTTGTTGGCAGTGTGAGTGGGACCCAACAACAGGTCGAGCCGACCGAAAAAAGGCCAATTCGAAGCGGCTTTAGATTTCTCTACCTTATACTTCTTCTTCAACGTATCAATCCTATTCTTACACTGAACATCAGACTTGGGCGCTTTCGTATACCCTTCTCGACTCGTCACAGCATCCGCCACTTCCAGCCAGTGTTTCTGACGAAGATTCCCACGACTAAGTTCCAATTATCGCTCGCCCCAGGCATCAATAAGAACGTACGTAGCGCCCTTGCTCCAGCAGTCCTCGCGCCCTCAACCGCCGGACCCAAAACCGGTAGAGTTGGGGCGGGGTTGCTGGATGGGGAGAGCGAGGGTTAGGGTTTTGAATGGGAGGAGTGGTGTAGGCGACTGGAGCGAGGGGAGCGGCGGGAGCGACTGGAGGGGAGGCAGGAGGCGAGGGCGATGGGGATGGAGAGGGAGGTGCTGAATTAAGGAGCGATTTCAGAAGGGAAGGTGAATTGGGGAGGGAGGCGCAGGAGGAAAAAAAAAAAAAAAAGTGTTATACGGAGAATCGAACTCGCTCCGTTAAGAATCGCAAATTTGATACAAACCATCAGCGCCATGACTCATTACTGTCAAAGAGTCTGACCCTTTGATTTAAATACAAATCTAAACCGTAGATTACACATATCAATAGTTTATAATTGATGTTAACAATTGTTTGAACCCCTTTGGTGATTTTTGTTGCGACCTTTCTCTACGTGCATTTATAAGTAGTAGAGATTTTATTTATAAAAACGTTCAAAAAACGCTACAAGAAAAAGGGATATAGATAGACTTTTACTGCATGATTTTTTATTTAGCTTTATGCTTCTGGAAGTAGAAGATAATCCTGCATGATAATTTTTTTATGCAGCTGGATTGCAATTAAAATGATTCTATTGGAAGACTTTTTTGTTTGTCATGCAAGGAATATTACTAAATATAATTTCCAACCAAAATTTTCTTTAAAATAGCGTGAGGACAATATAAATTTGGTAAACTTTTTTCCTCGTTTTTGACAGTGCAAAAATCAGTTTTACCCATTTTCCCTCCTTTTTTTAACAATCCAAAACCAATTTGTACCCACCGATTGAAGCTTTCACTTGTATTTTTCTATCTCTACCTCACTGACAGGTGGTACCACCAGTAAATAACCTTATCCCTTATATATGTATAGCTGGAATTTAATTTACACGGTGCAGTTGGAATTTTTTTTTTCTTCCTGAAATAGTATTAAAATTTTTAGTAAATTATTCTTCCCCACAAAAGTGGCGCCAAAACTAAAATCAATTATCAATTTTCGTTCCCTCCTTTTTGACAGCCTCAAAATCAGTTTTTGTTTTTTCCTACCGATATTAAATGATACAATCTACTCGTGATTTGAACCAATAAATTTGTTGCAACTTATAATGGATTAGTTGAATTTGACATGGCCATTTAAATTTTTTTTTCTTTTTGTTTTTTAGAAATTTGACCGCAGCTTGAAAAAAAAATATTTTTTTCTTTATGTTAACAGGTTTGAGAATCAAATCACATTCATTTACCTTTATAATTAGATAGTTAGAAATGTTAAAATATTTGTATTATTGCTTTTTCAACTTGTAATGATTGTTAGGAAAGATATCAAAATTGATGTTAATTTTTAATCTCCCACCAAAATTTTTTGCACACATATTATGGCGCCAAACAATATTTCTGTCATTTTGAATATGGTGCCGAATATATGGATTCGGCAAAAAAATTACTTTTGGCGCATATCATTCTTTTAGAGGTGGCGCCAAAATTTGTTACTTCAATTTTGTCTGTATCAATTAAATGAACGAATTATCGGTAGAAAAAAAAATTAACGAAAAGAACCAACAAATAACCACCCACTAGCCCACTACCCAATAACCTCTCACTTCAATCGTAACATTTTCTATACACCGGAAAACAGAACTCCATCTAATATTGTTTTATATATTTCCAATTTTTGCTAAATCTTTACTTTTTGAATGTTGTGCTAAATGCTACCGTACAATTTATAGATTCAATAGTATACATTTACTCGTCTATTTTACCTTGGTACCCTTATTTTATTTCCAACTATATAATATGTGTTATATGCAGAGATTTAGAAAAAAAAAAACGATTAATGAATATTGTTATGTTAGTTAATTATTTATGCATAAAACAAAGAAGCAAAACAATTTTTTATTTTTGAGAATGAACGCATTTGACATTGGGGGCCCATCACACGAGTTAGACTTTAGGATTATTAAAGAAGATATGAGAATCACCTTAATAGTATATAATGTGAAAAGTTTGTTTCTCGCAAGATAAAAAATTAATAAAAAATTTCTATAAGATCAATAATTATTAACATAGAGTTTGGCTACGGTCAAACCGATTTGACGGAACAATTCGTCAAATCGGTTTTGATTTCAAATCCAAAAGCTAAATTAACTAATTCAGATCGCTCAATATGTTTTTCATATTGAAATCTCATTGCCGATCAAATTTTTTATTTTTTATTATTTTAAGTATTTTTTTTGGATTTTTAAAAAATATTGTTATTGGAGGGTTTAGAACTAATTAGATCAAGAATTTCCTAAAATACCAAAAAAATAGTAAAAAAATTTAAAAAAAATGTAAATTTTGTATAATTAATATTGTTTGCATATATGATGATAAATATAAAATATGGTCCTTATAAAATTAAAATTTTATTTTTCATTATGAAATTTTCTTGCTGACCAAATTATATATATTTTTTATTAGTTAGTTTTATGTGTCACGGATTATGACCAAAATTTATATATTTTTATAAGTTAGTTTTATGTATAACGGATTATGGCTACGGATAGGTTATTGGTGTAGAATTGGATTAAAATCGGATAGCTTATACTAGTTCATGTTTTGTGCTTGTGCTTGTGCTTATATATAAGACAATACCTGTATATAATGACAAACTTATAAGTTAATAAAGTCAGTTTTTTTTTTAAATAATAATGAAATTATAATAACAAATTTACAATGCATACACCTAAATACTTGTACAATTTTGATTTCCTGCTCTTTAATAAATTACGAGTAAAGTTTTAAATTGAAAAATACAACTTTTTCGAGTGACAATCTGAAAGACATCAATCTTAAAAAAAGATCAACTAAAATATACCAATGAGTTACAACTTTTTTTTTTTTTAAAAAAAAAATCAATCCTAAAAAGTAAACAATTAACATAAAAAAATTCGATGGCTTCTATTAATTCATGTTGTTCTTGTGCTTGTATCTCAACTAATGTTGTGCTTGTGTTTAGTGTGTTGCGAACATATTGTGTCAAACTATATTATACATATATATATATAGAACATATTGTGTCAAATATATTGTGTTAACAATAGATATTCTCTCTCTATATATAGAGTTTAGCTACGGTGAGTCGCGACTCACGGACCCTCCGGTGAGTCGCGATCAAAACTCCTAGATCTAGTTCAAAATGACCGATCCAAACCGTCCAATATGATCTCCCTTTTGAAATCTCTATGAAAACCAAATTTTTTATTTTTCGGATTTTAAAAAACTGTTGTTTTTGAATGGTTCAAAACTAATTAGATTAACGATTTTCTAAAATTTCAAAAAAATACTTAAAAATTTTGAAAAATTGAAAAATTTGGTTTGCATAGAGATTTCAATAGGGAGATCATAGTGGACGGTTTGGATCGGTCATTTTGAACTAGATTTAGGAGTTTTGATCGCGACTCACCGTAGCTAAACTCTCTCTCTCTATATATATTTTTTAAAAAAAAGAAGGATACGAATGAATGAGGGTGTTATATATGTGAATTGGGCACAATCTAGATGAATATATATGCTTTTCACTGTTGTTATGCGAAATAGGTATGCTATATGGCATAATACATTGCGGCCTGAAGCCTGAGAAGGTATGCATTTTTTCAACATTTTACACTTTATTAATATTAACCCCTATTAATCTCTAAGCAGATCTTAAATTTGCTTTTTCTTTACAAGGTAATTCTCTTTGTAGAGAGTACTTATGAGATTTTGTACATTTCGTGAAGGTATCAGGTACTGTAGTTTTTATGTTTTTTATTTCTATTTTTATTTTTGCTTGAATTAAACCAAAAGAAAACAAGCTTGATGAACTTCTCTTAGATGACCATCAACGAGAACTAAATTTCTCTTTGAAGTCCATAATATACTGCTTTTGAATTTCACAAGTTTGAAACTAGCACCCAACATTCTTTTTAATATTTTTGAAAACCAACAGGGGCTAGTGTGATGTTATATTTTGTTCTGTACATTCATGAGGACATGCGACAGGTGAAGGGATGTTATATTTTGGAAAGTTACTTTGGATGTTGTTTGACTTGACTTGATTACCTTTTCATTCTTAATGTTTTGCTGTGAAATAGGTCATGATATGTGCCGCGATTTTTTTAAACAGAAATAACAAAAAATGTTATTTTAATAACAAACCTTTGACTTTAATATTTAGAGGAATGAACATGTCAGGGCGCCAGTATCGTCGGCGCGGGCATGGCAGCGCCAATGCCAGTGACGCAGGCACACCTAGGTGCGAGCTGCTTTGGCCGTCAATGGCAGCACAAATTGAGAAGAAAAATTTTTATCGTCCTTTTCTTGAACTATCTACCAGAATGCTAATAAATTGTGCATTGAGAGATGTGAGCACATGGGTGTGTACTGCCTAGAGAATATTTTCTCTTTTACAATCAATGGTGCGATGCATAGAGTAGGATATATTAGCATTTATATTAGGGAGCACAATTTCCAACAATAGGCAGCACAATATCTTGAAAAAAAAATAATAAATTGATTCATAGGAGAGCCTGGAAATTTATTATCAACTGATAATTTGACATAGTCGTTATTTATATAGATTAATTGATTGGAAATCTTTTTATCATGGGCAATTATATAGAGTTTGATAAAATTAGTTTTCTTCTTGATAATTTTTAAAACTTTATAAATCCAATTTAGGTAATTTTATTGAACTCGTAATTTTAAAGAACTTGGTAATTTTTTAGATTAATTTAATGTATAGGTAAATCAATTTGATCCAATATTTTCATTTAGAAATTGTTTGAACCGGATAAAAAGGTGATTTATCATTATATTAAATTAATTGATGATAAAATTTTTTTAACACGTGTTGCACATATTAAAATTTACATTTTTTTTTAGTTGCATGTAATATGTAAATGAAAAATAATAATACCTCTTAATAAGTACATAATATCATTATAATCTTAACTTATACCATCTTTAAATAGATGGTTTTTGGTTCGCACATATCAAGGCATAGAAAATCCCATCTATATCCCATGTGTTCACAACCTCACATCTATCAATGCACAATTATTAGTACGTCTGGTAGAAAGTAAAAGAAAAGAATCAAATATTCTTTGACAACATCTTTCCCTTCTTGGCTTCTTTCTCTTTGTAGCAGAAAACATCTTTATGTTTTATCAACACATCCAAATTCCATCGACAACCAGCGCCATTAACAACTAGAGTGAGTCGTCCAGGTGTGCCCACGCCAGTGGCACTGGCGTCCTGACATGTTCATTCCTCTAAATATTGAAGTCAAAGGTTTGTTATTATTATTAAAATAATATTTTTGGTTATTTCTGTTTAAAAAAATCACGGTGATATGTGCTTATATTATATATGATCAATTTCATGTTTTGTTAAACCATTTAAAATTGTTAGAACAAAACAGTTTGAAGTAAATATATAATAGTTGCTAATTGAATTTGTTAATTAGCGACACAGAAGTTTTGCTACGCCACCTATCGGCAACAACACTCCACAAGGACCCACACATGAAGATGACTTAAGTGCAGCATCAACAAGTACTTTGCGTAAGCAAGCTTCTGTGGAAAGCACAATGTGCGAGCAAACTGAGTTGCATTGTTATGAGAATCTTGGACAGAAAGAGTATTCATCGCAGCATTGTGCCTCTTTACTTTTAGGTGCTAATGTTTACTGTTTAGACTCGTTTAAAAATTTTCATGCTCTTTTACTTAGAATTCTGATTGGTATCAAAACATATGCAAGTTTGACATTTCAAATTCATGTACTTTGGATGATTTTCAATGATTTTCAGTTCAATGCATTCTATGAATCAATTTGATTATGTGTAAGTTTGTGTGATATTTTTTTTTATTCAATGTAAATATATGTATGCTTGTGAATTGTAAATGGATGTGATGAATTAAAATTATATGAATCAAATAGTGGTGGTACCTAATTGGTACCGAGAAGAATTGAATGGCTGTATAAATGGGATTAATGTGGATATTAACAATTACATCAGTATAATGACGCTATAGATTCAAATATATAGCAACGCACATACAAGAATATACTGTGGGCCCGATAAATTCTGACGATATATTATTAGGATCGGTAATTAACAGCATCACCATACCGACTTTAATCGAATATGGGCCCCACTAAATTCTGACAATATATTATTTGGATCGTTGAGTAAAGACTTCAATAGACCGATATAATAATCTCTAAATAGAGACACTCTTAATAACAACAAAATTAACATAGACGTCAGTATACTGACGTGGATGAGAAGGACCTACTTAAATAACTTGCGTCTGCCCGACATATCTGGGTCCCTATGCTAGCGTCCTTAATTAGACGTAACAGACTTTTCTGTCGGAATAGCAACGCCTATTGGCGTAACAAATAAGTGATATTTACATGGTTATCTCAAAGAGGAAATTCCGATAAAATAAAATAAAAAGACAAAATTTCATACACATCAAATGGGACAACAAAAAGAATGAAAAAAACTGCAATCAAGTATGGTAATAAAAAATTTGAAAAAAAGTAAAGAAGCCCCGAGACGAGCAATACACATATTAAAAACCAAGCCTTAGTTTGTTTTCCAGCACTGTGTCCTGATCTCTCCCTGGTTTTCGTCAAGCACACCGACCAAGCTCATCTTGACAATTACCTTGGTGAAGAGGTCCAAGAAATAATCATTACTGTCAGCCAGAGCCTGAACATATGAAGCAGTACTGGGGTCGAAGGCAATTGCATTATCGACTGGGAGGATACCCTTGCCTTGGAGCAGCATCTGGTAATACGAGTTGTCGACTGTGCGTACACTGTTAGGGCTGTCTAAGAAGACAAAATTGTCATCGTTATTTTGGCAAATAAAACTGCCGAGGAAGAAAACATAGAAGCCATCCAAGGCTGGGTCGGGCTGTTGAGTGCCTTTATAGTTGTAAAGCCGGTCCTTGATGACATTGCAGTGTGTTACTCCAACTGTGTGCCCACCTAAAATGAGGAAAATATATAGTATCAGTGTTTTCAAAATTGATTTGGTATTTATTGCGTAAAAAATAAATCGTTCAAATATTTTCTGTCAGGTTTCACATGTACAAGTGGCGATTAGTTACCTAGCAAAACAACTGTTTCCAAGTCGGTGAAGCCAACCTGCTCGTAATATGCAATAGCACTGGCAACAGAGATATCTGGTGGTGGCAAGTCAACCTTGGATGCAAGTCCTTCCAAGCTATCATATCTTCCCAATGGTACATCAAAATATATTCCTCCAGCCTAAAATTACAAGACATGAAATTAAGAGAAAAATAAGAAAATAATTAATGGTTGTTGTTCGAAGACTACATTGGTAATGTAATTGTATAAATAAATTGCATAAAATCTCATAATTACCAAGAGAACTGCATCTCGAGTAGCAGCTACCATGATATCAGTACAGGAAACCACACCAGGGCATACATTCTCTAACGCTTCCTTGATGGTGTCAATCAGGTCATAGCCTTTGACGGTGAAGTTCGGGACTGCAGTTTGCTCACTGTTGGGACCTTTCAACAGTAGTGATCCATCAGTTTGCTGTGCAAAAATTTACAGAAAATTTTTAGATAGTTGGTCAAAATTGCAAACAAAAATTTTCTTCTATTTTTCCATTTGTTCATTCTTGAAAATAAGTGTAAAAATAAGACTCTGTACTATATATGCAAAAGGAAAATATTGTTTGGTATATATATTTTACCTTGTTCCCCATGCTATCATGAAACAGGAGACGGAGGAGGAATGCAATGATATCGGGGTCATATGAAAAGCGGGCCTGGACGATACCCTTGATAATGGACTCGACATCATTGGTCCCGCACTTGCCAGTATAATAACCAACACTCGGACTTGCATAGGAGGAATTTACAAGGCCGAGCACTAGGAGAACAACAATGGCCACATGTTTCGCCATAGTTAACTTGGCTTATTAGACCTTGTTAACTATGGTAGAGAAGATGCCTTGAGGTGATGGAAGAAGGACACTTGCAGCCCCCAATTTATAGGCCAGAAGGTTGGTAGAAGCATGATGGTCTTTTTTTCAGTCTTGTTAATTTTCCTGCTTTATTTTTGTTTCTATAAAATTTGGAGACCATTTCCATGGGGTATGTGAAGGTGAGCACGTCGCAAGTAGTGTCACGGAGATCACGTTTGTTCAATTGCCAATTCCGGGTCTATGGCCCAGCTTGTATCCTCCCGTGTTGTACTCTTCAGACAATGCAACAATGTTGGTTGGCTAGAAGCTATGATCTGTTTAATTTATAGATTTTTTATTAAAAGAAAACCATCCAACAAGAAATGTGGAGTGACTTTTTTTTTTTTTTTTTTTTAAATTGAAAGAGGGCCCTTCAACCGGACTAATAAACGTTCTCTTGATAATTAACATCAAAGAAGTTATTATTGACAACTAAAAAATGGTTTTTCTGTATTCTTTCATGCAAATGTTTATGATTACTTCAATGCTTAATCTAAAATATTTCAACATAATTTTCAGAAGAGGTACAAGAGAATACAGGGTTATATATTGATCTTGTAAGTTTTAGTTCTGGTGCCTAATTTTTTATAGCGTAGATTTTTTATTAAAAAGGGTGGCTTCAACTTTGACTGAACAAAAATGTTCACTTCCCGGTCAAATAAGTCTTCCTGAAAACATAAACATGCAACTTTATATATTTATATTGTTGCTATATCTGTTCAATTTTTATGTTATAAGTTGAACAATGTAGTATATAAAGTACTTAATTGCTCTTCACTCAATAAAATGATTAGTTATAGATCTATTAGCAACAAATTGCTTTGTTAAATTTAACAGATACAGATCTATTAGCAATCAATTGCTTTGATAAATTTAACAATTATAAGTAGATGTTGTTCTTCGGCCTCAGAGGAGCCGAATAAAAATCAATTACTATTACGGAGGATAATCTAAGGACTCCAACCTTCATTTTGACCTCAAAACCTGAACAATAATTTATTAGAAATAACTTCTAATTGTTGTATCCAATATTTAGGTTGCGACTTGTTCTGTTTATATGTCATGCACATCAAAATAACAGAAAATTATGCTAGGACATCAAAATGTATAAAATTTTACAACTTAATTTATTAACTCATGTCTATAATTTATATAAATGTATTTTTTTATAATTATTTTACAACTAAAATTACGCATTGTCTTTAGATTCCAATTCTTATTAATTGGGTTAATGATTACATCGCTAAGCAAAAAAAATATAATAATGGACTTATTATTCGTTTTTTTTTTTTGGTTACTTGCAAACTCGTTAGCCACAACCAACCAAGTTTCCCTATGCGCTAATAACTGTCTTATGTCCTGACTCCTGAGTATGGTCTGATTTTATATAATTTTTGACGAGGACTCAACATGGCCCGCTTTGTATTCATATAAATAGCACTTAGATTTGAAAGGCAGATATGACGATACCGTATATACATCATTTGTATACGATATGTATTTGCTAGTTCAACGTTTTTTAAGATGCTTTATACAAGAAACCTTTGTGCCGAAAGACAACCAATGAAGATATAGATTCGCCTCGAACCTATTAATGTAATTTTAAAGTTTCTAATATTTTGGTAACCGGTTGATACTGTATATGGAAATTGAGATACTTAACCTGCCACAAGTAGGTGTGCATGCACAAGATTCAGCAAATAAATTTAGGCCAAATTCTTTCCGATCTAAGGAATTATGAATCGAATATAAACATGATTTACATGACTTGGTCAGGCAAGATATAATACATTGTTAGGGAGTGGTTACCCATCATCTCCCAAACAGAACCATGTTGCAAGGAAGAATGCCAATCTAGCACAATTTCTGGTGCAGAATTATATGTACAATGTGCATTATATAATTTTGGCACTCTTCAAGAGTATTTAATCTTTTAATAAATGATACTAGCATTTGAATCATGAAAATATTTACACATTTGATTAATTTTGTATAATAATATATGCACAAGGTTGAAATTCAATGCATTGGACGGATGGGTCTGTCCTTTCGTTTTTGGATTCTGAGTCTCAAATAATCGATCAAAATTGCTCAATACGATCTCCATATTAAAATTAGTACATAGTTATATTATATATATATTTTAAAAAAATTTTACTATTTTTTCAAAATAAAAAATCAATCTATCTAAGAAATTATGAACCGTTTTTTAAACGATTTTCTAAAAATCTGGAAAATAGTAAAAAGATTAAAAAATTTAATTTTTCATATTAAATTTCAATATGAAAATTAATATTGAACAATTTGAATCGATGGTTTGGACTCTAAATTAAAATACGAATGCATTAGATTTAGACGGAAGAGAACTGGTTGGACTTTTTTTAAGTTTAACCTTGTAATATTTTTACATGTGAGACCGCGTCCTAATTTAAGCCTGCATGTCTAGTGCTACATTACATACATTCAAGGCCATCCATTTTTCTAGTTTCTCTCTCCCTAATGGGCCCGTTAGCATCGCGCGATCAAGGCCCAACGACTAAAGAAATACGATACGAACTTCACCAGCAAGAGAAGCACAGAAGAGCTTGGATTCTCCTTTCCAGAGGCGGGAACCGTACTGTCAGACTTAGCCAGTACACTCCGTCTCCCTCCCCCTTCTCTCTCTCACTCTACCGAGAAGTCTAAAAACCAGTCGATCGAAAATGGAAGAAGGGGATGCAGCAGGCGGAGGCGATCGATCCAGCTTTGTTATCGGTTTAATCGAGAATCGAGCAAAAGAAGTATATCTTCCCTTTTCTATCTATGAAATCTATTTTTCTTCATTTATTTGGATATTTAGATAATGCGTGTAGACCTCGTAGAAGTACAAAAAATGAAATTGAATTTCTTCGTTGATTTTTCGTTATGTTTAACAAATTGCGCATGTTTGTTTACTTTTGTATTTTAAGGTTGGTGTGGCAGCTTTTGATCTTAGATCAGCCTCTCTACATCTTTCGCAGTACATCGAAACAAGCCGATCTTACCAGAATACAAAGACTCTGTTACATTTCTATGATCCAATGGTGATAATTGTCCCACCAGTTAAAATGGCACCAGATGGCATGTCAGGTGTCTCTGAACTAGCGGACAAGTATTTCCCTTCTAATAGAAAGGTTTTATATGGATGACTTCATATAATAGGAATTATAGATTTTATTCTCTTACATTTTTGTGGCTAACATTTGTTTTTCTTAGGTTACAATGGCAAGAGGCTGTTTTGATGATACAAAGGTACATTTTTCTTAAAATTTTTAGCTAGTTCATACCAGAAATGTATTCTACTTCAACGTAGAAAATCAGATGACGAAAATTAATAAGAAGGCATGCAACTAATCAGGATTACAATAAGAGGAAATTAATTAACCATGCCCAACCAAGAAAAACATATGCTATTATTTGTACACGAGTTGTAAAATATCGAAAGACTGGTATGTATGGTACAGGAGCCTGAGTCACGTGGTAACAAATAATTCTCCCTTGTTTATAGTGTTGTTATCCTTTTCTGGCTTATTTGTTTATTCGAAAATCACCATCATATTATTTTTGTGAAGGGTGCAGCATTGGTCAAGAATTTATCAGCTAAAGAGCCGTCGGTGCTTGGGTTGGATACATACCATAAACAATACTATCTCTGCCTAGCTGCGGCGGCTGCTACTGTAAAATGGTATTGCAATAAAAAAAGTAGATGCATATTTTGCTTGGATTAGTAATTACCAATTTACCATGTCATATTGATTTACATTTCAAGTGAACTAACTTTCCTAAAACTTCTATTTTGTGGCAGGACGGAGGCAGAAAAAGGCATAGTTGTCATGAACCACTCTCTAACGGTACTGTTTTGTATTGAAGTCTCTGTTATAAATTCATGCACTCAATTTCTCAGGTTATACTTATTTTTTCCAGGTAACATTTAATGGCTCGTTTGATCATATGAACATTGATGCTACGAGGTATAATTCTTTTGGTGTCAAACATGAAATATATGTCACTAGTGAATATAATTGTGAACATATTGATTTTGTTTACCAGTGTTAGAATTTTGGAAATAATTGAACCATTACACACCGAACTTTGGGGCACTAGCAGCAAAAAGAAGAGCCTCTTTCAAATGCTAAAGACTACTAGGACCTTTGGAGGGTACTGCACTTCCTACCAATTTTCTGTCATTATTAAAATTTTTTATTTGTTTCTAGATTTAATTTTAAGTATTTATATATAATTTTTCTCAAAACAAAGTATTTATATATTATTACTTTCAGAGCACGATTACTTAGAGCCAACCTACTCCAACCGCTAAAAGATATCGAGACAATAAAAGCTCGTCTTGATTGCTTAGTATATTTTCTTTCTTCTGTATTATATGATTTGAGGCTAATAATTTCAAATATAATTGGTCGATGGTACCACATTTTTCTATTTTACTTATATGCAATTATAATTTTAGGATGAGCTTATGAGTAATGAAGAACTTTTCTTTGGGTTGGCACAAGGTCTTCGCAAATTCCCAAAAGAGACAGGTAGGATTTATTTGTTGTATCAAATCACAGTATAAATGTATAATGAAGCTGGCAGATAGGATAATAGTTTCTTTGGGCCTCCTTTGGTAGATAAGGTGCTTTGTCATTTCTGCTTCAAGCCCAAGAAGGTAACAGATGAACTGCTGAAGCCTCCAAATGGAAGAAAAAGCCAAATGATTATCTCTGATATTATTGTTTTGAAGACTGCTTTGGATGCCTTACCGTTTCTCTCTAAGGTACTGATCAGTGCTCAAAAATCTTGCAAACAACTTTAATTACTTTTCAGTATCATCTAGTAATGGAGTGACTGTATGTTCTTGTTGGTGACATAATTACTGCATACAGTTCTGTTTTTCTCAGTTTCTGATTTTCTTTGTTCAGTTGTCATATCAAACTCTACTGGCAATGCCATTGAGTCTGAGTCTTATATGACCCTGGTTTTTGTTTATCTAAAAATATACATTTGTGTTAATTTTAGGTTTTAAGAGATGCAAAGAGCTCCCTTCTCTCCAACATTTTTAGGACCATCTGTGAAAAGCCCAAGTACTCTGAGATGAGAAAAAGGTTCTCTCTTTCTTAAACACTTTCTACTCTTTACTCTGTTAATTGTTATTTTAACACAATTCTTCTTTACTATCTTCAAACACCTAGAATTGGCGAGGCAATAGATGAAGACGTTGTGCATTCAAGGGCTCCTTTTGTTGCACGCACACAACAGTGTTTTGCTATTAAAGCCGGCCTAGATACCCTCCTAGATGTGGCTAGGCGTTCGTTTTGTGATACTAGTGAAGGTGCTTCATTGAATTCTTTTCTTCCTACTCCACATATGCCAAATAAATTTTCTTATTTTTCTTCATATAAAGATTCTATCTACCTACTTTTGTGAAAGCCTAACTTGCCTGTAATTTGCCTACTATCTCACAAAAAGGGAAAGGAAAACCTAACTTGCCCGTAACACACGTCTCTAAATGCAGCTATACATGATCTAGCTATGAAGTATAGAGAAGAATATAACATGCCGAATCTTAAACTTCCATATAACAATCGGCAAGGGTTTTACTTCAGCATTCCTCAGAAAGAGATAAGCGGGAGGCTACCGGATAAATTCATCCAGGTCTCTAGAACCCTTTTTCTATGAACTCTTTATAGTTTCATAAAGAGAAAATTCTTTACTTTTTATGTGGGATGTAAAGGTATGTCGCCACATGCATTTGTAGGTTGTGAAGCAGGGAAAGAATGTACACTGTTCAAGCTTTGAACTCGCATCGGTAATTTTATGTTGGAGTTATGAAATATAGAACTGTTAGTCACAACGTAACACATGATTGATTGCCATTCAACTATTATATTCAGCTGAATGCAAGGAACAAGTCTGCAGCAGCTGAATGTTTCATGCGAACTGAGCTTTGTTTGGAAGGTTACAACTGTTTCTATTCAAGAATTTTTGTGAATCCTAAAGAGCCAAAAATCTCATTAATAATTTTCCCAAAATGATAAATGTCATGTCCCAATAAAAATTGGGAATTAGAATGAGCGGGGCTCTACCAATTCTTTTCTTTTTTTAAGATAGGCAAAAATTGCTGGCACAATACTTGTATAGTTTAACATTGATATGGGTATTTTGGGCATTTTTCCAAATGTGAAGCAAGAGGGCATTGAGAATTTTTTTATTTCAAAGGGGTGCAGCTGATATTTCCTCTACTTCCACTGGGGCAATTTTTGTTGATCCATTTGCAGAGGCATACATTATCTAACCTAGTTTGACATTCAAATGACCTTTATTGTGATTTGATGAAGTCATGACACAGGCTTTAATACCTAACACAGTCTTTTATTTATTTATTTTAATAATATTCACCTTAATTATTAAAATATACAGGACTAATGGATGCAATAAGAGAGGACATAGCCATTTTGACCCTTCTAGCAGAAGTATTGTGCTTCCTTGACATGATGGTTAATTCTTTTGCACATACTGTTTCCACTAAGCTAGTAGGCCGATATACCCGACCTGAGTTCACAGGTAATTTCTTATCTGTCTATCTTATTTTTCCTTTTGGGAAATAATATTCTGTTAAACGTGTAATGAGAAAAATTTACTTGTTTGAAATCGCCCTATAAGCATGATGACATATGCCTACTCTTGTCATCTTTTTATTTTTTTCCCCCTTAAAGATAAATAAAATGCCCTTCTTTCATCCTCGACGAGTGGTGGTTTGGGAGGGGTGATTTGTATATCAGTTTCAGCTTTTACTTGTTATCTCTAGTATTATTAGATAAGTTATTCTACTTTTTTGTTTCATCAGAAAGTGGTCCATTGGCAATAGATGCGGGTAGACACCCAATCCTTGAAAGCCTGCACTCAGATTTTATAGTATGTTTTTAGATTGAATTAGCAACCTCTATGTTACGATTCAGTGAAGATATTAGTTATTTTTACATAATGCTTAAAAGATAGCATTTTGTTGTTTTGCAGCCTAATAACATATTCCTTTCTGAAGCATCTAATATGGCAATTGTTACAGGTCCAAATATGTAAGATCCATTTTGCACTTTGGAAAAATATACAACAATTTTTGCAATAAAACCTTGTCTGCAGTGAAGTTTATTTGTTTATTTCTTTAACTTGATTTAGGAGTGGGAAAAGCACATATCTTCAGCAAATATGTCAAATAGCAATCCTAGCTCAGATTGGCTGTTATGTACCAGCCCGTTTCGCATCACTAAGAGTAGCTGACCGAATTTTTACACGAATTGGTATTGAGGACAGCATAGAAAGCAATTCTAGCACGGTACTCTAATTATGTTGAATTTTCTTTGGTCATTATTCTTGGCTATTCAAATAGCATAGTACATATCTGCGTGCTTCCAGACCTTTGAAAGAAATGTCCTTGAGAACATTTTTATTGTTTACAGAATGCCCTTTTCTCTTGTTAGTTATGATCACACTCTCATGCATCAGATATAACATGTATGTAAAAGATGGATAGGCTACATTGGCATGTCGGCAGTCAGATTAGGTGCCCTTTAATTGCTTGAATATTTTTTTAGCCATGGTTATTAAACCAGAATGGCTCTCTTAATATAAATATGAGTAGTTTGTAAACCTCTTGTTCCAAGTTTATAACACCCTGCACTCTGTTTGGAATTAGCAGCTCCAAGCTTTCTTTAGTTCTTCTCTGGTGCCTGTACTTTTAATTGAATTCTTCCTTTTATAACCACACTAATAGATATTTAACTTTGAGCAGTTTATGACGGAAATGAAAGAGATGGCATTCATTCTTCAGAATATTTCTTCAAAGTATTTCTTCAATACATGCCCTTATCAAAGTGTCAATTACATGATACCCTTTTGATAATCAATAAATAGTATTCTTTCAATGTTTATGTAACAAAGAGCATTGATGAAAACAGCATTGTTTTTAGCATTTCTAATGATTATTATTTTGGTCTGAGAGATAAATTTGGTTATTAAATGTGCAGAAGTCTGGTAGTAATAGATGAATTAGGAAGGGCTACTTCTTCATCTGATGGATTTGCAATTGCATGGAGTTGTTGTGAGCATCTCCTGTCTACTAATGCGTAAGTTGTTAAGCTCTTTTTCACTATGCACTTTTTGAAAATAAATAGGCAAAATGCCGATTAGCAAAACTTTATCAAATAGAAACCCTGTCTAGGTACAGTCTGATTTCCATTGAAGAACCATTTACTAAGTTTATAACAGTTCCGCTTGTGCCCGAAAAACAATGAACGATTTCTCTCCAAATAGACCAGCAGCCTCCTGCCCTGACAGCATTAAACAGGTTCCTCCTTTCATTGTTTATAATCTGCCTCAGCTGCCACCATGTGTGACAGTAGCACTGTGTCCGGCACAACGAGCCTGTACATAACAGGCATACTGTGCTAGAGTTGGTTTCTGTGCAATCCTTAATTTTCTTTGAAAGTGTATTTTGGTAGAAAGTGAATTACATGGAAAAATATTTACCTCTTGTATATTTAATTAGGTACACCATTTTTGCGACACACATGGAGGGGCTATCAGAACTAGCTAGTTTATATCCCAATGTGAAGATTCTCCATTTTGAGGTTGATTTAAGAAACAATCGCTTAGATTTCAAGGTGCATTTCTGACTAGTTCCATTTATTTACTCTAATTTTCACAACATTAAGTTATCATGTTAGGTTTTTGACTGACCTTTCTTTGTGTCAGTTCCATTTAAAAGATGGACCGCGGCAGGTTCCACACTATGGCCTCCTACTGGCTGGAGTTGCTGGATTACCAAGCACTGTCATTGAAACTGCAAGGCAGATTACTTCCAAAATCACTGAAGAGGTAAATTCAATCTCTAATCTTTTTTTCTGTTCAAGTCATAAGCTGCTTGACATGGATGAACTTCAACGTTCATATGTAATTCTACCCTCAAATCTTCTTTTGGACTGTAGGAGGTGAAGAGGATCAGTACCAACTGTGAAGAGCATGAATCAATACAAATGGCATACAGGGTGGCACAAAGATTAATATGCTTGAAATATGCTAACCAAAGTGAAGAGTATATTAGACAAGCCCTTAAAGATCTGAAAGAGTGTTATCTCGAGGGCCGATTACCATCTTAAAATCTATCTCTAGGTTTATGTTATTAAACACTGGAAATTTGAGTAGAAAGATTTGGGACATGAATCCACTTTAGTGAGCCTGTGGAATATTAAATCTGATAATGTAAGCAGTCGTGCCTGTGATGATAAAATATCTAGTGATTGGGAATATGTTGAGTGCATCGAAGATGCAATTTCGGCATGAAGATCAATGTATCTTTTACCCTTCATAGAGCAAAGAATCTGGTAATTTTATCCATGATTAGTTGGCTGTATCTATCAAACAATCGACGGGCTGTTGCGACTTGCGACGCAAAAACCAACTTAGAAATTTGCTCTTTTGTAACAAAAAAGCATCATCATGGGATACATTAATGTATATGCTGAAACAGGATCTGACAAAGTGTTTGGACAAATGATAATTTCTCTTTTGATTGAAGAAGCTTTCATGCCAAACTAATTTGAATTATAAAGATCAGGGTATTGAGTGGTGGCTGTGAAAAGAGCTCGGGGACAAAAACATAACATTCCTTCGCCTCTGGATTTGCCTGTGTACCCCCACAAAAAAAAAAAAAAAAAAACTACATAATAACAACTATGCGAATGCGATTTGCCCTTTCTCCTCATTTCTGAGGTGCATTTTCATTTTCATAATTCCAAGTATCGATCAAATATAGCTTCAGTCTCCCGATGAATGGAGCCAGCACTCAAAACTGACATTCTCAATGTACAATTCAACACGAAATTCTAACCAAATAATTCCGAAAGCTCTGAGAAAATTTCCTTATTACTAACTCCATCATCTAGAAAAGAGATGCAACAGGATTTTCAAGAATCAAATAGAAGGGTCATTGATGTATAATTTTATGTTGAATAGCTTGCTCTTTTGATTCACTTTCTCCTGAACCTTTTTGAATCTTGTTCACACACAAGAGGTTGTACCTTATTTTTTCATTTAAGGAAAAAAAAAATCCATGGAAAAATATTATTCAAAGTATGCTTCATGTTACCGGAAATTTGTTTCTCCTAACTAAGCGTTGACGTGGAAATATAATTTGTAGGCATATTCATTCAGGTGGAAATAAAGAACATTTCAATTTGTAGGCATATTCAATATACTGATCATAAAATACACAAGTGAAGGAACTTTGAATAATTATTGAACAAAAATTTAGAAAAAACGAAAGGGAAGGAACATTCTACATTGGCTTAAGAAAAATATATGAGGTCATCCTAAGATTCTCAATTTTATGTATTCTCCTCAATACAGTTTAACAAAAATAAATTTAACAAACAAAAAATTCCGATATCAAATTGTGGATCACCTTAACTATAACTAGGCATGGTAGTCCGAACGAGATCCTCAGCAGCCGTTTAAAACGACTGCTGAGCGGTCGTTTGGTTTTTTTTTTTGTTTTTTTATTTTAAAATTTAAATGGAGAATCCAAACCGTTCAACTTGTTAAATTTTACCGGCGATGCGTTTTCATATAAGTTTTATAAAATTTGAAGTTGATTTGATACTAGATTAAGCGGTCAACAAATGAACGGACCTGGTTAAATTAATTCTAATACGTTCATTTGTTGACCGCTTAATCTAGTATCAAATCAACTTCAAATTTTATAAAACTTATATGAAAACGCATCGCCGGTAAAATTTAACAAGTTGAACGGTTTGGATTCTCCATTTAAATTTTAAAATAAAAAAACAAAAAAAAAACCAAACGACCGCTCAGCAGTCGTTTTAAACGACTGCTGAGGATCCGGTTCCCATGGTAGTCAGCTTCGCTGCGCTATATTTTATTTAAATTACAATAATTCAGCCTGAACCAACTTAAATTTCTAAATATATTCAATTCCTAAATTAAATAATAATTGGTATGACTAAGCTGTGTTTGGGACTTTGGGTGACAGTACAGACCTCGCCTCAGATATTGTTACTAGAAATAAGATCTAGATTAAATTAACATTCAGCCACTATTATTAGAAGGGCCACATATGGATTAAAGAAAAAGATCAAATATACTCATACTCATAATTAAAGAAGGATGCAAAAATATAAACAGATAATCTAGAAATTATATTGCGTTAGCGACTAAAAACATACAGCGAAATTGTATATTGTGCAACAATTGCATATGCCGGCGCAATAGTAAGCTATTTTAGAATACAACATTTCAGAGTAGTAGTAAAGCTGAGCTATATAACTCCAGCAGGTGTTATATAGCGCGCCGAGTTAAATCCAACGTTCATCCCCTTCTAATAAAATCAACTCTAAAATGCTGTGTGAATGCGAAAAATCTCAAGATGCTCCTCCTCTCAAACATCTCCGCGCTCTCAGTCTCGAACAAAACAGTGTGAAAGCGAAACTACGAAAGATTCCCATCCCAACGGTCATTTACGCGAGGAAAGTGCTGCGAAGGTTCTTGCCGCTCATGTCCGATTCCGAACCGGAGCACCTTGAAAGAGTTTGCCATGTCGCGTCCTTAGTCCCACAGGGCGCCAGAGGAACTCCTTCCTGCGCTAGATGTCCTATATAATAGGGGTACCCCTACCCATTGTAGCACACTCAGGGGTTGTTCAGTTCTCAGTACACCGGCCTTTTAATGGCTGGAGTCGAGAGGCAGCATGAGCCATGAGGGTTGGGCTTAGCGTACCCTCTGGGTGGTGGGGTTGGAATGAGTGCCTGACCTCAAGGGGGGTTAGGGCTACAGAGCCCTGGCTCCGGGGAGGGGTAGGGGGTCGGGGCCTAAGGCAGCCCGGCTTCGAGGGTGGGAGGTGGGGGCCTAAGATAGTAAGATGGCCTGGCCTTGGGGGCGGGGAGGGGTGGGGGCTCGGGACGATGGCCCGACCTCGGAGATGGGGAAGGTCGGGGCCTAAGATGGCCTTGCCTCGGGGGAGGGGGAGGGGGAGGACGGGGCCTATGATGGCTCGGCCTCGGGGGGCGGGGGGAGGTCGAGGCCTACGATGGCCCAGCCTCTGGGGAGGAGGTCGGGGCCTAAGATGGCCCGGCCTCGGGGGAGGGGGCGGGAGGAGGTCGGGGCCTAAGATGGCCCAGCCTCGGGGGAGGGGGAGGGGGCGGTTGGGGCCTACGAGGCCTCGGGGGGCGGGGGGAGGTCGGAGCCTACGATGGCCCGGCCTCGGGGGGGAGGGGGAGGGGTCGGGGCCTAGGGCGAGGTGGGACTTTTTTCCTAAAGGGCCGAACTTAATATGAAAATTTCCGTTAGGGCTTAACTCGTCCTAATATTATCAAAAAGGGCCTTCAGTAAGATTGTGCGCTATAAATGTTTTTTTATTTAGTCTCGGTTCACGTCCAGTCCAGTCCACCGATATCAATCTATGCATGTGAATTGACACCGGTAAACAGGATCAGTCTTTTTATTTACACCGGTAAACTGGATGTGTGATCATGCACCTCTTAGGTTTCTTCCTTTTTTTTTTAAAAAAAAAAAAAAACTGAAACTGCCCGTATAGGCTATGCACCTCTTAGTAGTGGGAAGGAATAGCAAGTATGTTAATTTAGTCTCATATTAAAATCAGTGCAAGAATTTTTATATCTCATTTATATGCCATTTATTTTGAAAATCGTGTGCACAATTGGAAATGAGCAATCATGTATAAGTATATAGTTTGAAAAAAAATAATTACGCACTCCGGAGCAGACCCAAGTTCAATGATGAAAAAACCAAGTCATCTGGAGACTTCAAGAATTTTGTTTCTTGCTACATATAGGATCAATAGAATAAAGTTATAATCTAGGATTATTATTTGTAAATTGTAATTTTGTCTCTAATATAAGGGAGATATGCTAGTATGTCTAAATTTATTTAGGTATGATGTATGTAGTTGCTAATGTTATAAGAGCAGCTTTGGCAAGTAGTAAATTCTTACAGATTTTTAAAATTTTTTTTTGCTATTTTTACAGCAAATCGCCACTTTATATACCTTCTCTCTGTCTCCCACTCATTATTTCCTCCTCCTTTCTAAGTAAGTGATTTTTCTCTTCAAACACCAAATTCCAAAAATTTGAAGTAGCGCATTATTTTTGTAATATGTTTTCAATGAACTTGTGTGAAATATTTATGCTTGTTGTGGACTCGGTAGATGATTTTGTGTATTGTGAACTTCTAGTATGCCATTAGTTGAACTTGTAGTATTAATCAAACTTGTATTAGTATTTAGTATTTAGTGAACTTGTATGCATTTACGTTCATATGTGCCCATATTCCATTGTTTTTTAATTCTTAAAAATGTCATTTTCTATTCATGAATTCATACTAGCTTGGCCAAACATTTTGATAAACTGCCTTTTTTTTTTGAAAGCTCCGATCTATAAAAGTGTTATTCAAGTGAAAGACATAGCATTTGTTTTATGAGTGCAAATTTTCAGAATGAGCATGTCATTAATTTACATGTAAAATTACTATACTATCATTTAAGAGTGCAAATTATAGAAATTATTATTTTTTTTTTGAAAAACAAAATTTAGAAAGTTATTTGAAATCAATTTTTGAAATTTTGAGTAAAAATTCTTGTTTAATTATTGAAAAATTTCTTCATAAACAAAAAAATGAATGTGCTGCAATCTATTTGAATAAAATGTAAGAATTTTAGAAGAAATAAAATGAATACACTTTGGAGCTACTTGTACAGTGGGTTTTATGGAGTAAAGATTTGGAGAACGTACTACAATATCTATTTAATAACATACAAATTTTTAAGCCACCCCTTATAGGATTTAAATATTGATAGTTTTTCTAAAGCTTGTCTTTTTAACATGCTAAAGTTTCCTTTAAATACTAACATCTTTTCATAAATTCTGGTGATATGAAGGCCTACATCCTGATGAGGCACTCGATTCTGAGCGGTTGGATGTCTCATGGTATCTTAATTGACGAAAAAAAATGCAACATCTTTTAATTGCTTTTAATTGCTATCATATGTTCACATGTTTCTTGGATAGGGGTATCGGTGGACGTGGACGACTGGCGTGCTCCGAGACTAAAGAAAAAAACATATACGGCGTACAAGCTTACCGAAGGCTCTTTTAGATAATATTAGGAGAACTGAGCCCTAATGGAAATTTTAATATTTATTTCGGCCCTTCAGGAAAAAAGTCCGGCGAGGTGAGGGGAGGACGGGGTCCTGACCTGCCAAGAGGGGGCCTAGGGCGAGGGATGATGAATTTGCTCAACTGCATTTTTTTCATTATTGATTGTGTTTTTGGATTTTTTTTGTCGCACTTCAAAAGGCTGGAAGAAGTCTCCAGAGGAAACATATGCAATTTTTTAGATCGAGAATGTTACAATTACTGGTCATTTTTCACAGCCACGATGTGGAATGAGATATTCATTTTCATTCAATTGATTGATTTCTTTATTATTATTTTTCCTTAGACATTGTCAATGGAAGGCCAACGATTAGAATAGAATAGTGGAAATGATCTGATTGGAGAGTTGCCAATATGATACAAAAATGAAACCAGAGCAAGGGGAATATATTCCAAATATAAACTATAAATTGACCATTTCTAATTAATAAGAAACAAAAAAAATCATAACAAATGTTTTTTTGAACTAAAAATCAATGTTTAAAAATAACTCCATTATTCATGCTTATTAAACTGTAAAAATAACTGTCGATAATTATTAATATATCTTAGATGAGATGCTGAAGTAGACTTTTAGGACATTGATTCGTTAGCCTGATGTACAACGGTAGATTTTTTTTCAAATATTATTTTATGTGTATATCAAGCGATATTGCAACTAATTATTCAGCGTTGATATCAAGGGATCTCAGTTATAAGTAGCTTGAGCTTTAAAAATATAGACAAAACAACTTAAATGAGCAGACAGAATAATTAACCCATTAACCTGATATTGGTACCAGTACCGGTACTACAGTCATGCATTCACAACCATTCAGTCATTATTACATACTCCCATACGTCGCAATAAAGTTGCATCAGTCTTAATACTGTACAATAGAATAACTATTCGCTAAAATGTAGATCAAATATTACCATTTCAACTAAAATTTCCAATTCCATATTGAAGAGATTGTTACAGCTATATGCGATACTGAATAATTGCACCAAAATGGAACGATGGAAGCATTATGAGAGCCTCTATAATGACAGTTTAGAGCCTACCTTTCTCTAGGTTCCATAGACTGATCACTCCTGATGAGCCACCATAAGTACTTTCAATTTGTTGCAGGTTTAGTTTAGTCTCGAGTATGAAGATTTGAAAAGATTATAAAAGAAATCACGGACAGAGGCCATCCTTTTAGGACCAACAATGGAAAATTTTAGATATTTTAGCAGAATATATGATGGTATTGTAGGATCTCACTAGAAGTGCTTAGAAGGGCTACCATTTGGTACCCCGTTTATGTTTTCCTTGTTTCCTTTTTCTTTCTTATTTTAACTATTGGCCACTAAGCTACTAAACAGAGTGAATGCTACATGCATATGCATATGGTATAGTCATACATGACTCTGTACTGGTATCAGCAAAACAGTGTCAAACATACTGCCAGTGGTAATAGCCACCTATCTGTAATGAAGGAGAAACAGACCTATTCTATTGGTGTGTTTGGAAGTGGCGTCAATAAGGAATAAGCCTCTTATTCCTTATTCGGGTGAAAATCAAACAACACAAGAATAAGGAATTTGGACTTATTCGGGCCCTTATTCATATTCTAACAAAACCTTGGTATTTGAATATGAAATAAGGGTGTCTCTATTCAAATTTCCTATTCTCACTCCATCCAAACATACCCCGGAATGGGAGAAAGGATTTTAATTCCTCATCCTATCGTTAATTATGCAAATGAATAGCGCCGTCAGCACAGCCCACAACAACAATATCCAATGCACCTTGTAATCTGCATATTTAAAAAGAGAAAGCCAGGAGCCAGAGTATGAGCAAGAATCATCATATTATCATAACAATAAAAGCTAACTTGGTCACAGCACAATATAGTTTATTTGTATAAAAAAAACCATTTGTACATATTATATATTTTTTAAAATTTCAGAGCCAAAAAGAAAATAATAGATCTCACAACAAAACTTTACACCCAGATATAATGGCTAATTGAATCTTCTACCCTTGTTGCGTCTATTTGCAACAACAGTCCAACCCTCCGGGTCAGGTTGGGGTTTGGCAACATCAACGTGAATAATAACTTTTTCACTACAAACCTCCTAAACCATATGAGAAACATATAATAGCCTTAAAACTAAAAGCAAGCATACGTCTTGCAGTTGCATAGCACTATAGTTGACCTTAAGATGACAAAAAGATAAACCCAATGTAATCAATTCAACAGAAAATTAGAAAGCTTGAATGAAATTGTAAAAGCACTATAGTTGAATTGTGTAGCGCGCAAGAAAGGTGGTTTTCTTCCATAATCTGTTGGCCTCTGCCTCTTTCATAGTGTTGGGTTGGCTATCTTCCTTCGTGTATGAGAGAGAGTGGCGAATTAGGTGGAGGATCAGTAGAAGGTTTTGAGGTGCCGCAAACTTGGCAGAGAAGAGGAAGGTCGGAAGAGGAAAAGGGAGAAGAATTTAGTTAGGGGGGGAGAGGCGATGGTAGGTTAAAAACGGGGGAATTTCGATGAACAGATATCAGCAAAAATCAAACAAACGGTTAGATCGACCACAATATTAAAACCACCAATGCGGTCCACAGGATTTAATTAATACATAAATATACCAAATTATTAATTTGCTTTTGGCTAAAATATCAACGCTAAGTTTCAAAAAGAATTTAGACGTATTGCAGACCGGCAGTACATTCTAATTGTTGTAGCTTACCTAGTTTCGCAAATCTATATACCTCTTTAGGAAGTAATCTTACGGACTAATTAATATAACAACTAATAACACAACAACTTTTCTGGAAAAGTACCGAAAGAATAAATATTACATTAAACTAAGCACATGCAAATCATAAACATCAAAACAAGATAAAATGAATTGAATCATATTGTGAGTATTACACCCTTTTCCACAATCACAGTCAAAAAGGCATATAAAATACAAGAAAGACCCTGAACAAAATTTCTAACTTTGACAAAGGAATGCTGGACTCCTATTGGTTACATGATTAAGCCGGTTAACAATCATACTCTGCTTTCTAATATACAACAACAGACATAATTTTAGTCTTTTTTCTAAAGGCGAGTTTAAAATTTGGTGAAGTTTGGGATTCAGGATGACATTCATCGAACCTTTTTAAGCAAGATAGGCTGCAAAAATGTAGTAATGCTTTATTCAGGGTTGTATATAATGCTCCAAATATTGAGTATATTACATATTCATAAATGCATTAATTAAAAATGGATTTGAGCTTATATAACAATCTAAATATAAACTATAAAGTTCCAGCCAACAAGTATTATAAAAGTTCCAAGTAAAAACCAAACATGGTTGTAACTGGCCTGTAGAAAACCAGAACAGACAAAATCAGTTAGGCTTAGTGTGCACCAGCAAGTCGAATTTGGTTAAACCTGGAATTAATCACATGCTTTGAGGATCAGCTCATTAACCAAAAATGAGCAAAATACTGCTTTAAGCAAAATCACAATATAAGAATCCATAATACTTGAGATCAAAATTAGCCTATAAAAACTTACAGTAAAGGGAGGTTGTATTGGAGTCCTAGTCAGCATGCTTATGTATGTGCATAATTCTATTGATGAAATGCTTTTCACGACTATATCTGTTTTTACAATAAAAGTCAATTATTCCCATTAAAAGAAATAGAAAAGTTGATTAAAAACATTTATGCAGAAAAGTGCATAAAAAGTGCATTGGCCTAAGCAAGATAAGATATAGTATTGCCATAATTCTGGACACATCATATGCAATTGTGCATAGGATTTTGATTCTGATGGCAAAGATGTAAAGACACTCACATAGCAGCACATGAAATGGAGAAGCAAATAACACCAATTGACAAATGGATAGGGAATGTGTCCCAAAACTTGTCTTTTTTGAGAAATACTCTCTCTGAGAGGACAGTTGCCAGACTTGAGAAAAATAGAAACCACCACCCACGTGGCATGCATTCTTGAAATGAAAATGAAGAATTCTGCAAGATAAAAAAAAATTATATTTAGAACCACTAAATTCCTCAATAGTTTTATCTGTCTGTTGCAAAATCATGCAAGAAAAATCTTCTACGGTAAGAGGTAACAAGCCAGAATGTAGAGTTCAAATTCAAAATCCCTTTTGACATTAAAACAGAAAAGCAGAAATGTAAATCCAATATTCAAGAGCAATATTTTCCGACTCTAGAAAGATAGAAAGAACAAACCTTGAAGTATTGCTTTATAAATACTGCAGAATAGGCTATCCTCAACAACATATCTGCAAAATGGTTGAGGAACAAAAGCTGCCAGCATACTAAAAAAATTGAACTAACAAACAAAAATAAGAAATAAGGGAGAAATTTTAAAAGGATACTGATTGAATTGGCAGCAATTAATCCAACAGCTCCAGCTGATCTAATAAGAAGCACATTCAATATAACATAAATAACAGAGAATATTAGCAATGACTGGTTTGATCTCTTTAGCTGAGTCTCATTTGCCACGGCATGTAGAAATGCCTCAGTGGTTCCTGCAAATAGAAGATTTGTTTAAGGTGTCACTACTCAAGTACATGGAAAAATACATTAAGATATTTACCAACTAGCAAACCAAATTCAAATATTAAACCAAATAAAACCAATAAACAAAGGAATAAAGAAATTAGGAAGACAAAATAAAACTCACTTATAGTGATACAAAATAAATACTATTCAGTTCAAATGGAATAAAACGGACCATTCATTGCTAGGCTAATGACATAAAAGCAATAACAACGAAGTGCGAGAGGGGCTTCTCCATCACTCCATTTCTGACCATAGAGAATCCTTATTAATGCATATGAATAGCTGGGCCCAAATGCGAGCACTACAAGCCCTATAAACGTTACAAAAAAAAATTGAATCAGATAAAATTTTTGCCTTTATTTTGGGCTTCAAAAAGGCTGGTCAATGAACTAGCAAAAACAAACCTATCATTAAAATAAGCTTGAGAGCACCATTTAAGGAGCTCTTTAACTGAGAAACAGCTTCCTGCGATTTTTCTGAAACAAAAACAAATAACAGCATTACTAAGTATTCACTTGATAATTTACATTTGGAGCACTTCTATTTTTCTGAAATACAATGTTTTAATGATTATAAGAACATACCAGAAGCCAATTTAGCAAAAGTAGCATACGAGCTTTCTTCAAATGGAAGAAACACCATTCTAACAACAAGACTTCCTAAAATTGTCAACAGAAATGATATCAACAGACATCAAACATGAATGACTCGAATAGAACATAAATTTGAATCCTTCGAATATAAAAGATCAATCAAATACAATGCGTACATGCCTAATTTGTCGACAAGCCCATATACAGCTTGATTGTAAGGTGTGTCGAATAACACAAGCACAAATTTTTCACCCTCTTGTAATATTAGCTTTCTATAGGATTGGCCGGTAAATATCTTACACATGTGCCACAATTGCTTATCATATTCCAAGATATTATTTAACCTGAAAACAAAATTGACCAGAAATTTAGTCCCCCTTAAAGGGTAATATAGCAAGGCTGTTTTGATAAATGGCTTTCAATAAATGGTACATGTATGAAATAGAAGCCTTAGGTGGCAGCCATTACAAAATCCAAAATAAACTAGGTGAATACCTGAAAGGAAAAAGGTATGCAGGCTTGAGAGGTTTACATATCAAAAAGTAAACCCAGTATCCAATAAATAATGAACCACCATACGCCACTTGAGATAGACCAAATATAATTTCCTTATCCTGAGATAAAAAAGACGAGAATGATATCTAGGACTGAAACAAAAAATTGATAAATTTTAAGTCTTTTAAATATAAATAAACAAACTCCTTTTTAAGTAGAAAAGTGTTACCATTTCATGTTTCCCAACAATAAAGAAGTAGGTTGTCAAGCACCGCAATAGAGTAGCCACAGATTCAGTTACCAATCTTAACCTTAACAGAAGCAAATTCTGAGAAAGTATGTACAACGGCTCTGCCAATAGTTCTAATATACATGCAAATCCTGACAATTGAAAATGGTACAATATAATTCCATGAATAGCATAAAGTTTCTAGTCTGCTGTCTACCCTTTGAAACAATAAAATATCCCATTTCAACCTCACTAGACTGAAAAATGCCCCATATACTACAAACAATAGTATGAAGTATCTGGTAAAAGTATATAGTACATTAGAAATATCTTCTATACTTCTTAGTTCATACATCCTTTGTAATAAAGGGCCTATTAAGTCTATAAAAAAATGCCAATTTTGAAAATAGGATACTTTGAGTGCTTGCATAGAAACTTCTTATACTGGGAGCAAAGAAATCTAAAAGAAAAGGAAAGTAGTACCATTTATTAGTATAGCCTGTGCATATGGGTCAGAAAAGCTGAGACCTTGATACCAGAAAACAAAGGCACACCCGGCAAAAGTAACAAGTAGTCCCATAGGGAAAACCATCCATGCTACCTTCAATAAATCTCCAGCATATTTCTCAAGTGATCCATTACTGCAATTCATATCACCCTGTTTAGTACATAAGAAAATGCACTTAAATAATAGGTACCATGAATAGTGCATACGGGTCAGAAAGACTAGTCTAGTCCGATAACAACAGTAACCAGAGCATTACTGGTATGTACACAAATTACATTATCCGTTACAAGTCAGATTGATCAAATCCCCATAATTGGTACTATGGCATCGCACCTCGCTGTTCCAAAATCAGAACAAACGGTTCCATAATTAATAAGTATCAACAATTCAAAACCAGTAAAATGTATACCTTGGAATTTCAGTACGCATGCATGCTCTCCTAAACCCTTCCCGGCTCAGAAACAACACACATGTGACAAATAATTGAAACTGTACTGCATATAGCTGACAAAGTAAAGGTAAAACAGTTCCATCAGCACAGATGTATACTAAATTTGAGTATAGTGCATTTGGAAACTAAAAAGGCCAAAAAATTGATGACTTAACCGCATATTCAGCTTCAGTGAGGTGCCTAACGATCCAGGAATTGAACACAAAAGGGATCCCTCTGGACAGAAATTGGGTAGCTGAAACATAACAGGCAATTAAAAATTACAGTTAGAAGTGAAAGAGCGCATCCGCGCGAGAAGAGAAGAGAGAGAGAGAGAGAGAGACCCATAAGGTACTTGAAGGTATGAACCATGGTGGTCGCCATTGAATAAAATTGGAGAAGGAACCTCTACAAGAAAGCAAAACTAGCACGAATCAGTTCAAGAGAAATCGCCAGGAGCAAATCAATGCGCAGTTAAGTTTGCTCTTGATCGAAGCGGGAAGATTGGGATTCGGAGATGGGAGAGTCGGAGAGAGGCCGCGAGAGAGATCGGAGTGGGGTTTAGTTTCTCTATAGATCGGTGACGTCGTTCAATTCATCTACGCCGTCCGATGTAGAACTTGACGGACGATATTTATTCCCAAAATGGTTCAGAAAATTTATTGGTTAGCTTTTTATTTTTATGGGAAACGAGTAAATGGGAATTGCTTTCCATCATCCTATGATTTCTATCATCCCATCATCCCCTAGAATCTTCATTAATTATCCAGTTCACTCATTAATAGAAGTCCAGGGATGATAAAATCCAGTGATGAAATTTAACATAATTAGCATGTTTTCCATTTTTGTCTATCATTCCACATCCCTACACGCGTTTTCAAAGGAAATTTGAAATTAATATGTATAACTGTTGAAGTTAATATGTATAATTGTTGAAGTTAATATGTATAAATATTGAAGTTAATATACATTAACTTTTGAAGTTAATATATATTAACTGTTGAAGTTAATATATATAATTGTTAAAGTTAATATATATAAATGTCGAAGTTAATATATATAATTATTGAAGTTAATATGTATAAATGTTGAAGTTGATATATATAAATGTTGAAGTTAATATATAACTGTTGAAGTTAATTATAACTGTTGAAGTTAGTATTGTAACTATTGAAGTTAATATCGTAACTATTGAAGGAAACGAAAACAGAGAGACATAAGTTAAGCGTTGGATTTCTAAAAACGGAAACAGAGGGATTGAGGGAGTAAATAGCACTGGATGGAGATTCACGCATTTTCTGTCATTAATGAAGGATTATCTTCATTAATGACTATTATTCTCAGGGGATGATGGGGATGATAGGAATCATAGGATGATGGAAAATAATTTCCCTTTTCAGGGCTGTTGAAGTTAATATGTATAAATGTTGAAGTTAATATGTATAATTGTTGAAGTTAATATATATAAATATTGAAGTTAATATATAACTGTTGAAGTTAATATGTATAAATGTTGAAGTTGATATATATAAATGTTGAAGTTAATATATAACTGTTGAAGTTAATTTATAATTGTTGAAGTTAGTATTGTAACTATTGAAGTTAATATCGTAACTATTGAAGGAAACAAAAACAGAGGGACAGAAGTTGAGCGTTGGATTTCTAAAAACGGAAACAGAGGGATTGAGGGAGTAAATAGCACTGGATGGAGATTCACGCGTTTTCTGTCATTAATGAAGTATTATCCTCATTAATTACTATTATTCTCAGGGGATGATGGGGATGATGAATATTGGGGATGATCCTTATCAGCCCTGCGAGTAAATATATGCTGCTTCGAATAGAAAGATGCTTTTATTATATCATAAAATAGGGGAAATTTTTTGAGAGGTCTAGTTTTGGAAACAATTATCAAGCTTCTTTTCATTTATTATATCACAAATCCTTTTATGTTTCATTTCTTTTTTCTTCGAGGACCCAACGCTCTTCTCTCTAAACCAGCACATCACTTCATCATCTCTAAATATGTGCTTTTCGGCTCTATTTTTTCCAATGTTTTCGGCGACTTCTTTCCATAACATAAAAAAAAAATACATAGGATGACGAAAAAATTCAGCATAATATATCATATAAAAATTTACAACTTATAAACTAAATAATATATCAAGTATATAATACAAATGTATAAATATATATTAAGTGTAAAATATATGTGTGTGCTTATTTTGTGTGTTTGTGTGTTACATAATTAATTTTTTTATTTAATAATCATTAACATATATATAGTAATATAATAAACATAGGACTAAAATGAAAATATTTTATACAAAAATAAATAGTTCACTTCCACTTTGTCGTATGAAAGCATGAAGAAATGAAATATATCGTCTGTCAAGTACTACATCGGGTTTCAAACCCCGATCTAGGCTCACTATCGGATTAAAATTCCAAAATGGCTTGATTTTTATTTGGGATCTTGAATTCTGATTTGTGTCATCATTTTTAAATTTAGTAGCAAACGTATCCGTCCAAAGGGCGAGTAAATTATGGATGAGAAATTTTTACATATATGTTTTATTTTCAAAAAGAAAAAAAATATTATTATTTTAATAAAAATTTTTATATGTATTGTATTCCACACACAAAAAAACATAATGAAAAAATCAGTCATATATCCCTCAAATCTTGTTTAATTAGACTACATATCCCTCTAATCTTTAATATTGGATTTACCCCTCTAATCACAAATACTAATAATATGGATATATACCCTATTGGTCATGTTTAGTGATTTTTTAATTTAAGAAACATAATTTCAATAATTTAGGACGAAACTACCCTTAAGCCCTCTGACTCTTCTTCTTCCTCAGTTCACAAAATCACAAAATAAAAAATCAACGGTAATCAAAATCGCCAAAAAACCAAACGGGTATATATTAAATGGACAGAGAGGTCTTGAGATAAATTCCGACATAACTCTAAGAAATTATTTTTTAATTAAAAAATCATTAAACATAACCAAATGGGTATATATCCATAGCAATTGTGATTAGAGGGGTAAATATCTAATATTAAAGATTAGAGGGTATATATCCAATTAAACAAGATTTGAGTGGTATATAACTGATTTTCCCAAACATAATTATTATTTTCATAAAATTATTCCTATGATTGTCTGACTGATCTGTGATTGGTATTTATTTAGTATTCTTGGTTTCAAAGTCCTTATGGTGAGGAGCATTCTCTACCTCAATATTCGTGTCCCCCGACATATCCACTCATTGTAGAAACCATTCCCTTTTTCCTGTTGTTAGAGGAAGAAAATAAGGTGAAAAATAATGGAAAGATCATATATGGGCTGGGTCCATTTTCATTTATAATTTTATTTTTTATTTTTTAGTTTTAAGAACTTAGAAAACATCAAAAGGATAAATTCCTATAAAAATTGTGATTAGAAGCAGACATTTCCAAATTGTAAGAATAAAGGGAAATTATAATGAGAGATAGATTTGAAGGGTATATTATTAATTTTCCTTACTTAAATAACCCACATATTAAATTAATTAAGTACCTCGGATTTTGTAATCTACGTCTAACATCGTTAGAGCTAAATTTTATTATGGGCGACCATATGATTGCTTTTCCCTTTCTTAAACAAATCACATATCAATATTATAAATAAAGATATGTGGGTGTCGGGATCCTTTACTTAAATATCATCCGACACTCTAAGCATTGTGAAATAGTTGTGCAATGGCATTTTTTTTTTAATTTCTGTAATGTGATACTTTGTAACTAATTGTGTGTCGGGTGTTATTTCTCATAAAACTGACTCAGTTCAACATGAGATAATAATTTGGCAACACAAGTGTTATGAACTCAAGTCCTTGTGCAATTTTAATTTTTATTAACATTTAATAAGCAATTAACATGCACGATTAACGGATCTAGTTATTCAAGCAGTTAATATACAAAAGAGAACGTGTAGGAGATTATACCTCTTTTAGTATCGTAACTAAAAGACTCGACCTTTGCTTAGGAGTCGATGGATTTGCACCTTCGCTTCCTCTAGTCCACCTAGAAGATTAACCAAGGTCTATGAACAAGTGCTAGCTTGTTCTAAGACGATAGCTAATTCCCTATTAGTTTCTTCGCGCGATTAACTCTTAAACTCACACGAAAAATTATTCAACACACAAGATAGAGAGGGAGGCGCACAAGAGAGAGAGAGGCACGAAATTTCTGCCCTCTCTTTGTGCCGTCGGCCAGAAGAAAAAGGGAAGGGAGGAGAGGCTAGGGTTTGGTCGTTTCCATAAACGACGCTGCCATAATTGATTGTTTTCAAACAAAACTCTCTTCCCATAATTTGGACTTGCCAAAATTATCCTTTTAGGGCTGAAATTTCATGGGTGTTTACGGGCTATAAAACATATTTTATTAGCCCATTAATTAACTAATTAAATAAAATGCCAATTAGCTCAATATCTTTAATATGCGTAACGGTAGGTAATTAAATTATTAATAATCATTTTGGAATTAGCATATGCATCATATTATTTCTATATGATCCATTTGAGTTAATTAATTATGACAGTTCATAACGGTAGATAATTAATTAATCAACTTATCATGTTTTCGCAATACTCGCTATTGCAAATAAATAAATAATGCACGTATGGTTAAAGTTCTATTTGTGTGACCCTTTGAGGATTTATGCTATGTTGGCCATGGAAATAAATCAATATTTATTTCCAATAATCATAAGCGGTATTTAGCAACACGTTATGATTCCCAATTCGCATAAATGAATAATGTATTAATACAATCATCTAATCCTGCATAAGAAATGAGTTTCTTATTGTTTTGATTCATATGTCACATGATATCCTTGTATAATCCAAGATAGGAATGTGTCATTCTTGCAGATTATACGTTTCTTGATCTAGAGATGATTGCACAAGTTGCTACTAAACAATCCATCTCCATCAAGGGGCCCAGTAGATATCATCGCTCATCAGGTGAACTAATGAGGGACATACGGTTGTCTTGATGAACAGTTTTTCCCCGCACAATTCAAGAGAACATAAATAAAGTCCGTATAGTAGCCCTTATCAGGAATCAGCGGTAGATGATATTTATAAAACCTATCCTCATGTGGAAAAACTGAACCATCTCAAACTTGAAATCAAACACTGATAAAATAAATAATGACACTTAACACAATCCATATATTTATTTCATCGGAGTCATATCATGTACTATGTTCTAGTAACATATACATATGTAATTAAGTTAGTAACTCCTTACTTATGATTTGTTGTCACATCCTGACATATAGGATGTAACAATCCCGCCGCGAGTACACAATCTTTGTGTATCCGCAAGGCGTTTTCCTATCATCATTTTTTTTTAAGGTATAAGTTCAAGCTTACCATGACTTACCACGCAAGATTTCTATGACTCCATGAGTTATCATGGCAAGATATTTGGTTTAATATTCACTTGACTTGATCAAGTCCGTCTCTTCAACCTGGAACCCACATCCATTGTGGAAAACATACAAAAGCACGGAATGAGAAATAAAATTCTCAGTGCGGGTTTTAGTTCCAGACATGGATTTCTAGTTGAAATCATAGCCCGAAAGTAACACCCGTAATAATCAACATGAATATTTAATTTATTCATTAATTAAATAACTAGACTTAATTAATTTACTCATGCAATACTAATATGAATTTTCTAACCATTTTTCTCAGCGACAATAAATCAAGCACGATTCCTTTATAATCATCTTTCATGAACATGCACACAATTGAATCAAGAGTAAGACATTTTCCCTAACCCACTGGGCACATGAGGGACGTATCCCTAACCCCGGGCACACGAGGGAATTCCAAATCATAAAGCATATCATCAAAACTCACTCAGGTTTCCTAACCCAACCGGTTGGGCACAGGAGGAAACCTTTCCCTAACCCATTGGGCACACGAGGGACGTATCCCTAACCCCGGGCACACGAGGGAATTCCATATTCTAGTAGCGCTACCGAACTGGCCGAAGCCGGTGGCCGACCGACTCCGGAGAGTGGCTTGATTGACATTCAAATCCAGTTACCACCTTCCATTACCAATCACGCATAATCACAATTCAAGATTACCAGGCAAGAATAGATTAAACTGATACAACTCAGTTTATTCATAATAAACATGTGTGCAAACTTGCCTGTCTGTCATAACCATTTTAACAAAGGAGATCATTTTCAACATGAAACTTTGAGTTGTAATATCTGTTCCTAAATCTACATGGTTATTGTGTAATGCATCCAAAAGAGCTCAGCAAAATGCCATGCATAATTTAAAGTTACCAGGACCGGATTTCTATAAAAATCCACGTATCCGCACCTGAACAGCGAGCTTAAGCGTCTTCTTGATATTTTATGATGACTCGAATGCTTGACGATCATCCTATTCACAATTTTCCACTTTGGCGGTCCTTAGGCTTGATAATCTCGTATTAACGATCCTAGATCAGTTCCTTAATAAGAAGAGAATGATTATCTTAACAACCGTTTAATAGTGACGTAGAATACTTAAATGTAAAACCTAGATAATTTACTTTCAGGCGGTTCTTGGGTTACCATGCTAACAGACTTGGTTAGCCAGACTGGTCTAGGTTTGGATGATTAAATCCAGATTCTTGATTGATGAAATTTTATTTTGAAATGTATTATTAAGTATTTTATTTAGTTATTTAATAATTGAGTTTGACTTTCCAGTCATTAACAAGCTATGATGAAATTCTATTTGTTTTTGTTATACAAACCATTAATTTATATTGTCTATAAATTCTAAAATTGCCCTTAACATTTTAAATTTAAATATTTATTTGTGTTTGTTTGTTATTTATTTATTTTATTATTTATCTTATTATGTTATAATAACAGAAAATCTGTTTCGAAATAGATTTCACGTAAGTTTAACATATCATTTAGAATTTATAAAACTATCATATCTTTATCTTAATATAGTACTAGTTCTCTTAATATGATAATATGTACAAGTATTGTTCAATGCTTACTAATAACTAAACCTAATTTGTTATCCTTTAATTTAATCTGATACAACATTTCTTTTATCATCTCACATATATAAAAAAAATAGTAAAACATGTTATATGCAAAGATGAAATAGTCTTTTAGTATCACCTAAGTAGTCACGTTAAATAAAGAATTTAGCTTAGTCACCAAATGTTATAGTTTATGATTTTAGTAACAAATATATGGACATAGTTTAGAACAGGGACAACAGAGGTTTATTGATAAGGTTGCGATCATGGGTTTTGGAACCCAAGTTAATTAACAAAATCTGACATCATATAGTTCATTGAGCTGGTCATTATCTTGTTAAATCATTATGTAAATATTTGAAGTATAAGTGTCACCATGTAATTGTAATGAGTGTTATTATTCTTGTTAATATAATACAGCCACTACTTTCTTCTTTCAAGTTCTTTTTAATTATTTTTTTGTAAGTTCCAGACTTAAGTTCAACAAGAGACGATCAAACGAAACTTAGCAAGAAATGAGAATGGATAACGGGTTAACAAAGTTAATACATCAGATCTGGACTTATCAAAGAGATTTGCAAAGAAACCCAAATACTAGAAAAATTTTATGAAATAGTCCCTTGGAACTTCACAAACATAACCCTGAACCCCAGAAGAAAAACCCATACCAGTGTCAGACTCCCATCGTACCAGACCGGTACAAAGGATGTACCATGCCTCTAATCTCACGTATACATCAACCCAGATATAAGGATGGTTTTGGGAGGTTCGTAACCAATTTGGTAATCATTACTAAATGGTTTCGGATCCAAATGGAAGAGATAAAAAAGGAATTGTTAATTAAGGAATACCTCAAACAATACAACAGCCACATCAACACCAAGGCCAACATCGGCTTCTTTCTCCTTTCCCCATCCTTTTGTTTTCTCACTTCCTCACTACCCGCAAATCCTCAACCGAAATCAAGAGAGAGAATAATAAGAAGGTCGGTGTGTGCAAAAATTAGAAGAGATATGAAAGAGGAAACTATTTATAGGCGAAGGGAGAGCAGGCCAGCGCTAAAAGGGGTCCAATTGTCTTCTTCCACCTCAATACTCGGATAAGAACCAACAGAGAGGGTTTCATTTATCAAGTCGGTTCAAGAGAGGTGGATAAGCATCGAGATACTACGTACGATGTCAATCAAACGGAGAGGAGATTTCTCCATCTGCTCCAGCCAATTGGAAAAAGAGAAGCAGGTAAGTTCGAAAGTGAAGAAGGAGAGGTGATGAGTTCCAAACAAAAGGAGACAGCGTAAATGAAAGAATTAAAATTTGTTTGGGGTCCGAGTCCAATCAGATGGTGGAGAATAATCAAAGTTCAATATTCAGATCTAACGTCCCATATAATTCACAATTCAAATAAACTAGTTTCACAAAATTTTGAACGGATTTAATGTATGTGTTTAATCAAGAATTATGTATGAATTTTGTTTTGTTTAAATTTCTAAGTCATAAAGTTTATTTTAATGTGAATTGGGTCAATCTTCAATTTGTGACAAATCCTAAAGAATGATGTTACATTATTAATATTACAAATAATCCTACTTCGTGTTGGTAATTATTTATTTTATAATTCTAACTTTTAAAATTCGTAAATTTTACGATATTATTCATTAGTTCAAATAAAGTGACTTTGTATTGCTAATATTCTTATAAAGATTCAGAATATTTATTTGTTTATGATTGCAAAATTTCAAAATGTTACATTCCACCCCCTTAAAAAGAAATTTCGTCCCGAAATTTCAAGAGGGATTTAGGATTAGTGTTTTCAAGGTTGGAGTCTTCCGGTATTCTTTTGTCATTTCAATTGAATATGTTATCATTCAGTCATACTTCTTTTTATAATTTATTTTGCATTTTTGTTGCCAGTACAGATATATCAGAGTATAACTTTAACTTTCTTGATGATCAGTCAAGGAAGAAAAGTAATACTTTGACTATCAAAAGATCAATATCAATACTGGTGATCAGCCAATATTGATTTCAATCCCCGTACACAACCATATTGTTATTATCATTATTCTTTTTATTTCGTAATGATTATCTTGCTTAGGTTCGAAATAATTATTAATTTAATTTGTTTCATATGTGGGTCAGATTTAGATTCGGATTATTATTATTTATATATTTTTTTTTCATAGGCAAGAATTTGAGATTTGGAAGTGATCTGATTGAGTAGGCTTATCGAACTATCTATTCTAACTTACTCATGATGAGAAGAAAAACGATAGACAAGTTGGTCTAATGTTGACGATCTACAACTCAAGTGTAAAAGTTTCTTTTAAACAAGAAGTTCCTTCTCTTTTGTGACTCAGAACATGTTAGCAGTTCAAATTCCTCCTTTCATTGTTGAAGTTTCCTCCAAAATGAAATTCGATTATTTTTATGAGAACTGACATATTTTCATGAGTCGTGGTCATCTTTAGAGAATTCATAGTACAACTAACATGACTGAATTTATTCTGACTTAGAATATCCGTTAATCAGGTTATTACAGAATAGTCAAGTCATGAGCTCTCTATCAGCTCAAGTCACACTGAGAATTCTCATGTACGAGTCAAGTCATTTTATTCAGATAATCTCAGTTAACAAGAAACTTATGTTATCCAAGAAGGATATGGCATAAGTGCTTGCCTTAGGGTTAAAACCTAAGATTAATATAACTGAAATATGCGCCGAATATACCTGACTCCTTTTTGTATGCTTATTTCATGAGCATTTTCTTCTCTTTATTGAGAAATACTTTTAGACATGACAATTTATCTACACAACATTTTTTTTTCATATAGTTGAAGTATCTTATCATACTCAGAATTTATAATAGTAACTCAACTAAAAAGTTTAAATAATAATCTATCATTTTTATAAACAATTAATATGTCTTAAAACGTATGGCTTAGTCAAATAATTTATTGCTTAACAACAAATTTAGTTGCATTCTATGTTCTCATTGCAACATATGATAATAACTATTAAAATGTTAGATTTCTTATTTTAGAGAAAATCTTAAAATTTTCTTATTGAAAATATTAAGATACCAAAATTAATTAGAATATTTGAGATATTATACCCACTAACTTTGTTAAGGTCTATTTCGCCATGAAACGATCCATCTCACACAAAGTATATTGATATCATGATTCTGGCATTCTATCTCCCTCAGAATCAATATCTGATTATCATCAAACTTTCTAGACCTTGATAACAGCACTCAACTGTGTCATCAAGTCTAGATGGGACAACACCAATAGATGTTATCTCCCATTTCGGTACTTGGTCCGGCATAAAGTCTTATACACAACAAGAACCATTGATTATCACTTAGATAATCTTTAAAACAAGTTTGGTTTAACTTTATAATCTCTGGTATTCACGTGTCTCAATTTCTGATCACTTATATGGTGTTTTACTCACTTAGACTGTCCAATAGCCATTTTGGCTCTCAGCCAGCAGTTTCAGCGGCCCACTGGAAAATCCAACGACCCACCGAAAAATCAGGCAGCCCACTGAAAAATCAGCGGCCCGCCGGCAATTTTAGTGACCCATCAGAACTGGGCAGAATAACATAATCGACAGAAAATCAGATTCTGTACCCTGATTTCAAACTCGCGATATCTCGATCATACTTCGATGAAAAATTATGTTCCATATATCACTGGAAAGCACACTCAATGCTCTATCCAATCATGGTAATCATTAATTTTCAATAATTTCAGAAGTATGAAAAATATCCTTTGAAAATCAGATCCAAAACATCAAGTTCTGATTCTTACCAGAACAGACCCGACTTGCGAACGCGATTTCTCACTCACCGTTTATTTAAAAATTACAAACTTAGGCTTTCTGGAAAGATCTCTAAATGCTCTATCTCCAGTCCAAATTTGACAGAAAAACGAATTACGATGTGATCACAAATCCACTCGCACGACAGAAAGGTCAGAAAATTCCAGAAACCAGACAGACTGACATCCTCTGATTGCGAGGCCATTATCTCTTTGAATACTTGCTTGTTCTTCGTGTTCTTGGACTCTCTGGAAACAAGACTTCAAGCCCTTTCCAATGCCGCAAGCTTCACTCGAAAAAAATAAACAGATCTTGAGATATACCTCCACGAAGTCAGGCAATCAAATCTGAAATTCTGTTTCTGGACAGAACTTAGGGTTTCCCCTAATTCTCCCTCAAAATCACGAAATTAGACACACAAAATCACTCAATAACGACCAAAAATCATAGATAAGAGGCTTAGGTATCAATTTCTACCGAAAAGAAACCTAACGGCTCTGATACCACTGTTAGAAAATCGTGGGTAAACACATACGACAGCAAATCGATTTTCCAGGATCTCTTGCGATTCCTTTCACGACATGACACGCTAAGCCCTTTCACATCTCCACGACCACCGTCTTCATACGCTAGTGGACAGCAACCATGATTGGAAGTCGAGTTCCAACGAGTTCTACCACACTATCCACAGCCACGGTGCCAGACGGACTGCCACAGGCCAACCTCTCGAATAGGTTGCGGTGTTTCACTCTCCATCGAGTGCTCCTACCGATTAACAAGTAGAAGAGAAGTGGATCTCTCTCTCCCTCTATTCTCTGTCTCTCTCTGTCTGTCTAAATAGAATGAGTTTTAACCACACAAAAATTAATCTGTTCAGAGAATATATAGAGATAGGGACTGTCACCAAAAGGTGCGAATTGCCCAGCGGCCGCTGGGATTTCCAGCGACCCGCTGAAAATGTCTCCACTTCAAAATTCCAACACATTACAATGGATAAATCACAAAATTTTCAAATGACGTGAGGGGGGACATTGCCCAACCCTGTACCTCTATTCCCTCCGCCATTATTCATTACCTCATTGGCTTACAAGTCCTTCCGGAGAAATATACGGTGCTGCAAACAATTTTGGATGTTTATGCATGCGTCCTTGCCTGGACGGACCGAAACAAGATGATGTGTTTTCTACTGACATCACTTTGGATGCTTTGAAGGGGGAGTCGTATCCTCTGTTCACCTTTAAAAGGTGAGCAGAGTGCCTACCTCTCATTTGGACCTTTGGATTCTCATCCAACGGCGCACGCAAAGGATCAGTAAATCGCTAAAATATCTCTCATATTCTTCCATGCCCGTGACTGCCCCTCCCCCTTCTTCTCTGATTCACCTTTAATAAAAAAAAAATTCACATAACATATGGCTTCCGCTTCCATTCGAGAGAGAGAAAAACTGAAAAAGAGAAAGAAAACAAGACAAAAATCCAACTGCTCCGACGGAGAAGACTGCCATTCAAGAGAGAAAGAGAAAGCGCGACTCTCCGACGGCTCCGATGGCTCCAATGGTTTGGTGGTTGTTGAGTGGACTTTTTTCGTCATTTCTCGAAGAATGATTGGGTTTCCTCAAGAACGGGAATAAGCCTTAGATTCACCCCTCACGAGTTTAAATTCAAGTGCAAAATGCTTCTTAACTACAAGAAAAACATCAACGAGAATCTATTCTCATGAGGGTTTATTAATTTCATGGATCATTTCTTTCCAATAGGCGCAAGCCCCTATTGTTAATTACCCCGTGACGAATCAAGAGAACCTCTGATTAAGGGATTCGATAAATTATATGTCGTAGGCTAAAAAAAGTTATTATCTCAATTTATTTTCGACTTAAACTAAACTCAGTTGATGTTACCAAACTTGGTTGACGGGGCACAATTGAGAAAATAAAAGGCTTAACTCTTTTGGCTTAAATTGGACTCAATTAACGGTACCAAACCTAATTAACGGTACCTAATTGAGGACGCTTTAAACACTTTATCTAAAGCTAAGTCCTGGTCATTTGGCGACTTGTAGGACTAGGAGAGCTTGATTTGGTGGTTCTTGGCCATTTGGCGGCTTAGAAGAACCGGGTCTGGGTCATTTAGTGACTTGTAAGACTGTGAGAGCTTGATTTGATGGTTCTTGGCCATTTGGTGGCTTGGAAGAACTGGGTCTTTGTCATTTGGTGACTTGTAAGACTTTAGGAACTTGATTTGGTCGTTCCTGGCCCTTTGACGGCTTGGAAGAACTGGGTCTTGGTCATTTGGTGACTTGTAAGACTTTTGGATTTAATTCCTGGGACTATGTGAGTCGCTGTAGGAATCGGCTTCGGAAAAGACGTTTTGACTTTGCGTTATCGTTGATCTTAATTTCAAGGAGTGACTTTTCTTGAACTGAAGAGGTGTTGGCATTGACTTTGGGCATCGTACTTTGACTTTTAATTTTCTAATGTTTCCCTTTGGGCTTTAGTGATTTTTATTATTTTTCTTTTATTTTTTTATTTTAGAATTTTAAAGGTGTCAAATTCATTTTAACATTTTTTGAAAATACTTATTTGAAAGTACTTAGTTTGAAAATAGTCCCTTGAAGAATGTTTTAATATTGAAATCACTTAAATTTTGTTTGAAAATTTTATAGAAGATTTATTTAAGTTTTATTGTGTTTATTATTTTTATGAAATTCAATTTTCATAACGAAAATACTTCAAAAATACAAAAGGCTAATATTTTGAAAGATTTTAATATCAAAATATCAGTAAATCTGGATTCTACAGATTTTTAGGATTTTATAGATATTTTATTTGAATTTTTCTGAGTTTTCTATTATTTATAATGAATTTTTAAAGTTCTGACTGGCACGTAATTTTGTTATTGGGCCAACTAAGCAGGAGGGCGCTGATTGGGCCTAGCCTATGCGTTGATGTGTCAATAGGCGCAATAGGGATTCGTTTAGACGCGTGAATCTTGTGAAGCGAATAGTGTTACTCGCTACACACCATTAGTCACAAGGGATCTCGTGTGTATTGGCGCTGGGAATGGATTGAAGGAGACGGGTTTCACTTCCTCTCTTAACGGGCTCGCAAGATGACGGGTGCAGATCCGCTAGCTACTTCGGCCACCGCAAGGCCTGCGAAATAGTTCAGTAGCGTCGTGAGGGAATGAAGCAGATAATGGTAGGCTCGATTTTCTTCGCGTCGCTTTCCATTGGTGGGGAGACCGTAGTGTTGTCATGGCGGTTCAGGAGCTGACGTCGAGAAGAATTTGAAAACTTAATTTATACCAGAGATGGGGTCATAGGCGCCATGAAAGTGAGGAAAAGAGAGTTATATACTTGGTTTGGTTTTGCGTTTATCCAATTAGGTAAGGAAATCATCAGTTGGTACAGTGAAGTAAGGAGATTGGTACTGAGAGCAGTATTGAGGGGTTTGGTTTGGTTTGGTTTAGGTACAAAGTGTCAACTAGCATGCTTTATTTAAGTTTGATGTAAGTATATGCTAATTACTATTTAAAGCTTTCTACTTGTCAATTTACACATGAAATTGACTTCTCACAACCTCAGGCAGCACACGATTTTCTTACCTTCAAGTTTCACTTTACATTTCACTCATACAGTCCAGTACATTGGCATGAATGGCTTAACACACAACTGACATTATGAACCTCCTGTGTACATCTGCTTATGACATAACTTATGTGCAATTCCTGATGCTAATTGAGGCTGTCTTATATTATTAGTCGCGGCAACATGTTTATTTACTGATTATTGAAGCACTTTACGATAAGGGAATTCTACAACCTAGCCATCCTTTTAAAGGACAAAAATAATCCTCAGCTATTAAGAGAAATAGTGTATAAGGATCAATAGGCCAAGATCCAAAGCAGCTAAAATTGAGATAGTTCAGAATTATTCCTGTGCAGTTTGGCCCAGAAAACTTTAGTATTACATTTTACTGTTCTAACGTTATGAATAGCCAAGTTATACCATTCTTACAGAAGTTATATCTATGCAGTTTGATCTATGAGCTTTCAAATATTGTTATCTACCACCATCATTAAATTTTCTAATCTACTATTCAATGTCCTGAGAGCATCTCAAGGATAGAATTCACCTGCCAAATCATGAACAAACTGAATTCTTGCATCTCAGCTCCTCCTTTAAGCTTGATGACAAACAATAATTTTAACTATGCTAATTACAAACAAACCTTGCTTTTCTTTCTTTTATTTTATAAGAGTAATCACCAAAATAGTCAGCATACAAGAAAAATGATCATAGAAATTATACATCGTAATTCACTTATGTCACTAATTTTTTTAATAATCAAGCTTTTGATAAAGAAGGGCATGGTATGGCTTATTTCAACAGAATCATTAATGAATGCATACTTAATCAAACATATCACCAATATGATATTCTATATCAGTAATACGCTTAATTTAGTAGCAGTTCCTTGACTAGGCCTACCAGAGCTAGGCTCTGGAGGTGATCTAGACAAGTTTTTTTTGAAGGTCTGATTACATTTCTCTAGCGCTATGCGCCATTGAAATGCAACCAGAATAAAGAGTGTGGTACCTTTTCAGTTCAGCTTTTCAAGCGCTATGCGCAATCAAAGCTAAACCGAAATTTTGCTAAGCTAACTCATCCATATTTCAATCAAGGATCTTTCATACGCCATTGCGCAATCAAGAACTCAATCAATCCATGGATGAGTACTGAGAAAATGATACCATAGATTTACTTACGATAGGCCATACCTCTGCCCTTTTCAATTAGGGGAAAAGAAAAGAACTTTTGAACCGGGAGAGGGAACAAGCAAATATTTAAACTTTAATTAACATGAAAACAAACACATTTCTCATTCCAATTGACATCAGGTTTTCACTACGGAGTTAAATTCTCCTTCAAATTTAGCTCGTCAAAGTCTTGTCAAGAACTACTCTTGATCAATTCCTCACTTGCTTGCTCCCTTCATGCGCTATGCGTGATCAGAGAACAAGCAAAGATAAAGAATCGCAGGTAATTTAGAATGAATTCTTGCCTGAATCCTTCACACGCCATGCGCATTCTGGCTTCAAACATAAGCTCATTTTAAAACCTTAAATCAAATACTCAATCGAAATCATCAAACGCTGGGCGTTGTCAGATTTGATCTCATGATCAACACTAGTCAAAAGGGAAGGAACTAATGTCAATTGAAATTAGAACATATACTTATCAATTAAATCGAGAAAGAATCAGTAAAAACAAAAGAGAATCGTTAACATCAAACAAGATCTGATCAAACGATATGCTACAGGATTCGAAATCACAGAAAGAAAATTGATTTGATTTTCAACTCAGAAATTCAGCTCTTATTCAAAAGAAACACCTCACATCCGAGTTACAAGCTCCAAATTAAACTCACCTTTCGCCTTCTTCTTGATTATAATTGTTCAATTGGCTTGGATTTCGTCTAACTTTCTCTTCTTTACAATGTCTAACAACTGTTTGTGGAATTGCTAAACCTAATCTTTACAATGTGTGTGTGTGTGATTTTCTAATCCTTCCAAAGAGCAGCTAGGCGCTCCTTAGAAAAATGCTTATTGAATTGTGTAGTGGAAAAAAAAAGTCCCTTCTTGCTTGGAGAGATGGAGTATATATAGGCCTCAGGGCTGGTTCCTTCCTTGAGAAGATTGTAGCTTCAATTCGATCTTAACCATCCAATTAGGAGTCCACGGATTACCATCCAATCCAACGGCTATTGAGATGTCGTGTTGTGCTTTTTTTCTGGTCGGTCAACGGAAGGGGTACGGAGGTTTGACCGAGATCTTTACGAAACCTTGGACACGGTTTGTTCTCCATCGTCGATTCATGACACTCTCTGATCTGAGGGCTAGTGATTTGACACTTGGAGAGGCTTGATTGGGCGGTCAACGAAGGTGCGGGAGTGTTGACCCGGCGGTTATGGGGTGGTTGTGCCATTCTTCTTTTCCCCTTCGCATTTCCTCTCTTTTCCGTTGGGGAAGGAGAACTCTTCAGGCGGGGCCCAGTTGTAAGGTTTAATGAAGCAAAATTTCCAGCGACATTTGTTCTCCCATCTTCTGTGCACTCGGTCTTTTATACACCATTCACTAACCTTTTACGTCCTTTGTCTTTCGGTCCATACACCAAGACCACGCATCTTATGTTTTTGGATAGAGGGAAATTTGAAATGGTTGAGGCGAATTTCTCTGGTTCCGTGGGCACTGGAGGGTCCAGCTTGGGTGTATAAACTGATATCCCTGTCCTGTTTTCTCTGTTTTTTTTTTTAAAATACACCCCATCTCTTAATCTATTTTCCATGCATCTCAGCAGTTAATTCGTCTCACCAGTTAATCGGGCATGTTTAAGGATATTTTAGTGAGTCCAGAACACACATTTTTTTTATTATTCTTTATCCTCCTCTATCATTATACACACATTTTTTTTTATGCTACCTTGTCTCCATATATTTTATTTACTTCATTCTTCTTCTGTCATAAAAAAAATCATCCTCAACAAATGCCCCCACCAAAGAATATTGGGATGCATTTAATTTATTGGTATTCAAGAGCGATATTCTTTGGTGTGTCTCCCTTGCTCAGTATTTAATAACCCTTTTTGTTTTCTGTTGGGTTCGGATGGTATTATCCTCATTTTGCATGCTTACTGCCTTTACCCTGTGGTCAAAACTGTTCTATTTGGATTGTTGAGCCCGGCTGTCGATTTGAAGTAACGACAGAAGGTTCTTTCTCGCATCAGCCTTTCTGTTTCCATTTTTGTACAACCTTTCTCTCAGAGCATTTTCATATCTGCTCTTGGTGTACGCCTGTTACTACCTCTGATCTTTGCTTTGATTTTTTTTGGTCTATAGAATCCTATGCACATCGGTCTACTGCTGTCCGTTAGCATGAAGATATCTTAACACATATTCCCCTGTAGGGACCCATTTCTCAGTGAGATGTGTTATCAAGGTTACAACACTCTTGGCTATCCCATTCTTTGCACAACATTTCACCTGCTTCATCTATTTTGTCCTTGTTCGTACAAGAAACCCTAAGCAGAGCCCTTTATATACTCTATCTTCCTCTCAGCTTTCATTCCTTTCAGCTGAGCTTTATCTCTCTTTCATTTACAGCCGTGGTAAGCGGCTTCCCTCTCAATTTTCTCCTCTTTCTTTAGACTTTCGTTCTGTCCCAACCATTTTTCTTTGTACTTCCTTTATTTGCCACAACATTGTGAGCTTTATAGGTACTAATGTGGGAAGATTAGGTCGTTTAATACCCCATCTCTTTCCCTACTTCTCTCTTTGATAATCAGCACAATAGATAAGGATCATCATTTTTTTTTTGTGCTATACTTTTGAAGTTCGCCCTTGCTTCCTTTTTCAATGGACCTTGAGTGTTTCATGATATCTCATTTTTTTTTAGTCAGAGTTGCAACATTTGATGCAACATTTTCTCCTCAACAGATCTGAGTTCCTCTTCGTGTGTTTCTTTTTCTCAGATCTATCGGTTGTATAACGGGGGAGCTGTTTCAGTTCCGTATTTCCGCTGAGTTTCTTTGTTGCACTTTCTGAGACTTGTTCTTATGAGCACGGAGCATTCCAAATGACGGCTCTTTTCTTTTATATGGGCCATCTAAGCTTCATTCACTCGGAGTTGTATTCTCTGATAAGAACATCTTTTCTCAGTAGATCTGAACTCCTCATTGTTTTGAGACTTAATCGACTTTGCGCGCCAATGTCTCTTTAGAAGATCTAACAACTTAGGTCTCTTGCACAGTGATTTTCGTTATCACTCCTCCAGCCTGAGGCTCCTTTCTTTATCTTTCTCTTTTGCTCTCTTTTCTTTTAGATCTGACAGTCGAAAGAGGAGAGATATTTTCTAGTTTGTGTTTATTTTGAGCTTCCTTGTTGCTCATATCGGGTGCATTTCTCTTCCCATTTATGTGTCTGAGTTCCTCTCTAATTTGAGACTTAATCAACTTCTTACTCTCTTTTAGTTAAACGACAACTCCTTTGTTCATTTCATATGAACTTAAGGCAACCTGGCTGGTGTGGTTTGCTCTGTATCTGACACATCAGTGTCTTTCTCTCTGTCTTCCCTTTTTCAGACCTTTGCATTTTGAAAGTCTCTCTTTTTTTTTGTTAATTTCAGAATAGTGTACACGCGTCTAATATTTCTCTTCTTAGCCCACTTTCTGTAATTTATTTTGTGTCCCAAATTTAGACATAGTGTAGTGGCCTTCTTTTATTGCATCTCTCTGGTCAACACTTCTTAATTAACCACCATTTTATTGGCAATTTTCAGTGAAGTCGAGTGCTACTGCCGTTGGGAACCTGTAGCAAGCTAAGGGCCTCTTTTTCAAACCGTTTTCTCCTAGGTACGCTATACATTTTCCCTTTATTCATGAGAGGGGCCCACTGGGCTAGCTAGGTAGCTTGTTGATCTTGTGTGCATCTTGGAATTGCTTCGATGTTGTGATTGTTTGATCCATCGGTTGGGTCGTGTGTGCTTTATCTGAGTTAGCTCACTCTTTGTAGTGATTAACGAAAGGACTATGTTGAGCTTGGCATTCGGCACTATGCACTTGCTATCTGTTTCACTCATGAACTTGCGTAGTCATGTGAGATTGTGTTCACTAAATGAATAGCTTTGCTGAGGCTTTACAACTGTATTGAACCATAGCTAATAATTGTGTTTGTTGGCCCACTTGATCACATTCTATGATTCTATCGCTTGTCATTTGAATTAAATTATCATACACACTACTTATCATGTATTCATTGAGTATTTATTGGTGACGCGTTTCCTAATTTGCACTTAACAATGAACCTCGTGATTTAGAGACTCGGCTCGGCCTTGATTGCGCATAGCGTATGATGGGATGAGCTATTTTCTCTATTCCCCAAAATGAACATCCTTTTTTTTTTTTGCATTTTACTAGGCCATCCTTTATTATAACTTGTCATGTTATCAATAAGGCTCCTTCATGTGGCATTTGAATTTTGGCTTATTCTTGATTGCGCGCAGCGCATGATAGATTTGTTGGAGTTATGTCCTAGAAGTCAATATTTAATGACTTATTTTCTTAGTTTATGTTAATGATGATATTTGATCATTTGTTATAGAATTTATTATTGACAGATCATTCAGGTTGAGGATCTGAATTGTAGATCTCTGTGGATCATTCATTAGAATGACAATAATAAATCTAAATCGTCCATAATCTTGATAATTAACAAGGAACATTAATTATCATAAAAGATTAGTATGCAAGTTAAGCGATGATTAAGTTCTACAAATCATAGGTAAGGAGTTACCAACTTAATTGCATATGTATATGTTGTGGAACATAGTACAGGACTTGACCCAAATGAAATGAACATATGGATTGTGTTATGTGTCATTGTTTATTTCATATGTTGTTGATTCTAAGTTTGAGATGCTCAGCTTTTCCACATGAGGATAGGTTCTATAAATATCGTCTATAACTTTGATCACACAATGCATTATCTATTTATTCGCAACAGTGAGTATTGCGAAAATATGATGAGTTGATTAATTAATTATATACCGTTATGAACCGTTATAATTAATTAAGTCAAAGAGATCATATAGAAATAAATTAATGCATTATCTAATCTCAAAATAATTATTAATGAGTTAATAATTAATTTTAGATCAACACATTTCAATATAAATGGTTATATTGATTAATTGGGCCGTTATTTAATAGGAAAATATATAGCCCAATTATAGAGCAACCTAATGGGACTTTAATTAGGTGAATTAAAGACCCAAATGAGATTGTGAGGTGGCCCATATAGGCCCAATTCGTGGCCAGCCATAGGGTGGCAAGAGGTGTAATTTTGGGGAAGTTTTTCCTAGGGTTTGAGCTCTATAAAAGGACCCCTTTGGAGGCTCCAAGAGCTAGCATTTCTCTCTCCTCTCTTCCTCCCCTTTGTGGCTGCCACAAACCTCCTCTTTTCTCCCTCTTTTGCTCATGTGTTGAGCTCTCTTCTCCATTTAAATGAAAGATTTAATTGCTAGAAGAGAGAAAGCTAATGGGATTAGGCTTGTTCTTGGGTGTGCTAGCACATACCTTGAGAACGTGGTTAATCTCCTTGGTGGACTCGAGGCCGGCGGCACAACCATGATGGTGGTGGTGAAGAAGGCACGCCATCGACTCCCATGCCATGGATTCGAGCCTCATGAATGCGATTTCATAAGAGGTACAATTCTTCCTACTCTCATCTTGAAATGCTTGTGAATGATGTTGAAACCTAGATCCCTTGTGTTTAGTTGTTGTTTCTTGCTATTTGATGGCACAAAAATAGAATTAAACACTTCCTAACAGTGGTATCAGAGCACATGGTCGGTTTTAACATATTTTGTGCATTAATTAGATGAGAAATGTGTAATTAGTTGAGTAATTAAGTTGCTGCCTTTGTTTGCTATCTGGAACTCTGTGTTTTCCAAGGTTTTCTGTGTTTTTCGCATAGCAGAGCTTTCGATTTTATTTTTCTTTTTGATGGATTTGAAAGAGGGATAAATCCTGAGCATTTTCCCACTGGTTTCACTTTAATCCGAGTTGTTTTGGATTTTTAGTGAATTTTTTCGTAACGGTGCGCAGGACTGGTTCCTGTGCGACCAGATCTGGTGTTGTGAGCATAATCTGAGTTATCTTGATAAAGAGACCTTAATTTTCTTGGCTAGGAATGAAGTAGACTTGGAGTAATTCCTTTCATACCAATTTGATGGTATGGATCGAAGTCTTTCTATTTTTTTGAATCGATGAAAGACAAGAACAGTCTGATTGGTTTTCTGTACCAATCAGATTGTTTTGAAAACTGGTAATGATTGAGACTTTTTATAGAAAAATGTTTTAAAAAAAAATTCCTTTTGAAGTCGTGAATCCATGAAAATTAATTTCATGTCAATCGGACCAGTTTTGGTATCCCAACCACTCAAAATCTATTTCGTCGACGTGCTGTTCCAAAACAGGGGACTTGTATTCAAACTCCTTAAAACTTGATGATTTTGAATGAGTAAAATTGGAAATCTTTCATGGTTACTAGCCTTGTACTTGTGATTGTTTACTGTAAAATTGTTTTGCATTAAAAGTTTTTGGAAGATGGTCAAATAGTCCAAAAGGTTGAGACCAAAACCTGAAACTTCAAACCGGTGTTTTAATACACAACCTGAAGTTTGATAATTTTGGTTCTCCCGATTGTTAAATGATTTCTTCCTGAAATTTGAACAGGTAGTTTGTCTCTTGATAAGGATTGCTCATGATTTTTTCTGGATTTTTTGGAGACCGGAAAATTTCTTGATTTTTTCGGGTCCCGTTAAATGAAAGGTGTTCGTTCTAATTAATCAATTAGTTGATAAGTTGATTAGAACTCTCCTTGCTGTCATCCATTGGATTTTGAATTTTGATGTTATCAAAGAGTTTAAGCAATTAGTTGTTTGAATGTTAAACTCTCTTTGCATGGAAAAACACAAATTAGCAAACAATACGCAAAGACACTTAATAGCTCGCTAGTTATGAATAACTTAGAAATATATTTGTATATTGTGCTAACTTGTTTTTGTAGGAGGATGTGGGTTTGATATGGCTCAAGATGTCAATGCCTTGTGTGTTGTAAAATGTTGTGAATGCATGTGATTGCTTGTAATGTGGCCCAAGGTGCCTTGATAATTAATAATTGATTAATTCTTGATGTAACTTGTGAGGCTTGCATGCCCCTAAGGCCTAGGCGGGTTTTAGAATTTTATCACATGTATTTATTTCCCGTAATTATTAGATAGGATCTTAGTAATTAGTGGGAGGGTTTGATTAGATTAATTTCGTTACATGGAGATGCGACGAAGACTAATGCAAGCGGGAGCCATACAAATCCACGACAATGCTTGAGATGCTTATGTTATGTGATTGTTTGTGAATGCGTTGAATTGTCATAGGTAGGTATGGGTGTATGCTTACACGACCACCAAACAAAGTCACGTAATTGCTTTTGTCCCAAACTAAATTGATTAAAGTCGACCGCCCTCCTTCTCTCTATCCCCCTCACGTCAATTGCCAATCATGGCGCGGTCCGCCATAGCGGACGTCATGGTTGTCAAGCTTGATAGTCGGGGTACAAATGAAAAGATTTGTTAGGAGCAAATAGAGAGAGGTTGCTTACCGATGGACCCAACAAGTTTTCTTGGACATCGGGGTGCAGTTTGTAAATATACTTAGATATTCACAAACCAAGAGTCGTATGATTGATATGATTGGTTGGAGAACCTACCTTGTCTAGTTAAGTAGGGTGTCGTGCCATAGCAGGCTCTACTTGATGAAAACGAGGATCTTGGAAAACCAACTACATTGGGACATTAAATAAATGTAGTGGGAGTTTTGTTTATCATTATAAATAAAACATTGCATAAACTAAATGACCTTAAATTGAAATTGTTATAGATATTAAATATGTTAATTTCGTTGCGATCAATCTTTGAAAACAACAAGCTCGTTTCTAAGGTATTTACTTGGAGAAGTAATACCGATTCCTAAGATATGTTCTTGAAAATGAGAAACTTGAGCAAGTTTAATCCCAAAAACGTTCCTCGACTTCCCGAACATAGCTTCGCAATGATTGATTAGTTTCGACGAAAATTATTCAATAAAGCGAATGCCTATATCCTTTTAGAAGTTCTAGACTTTTGAATTGGAGAATTCATAAGAACTAGACTAGACTTCTACACTCTCATCCACTTACTCAAGAAGACGTTCTTAGAGAAAGTAAATATAGACTCAATCATTTATGATCGAGTAATGGAGTTAACCAAGAGACTCTTCTTATAAGAAATAAATGTTTCATTAGCTTGCGAACCGAAAGGTTTGAGTAGCTAATTGACAACTAGAGATATTAAGATCTCCAATATCAAGGATTGTTGATATTGTCATACAATCTCTTTCTATGGATAAAGGATATATTGTTCGCACACTTGTTAGTGCTAAAAGTAATTGGTTAAGTATTAAAGGAATACTTCACCAAGATATGAGTTGAAACTTTGAGACCCTCACTAGTGACCGTGTGTCACATGAGATGTTTCATTTGCCATTTATGGGAGACATTTGAAAGGTTGCCCGAAATCCCATGATGTTCTAAACCTTAAGATATTTGTCGTTCAAATTATCTCACTATCTCTAATTCACACTAGTAATTAGGTGCCAGTTCATGTGCTCGCATTTAACGAAATGTGTAGGCAATGATGAATAAGAGAAAGTTCGAGATAAGTAAAGTAAACTCCGTTTTGGAAATGGCTTATACGTCTAAGCCGCTACCATTGAATACGTAGAGTTATCTTTTAAAGAGTTTGTTTAGGAATTTGAGGTTGTATACCTTATTCCAAACATCTCATAAAACTTTATCTCCGTTTCATATTTGATGATGAATGATCATATTTTGTAATAGAGAAATGTTGTTCTCTTATTGTTATGAATTTGTGTATAAGATTTCATGCATCTTGATTGAATTTGCTTGAAATAGATAAACAAATTTTGAATGACAAATGTGTAAGACTTCACATAAAGTATTTGACTTTTATGTAAAATAATCGCTTAGTCGAATATAAACAAGAATCGCATTATGAGAGTCTACGTAACTGTTGAATATGAAATTTTGATGAATATGTGGAGAATGTGATAAATGGAAGAGATAAACAAAGATGGCTAAAGTAAAATATACAGAAATATCCAAGGTTAACAGGATTTCCTCGAGCTTGGATCAGTTAGCAAGGGAAATTAAAATCAAATAAAAGTTTTGCACAAAAAGCAATCAAAATGATGAAATGTGCAACTGACTGGACCTCTCCAGTCGCTCGCATCAGTGAAGAAATAGATAACAGAAGGGAATAGTGAAATTCGAATTTGCCTCCACAACAGTGTATAGTTCAGATGCTCTCAGCGCGTGCTCCGCCCATTCGAGATCTCTTCGTGATTCTATACGGCTCACCATAGACCGGACTCAGGCGAAATGGGCAGAAGAGAGATGTCGCTGAAAGCTTAAAACGCGACCCCTTCGCGAAATAAAAGCTGGGTGCGCTCAGAGTGAATGGACCAAGAGAGAAGGTAATTACTGGGCCCACAGAAAAGAAAGTGTGGTTCATCGTGCGCCAATTCCATCCAGAATCAGGACATAAGAGAGGCTCAGCCCCAACAGAAGGTTGTTGAAGAAAGTTTGTTACGACCAAACCGCCGGGCTTGGGGAAGGTTCATCGCACCTGGACGGAAATAAGGTCGAGGACTTGGCCTATAAATAGAGCAGCAAAGAGAGAGATAGGGGCTGGCTGGTCTTCTTCTTCCAGAGAGAGAACAAGAAAGGAATTAGGTTAGATAGAGAGAAAGAGAGGAAAAGCATTTTTACAAACAGTTGATAGGCGTGGAGAGAAGTGAGAAATTAGTCAAATTCGAGGTCAATTAAGCGATTGTAATTGAAGAGGAAGGTAAGAAATAAGGTAAGAGTCGAAGTTGTGCAATCAATTTGAAACTGAATGAAGAAATTTGAAATTTTAAGTGTTGAATTGAGCTTTCTATTAGCTGTGCTTCGATTTGATCCTTTTAGTGCTGGATTTAATCATAAATTGTTCTAATTAGCTTTAATTCTCTCTTGATTGAGTCTCTTGGATCGAATTATCTCTCTTTTCCCCTTTTCTTTTTAATGATTGCTCATTTTGAGCTCCGATCGAACGATCTATGCTTCTCAGTTCTAGTTATACTCGATCTCGGCTGGGTTTTACTCAGACCTTGATCTTCGTTTTCGCTTCGACTGGGTTTTACTCAGCTCTTAGCTCCCTTTACCTCGACTGGAGTTTCTCCAGCTCCTGGTAGCTCGTCTCCAGCTGGCTTCGGCCATGGTTGGAGATGAATTGAGCAACGATTTAGAGGGGAGGTGCTGCCAAAATTTAGTCAGAATGTAATGTTGAAATTTAATTATATAAAGATTTGATCTTAACATATAATTATAACAATCGTGAGGGCTGTTACGTGAAGTTCCCTTAACTGAGCTCACTGTAAGTCTTGAGCTTGTAGTACAATTAGGCTTGATGCTCGAATAATTGAACAACAGTAGTGAACAAGTAGTATTTTAAATTCATTGAACATCAGTGAAGTTTCCTTTTAGATCTGAACTTTGACTTTCATTAAAGTGTATCCGTTTATTGTAAACCTTTGATGTTCCAGTAAAGAATGCATAGTTCAATAGCCTTGATCTAGTCTTGATTTAATTTAGTTACCAAATTACATGAGGTTTGCTTCGTAGAAAATCAGACATTATATCCCTTGCCTAAGTTGTCTGTTTAATAATAAGTTGAAAGGACTAATTAGAAAATTGCTAAGCTATGCTGTTACTGTAATAGGTTCCTGTTAAGCATCATTACTTCCTTTTCTGAGTTTATAATCCTATAACCAGAACATAAGAGTAAGATATTTGGTTAATTATTTAGCTATTTCTTATTCTCAAATGATTTCGTTTGGAAGGATTTGCAGGGTTTTCGACTTTCTTGTATTACAGTAAACTATTGCTACAAGTGAATTGCTTATTGAACATTGCTCGGGTTATAGACTAATTTTAATTTTCTTTGTTAATATTTGTGGGGACACAGTGACACAAGTAATCCAGGTTACATGAGGTGGTAATCGATGACATAGAACTGTTAGAATGAAATTATGTGTTAATAATGATACTTACTGCATACTGTATTAATAAGAACTACACTGGGTACATAGCATAGAATCCTTTATACCAGTCCACATATGAAATAAGAGCCATGAGTATTACATTAAAAATAAGATGTACATGTTAGTGAGTCTCGGCAACAATCACTGTACAGGCAGTCCTAAATAAAATGAATTAAACGTGTTTCCCATATTTTAGTTAAATCAAGCCAAATCCCATATTGTGCCTTTTTCCATATCAATCTTATCGCATTATTGCATTTACCCATACTTGGTTTGTTCTAAAGTTGTGAACCAGAAGCTTAACTGGAAAGATAAGTAATATGATGTGAAATATGACTCCTAGCATGACCATATGAAACATAAGGGAAGATTGTGTTCTATCCAAAGTCGCATAAAGGTAAATGCATAATTGAACTGTCCATTAGAGGGTCATGATGCTTTGTACGCAAGCCAAACCGAACCAAAAAACCCAATACATCTCTTTTGTTACCACTGTCACTCTTCACCGTGTCCACTCTTAATCCCCCTTATGGAAACAAGTGAACGCAAGCTAAATTGAAACCACATGCCATCTATCTTCACCTTTACCAAGCCGTAAACCCCATCCCTGGTACAATCAAGCTTCTCACAAACTCCACGGTATCACCTCACTGTACCGCCACGACATCACTCGCTGTTCTTACCATTGGAGACAGACGCAAAGAAAACCAAGCTTACCATCGCCTTCCTCTCAGCCCCATGATGCTATAGAGCCTCACCTCAGACTTCACGGTGGCCAGGATTGTTAGCGGATCCAAATCCGTTTGAGTACGAGCCCGTTAAAAAGAGAAAAGCAAACCCGTCTTCTTCAATGAAATTTCAGCGCCGTGTCCTCCTTGATCCACTGCGTCAAATGATATGAGGCGAATGGCGCCATTCACCACAGGGAATTCACGCGTCTAAACGAACCCCTGCTGCGTTTTTGACACTTCAGCATATAAACCAAGCCCAATCAGCACCCAACTTAAATCTTCCGGTTTAGCTGGCCCAATAACAAAATTCCACTCCAGCCAAAACTTCAGAAATTCATTAAAAATAATAAGAAACTCAGAAAAATTCAAGTAACATATCTATAAAATCCTAAAAATCTATAGAATCTAGATCTACTGATACTTTGATATCAAAATCTTTCAAAATTTTAGCCTTTTATATTTTTGAAGTACTTTCGTTATAAAATATAATTTCATAAAAATAATAAACACAAATACATGTTAGATAAATTTTCTACAGAATTTTGAAACAAAATTTAAATAATTTCAATATTAAAATAACCTTCAAGGGGCTATTTTGAAATAAGTATTTTCAAAAATGTAAAATGAATTCTAAACCTTTAGATTTCTAAAACCAAAATAAAGGAAAACTAATAAAATTACTAAAGCCCAAAGAGAAACATTAGAGAACTAAAAGTCCAAACACGGTACTCAAAGTCAAAACCGAAACTTCGTTAGTTGAGGAAAAGTCACTCCCTGAAATCAAGATCAACGCCAATGCAAGGTCAAATCGTCTTTTCAGAAACTAATTCCTACAGCGACTCACACAGTCCCAGGAATTAAATCCAAAAATCTTACAAGTCGCCAAGCGACCAAGAATTATAAGACCAAGTTTCTATTCTTACAAGCCGTCAAATGGCCAAGAACTATCAAATTAAGCCCTTCCAGTCTTATAAGTCACCAAATGACCAAGACTTAGTTCTTCCAAGCCACCAAATGGCCAAGAACTATCAAATCAAGCTCTTCCAGTCTTATAAGTCACCAAATGACCAAGACCCGGTCCTTCCAAGCCGTCAAATGGCCAAGAACCACTAAATCAAACTATTCTAGTCTTATAAGTCACCAAATGACAAAGACCCAGTTCTTCCAAGCCGCCAAATGGCCCAGAACCACCAAATCCAGTCTTACAAGTCACCAAATGACAAAGACCAAGTTCTTCCAAGCCGTCAAATGGTCCAGAACCATCAAATCAAGTTCTTCCAGTCTTGCAAGTCACTAATGACAAAGACCAAGTTCTTCCAAGTTACCAAATGGCCAAGAATTACGAAATCAAATTCCTTCAGTCTTACAAGACACCAAATGACCAAGACCTAATCTTTACAAGTCATTGAAACCAAATTGTCATCCAAAACCTACTGGATAAAACAAATACTTAAATGTTCTCAATTGTGCCCCGTTAATTAAGTTTGGTAACATCAATTGAGTTTAGTGAAGTAAATTGAGATAACAACTTTTCTAACCTACGACATATAATTCCTTGAATCCCTTAATCAGAGGTTCTCGTGATTCGTCATGAGGTAATTAACAATAGGGGCTTGCGCCTATTGGAAGGAAAGGATCCACAAAATTAATAAACCCTCATGAGAATAGATTCTCGTTAATGTTTTCTTGTTGTTAAGAAGCATTTTACACTTGAATTTAAGCTCGTGAGGGGTGAATCTAAGGCTTATTCCCGTTCTTGAGGAAATCCAATCATTCTTCGAGAAATGACGAAAAAGTCCACACAGATTCTCTGGCACGCCCGGTGGGACCTTCTTCTCCTCTCATCTTTGGGATTTAAGGATTATAATGTATAGGCTAGAAAATTATTTCTCTAATCTTTAAATAAACACTACTAACAATGACATTGAGTTATTTGTTGTTGCAGGACTAAGATGGCGTTCAATGCAAGTATCGAGATGAGCAAGCCTAGCGGGAAGTTCACCATTGGGGCCGTCCCTATCCGCTTCGATAACCAGTTCATGTTCGGCGGCATGCCCTTCGGATTTGCCTATGTACCGCTAGTACATGGCAAAGACGGGCAAATGGAGATTGCTCGAGAGGATGAAGACATTAGGGGCATTGAGGAAGTCGTGCCCGAGGTGCAAGGAATCAATAGTGGAAATGAGTGGGCCCTTGTCCTGCAGAATGGAGTCCACCGTACTCCCATAGCTTCATCTATTAAGCGTCAATCCAATCGTCGCTCTCCTCAGAAAAGAAGAGCGGTGAGGAAGACTTATGTCCAAACCAATAACAATGCAAGGACTCTTAAGAAGATTCAAGGAGCATACCAACGGGAATTGGAGACCAGACCTAATCTCCCAGTGAGTAACCTTTTCGCACCACTTCGCTTGGTCAGAAAGAATTCTCCCGAAGCCCAACTCAAGACCTTGGAAGAATTTCCGGTTGAATATCAAGCAAAATTTCGGGGCAGGAGCCCTAAAACAAGGGTGTCCATTAAGGAGAGACTCTCACTGCCACGAACCCCGGTCCATGAAAGGTTAGGACCAAAGAGAAAGACAAGGGCGTCTACTCCTGTGAAAGAGAGGTTGGGAGAAAGATTGGCAACTTCAATCAAGGAGAGATTGGGGCCCGTGAAGAAAGGAAAGGGACCCAAGAAAATATGGGTTCCAAAAGACAAAACTCGGTTGGTGGTTGAAGTGGCTAGCCAAGAGCCACAAAATAAAAGGAGACGCATGGTATGGCGAGAAAAGAAGCCAGTCATCCATGCTCGTGTCAACATGGTCGAAGTTGACAAGAGATTTGAGATGCACGCGTTTGTGCATGCCACCAGTGAGGAAGAAGTTCCTATAAACCGAAAAGAAAGCAAAAATAAACAAGATGACCCCTCAACGAGTTGTCACAAAGAGGGTGAAGGAGAAGAGGTCATTAGGATTGACCAAAATGACAACAATGTCGAAGGCCGTTGGGCTGAAGGAGAAAAGGGACGATTGAAAAGTATCCTAGAAAAGAACGAAAGAAGGATCTCTCAATTGATGAATGAAAGGAAGAAAGATAGAGATATTGTTAAAAAGATGTACAAATTTTTAGAAAAGAAAAACCTATTGGGAGAACTCGACAAAGAGTACCCTTCCTCTTCTGAAGAGGAAGTTAGATACAAAGAGAAGTTTGTTAAAGAAAAGAAAAGCAAAAGTAAGTATGAATCCTCTGACGAGGAAGAAGGGAGAAATAAGAGAAAACCTCTGAAAGAAAGGAAGAGTAGAAGCAAATACTACTCTTCAGATGAGGAAGAGGAAGAAAGAAGTAGAAGAAAACCTTCAAAAGGAAGAAAAAGCAAAGGCAAGTATGACTCGTCTGAAGACGAAAGGATAGTGAGAAGACCCTCTAAAGAAATGAGGAGTAAGAATAAGTACGGGTCCTACGAAGACGAAATCCCAAGGGCAGGATCTCGAAATGGGGCAGAAAGGTCCGAGACCACTAAACAAGTCATTCAAGAGATGATAAGTCAACAATTACAAGCTTCGGGTGCGGGGCACCTGGTCAATTTTAGAAAGAAATGTGGTCGACCTTATCCAAAGAGATATGAACAAGTGCAATATCCATCAAATTACCAAATACCAAAGTTCAACTTGTTTGATGGATCGGGTGAAAGAAACATCACTCCCGAGTAACATCTGGTGCAATTCAGGAATGCCTGTGGCAATACCTCTCATGACGAGGCTCTTCTTTTGAAACAATTCTCTCAAAGTTTGACGGGTCCCGCTTTCGAGTGGTACTCCTCATTGAAAAATGACTCGGTGGAGTCATGGGATGAAATGGAGGAGTTGTTTAGGGCTAAATTTGCCATGGTAACCCAAAGAATCACAATGGCCGATTTGGCAAGTGAAAAGCCCAGGTCGGGAGAAGCGGCTTTAGATTATATCAATAGGTGGAGGAACCTAAACATAAGGTGTACTCACCAGATGCCCGAAAGGAAAGCTGTGGAGTTCTTGGTAAGAAATCTAGATGACTGGATAAGAAGACCGCTTTCTGGGAGTGATATTTACACTTACGAGGACCTTGTCACTCGCGTGGCAAGAGTAGTACATATTGGACCGCCCAAAGAAACACAATATAATAGAAATGAACAAAGGAGTAGAGGTCAAGGCCCGATTAAGATAGCGGGAGCAAATGAAGCTTCTACGAGTCAAAATAGTGGTTACAAGGGAAACAGAAGTAATGGCAATAGTGGTGGTAGTAATACACGGTCCCAAACCCCTTTGAATGAACGCCTAAAAAGGCCTTATTCTTTCAAGAAGGAGAAAACTGCTGCATTACTCAAACAAGTGTTGGCGGGAAAAGCCATAGAATTGCCCATTTGCAAAAGGCCACATGAACAAGACAAAGTGGATGACCCAAAATATTGTGCTTATCATCGGGTATTGGGACACCCGATCGAAGATTGTTATGTCTTCAAGGATATTGCCGAAAGAATGATCAAGGAAGGAGAATTGGTGTTGTCTGATAGTTATAAACAAACACCTGCTCCGCATGCTCAAGCGAATGCGGTGTTTCAAAGGAAAAACGATAGGCGCGACGTTGAGTGTAATATCATAGTCATAGTAAGTGATGAGTCTGATCAAGAAGACTTTCAAGTGAGAAAGGTGTCAAAAACCAATTGTAATAAAAAAGAAATGAAAGAAATGAAAAATGAAAAGAAAAATGAAGGAAAAGATGACAAAGAAAAAGAAAGTAAAAAAGAGACTGAAAAAGAAGAAGAAAAAGGAAAAGAAGAAGACTCTACAATTTACTACTATGACGATTCAGAAGATGAAAACGAAGCGCCTTATATGGGACTTTTCTCAAAGGGTATGTTTAAAGAAGAAGACTGCCATTTGAACTTGCGATCGAGAACGAATTTGCCTGAAAGACAAGCACCAAAAGAAAATGAGAAAACTAAAGAAAAGAGTAAGGACCAAGCCCGAGAGGTTAATGATGAAGTGGGCCCAAGTCAACAGGCAAAAGGAGCCATGGGAGAATACTACATTCTGGCCCATTTGAGGCGTACACCCGCATTAATGAGTGTATTTGAAGCACTCATGATGTCACAAGAACTTAGGGATATAATGATGGAAGCATTGCAAAATCCCGAGAAGTTCCAAGTGTATTTGGCAGAAAAGCAAATGACAGAGGCACTTTATGTGGAGCCGTCCAGCCAGATTACATTCACAAGTAAAGACATGATAATAGGCACGGCTATGCACAATAGTCCGCTTTATATCACTGGAGAAACAAATGGGAGTCAATTAAGCCGCATGCTAGTGGATCCTGGGTCCTCTATTAACATATTGCCATTGCGATCACTGAACCAATTGGCCTTGGGAGGAAGGCGCTTGTGTGATGAGAATGTTTACATTCATGGCTTTAACCAAAATTCAGAAAAGGCATTGGGGTCGGTGACTCTCCCTATGAAATTCGGGGAGCTTCAAACTCTCGTAAAGTTTTATGTAATTGATGCTGATACATCATACAAGGCTCTGTTGGGTCGACCATGGTTACATGAAAATTATCTTGTGCCATCTACCTTGCATCAATGTGTGAAATATTTGCAAGATGGTGAGCAAAGAATTATCAGAGGAGACCCGCAACATTATGGGGTACATGAGGTTGAATTAGAAGAGATAGACCGTTTTTTTACCCCCGCCTCACAAAGGAGTACATCCCCTCAACTCAAATGGCGGGCGGAAAGAGAAAATGAAGATGATGAGAACATAAAATTGAGAAGTAAACCGAAAGTCTCTTGTGTTGTTAGGACCCCCATTTATGCCTGGTCATCTGATGAAGAAGATGGAAAGAGAGGGCAAGAGAGAAATTCCTATACCATAAGTGAGTCTAAGAATAGAGGCCAAAGAAAGAAGAACCCAATTTATGTGTGTGATCGAAGTGAAGACTCAATGGCTATTGAGCAAGTTCCCACGGGTTACTTTAAAGAACTCACCCCAAGAGAAGTAAATCAAGTAAAGGAGTTTGAGACTTTTTATGTTCCTCCCAAGGCAGAAAAAGTACAAAAGAAGACAGTGGTTCATAAAGGAATCTTGTTTTACAAGGCTGAAAGCGTAGAACCTTCTGATAGAGCAGCATGTTCTGATAGTTGGGAAAAGTGGTTGGAAGGAAAAGAAGAGGAATATGAAAGAATTGAGGTAATGAGTTATTATAATAAGGAGTTGATGCCTCTCTTCCAAAAGTCTCGTTGTCTGGATCCCATTTCCAAACAAAGGGCCAAAGCTTTTCAAGACCTATGGAGCGGAAAGTCGAGATGGGTGATAGGCGTGGATGGAAAATGAAAAAACACTAAAGGTTTGGGTTTCAAAGTTCCTCAAGGAGAGGTCTTAATGATTGAAGTTGTAGAAAGCCACATGGTGGGCCTAACACCTATTGAAATTCAACCCGAGGAGGAAGAATTCATTCAAGTCGCAAAGAATGCTCCTCGAGAGCTTGAGGAAGGTGGGCAAAACACAATTGATGAGCTCTTAGAGATAAATTTGGGCACCGAAGATGATCCTAGACCCACCTTTATAAGCGCTTCACTTCATGGGGAAAAGCGAGAGCAATTAAAAGCACTTCTTATGGAGTATAAAGATTGCTTTGCATGGAATTATACGGAAATGCCGGGACTCGACCCTACCCTAGCATCTCACAAGTTAAAAATTGATCCCAATGTCAAACCCGTCAAGCAAGGCCCAAGGCGTATGCGGGTCGAGCTCGAAGAAAAGGTTGTAGAAGAAGTGAAGAAATTGATCAATGCAGGTTTTATTCGGGAAGAAGAGAATTCCGTTTGGGTGGCCAACGTTGTGCCAGTGAAAAAGAAGACTGGGCAGATTCGAGTCTGTGTGGATTTTCGGGATTTAAATAAAGCTTGCCCGAAAGATGACTTTCCACTACCCGTGACAGAATTGATAATTGACTACACTTCTTCTTATGTGGTGTACTCTTTTATGGACGGATCCTCAGGATATAACCAAATTCCTATGGATAAGGAAGATCAGCGTCACACATCTTTCCGCACACCGATAGGCATCTTTTGCTACAAAGTAATGCCTTTTGGATTGAAAAATGCGGGGGCTACCTATCAAAGGGCGATGACTAAGATTTTTGATGATCTAATCCACAAGATAGTTGAATGCTATGTGGATGACTTGGTCGTGAAAGCTCGATCAATAGATGAACACTTGGAATATCTAAGGATTGTATTCGAACGGTTAAGGAAATACTCCTTGAAGATGAACCCATTAAAGTGTGCGTTCATGGTATCCTCAGGAAAATTCCTAGGATTTGTGGTAAGGCACAGGGGCATTGAGATCGACCCTGCAAAAATCAAAGCAATTAGAGAAATGCCTCCACCCAAGACACTCAAACAACTTCGTTCTCTACAGGGGCAGTTGGCCTATGTTAGAAGGTTTATTGCTAATCTCTCGGGAAGAATCAAGCCATTCACCCACCTGACTAAAAAGGACGTGCCTTTCAAGTGGAATGAAAAGTGTCAGAAAGCCTTTGATGATATCAAAGAATATCTTCTTAGACTACCCGTTTTGGCCGCACCTATTCAAGGGAAGCCGTTAGTTCTCTATACCACGGCATTGGAAGGGTCTTTGGGTGCTTTGTTAGCTCAAGAAAATGAAGAAGGCAAAGAAAATGCGTTGTATTATCTAAGCCGCATGTTGGTCGGGGCCGAGCAATCGTACAGCCCCATTGAAAAGCATTGTTTAGCTTTGGTGTTTGCCACAAAAAAGTTGAGACATTACATGTTGTCTCACAAGATCACGTTGATCTCTAAAGTTGATCCATTGAAATACCTAATGACAAGGCCTATGCTAACGGGAAGATTGGCAAGATGGGCCATTATCCTAATGGAATTTGACATTACATACGCCCCTCAAAAGGCGATAAAAGGACAAGCGATGGCCGACTTTTTGGCTGCACATCCCATCCCCGGTGATTCTCCTCTCAAATGTGAATTTCCTGATGAGCAAAGCCTTTGTGTCGAAGGTAAAGAATCAGGATGGGTGATGTTTTTCGATGGGTCGTCTGCTATTCAACCCTCCAAGAGACCCGAGATGCCTAGAATTCGTGCGGGAGTGGGTCTAGTTTTTATCACACCTCAAGGAGGTATTCTTCGTCACTCCATAGCGTTGACTGAACCATGCACGAATAATGAAGCTGAATACGAGGCATTGATTGCTGGATTGGAATTAGCCATTGAGATGGATATAAAAGAAATGAAAGTGTGTGGAGACTCTCAATTAATTCTCAACCAGGTTGAAGGGGTATTTGAAGTGAAGAAACCCGAGCTAGTGAAATACCATGAAAGGGCTCAAGAATTGATGGCTAAATTCACAAAGATCACTTTGGAAAAAGTATCTCGAGCTTCCAATGGCATGGCCGATGCTTTGGCTCGGGTCGCTACACAATTGAGTAAGCCAGATGATGAAGAGATTCAAATCACGATAAGGAATCGCCGATCATTGGCACCTTATCTCATGGAGATCGAAAGAGAAGCTAATGCTCATCTGTATGTGGATCTAGAAGAATGGGAGGAAGACCAAATGAGAGACCCCGATGAAGTAATGGAAGTAGAGGCAAATAACAAAGAAGATTGGAGAAAACCCTTTGTGGATTATTTCCAGCATCAAGTCTTCCCAAGTGGAAAAAATGAAAAGAGAGCAATTGAAGCGGCGGGTTCTTCGCTATGTCTATGTGAATAACACCCTATATAGACGCTCATATGATCAGTTGTGGTTGAGGTGTGTGTCGCAAGAAGAAGCCCGAAAGATTATAAGAGAGGCACACTCGGGATTTTGCGGGGCCCATCAGTCGGGTCCCAAAATGAGGTTACACATTAAAAGGATGGGGTATTATTGGCCGACAATGATTGCGGATTGCGAGGATTATGCAAAAAGATGCCACATGTGTCAAGTGAATGGAGATTTCATACACCAACACCCTAACCCGTTGCATCCAACAGTGGCCTCATGGCCATTCAATAAATGGGGGACGGATGTAATAGGACCGATCGATCCACCGAGCTTGAAAGGGCATAGGTTTATTCTTGCAATTACTGATTACTTCTCAAAATGGGCCGAAGCCGTGCCGTTAAAAGAAGTGAAAAGCAAAGATATAATTCGGTTTTTGAAGAACCACGTGCTGTATCGCTTTGGTACCCCAATGGAGATAATATCTGATAATGGTACCGCTTTCAAAAGTGGTGAGATTTGCGCTTTTGCGAGATAGCACAAGATAAAGTGGCAATATTCCTCCATTTATAACCCAAGAGCCAATGGGTTAGCGGAAGCCTTCAATAAAGTCCTAATTAAACTTTTGAAGAAAATAGTGGGAGATAATCATAAAGGTTGGGACGAGAAGTTGCAAGAAGCATTATGGGCTTATCGCACCACCTTCCGTACGCCAACTCAAGCCACTCCATACTCTTTGGCGTTCGGGGCGGAAGCTGTTTTACCATTGGAAATAGAATTGCCATCTTTGAGAGTAGCTATGTATGCGGGTCTACCATTGGACAAGCAAATGCGCTTAAGACTCGATGAGCTCGATGCGATGGATGAGAGAAGATTGATGGCCCAACAAAGCCTAGAATTGTATCGGGCCCAAATGGAAATAGCATACAACAAAATGGTAAGGCCGCGCACCTTCAAAGAAGGAGACTTGGTGCTGATCTTACGAAGACCTATCTTGGGTCGCCATCATGGCCCAAAATTCTCACCCAATTGGGAAGGACCTTATGTAATCAAAGAGGTATATGCTGGAGGATCCTACAAGCTTGTAGACAAAGAAGGGAAGTGCACGATTCCACCTATCAACGGACGGTACTTGAAGAAGTACTATGCATGAGCCTCACACCTTACAACAAAAAAATACTTTAAACCAATAAAATCTAACCTCACAAATAAACGTCCCTATGATACCCAATAAATACCAAAAACATTACGGCCACCAATAAAGCTCTCAATAAAACTTCAATAAGGCCGGCAAACCTCAACAAAAACCAAAATTCTTCACCTAACCTAAGCTTCCTACCTTCCGCAAGGGGCGGTTGGTTAGCGGAAGGAGAAGCTTAACCCCCCCGTTTACTAATCTCACTAAAATGGCCATTGTCCATAAAACATATTACCAATGAAGTTTTCAACAAAACCCCAATAAGGCCGATAACCCTCAACGAAAATAAAAAATGTCCCTCGAAAAACCTAAATAAAAGCTTCTTACCTTCCGCAAGGGGCGGTTGGTTGGCAGAAGGAGAAGCTCCATTCCCCATGGATTAACCTCGCCAAAAAGAAAACTTGTAGCCATAGCCAATAAACTATGTCTTAAGCATGTTGAAGGAGTAAATCGACCGAAACCTTAAAAGAAATCACCTAAAACCTTAAACCCTATGGTCACTACGCCAATGCCGTGTCAATGCGCCTATGCCGATTGAGAGTCATTACAATGAGTGCCTATACCTAATGAGAGGGTGAGGACGAGAGGGTGAGGAAAAAGGGTGACTTGCCTTTACGGCCCCATAAGTTCATCCTTCCACCTAAAGCTCCCAACTCCACCAAAATCCACTGGCCAAATGTGGTAGTTTGATAGGAAAGATCGTGTTGAGGAGACCTGTGTGGTCGCCAAATGCACAAAAGGTTAAAATTTACCCTAACAAATCCGCGGTCAATGAAGGGACTTTCGGGCCCCCGAGAACGCGAAGCCGTGTTGAAGAAAGCCTTTGTGGTTCTCTAAAACACATATGCCTAATGAAGAAGCCTTTGTGGCAACTGAAGGCATCAAGGCACCGCCCTATGAAGTCATCTGAGGGCACACACACCACAACAACACCGCGTCCCTTAAATCGTGCATGTCGAAATTAATGGATTGAAGTCACTGGGGCAGGCTCGTTCGTATAGGGGCAGCCGTGTGGTTTACAAGTGAAACAAGATGGAAATTTAAATAAAGCAAAATGAAAGGTGAAGGAGAAGATTCATTCATTAACCACAAGGTGATACAAGTACATTCAAGTCCCAGACAACTTATACAACAAGCAAGCAAAAGAAAAGAAAGCCTATTACAAACTAAAAGAAAGCATAAAGATACATGCACAAAAGGCATAAGGAATCAGAAGGAAATCCGTTTACTCCGGAACAGCAGCCGCGGCAACACCACCTTCTAAATTAGCAAGGGTAGCGGTAATGGCTTGGAGCATTCCTTCTATCGCTTCCAAGCGAGTGCTTAACTCCCCAAACCGCTGATCAATGAGAGCCCTAATGGAGACAGGGGCAGGAGATTCAAGAGCCAAAGCAACAGAACCATCATCGAGAGGAGGAGAGGCTACCCTCACAGGGCTGTACTGATTAGGTGCAGCATCGGGAGCCAAGATGTATTCATTGACGGGTTGATTAGGATCTGGAATCAACATGTTCATGGAAGATTCCACCCAACCCATGCTATCAAACAAAGAGAGGAGATTACGGGGATAGGACATATGAGCCTCAGAAATACGGTTGCCCCATAACATCTCAGGTAAGGGAATATGAGCCCGGCGCATAAGAGCTTCAATGAGATGGCCATATGGCAAAGCCCGATAACTGCGAGAGGCCACAGCCACCTGGTGCATGTGAAAGATAATTATGTGACCCAAATTGAGGGGGTGATTCTTCAAAATAAGATGGCGGAGGCAGAATAGGCTCCCGGGACGGGCATGGTTGGACAGGATTCCTTGGGGAAAAATGATAACATTAACCACCATAAAAAGGAACCTGAAAAGAAGAAAGGTTAAAGAAGAGGAGGAATGAAAAAGAATACGGGAAAGAGTAAAAATAATAAAGCATGTACCTATGAAGAGCGGGGAGATGCTCAGTTGAGGCCATCTCAATATCACCCTCAGCAGGGACAGCCCTAAACCAGCGAAGGCACTCCTGATAACTACCAAAGCCTCGGGGCCAACGGCGAAAAGCATATGCAGTGGAGCCAGCCAGAGTATTGGAGGCTTGTAGAAATTCAGCCAGGCTCTCCGCAGTGATGGTCATGAAGCGACCAAAGAGATAAGACGTGGCTGAAGGGTTACCATAATGATCATAGGAGATACGAAGGTTGGCATAAAACAAGCGGGTGATGCGTGTGTGATAAGGAGTGTCCAGACCAACCAAACCATGTAGGCTCCAAGAATCAAGCCAACCATGGATAAGATTGACACACTCTACCGGGATACATCCTTCATGGCGAAAGAAGAAACACTCGGCCACGGGACGATCATCACGACCCATATCTTGATGATAGCTATTGAAGGCTATCTCATCGCGGAAAAGGTAGCGATTGTCAGGGGCAAAAGACCAGTTAGGTGCCATGGGGTTAACTCGAGAAGAGGAAGATCCAGTGGTGTCTCTTGGACGCTTAAGGGCAGACATGGTTAAGGAAAAATTATGAGAGAAATAATCAAGATGCAAAGGGTCTAATGTGAGAATAGGATGGAAGAGACAATGCAAGGAGCAGTCTTATATAGGCTTTGGAAGACGGGGAAGTTATTTGCAAATGGTGTAGACGTGCAGCGTGAAAAAGCGAGAAGTGGATGGAAATGGTATATCGTGAGAAAGAAACCGCTCGCACGTGTAACTGAAAGCATGGAAAGTCAGAAAAGCGCAAGGGCCAAAACTTGAGTCCGAAGTAATGACCGGTCCACATGAATCTAAACCCAAAGAAGTATGGATATGGGCCAAAATACCCTATCCTCAGTCATGGAGTAAATTCGTGTGTGTCTTGTACCCTACGAAGCAAGTAAAACCAAATGTGGGCCAAAATACCTACACGCGGGAGGAAATAGGGAGGAAATGAGATTGCCTGTCGCTTCGCGAGCAAGCTTAAAAGAAGCCTTGAGCGCGAAAACTCCATCAGGCACCAATAATCATCATAGGCATATGAGCAAAATAAACATGCAAACAAGGAAAAAAAAAAAGAAGAGAGAAGAAATCCAAAGCCATAAAACAAGTAAAGATCAAATCCAATCAACAATCAAACAGCTGAAGTCTAAAGCTCGACAAACAACATCCAAGATAAAGATACAAAGCTAAGCATGATCATCCTAAAATGCTTTAGCCCAAATCCAAAGACAAGAAAATAAACCTCACAACTCTCAAAGTAACTAGACAAGAAAGGAGCTGTGAAGAAGCTAAGCCGCAGGGGCAGCCTGTGCCTGAGCCTGAGCCTCAGCCTCAATGGACCTCTCTCTAGCCTCTACCAAAAGACGGATCAACCCACGGAAACAAGCACGAGCAGAAGTGACACGGGAATCCAACCTGAGACGAAACCCGTACACCTCCCTGGATGCATCATGATAGCGCTCCTTAACCGCAGCATGAAACTTGATCCACTCACCTAGGATGTGATGATAGTCATGGTCCAGCTGACCCAAGTACTGCAACTCACGGTCCAAGCGGCATGCCTCCATACGATGAGTGAATGAGAGGTCAGCCTGACGGTCTGCATCAGCCCATGCAACACAGTGAGAAGCAATGCGGTCAGTAATGACCTGATAACGGAGAGAAAGAGTCCTAAGGGCGTCAGAAACGGCGTCCATAGCACGAGCACAAGAAGCGAGGCGGTACTCAATAGAAGCCAGCTCCTGGAGCAAGAAATCATAGCGGAGAGGAGTCAGCCAAGCATAGCACTCCCCGATGAGATCAGCTGCCTCCGCAGGAACACCCCTGTTGGAAGGAAGCTCTAGAGAGAGTCTCGAGAATAGCCTGGCAGAGACACGGTGAAAGACGGCAGGAGTGCTTTGGCTGGACTCATAAAGGGCCCTTACCTCATTCCTAAGGAGCTGCACCGTCATGCCTATTATAAAGTTGAAAAAGCCATGAGATACAAACACCAATAGATATAAAGTTGAGAAAAAGAGAAAAGAAATGTGGGTATAAATATACCTGTAAAGATAGGCGGAGAAGGGGGTTGCATAAAAGCAAGCTCTGGATCAGGCTGGTGAACGGCCCAGTAAGCATCATCATCCTCATGAGGATGAGGAAGAGCGGGGTCCATGTCCTCCATGACTCAACCTGAAAATGAGGAGAAAGAAGACCAAAATCCACAACACAAGTGTTACCAATAAAATAAAGGAATTGCTGAAGCCAAAACAGATACAAACATACAATAAAGCAGTAACAAATAAAAGAGTACCAAAGTTTCATACAAAATATCCATGACATCAACAACAAGTAAAATGACTGAAATAAAAATACAAGAGTTAGCACAAATTACTAAGGTGCATAACTCGTTCATTAACCAAGAGAGTCTAGACTATAAAAGATCTAAAGCAATGAGACACTAAGCGGAGCATGATCTCAAGGACATCTAAGCAGCGAAAGCTTGGCGAATGGCTCCCAATTGCGTGAAGATTTTATGGAAATGGGTATTGATGGCTTGCACGCGTGCATTGAACTCATGATGAGAGGTTCTCACTTGATTCACGGCCTTATGAAAACCAGTTGAAGCTGCGTGAAAAGAGTCAGTAGCATTAGCCAAACGAATGGCAACGTCCCTAGCATGTTCATGGAAGTCCAATAACTCTCGCCTCATGTGGGATATCACCGCAGGGTCTGCTCGAGAGTTCCACAACTCCTCAACACGGGTTGCGGTCCAAGAAAGCTGTAAGGCGGTCTCATGTTGTTCACGCAACAAATCAGTAATGGAACCGGCAGCCATCATACGCTCATAAGCGTGCACTGATTGAACGGATAAGAATTGATCATAGTGACCGTTCTCAAAGCCATGAGCCAGACTCAGCAAGTCAGAAGAACAAGGAGAAATATGGTCTAGCATTAACTCTCGAAGAGCAGGGATATGAACACCCTGGAGAATACCCGCCAACCAGGCAGGATTGAAAGGGAAGAAAAAGGCTCCAGAAGGTAAACTCAAGTCCCACAATTGTTGAAGTGCCGTTGCCACGGTTTCAGTGATCACAATCATGAAATTATCAAAAGTATTCGCTTCAGGTACCCCACCTAAGAATAAACCTCCCCACAAGTTCTCATGAGGAACATCGCCATTTGCCAAATCTGCTTCGAGAACTTCCTCAACAGCCTCACCAGCGTGAATCTCTCCAAGGTCAATATCAATGTTGGCACCTATGGCTTTTTGTGGGTCAACTTGCACAGGATCAATCAAGAGCTCTTGAACAAACTCGTCCCCTTGTCTGAGCTCTTCCTCAAGCCCAGGACTTAGAACGAAAGCGACGGGCGAACATTCTCTCATTGATTCGTCCCTAATCTCTACATTAGGGTCCTTCTTTGAGGTTCCTCCCACAGGCTCGCACTCAATGACTTCGTCAGGCTCTTCTTCACTTGCAAGATCAATTACCTCTCTCGAGGCTTGGAAAGTTGCCTTTTGGGGAACCTTGCCTTTCTTGGTTTCAAAATGATGAAGGAATTCATTAATACCTAGAATAATGCAAGAGTGTTGAGACTAAGGACATTAGGAAATGATCAAAGAACAAAGAAATTCAGGACGAGGTATACCTTCGCCGAAAACGTCAACAAGCACCTCTTCATCACGCCTATGATTGGGTAGAAAGGGGTCGTCCTTGGAAGATGAGAGAACGTCCTTAGGATGAGAAGAAGAGGAAGCTGGAACGGCATATAGGAATGAATTATAACATGATCGCCTTCGAAACGAATATGTGAGAACAAAAGAATGAATGCTCAAACTAACCTGTGGCGACACCGACAGGTGGTGAAATCGACCTGAGAACGGAAGGAGTGACACGAGCCCGAGTCAGATTGACATAAGGCAAATATTGAAGAGTCGCATCAATCCCGTGAAAGTCAGCGGGTTGACGAGGACCCCAAGGAGGACGATCATAGCGACGGGGCTCTTGACTGTCAGTGGGATAAACTCTTCTAATAATCTCTTCTTGGAGACGTTCATGGTAAGACTCCACCAAATGTGTAAACCAGTGAAAAGCCCTAACGGTAATAATACCCCCGCGACCAGGAGAAGGAACATCTAGTGTTACACCTGTTCCCAAACGAAGGTAGGCATGCCAAAGAAGGGCGTGAGTCTCCAAAGTAGGCTCCAAAAAGTCACAAGCGCGAGGAATCCGTATGAGAGGCACATACTGATCATAACCAAATTGGTGAGCCGCAAAAGCAGGGCAATACAATTCAACCACTAACTCATCTCCCGAACGATAACAAAGAAGGCATTCCCTCGAGCTAAGAAGAAGCTCAGCCTTAAGGTAAGAACCTTCCAAAATAGGAAATTGTCCAAGAGTAGGAGAAGGAAAATCCACTACCTTGGGATGGTAAGGATCGTAAAGAAATCCCGGGCCAAAAACCCGATTTCGATCTCTTGTATCCCTACTCCTTATAAAAAGGGAATGAGCTTTCCAGGGGTCTGGATAGTCTGCGGCGTTAGTATGAGCAATGGCTAACATCCAAGGCAATCGATCCAACATGGATTTAGCCATCACGGGAGGATCATAAATACGAGGCCAATAAGACCTCAGCCATCCAAAAAGATAGTGGAAAGGAACCACCACGGGAACAAATGAAGGATCCCTTGAACAAGCAACCTTACGGAGCGATCTGAATAGGTTGGCTAAGACAGGTTTGGCCAACACAAGGCATTGACCGCATGCCATAGCATTAGCCATAACAAAAGTTTCAGGTCTAATACGACCGGATAAAGGAAAGGCAAAGTAACAAAGCCACCAAGCCAAGAAAGCTGTGAGCATGGTCTCATCGTCCAAAGTATAGCTTCTTGAGGTCATGTCATCCAGACGAGGCTTTGGACCATCCCCTCTAAGCAATTCATCATCCAAAATGTTCGGTGATGGCCAACCACTTGAGCGGTCAGACAGGTCAGTAAAATAGGCCACCCAAGCGGACAAAGGAACCTTGGCCCCAGTTCTCTTCTTAAATTTTTCAATTGAAAGCTCATTGTAAATCTCAAAAACTTTCCTCACGGCTCGCCGATACTTCCACTCACCATTAGGATGCATTCCAAAAAGTTCAGAATCAATAGGTGAGTATTCTTCATAAGGGTCTCCAAAGGTGGATAGTCCCGTTATAGCCTCAAGCTCATGGAGAGCAATGGTCATGGGACGATCTTCAGTAAACAAAGCGTTGGTTGGGTAATTCCAATTACTCATAAAAGCCTTGAAAACAGGCTTACTGGGGCGGTAGCTGAACAAAGCAGGGATAATAGCTTTGAAAAGACCTGCGGCACGCAAGCGAGAGCGATAGCGACGCAGACAAAACATGATCCATTCAGTCTGACCACGTTCATGACGGAGGGGGCTTTGAATCAAATTCGTGGTAGAAGACCAAGGATTCACATCCCCGTTAACCATGGCAGATCCCAACAAATGTACTGCTGGATAGATCATTTGCCTTGTGGTAGGGTGAAGAACAAACACAGTACCCACACTAGGGTTACGTTCCTCGGCAGCCCTAAAAGTTCTGGTGGAAGAACGAGAGCCCGACTGCATGACACGTTGTCTCTGAGGAAACTGGGTATAAATACCCGTAGTTATCTCCTCAGTTAAAGGGTCACATTCAGGAAAAAGGGTCGAGGGTACACTAGGAGAAATGAAACGAGTAGGTGGATGACGGGGAATTCTACCAGAAGAAAAGTCCCGACCAATGAGCATCTCATTACGCCAATCAGGGTGTTGTTCAGGGAAACGGTTATGGGGGTCACGAGCATGAATGAATGCTTGGATTTCAGATTTAGAGGGTTTATCAATTGGAAGATCTACGGGACGTTCCCAATGAGCCATGAGAACTAAAAAGACATGGCAAAGGAAAATAAGAATAGAAAAAACCCCTTTTGAATAAAACTGAGGAGGATTAACAAGTGATTATTTCAGTGCTTCCTAAGACTATTGATGAGTGATGCAAGTTGAGAAAATAATGAAAACGGAAATAAACAAATAAAGAAAAGAGGTGAGAGTTACCAAAATAAAGCAATGAGAAAGTTGAGAAGCGGTACCTGCAAGCAAAACAAATTCCTTGTCAGAATTTTGGGAGGCAAGAACAAAATACAAAGAAAATTTTCCTTTTTTGAAATATGGGCCGTACAAAGGAAATTGACCCAATAATTCCAATAAAATGAAGGATAAAGAGAAATACGGATGGGCTGAAATGTAGTAAAAGTAATAATAACAAAAAAAAGAGGTGGTGTCGGATGGGCCAAGGGACAATAACCCAAAACAAAATAAGGGGCCGAGTGAAACTAATGTTAAAGTTTACTCAAGACAAAAAAGAAGAGAGGGTGTCGGATGGCCCAGCAAAAAAAAAAAGGAAAACCCAAAATGCGAAACCGATTTATTTTCTCAGAAGGGTGTACCCACGACGAAGAAGAGAACAGCGTGTGGGATTTTATGATAATTGTCGAGGCAAATGAAACGGCAAAAGCAAGCAAATGAGTTTAGTAATCATTTCACCCATGGACTAATACAAAATGCCTTTGACAAAAAGTATAGAAGCATTATATCAAGGTTGCTACCCTCATGTCAGTTACACAACACAAACCCAATGTGCTATCTGAATTCAAAACAAAAAATCGAAGAGAGGAGAAATGATAGTGTAAATGGCTGGGACAAATTGGGCAGCATAACGCCTTGCATGGGGCAAAATTGCATGTCACATACACCTCACTCGAGCACACCATTGGCTGAGCAAGGGATGCAAGCGCCACCCAGAACCAGCGATACACTGGCCGAGGTGAATAGAACCAGGGATTGAAGAGTCTCCAACCGAGGTGAAGTGTTAAATCAGGGACAGAGGAAGCCTCAGCCGAGATTAAGTGTTCATCGTGTTGTTAATCATGGAAAATAAAGTCTACACTATTGAGACTTAGAGTATTCACTTAAAATTACAAATACACAAAGAAATACTCCTAAGCCAGTTCAAACCAAAACAATAGACATAGCATGGAGACCAAGCTCAAATGAAACATATCTGAATGCTACACTTTGTAAAAAGACAGATCTGTGTAATAAATGAAAAGGAGGGGTTGGTTAATGATCAGGAACTGAGGAATCCCCAGCCGAGACCAGATCCATACATGCATTAGAAAGTCATGAAGCAAACCAAAGTGGTTGATGTATAAAACCATACAGAGCTGTGAACATAAAATGTACAAAGTAAATGGGAGGGATGATTGCCAAGATATGTTCTTGGAAATGAGAAACTTGAGCAAGTTTAATCCCAAAAACGTTCCTCGACTTCCCGAACATAGCTTCGCAATGATTGATTAGTTTCGACGAAAATTATTCAATAAAGCGAATGCCTATATCCTTTTAGAAGTTCTAGACTTTTGAATTGGAGAATTCATAAGAACTAGACTAGACTTCTACACTCTCATCCACTTACTCAAGAAGACGTTCTTAGAGAAAGTAAATATAGACTCAATCATTTATGATCGAGTAATGGAGTTAACCAAGAGACTCTTCTTATAAGAAATAAATGTTTCATTAGCTTGCGAACCGAAAGGTTTGAGTAGCTAATTGACAACTAGAGATATTAAGATCTCCAATATCAAGGATTGTTGATATTGTCATACAATCTCTTTCTATGGATAAAGGATATATTGTTCGCACACTTGTTAGTGCTAAAAGTAATTGGTTAAGTATTAAAGGAATACTTCACCAAGATATGAGTTGAAACTTTGAGACCCTCACTAGTGACCGTGTGTCACATGAGATGTTTCATTTGCCATTTATGGGAGACATTTGAAAGGTTGCCCGAAATACCATGATGTTCTAAACCTTAAGATATTTGTCGTTCAAATTATCTCACTATCTCTAATTCACACTAGTAATTAGGTGCCAGTTCATGTGCTCGCATTTAACGAAATGTGTAGGCAATGATGAATAAGAGAAAGTTCGAGATAAGTAAAGTAAACTCCGTTTTGGAAATGGCTTATACGTCTAAGCCGCTACCATTGAATACGTAGAGTTATCTTTTAAAGAGTTTGTTTAGGAATTTGAGGTTGTATACCTTATTCCAAACATCTCATAAAACTTTATCTCCGTTTCATATTTGATGATGAATGATCATATTTTGTAATAGAGAAATGTTGTTCTCTTATTGTTATGAATTTGTGTATAAGATTTCATGCATCTTGATTGAATTTGCTTGAAATAGATAAACAAATTTTGAATGACAAATGTGTAAGACTTCACATAAAGTATTTGACTTTTATGTAAAATAATCGCTTAGTCGAATATAAACAAGAATCGCATTATGAGAGTCTACGTAACTGTTGAATATGAAATTTTGATGAATATGTGGAGAATGTGATAAATGGAAGAGATAAACAAAGATGGCTAAAGTAAAATATACAGAAATATCCAAGGTTAACAGGATTTCCTCGAGCTTGGATCAGTTAGCAGGGGAAATTAAAATCAAATAAAAGTTTTGCACAAAAAGCAATCAAAATGATGAAATGTGCAACTGACTGGACCTCTCCAGTCGCTCGCATCAGTGAAGAAATAGATAACAGAAGGGAATAGTGAAATTCGAATTTGCCTCCACAACAGTGTATAGTTCAGATGCTCTCAGCGCATGCTCCGCCCATTCGAGATCTCTTCGTGATTCTATACGGCTCACCATAGACCGGACTCAGGCGAAATGGGCAGAAGAGAGATGTCGCTGAAAGCTTAAAACGCGACCCCTTCGCGAAATAAAAGCTGGGTGCGCTCAGAGTGAATGGACCAAGAGAGAAGGTAATTACTGGGCCCACAGAAAAGAAAGTGTGGTTCATCGTGCGCCAATTCCATCCAGAATCAGGACATAAGAGAGGCTCAGCCCCAACAGAAGGTTGTTGAAGAAAGTTTGTTACGACCAAACCGCCGGGCTTGGGGAAGGTTCATCGCACCTGGACGGAAATAAGGTCGAGGACTTGGCCTATAGATAGAGCAGCAAAGAGAGAGATAGGGGCTGTCTGGTCTTCTTCTTCCAGAGAGAGAACAAGAAAGGAATTAGGTTAGATAGAGAGAAAAAGAGGAAAAGCATTTTTACAAACAGTTGATAGGCGTGGAGAGAAGTGAGAAATTAGTCAAATTCGAGGTCAATTAAGCGATTGTAATTGAAGAGGAAGGTAAGAAATAAGGTAAGAGTCGAAGTTGTGTAATCAATTTGAAACTGAATGAAGAAATTTGAAATTTTAAGTGTTGAATTGAGCTTTCTATTAGCTGTGCTTCGATTTGATCCTTTTAGTGCTGGATTTAATCATAAATTGTTCTAATTAGCTTTAATTCTCTCTTGATTGAGTCTCTTGGATCGAATTATCTCTCTTTTCCCCTTTTCTTTTTAATGATTGCTCATTTTGAGCTCCGATCGAACGATCTATGCTTCTCAGTTCTAGTTATACTCGATCTCGGCTGGGTTTTACTCAGACCTTGATCTTCGTTTTCGCTTCGACTGGGTTTTACTCAGCTCTTAGCTCCCTTTACCTCGACTGGAGTTTCTCCAGCTCCTGGTAGCTCGTCTCCAGCTGGCTTCGGCCATGGTTGGAGATGAATTGAGCAACGATTTAGAGGGGAGGTGCTGCCAAAATTTAGTCAGAATGTAATGTTGAAATTTAATTATATAAAGATTTGATCTTAACATATAATTATAACAATCGTGAGGGCTGTTACGTGAAGTTCCCTTAACTGAGCTCACTGTAAGTCTTGAGCTTGTAGTACAATTAGGCTTGATGCTCGAATAATTGAACAACAGTAGTGAACAAGTAGTATTTTAAATTCATTGAACATCAGTGAAGTTTCCTTTTAGATCTGAACTTTGACTTTCATTAAAGTGTATCCGTTTATTGTAAACCTTTGATGTTCCAGTAAAGAATGCATAGTTCAATAGCCTTGATCTAGTCTTGATTTAATTTAGTTACCAAATTACATGAGGTTTGCTTCGTAGAAAATCAGACATTATATCCCTTGCCTAAGTTGTCTGTTTAATAATAAGTTGAAAGGACTAATTAGAAAATTGCTAAGCTATGCTGTTACTGTAATAGGTTCCTGTTAAGCATCATTACTTCCTTTTCTGAGTTTATAATCCTATAACCAGAACATAAGAGTAAGATATTTGGTTAATTATTTAGCTATTTCTTATTCTCAAATGATTTCGTTTGGAAGGATTTGCAGGGTTTTCGACTTTCTTGTATTACAGTAAACTATTGCTACAAGTGAATTGCTTATTGAACATTGCTCGGGTTATAGACTAATTTTAATTTTCTTTGTTAATATTTGTGGGGACACAGTGACACAAGTAATCCAGGTTACATGAGGTGGTAATCGATGACATAGAACTGTTAGAATGAAATTATGTGTTAATAATGATACTTACTGCATACTGTATTAATAAGAACTACACTGGGTACATAGCATAGAATCCTTTATACCAGTCCACATATGAAATAAGAGCCATGAGTATTACATTAAAAATAAGATGTACATGTTAGTGATTCTCGGCAACAATCACTGTACAGGCAGTCCTAAATAAAATGAATTAAACGTGTTTCCCATATTTTAGTTAAATCAAGCCAAATCCCATATTGTGCCTTTTTTCCATATCAATCTTATCGCATTATTGCATTTACCCATACTTGGTTTGTTCTAAAGTTGTGAACCAGAAGCTTAACTAGAAAGATAAGTAATATGATGTGAAATATGACTCCTAGTATGACCATATGAAACATAAGGGAAGATTGTGTTCTATCCAAAGTCGCATAAAGGTAAATGCATAATTGAACTGTCCATTAGAGGGTCATGATGCTTTGTACGCAAGCCAAACCGAACCAAAAAACCCAATACATCTCTTTTGTTACCACTGTCACTCTTCACCGTGTCCACTCTTAATCCCCCTTATGGAAACAAGTGAACGCAAGCTAAATTGAAACCACATGCCATCTATCTTCACCTTTACCAAGCCGTAAACCCCATCCCTGGTACAATCAAGCTTCTCACAAACTCCACGGTATCACCTCACTGTACCGCCACGACATCACTCGCTGTTCTTACCATTGGAGACAGACGCAAAGAAAACCAAGCTTACCATCGCCTTTCTCTCAGCCCCATGATGCTATAGAGCCTCACCTCAGACTTCACGGTGGCCAGGATTGTTAGCGGATCCAAATCCATTTGAGTACGAGCCCGTTAAAAAGAGAAAAGCAAACCCGTCTTCTTCAATGAAATTTCAGCGCCGTGTCCTCCTTGATCCACTGCGTCAAATGATATGAGGCGAATGGCGCCATTCACCACAGGGAATTCACGCGTCTAAACGAACCCCTGCTGCGTTTTTGACACTTCAGCATATAAACCAAGCCCAATCAGCACCCAACTTAAATCTTCCGGTTTAGCTGGCCCAATAACAAAATTCCACTCCAGCCAAAACTTCAGAAATTCATTAAAAATAATAAGAAACTCAGAAAAATTCAAGTAACATATCTATAAAATCCTAAAAATCTATAGAATCTAGATCTACTGATACTTTGATATCAAAATCTTTCAAAATTTTAACCTTTTATATTTTTGAAGTACTTTCGTTATAAAATATAATTTCATAAAAATAATAAACACAAATACATGTTAGATAAATTTTCTACAGAATTTTGAAACAAAATTTAAATAATTTCAATATTAAAATAACCTTCAAGGGGCTATTTTGAAATAAGTATTTTCAAAAATGTAAAATGAATTCTAAACCTTTAGATTTCTAAAACCAAAATAAAGGAAAACTAATAAAATTACTAAAGCCCAAAGAGAAACATTAGAGAACTAAAAGTCCAAACACGGTACTCAAAGTCAAAACCGAAACTTCGTTAGTTGAGGAAAAGTCACTCCCTGAAATCAAGATCAACGCCAATGCAAGGTCAAATCGTCTTTTCAGAAACTAATTCCTACAGCGACTCACACAGTCCCAGGAATTAAATCCAAAAATCTTACAAGTCGCCAAGCGACCAAGAATTATAAGACCAAGTTTCTATTCTTACAAGCCGTCAAATGGCCAAGAACTATCAAATTAAGCCCTTCCAGTCTTATAAGTCACCAAATGACCAAGACTTAGTTCTTCCAAGCCACCAAATGGCCAAGAACTATCAAATCAAGCTCTTCCAGTCTTATAAGTCACCAAATGACCAAGACCCGGTCCTTCCAAGCCGTCAAATGGCCAAGAACCACTAAATCAAACTCTTCTAGTCTTATAAGTCACCAAATGACAAAGACCCAGTTCTTCCAAGCCGCCAAATGGCCCAGAACCACCAAATCCAGTCTTACAAGTCACCAAATGACAAAGACCAAGTTCTTCCAAGCCGTCAAATGGTCCAGAACCATCAAATCAAGTTCTTCCAGTCTTGCAAGTCACTAATGACAAAGACCAAGTTCTTCCAAGTTACCAAATGGCCAAGAATTACGAAATCAAATTCCTTCAGTCTTACAAGACACCAAATGACCAAGACCTAATCTTTACAAGTCATTGAAACCAAATTGTCATCCAAAACCTACTGGATAAAACAAATACTTAAATGTTCTCAATTGTGCCCCGTTAATTAAGTTTGGTAACATCAATTGAGTTTAGTGAAGTAAATTGAGATAACAACTTTTCTAACCTACGACATATAATTCCTTGAATCCCTTAATCAGAGGTTCTCGTGATTCGTCATGAGGTAATTAACAATAGGGGCTTGCGCCTATTGGAAGGAAAGGATCCACAAAATTAATAAACCCTCATGAGAATAGATTCTCGTTAATGTTTTCTTGTTGTTAAGAAGCATTTTACACTTGAATTTAAGCTCGTGAGGGGTGAATCTAAGGCTTATTCCCGTTCTTGAGGAAATCCAATCATTCTTCGAGAAATGACGAAAAAGTCCACACAGTAACGTGGAGCTCGTAAATCAATTCGATTGCAAATCAATTGAAATTCATGCGAATCGTGTTTGTTAAATGACAAAAGCGCCTTTGAACTACGAAGGTTTAAATGACAAGTAACTTTATTAAGACTTATACATATTGATGTATATAGATCTATAGGTACTTGTGTAATTGAAAGGTTGTTGACACTTTACCACTTGACCAACGATCATTGTAGATATTAACGTATCTATTTGATATGGTATAAGTATGAATCTTTGACAAGATCAAAAGGATTTCAAGAGTAAAGTTGAAATACCATTCAATAAAAGTAAAAGTCTTAAGATGGATCATGGTAAATAGTTAAGTCATATAGTTTGATATATTACCTAAAGAGTATGAAAGACGTTTTCACTACTCGCTCCATGAGAAACATTGAAAAATGTATCCAAGGATGAAGGTATCGAACATTGTTTGATATAGTTCGATCGGTAATAAATCAAATTGACTTGTTCGACTCATGTAAGTGATTTGTATTTGAGGACAAAATTGTTTACACTGAACAAAAATTCCATCGAAGTCTATTGAGAAAGATATCTTACGAGATTCGATCTCTAGGTATATTATTTCTCAAGATTTGGTGTTGAAAAGCTTATTTCAAGGTTCGATTGATTGATAAGCTTGAACCCAAATAAGACATTTAATATTTTGTAGGATATCTTGAATTAACCGAAAGGTACTACTTCTACGAACGTGATAAGAACAAAGTAGTTGTTGCTAATCATAATCTTAAGGAATAACATTCTCAAGAAGAAGTAGTGGGAGTAAAGTGAGCATTAAAGGAGTTTATGCGTCACTACAAGAAGTACCTTTATGGAAAACTTGTCACTCCATACATGGTGTTTAGTGGGAGTTGAGCGGAACTTAATTCACAAGTAGTTGTGAAAGGAAGAAGTTTATAAGCACGCTTGCTTCTAAAGAGTACTCAAACATCTTACAAATGGATGATGTTCGAGAAACTCGTGCAATATATTAGGATCAAGAACTTACTCTACAAGATGTTGTAGAAGTAGTTTGTTGACCTCAAGCACCAATCCTACTAAGATCAACTAGAGTGAATTGCCTAAACTGAAAAGTACATAGGCTTCACAACATCCTCGTACTTGACATATGAGGATCCGTTGATAAATACAAAAGCAATGGAAAGACCCGATTCCACAAGTATGGTTTGAATCTGTATGATCTTTAAGTGCAATCCATATACATAACAACAAGGTATAGACCTTGATTGATGTTCAAGAAGGAGCGATCCATCTAGAACATTTGAATCTTTAAAGGAAAGATAGATATGGATAGCAAGTCGACTATGTACAAAGCACAATTTCATGATTGATGCTATGTCTAAGTCGATAACGAGTTGACCATGTACAAAGCACGGCTTCTCGCTTGTAGCTGTATATAAGTCAATAAAGATCATTCTAGCAATAGTTATATTTCGTATATATAGATATATGGAAAGATACATCAAAACCGCCTTCTTCGATTGAATGAAGGAAGTTGTTGTGTATTTGACACAAACCGAGGATTTGTTGTATTGCTAGAAACACATATATATATGCTTTAAGGATCCATTAATGGATTGAAGCAAGTATTGTGGAAATTGGAATAAACATTTTGACAAGGAAGTCAAGGAGTTGCACTTCGTCAAAAGTATCTTATATAGACAAGATATTCAGTGGGAGCATGATTGTGTTACATGTATTGTGCAAGATACAAGACATTAATTGGGAATAACATTAAGAAAATGAATATTGTCAAGATCTCATTGGAGAATATATTTTTTTTCTCAATAGAGAACTTGGGCAAGTCACCTAAATCCAAGGAAACAAAATCTATGGAGATAGATTATGATGGATGTCAGGTTTGAGTAAAATGTGCATATAATGACAAAGTGTTCTAGTTACACGAAAAGATAGACTCCTGTAAAGGATGTCTAACCACGTTGTATGGCATACACTTGAGTTCTACTCGGTGTGTTGAAACTCAATTCGAGAAGAGTACACGATATAATTCGAGCATCCTTCTGTTATGAGTTTCATTACGTACGTCATACTTATGCACATGTCCCTATGTGTTGTACCCAAGGAATATGACAAGCAGTTGTCAACTGGATACAAAGAAAAACACATTTGGACAATAATCAAGAATATCCTCGAGTATCTTATGAGAATGGGTGATATGTTTTTCATCTGACAAGATGAAAGAAAGCTCATATAAATTGTTATATTGATGCTAGTTTTCGAAAGATTGATATAAATACAATTGAGCTACATATTTTGTTTAATGTGGTGTTGTAAATTTAGAAGGTGTTCTAAATGGGATATTACAACCGTTTCCGTCACCAAAACAAAAATATATAGCAACTTGTGAAGCAATGAAAGAATGTAGTATGGATCGAGAAGTTCTCAGTCAAGCTAATATGGTTTTATGCATCTCGAACCATAGCTTAAACTTGAAGAACCCAATATTAAATTGGTGATCCAACTAAGATCTATGACGATGTCACTTGATCTCACATGATGACGATCAAGAACACATATATAGGAGTATATATGCATATAGGGACAAACAAAATTGGATAGGTTCGCGGACACAGCGAACACTCTAACTTAACCTCTACCTTAAGCGGTATACGAGATGCAATTGTGCATCCATGCGTGATGGACGTATGAGTAACTTGCTTTAAGTGTATTATATCTTTCGAGGTTCGAGACATGTATATATATGGATATATGACATTGTTCTAAATTCTTCACTGGCTAAACGTCACTATTGATTGACTCTAGGCCAAGTGGGAGATTGTTGGAGTTATGTCCTAGAAGTCAATATTTAATGACTTATTTTCTTAGTTTATGTTAATGATGATATTTGATCATTTGTTCCTAGAATTTATTATTGACAGATCATTCAGGTTGAGGATCTGAATTGTAGATCTCTGTGGATCATTCATTAGAATGACAATAATAAATCTAAATCGTCCATAATCTTGATAATTAACAAGGAACATTAATTATCATAAAAGATTAGTATGCAAGTTAAGTGATTATTAAGTTCTACAAATAATACGTAAGGTGTTACTAACTTAATTGCATACGTGTATGTTATTGGAACATAGTACAGGACTTGACCCAATGAAATAAACATATGGATTGTGTTAAGTGTCATTGTTTATTTCATATAAGTTTGATTCTAAGTTTGAGATGTTCACCTTTTCTACATAAGGATAGGTTCAATAAATATCGTCTAACGTTTATTCCTGATAAAGGCTGCTATAAGGACTTTATTTATGTTCTCTTGAATTGTGCGGGGAAAAGTTGTTCATCAAGAAAACCGTATGTCCCTCATTAATACACTTAATGAGTGATGATATCTGTTTGGGCCCCTTGATGGAGTTGGATCGTATGCATGCAAACTAGACGATCAACTCTAGATCAAGAAATGTATAATCTGCAAGAATGACACACTCCTATCTTGGATTATACAGTGATATCATGTGACATAAGAATCAGACAAAGGAAATACTTATATTTCTTATGCAGGATTGAAATATTGTAACGGTACACTATTTATGCGAATTGGGAATCATAACGTGTTGCTAGATACCGCTTATGATTATTGGAAATAAATAGTGATTTATTCTCCATGGCCAACATAGCATAAATCCTCAAAGGGTCACACAAATAGGACTTTGATCACACAATGCATTATCTATTTATTCGCAACAGTGAGTATTGCGAAAATATGATGAGTTGATTAATTAATTATATACCGTTATGAACCGTTATAATTAATTAAGTCAAAGATATCATATAGAAATAAATTAATGCATTATCTAATCCCAAAATAATTATTAATGAGTTAATAATTAATTTTAGATCAACACATTTCAATATAAATGGTTATATTGATTAATTGGGCCGTTATTTAATAGGAAAATATATAGCCCAATTATAGAGCAACCTAATGGGACTTTAATTAGGTGAATTAAAGACCCAAATGAGATTGTGAGGTGGCCCATATAGGTACAATTCGTGGCCAGCCATAGGGTGGCAAGAGGTGTAATTTTGGGGAAGTTTTCCCTAGGGTTTGAGCTCTATAAAAGGACCCCTTTGGAGGCTCCAAGAGCTAGCCTTTCTCTCTCCTCTCTTTCTCCCCTTTGTGGCTGCCACAAACCTCCTCTTTTCTCCTTCTTTTGCTCATGTGTTGAGCTCTCTTCTCCATTTAAATGAAAGATTTAATTGCTAGAAGAGAGAAAGCTAATGGGATTAGGCTTGTTCTTGGGTGTGCTAGCACATACCTTGAGAACGTGGTTAATCTCCTTGGTGGACTCGAGGCCGGCGGCACAACCATGGTGGTGGTGGTGGAGAAGGCACGCCATCGACTTCCATGCCATGGATTCGAGCCTCATGAATGTGATTTCATGAGAGGTACAATTCTTCCTACTCTCATCTTGAAATGCTTGTGAATGATGTTGAAACCTAGATCCCTTGTGTTTAGTTGTTGTTTCTTGCTATTTGATGGCACAAAAATGGAATTAAACACTTCCTAACAAGACTGAGCCAATTTCTTTGTCTCAAACTAATTCTTGTGAATTGTACCCCTATTGCGCCTAGCGCATGAGGGTTGGCTGCATTCCTTAAATGGATGCTTCTCTGATTGTATTTCCAATCGCGCGTTTGCGCATGCGGGGTACAATCAGATGGTTTAATTACACCTCTGTGCCACCCGAGCCTGGGGTAGAATTAACCGATCACTTTGTTATTATTACTCAGTGAATCCAGCCACTCTCTCGTTTTCCGGGGTTATAGTTTCTTTAAATCATTTCGATAAACCACTTTTCATTGTTTTCTCCTCTTAGCCATGGCATCTTCCAGGGAACCTTTTTGGGAACGTACACCCGACACACCTTAGCCATGAGCCATCGGATGCTTTTATTGCCGATTTTGTTCAGCGCCTGAAAGACCGCGGTTCTTCTCAAAAGACAATTTCTAAGTGGCGGGCTCGTTTGTTAGAAGGCTGAAACATTTTTGGAAGGAGGGTTCCCCGTCATGAACTCACACAGCACCCTTCAGACTCTGAACCCCTTGTGTTTCACCCAGAACAAGATTTTGAAGAGTTAACACAAGAAATTCGGTCCCAGGCTTTTGATTACCAGCCTGATCGTGATTTTCGAAAGTACATGTCTCGAGTTGATAAGACTCAAATTATTGCACTCCGTCCTCACGACTGGCGGGCACCCAACCCCTCTTTGCGCTTGCCGGGTCCTCTCATTCTTGACTCAGAGCTTTTCTTTGGTTGGTGTCCCAAGACCTTTTGTATTCAAGGCGGGCTTCATTGGAGTGAGGGTCAGATGGAATGGACCCGATATGTTCTTACTCATGAGAGAGAACTTCTAGATGCTGCGCATATTTTTGCACCAGTTTATCTTGCCTTGTTCAACTACACTAATAGCCAAACACTGTTCCAAGGTTTCGTTACCAATTGGAACTATGTTACCAATACCTTGTGGGTCGAGGATCGTGAGATGACTCCAACTCTCTTTGACATAAGAGAACTAGGTGGGCTACCTATATTGGGCAGTTTCTACGAAGAGTGTTGTCCCACTGACGTTTATCTCTTTGGGACTCGCCCTGACGGGTCTCCCTGGTTTCCAGAATCTCTGAGGAGAGTGTTTTGGATTTATCATGATCTTCGCAAGAAGAGGCGCAACCGGGACAACCAAGTCCCGTTTTCTACTTGGATTATCTACTTCATGGATCGAGTTGATATGAACAACTGTGCTTCGTTTGCCGACGTCACAGATCCCCTGGGTACCGGTGCAAGCTCAATCTATGCTGACGGTATGGGCCCTAATTTGTTTGATCTTTCTTCTCGTGAAGAGAGTCGTGAGACCTTTTTAACGGCTTTCTTAGCTTGGTGGCTTTGTTACATGGTAGTCCCTTCTGACCCTGCTGGTGTGATAAGGCCTGAAACTTTCATGATGGCTAGTTTCCTAGCTCGTGGGAGGCGAGTGTCTTTGGCTGTTCCTACCTTGGCAAATATTTATCATTCTTTAAGGATTGTGGCTTCCGCTCATGATCCTTCCTACAGTCATGCGGTTGTTCCTTTTCATTGGATAAATGCCTGGATTCATCAGCACTGGCCTCAATATTACACTCCCGCCATACCCCAGTCTTTAAGGAATTATCTCCCTGCTTTATCTCATATTGCTGGTGCCGACACAAGATCTCCAGCTCCTCTAGACGCTCTTTTCACATTTATATGGAGTCGTCCGCCTGGGGATGGTCCACGTCCTCGAGTTTTGTCGTAGTCTGCTCCGCGTTCTTCAGACTATGTGGTTGTCGATACACCTCGTTCTCGTGTTAGGGATGCTTCTCCCTTATCCCTTGACTCTTATATGAATTATCGCAATGCCGAGCATCTGATTAGCATCCGTGAGTGTTTTTTACCCTCGCGCCGTGGTAATAGATTGACCTTCGAGCCCTACTATCCTTAGCGTGTTGCTCACCAATTTGGATATGATCAAGCTGTGGCGAGTTCTTATATTTCTCTCGAGGGTCATACCAAGGACTTGGAGTTTTTTATTGATTGCTGGCGTTTCCTTCAAAGGTTGGGTACGGGAGTAAAGTTCCTCATCCCTAACCCCACCCGGCATGTTGCCATTTCAGCCGGGTCTTACTGGAAGCATCGTGAAATGACACAAGCTTTCCATGGTAGAAGCCAGGCGGAGCTTATGAGGTTTATCTTCCCTCACAAAGAACAACATGGGAGGGGTTATACTCCATTCAATGCTCCTAAGGCGATTCTTTCTCCTCCAGACTTTAGGGGATTTGATGGGATAGTAGTTCCAATGGATTCTCCACCTCGTCGGTCTAGAGCCTCCTCAATTCTTTCTTCTCATCGTGGTAACTTTATTTCTCCCATTCACCTTTTTAATTATTTGAATACGACTTATTTCATCATTTAATTATCCTCTCTATTCCTTTATTCCTTTATTTATAGGAGGCCCAAGAGGGGAGCCCGATACAAGGGCCTACTACACCACAACAGACGCGGGAGCCTCCTCCTCCTCTTCTTCAAGGGCTCCTCCTGCTCCTCCGGTTGAGCCTTTCCCTTCTTCCAATAATGTTCCTGAAGAGAGAATTGCAGCCCCTAGCTTAGGAGAAAGTCTCGAAGCTGAACATGAAATGGAACCCATGGATGAAGATTTCTCAGCTGTGCCTAACTCTGAAGAGGTCGTTCAACCTGAACCTATAGAAGAGCCTGAACCTGGTGAAGAACCAGTATAGGAACTTAACCAGATAGAAGAGCCCGTGGAAGAGATTGGGCTCGATTTCGGTCTTGCGGAGGAGCTCCTAGAAGATTTCGAGCCTGAACCCGAGCCTGAGGCAGATCCCGTTGGTGAACATGGGGTCTTAATAAGGGAGCCTATTCCTGTCATAAATCTGGAGGATGATGATTTCGCGCCCGAAAACGCTCCAATGGGCGAGCATGTGATTGATGAATATATGAACCATGCTCCTCCTGATTTTATGATAGTGACTGTGGAACATATGGCTAATGTTCTTCAAAGGTTATGGAAACTGAGCGAAGAGACCGGAGCCATATTTTTTCCCTATAACCCTGCTTGGTTGGCGGGTGTCCCTCATGGAGTCCACATCCCTGCTTTACGAGAGTTATTGCTTGATCATGTCTCTCCTTGTGCCAGAGAGTTGCGCCGCTTGACTCATGATTTTTCTTAGGCACACTATGATCACCTCTTGTCCATTCAATCAGCGCGCGCTCATGAACGTTCCACAGTTTCTCGCTCCCTTGATAGTTTGTTGCTCCAGCAGCATGAAACTGCTATGCGGATCTCATGGGTCAGGAGTCGTTTAGATTCTCTATGGACTACTCGCGCAGGAGATGCGACCCTTACCCTTATGGGAAACGAGTTATCCATGCTTCGCAATGCCGCTAGGAGTATTTCTACTCGTTTGGCGACTGCCTTAGAGGATTTTCATTCGGCTTCAAGGAATTTTCATGGAGTGTTTGAGCAAGTGGAGCATTTCCATCGCCAGTTCAGTGTGCGCAAGCAAGTGGTGATTGATCACATCCATCAGATTTCTGTGCGACTGGGTGCTATTCGCCAAGCTTTCGCTCCTTAGGTGTTTTTAAAGGTTCTAGAGTTTGGGTAACCTGTCGGGATAGTGGAGTTAACACCTTGGTGATCCGTGTTAACTTTTGTATCTTTTTTTTGCATTCTGTGAAAGTAGTGGAGCTAGCATCTTAGTGGTTTATGTTAGCTCTTGTATCTTTTCTTTATTTCATTTAGATGTTTTTTGTTAATCTTTTGTGGTGCTTGTACGAAACTTTGACGATTTGATGCCTTGAATGGATAATGTATGATGCTTCTGAATGTCTCTATAATTGCCTTGTGTACTCTATTTGTTTCGTGTCTTTGCAGACTGAGAGATGGGTAGTCCAGCGGGTCCCTTGCCTCACGAGGGTGATGATCCTTTTTATGATGATGAGGAGGATGATAGGTCCTCATCGATGCTTCATGTTCAGACTATTAGGGCTAGTGATTGCGCCAGGTATTTATTGATTCTTCACTCACTTTGTTTGCGTTTCTATGTCCCTTTTGCACTTCCTTGCCCTTTTGTTATTTACTAACTCTTTTCTGTTATATATTTTTTTTAGGTGTCACCATAGTGACTTTGAAAGATGCCTTGACTGCTCTCCGCCTAGCTAGCCGTGACACTCCCGTCTTGCTCCCTAGGATAGACCCCAAGCTGTTTGATGGGATGCTTCTAGACATCCCTGCTAACCGCCATGTGGCTGCTCAGGTGACCCGACTCATCGGCGACTGCAATGGGATGGTGATTCCTCTTCATTGGTCTCATCTGGAGATAGAGTATTCTACCATGAGGCGCCATCTCGCATCTTGCCGGCGTACTCTTATGGAGGCCTTTGCCAGACTTGCTGACATCACTCTCAATTACCACGGTCTTTGTGAGCGAGCTGATCACCGGACTGCTAAGTGGACAGTGGCCCGCCGCCTTGCTCCTTCTTCTTACCTCAGTAGTGTGGAGGCTAGGCGTCTAGAGACGACCATATCGTTCATTCACCAGGAGATCCATGGTTGCCTTGGCCTTATGACTCAATGGGATGGTCTTTATGCTGATGCTCGCCGTCGGTGCCATGACGCAGCCAGAGCTCTCAGCCACTTCAGCATTGATGAGGAGAGGCGTGCGTCCGATCTTCGGTCCACTTATGAGAAGATCATTCTCATTTTGGGGTTGGCCAAGGAAAAGTCAGCTGCGCACAGGAGGACTGCCGCAGTTATAGCAGGCGAGTGATCATGGACTCGGGTTTACAGACATTGAGCACTCATTATCTCATCTGGGCTAAACACTTTTGGACTTCATGTTAGCCTTGTATCTTTTATATGTTGGATGTTTGATACTCGGATGTTTGGTATTTGGATGCTTGGTGTTTGGGTTTTTGGTGTTTAGATGTTGACATTTGGATATTCGGTGTTTGATGAGCTTGATTTATTTTGTGATTAATTTGCTTGTCTTGCTTGTATGCTTATGCACTTGCTTTTTATCCCTTTATTGAATTTATGCCTGACTGACTTTACGCGCTCGAGGCCTCTTTCGAACTTGTTCGCGAAGCGACAGGCAACCTTATTTCCTCCCTACTTTTCTTGCGTGTAGGTATTTTGGCCCATTGCTTACTTCGTAGGGTATAAGACACACACGAATTTACTCCATGATTTAGACTAGGGTATTTTGGGCCCATATCTATATTTCTTTGGGTTTAGATCCATGCGAGTCTGCCATTACTTCAGACTCAAGTTTTGTCAGCATACAAGCGGTTTCTTTCTCACGATACACCGACTTCCCACTCCCATCCACTTCTTCATATCGTACGTTTCCACTACTTACAAATAACGCCTTTTCATCCAAGAGTCTATATAAGTCGAGTCTCCGTTTTGTTTTCTTCACCCCATCCTCATATCTTTTCATAACTATGTCCACTCACAAACGCCCAAGAAACGCAATGGGTCCCTCTTCCTCATGTGTTAATCCCTTGGCACCAAATTGGTCTTTTGCCCTTGACAACCGCTATCTCTTCCGTGATGAAATAGCCTTTAATAGTTATCATCACGACATGGGTCGTGACGACCGCCCAGTGGCCGAATGTTTCTTCTTCCGTCACCAAAGGCGTATCCCAGTGGAGCACATCAACCTTATACACGGTTGGCTTGATTCTTGGAGTCTTCGCGGACTTGTCGACTTGGACAACCCCTATCATCCTCGAATCACACGCCTCTTTTAAGCCAATCTTCGCATTTCTTATGATCATTATGGTATTCCTTTAGCCACTTCCTACTTGTTCGGCCAATATCTGACAATTACTGCAGAGAGTTTGGCTGAATTCTTGCAAGCTTCTAACACGCTTGCTGGCTCTACGACTTATGCTTTCCACTGCTGGCCTCGCGAGTTTGGCAATTATTCTGAGTGCCTGCGTTGGTTCAAGACTGCCCCCGTTGGAGGTGATGTCGAAGTGGTCTCCACTGAACATCTTCCTGCTCTTCATAGGTATTATCATTTCATAATTTATTTTGCTTGTTTCTCATCTATATTGCAATCTCTTCTTTTTCCGTCTTTCCTTAACAATTTTCTCACAGGTTCCTTTTCATGGTAATCAATGGCGTAATCTTTCCTCAAGGAGATTTATCCAACTACGCCTGTCCCGGGAGCCTGTTTTATCTCCGCCACCTTATCCAGAAGCATCACCCCTTGAACCTAGGTCATATGATCATTTACTTCATGCACCAAGTAGCTATAGATTCTCACGGTCGTCGAGCCTTGCCTTACGGCCATCTTATTGAGGCTTTGATGCGTCGTGCCCGTATTCCTATCCCAGAAATGTTGTGGGGAAATCGCATCTCTGAGGCTCACGTATCCCATCCCCGCAACCTTCTTTCTTTGTTCGACTCTACTGGATGGGTGGAGTCTTCCATGAACATGCTTGTTCCCGACCCTAATCGCCCGATTAATGAGTACATCCTGGCTCCTAATGCCGAGCCTAACCAGTATAGTCCGGTGAGGGTGGTTTCTCCTCCTCCTGATGATGATTCTATGACCTTAGCTCTTGAGGCCCCTGCCCGTCTCCTTTCGGGCTTTTATTGATCAGCGTTTTGGGGAGTTGAACACTCGCTTGGAGATGATAGAGGGGATGCTTCAAGTCATCACCGCCACTCTTGCTAATTTGGGGGATAATGTTGCAGCAGCTGCTGTTCCGGAATAGAAGAATTTTCTTCTGATCCCTTGTGCCTTTTGCACATGTATCTTTATGCTTTTTTTTAGTTTGTAATAGGCTTTCCTTTCTTTTGTTTGCTTATTGTATCAGTCTTCTTGAGACTTGTATCACCTCGTGGTTAATGAATGAATTTTCTTTCCCTCCCTTTTTCTTGCTTTGTTTAAACTTCATCTTATTTTACTTGCAAACCACATGGCTGCCCCAGTATAAATGAGCCTGCCCCAGTAACTTCAATCCGTTAATCTTAACATATGTAATTTAAGGGACACGGTGTTATTGTGGTGTGTGTGCCCTCAGATGACTTCATAGGGCGGTGCCTTGATGCCTTCAGATGCCACAAAGGCTTCTTCATTAGGCATAGGTGCTTCAGAGAACCACAAAGGCTCTCTTCAACACGGCTTCGCGTTCTCTGGGACCCGAAAGTCCCTTCATTGACCGCGGGTTTGTTAGGGTAAATTTTAACTCTTTGTGTATTTGGCGACCACACAGGTCTCCTCAACACGATTTTCCTATCAATCTACTATATTTGGCCAGTGGATTTTGTGGAGTTAGAACTTTTGTGGAAGAGTGAACTTATGAGGCCATATAGGCAAGTCACCCTTTTTCCTTACCCTCTCGTCCTCACCCTCTCATTAGGTATAGGCTCTCATTGTAATGGCTCTCAATTGGCATAGGCGCATTGACACGACATTGGCGTAGTGACTATAGGGTTTAAGATTTAGGTAATCCTTTTTAAAGTTTCGGCCGATTTATTCTTTCAACATACTCAAGACCTATTGAAGTCTTTATTAATGACATAGTTTATTGGTTACGACTATGGGTTTTGATAATACTTCTTTTTGATAAAATTGATCAACGGGGGAATGGAGCTTCTCCTTCCGCCAACCAACCGCCCCTTGCGGAAGGTAGGAAGCTTTTGTTAAGTGATTTGTTTTGAGATAAATATTTTGTGGTGGATAATTTGGGATGACATTAAGGTACCATGATGGGTTTTGAGTTATGGAATTTATTCATGACAAGATTTGAAGTTTTGAAGAGAGTTTTGGGTTTATTGAGGTCTATCGGCCTTATTGGAGTTTTGTTGAAGCGTTATTGGTAACCTTAATGTTTTTGGTGACATATCCTATGGACAATGGTCATTTTAGTGAGATTAACTAGTAGGGGTGGAGCTTCTCCTTCCGCCAACCAACCGCCCCTTGCGGAAGGAAGGAAGCTTAGGTTAGGTGATTTGAAGGAAATTTTTGGTTTTGTTGAGATTTATCGGCCTTATTGGAGTTTTGTTGAAAACTTTATTGGTGGCCATAATGTTTTTGGTGTTTATTAGCTATCATAGGGATGTTTATTTGTGAGGTTAGATTTTATTGGCTTAACGTATTTTTTTGTTGTAAGGTGTCACACCCCGTATTCGAAATACGAGGCGTGAGGTAAGACAGTATCTTTCGCATCCACCCGACGGCCCGACAACCTACGTCACAAGAAATAAAAGCAAACGGAGTCAGCTACAAAGTCGAGTAACCGGTTATTTAACGATGCAGCTTCTCTATAATCAATTTATATAACCAAAAATCAATCGATCTGATTAATCCACACATCAATAACAAACAAATTAAATATATTTCACAGAGATCAACGGGTCTAGGTTTTCTCAAATCCACTTTCTCATATCACTTTTCCACTAGCGCGAATCCCTCTTCAGGCGATTTCGCTTCACATTCCATTCCACTTTTCCACTTCAATTCAAATCACATTAAAGACCCGTTGACTCGCAAAATACATCAATTACAATTCTCATATATCAATTCAATTCAATCAATAAGCCAAACGATATTTAAATCAATCAATACGAAAATTAAATTATAGAGAAGTCCGGTTACCTGGCAACAAGCAGTTTAGACAAATGAAACGACAAATGACCGTGACGTAGTAATCGAATTGCAATAAGATGGATGATCAGATCTCACTTCGTATTCAAATAGGTTTTATTTTATTGGAGATTACATCAAAGTCGAATGGGAAATAAAAATCAATGGGGGAATGGTTTATTTTCTTTTCTTTTTGGATCGGCGATAGGGCGGGGGGCTTCTGGAACGGTTTTAATTATTTTGAGTGAATGTCCGAAGGCACACAGTTATATCATAGCATAGTTATAACTTACATGAGGAACAAAAGGAATTAAGGAACAATTATAGGAGGGGCTACGTGGGCTACAAGACAAATAATAATAATTAATTAAAAACATTCTTTATCAAATAGGAAATTAGGAAATGGGGAACGTGGATGCAAAATTAAAGAGAGAAACCGATTAATAAAGTTGGGTGTTGATTAGGAAGAAATATTACACTAAAATAATAGGCGTCCAGCCTAATACTTTCCTATATTTCATTTGGTTTTAATGCTTCTGTCTTGGCATCAAAGAATACATGGAAATGATGAAAAACATGGAATGTACAAATCGACTATATATCTTAGATATCAGGAGACAATTGTCAAATGGCAATTTAAGGAAATATATTCATGGGAAAACGACGAAATCAAATTTAGATAGGAAATATAATAAAATGGATATTTATGCCAACTAAGCAACAAGGAGAAATCATGTAGGAAATAAAGCTCAGGGGAAATGAGTGCAAATCAAATTAATAGGCTGGTTAAGAATAACGATTTTGTAACTTTTAATAATCAAATACGTATAAAAAATTAGGGGTGTTACATAAGGTGTGAGGCTCATGCATAGTACTTCTTCAAGTACCGTCCGTTGATAGGTGGAATCGTGCACTTTCCTTCTTTGTCTACGAGCTTGTAGGATCCTCTAGCATATACCTCTTTGATTACAGAAGGCCCTTCCCAATTGGGTGAGAATTTTGGGCCATGATGGCGACCCAAGATTGGTCTTCGTAGGATCAGCACCAAATCTCCTTCCTTGAAGGTGCGCGGCCTCACCATTTTATTGTATGCTCTTTCCATTTGGGCCCGATACAATTCCAGGCTTTGTTGGGCCATCAACCTTTTCTCATCCATCGCATCAAGCTCATCGAGTCTTAAGCACATTTGCTTGTCCAATGGTAGACCCGCATACATGGCTACTCTCAAAGATGGCAATTCTATTTCCAATGGTAGGACAGCTTCTGCCCCGAACACCAAAGAGTATGGAGTGGCTTGAGTTGGCGTGCGGAAGGTGGTGCGATAAGCCCATAATGCTTCTTGCAATTTCTCATCCCAACTTTTATGATTGTCTCCCACTATTTTCCTCAAAAGCTTAATTAGGACTTTATTGAATGCTTCCGCCAATCCATTGGCTCTTGGGTTATAAATGGAAGAGTATTGCCATTTTATCTTGTGTTGTCGCGCAAAAGCGCAAATCTCACCACTTTTGAAAGCGGTACCATTATCAGATATTATCTCCATTGGGGTGCCAAAGCGATATAGCACATGGTTCTTCAAAAACCGAATTATATCTTTGCTTTTCACTTTTTTTAATGGCACGGCTTCGGCCCACTTTGAGAAGTAATCGGTAATTGCAAGAATAAATCTATGCCCTTTCGAACTCGGTGGATCGATTGGCCCTATTACATCCGTTCCCCATTTATTGAATGGCCATGAAGCCACCGTCGGGTGCAACGGGTTGGGGTGTTGGTGTATGAAATCTCCATTCACTTGGCACATATGGCATCTTTTTGCATAATTCTCGCAGTCCGCGATCATTGTTGGCCAATAATACCCCATCCTTTTAATGTGGAGTCTCATTTTGGGACCCGACTGGTGGGCCCCGCAAAATCCCGAATGTACCTCCTTTACAATCTTTTGAGCCTCCTCCTGTGACACACACCTTAACTATAATTGATCATATGAGCGTCTATATAAGGTGTTATTCACATATACATAGAGAAGAACCCGCCGCTTTAATTGCTCTCTTTCCGTCTTTTCATCTGGGAAAACCTGACACTGGAAATAATCCACAAAGGGTTTTCTCCAATCTTCCTCATTATTCATCCCTATTTCCATTACTTCATCCGGGTCTCTCATTTGGTCTTCTTCCCATTCCTCTAAGTCCACATAGAGGTGGGCGTTAGTTTCTTTCTCAATCTCCATGAGATAAGGTGCCAACGATCGACGATTCCTTATTGTGATCTGAATCTCTTCATCATCTGGCTTACTCAATTGTGTAGCGACCCGAGCCAAGGCATCGGCCATGCCATTGGAAGCCCGTGACACTTTTTCTAAAGTAATCTTTGTAAACTTAGCCATCAATTCTTGAGCTCTTTCATGGTATTTCACTAGCTCGGGTTTCTTTACTTCAAATACTCCTTCGACCTGATTAAGAATCAGTTGAGAGTCTCCACACACTTTAATTTCTTTTATATCCATCTCAATAGCTAGCTCAAGTCCCGCAATCAATGCCTCATATTCAGCTTCATTATTCGTGCATGGTTCAGTCAATGCTATAGAGTGGCGAAGAATACCTCCTTGAGGTGTGATGAAGACTAGACCCACTCCCGCGCGAATTCTAGGCATCTCGGGTCTCCTGGAGGGTTGAATAGCGGATGACCTATCAAAAAACATCACCCATCCTGATTCTTTTCCTTCCACACAAAGGCTTTGTTCATCAGGAAATTCACACTTCAAAGGAGAATCGTCAGGAAATGTCAAATTCCATTAAGGTAATGGTCCATCTCGCCAATCTTCCCGTTAGCATAGGCCTTGTCATTAGATATTTCACTGGGTCAACTTTGGATATCAATGTGATTTTATGAGACAACATGTAATGTCTCAATTTCTTTGTAGCGAACACCAAGGCTAAACAATGCTTCTCTATGGGACTGTATGATTGCTCAGCCCCGACCAACATGCGGCTTAGGTAATACAATGCATTCTCTTTGCCTTCTTCATTTTCTTGGGCCAATAAAGCACCCAAAGAACCTTCCAGCGCCGTAGTGTAGAGAATTAACGGCTTCCCTTGGGTAGGTGCAGCCAAAACAGGTGGCTTGAGGAGATATTCTTTAATATCATCAAAGGCCTTTTGACATTTTTCATCCCACTTGAAAGGCACATCTTTCTTGGTCAAATGGGTGAATGGCTTAATTCTTCCCGAGAGATTGGCGATAAATCTTCTAACATAGGCCAATTGTCCCTGTAGAGAGCGAAGTTGCTTGAGTGTTTTGGGAGGAGGCATCTCCTTAATTGCCTTGATTTTTGCGGGGTCAATCTCAATGCCCCTGTGCCTTACCACAAATCCTAGGAATTTTCCTGAGGATACCATGAACGCACACTTTAATGGGTTCATTTTCAAGGAGTATTTCCTTAACCGCTCGAACACAATCCTTAGATATTCCAAGTGTTCATCTATTGATCGCGCTTTCATGACCAAGTCATCCACATAGCACTCAACTATCTTGTGGATTAGATCATCAAAAATCTTGGTCATCGCCCTTTGATAAGTAGCCCCCGCATTCTTCAATCCAAAAGGCATTACTTTATAGCAAAAGATGCTTATCGGTGTGCGAAAAGATGTGTGACGTTGATTCTCCTTATCCATAGGAATTTGGTTATATCCTGAAGATCCGTCCATAAAAGAATACACCACATAAGAAGAAGTGTAATCAATTATCAATTCCGTCACGGGTAATGGAAAGTCGTCTTTCGGGCATGCTTTATTCAAATCCCGAAAATCCACGCAGACTCGAATCTGCCCATTCTTCTTTTTCACTGGCACAATATTGGCTACCCACACGGGATTTTCTTCCTCCCGAATAAAACCCGCGTTGATCAATTTCTTTACTTCTTCCACGACCTTTTCCTCGAGCTCAACCCGCATACGCCTTGGGCCTTGCTTGACAGGTTTGACATTAGGATCAATTTTTAACTTGTGAGATGCTAGGGCAGGGTCAAGTCCCGGCATTTCTGTATAGTTCCATGCAAAGCAATCTTTATACTCCATAAGAAGTGTTTTTAATTGCTCTCGCTTTTCCCCATGAAGTGAAGCGCTTATTAAGGTGGGTCGAGGATCATCCTCAGTGCCCAAATTTATCTCTAAGAGCTCATCGATTGTATTTTGCCCACCTTCTTCAAGCTCTCGAGGCGCGTTCTTTGCAATTTGAATGAACTCTTCCTCCTCGGGTTGAGTTTCAATAGGTGTTACGCCCACCATGTGGCTTTCTGCAACTTCAATCATTAAGACCAATCCTTGAAGAACTTTGAAACCCAATCCTTTGGTGTTCTTCCATTTTCCATCCACGCCTATCACCCATCTTGACTTTCCACTCCTTAGGTCTTGAAAAGCTTTGGCCCTTTGTTTTGAAATGGGATCTAGACAGAGAGACCTTTGGAAAAGAGGCATTAACTCCTTGTTATAATAACCCATCACTTCGATTCTTTCATATTCATCTTCTTTCTCTTCCAACCACTTCTCCCAATCATCGGGACATGCTGCCCCATCAGACGGCTCTACACTTTCGGCCTTATAAAACAAAATCCCTTTTTGCACCACCGTTTTCTTTTCTACTTTTTCTGCCTTGGGAGGAACGTAGAAAGTCTCTAACTCTCTCACTTGATTTACTTCCCTTGGGGTGAGTTCTTTGAAGTAACCCATGGGAACTTGCTCAATAGCCATTGAGTCTTCACTTCGATCACACACATAAATCGGGTTCTTCTTTCTTTGACCTCTATTCCTGGACTCATTTGTGATATAGGAATTTCTCCTTTGCCCTCTCTTTCCATCTTCTTCATCAGATGACCCGGCATAAATGGGGGTCCTAACAACACAAGAGACTTTCGGCTTACTCCTCAACTTTATGTTCTCATCGTCTTCATCTTCTCTTTCCGCCCGCCACTTAAGTTGAGGGGATGTACTCCTTTGTGATGCAGGAGTAAATAAACGATCTATCTCCTCTAATTCAACCTCATGTACCCCATAATGTTGCGGGTCTCCTTTAATAACTCTTTGCTCACCATCTTGAAGATATTTCACACATTGGTGCAAAGTAGATGGCACGAGGTAGTTTTCATGTAACCATGGCCGACCCAACAAAGCTTTATACGAGGTATCGGCATCAATTACATAGAACTTTACGAGGGTTTGAAGCTCTCCGAATTTCATAGGGAGAGTTACCGATCCCAACGCCTTTTCTGAATTCTGATTGAAGCCATGAATATAGACATTTTCATCACACAAGCGCCTTCCACCCAAGGCCAATTGATTCAATGATCGCAATGGCAATATGTTAATGGAGGACCCGGGATCCACTAGCATGCGGCTTAATTGACTTCCATTTGTTTCTCCTGTGATATAAAGTGGACTATTGTGCATAGCCGTGCCTATCATCATGTCTTTATTTGTGAATGTGATCTGACTGGACGGCTCCACATAAAGTACCTCCGTCATTTGCTTTTCTGCCAAATACACTTGGAACTTGTCGGGATTTTGTAATGCTTCCATCATTATATCCCTAAGTTCTTGTGACATCATGAGCGCTTCAAATACACTCATCAATGCGGGTGTACGCCTTAAATGGGCAAGAATGTTGTATTCTCCCATGGCTTCTTTTGGCCGTTGACTTGGGCCCACTTCATCATTAACTTCTCGGGTTTGATCTCTACCCTTTTCTTTGGCTTTCTCATTTTCTTTTGGTACTTGTCTTTCGGCAATGTTTGTCCCCAATCGCAAGTTCAAATGACAGTCTTCTTCCTTGAACATACCTTTTGAGAAAAGTCCCATATAAGGCGCTTCGTTTTCATCTTCTGATTCGTCATAGTAATAGATTGTAGTGTCTTCCTCTTTTTCTTTTCTTTCTTCTTTTTCTTTTTCTTCTTCAGTTTCTTTTTCTTCATCATCTTTTCTTTCTTTTACTTCATTTTTCTTTTCATTTTTCATTTTTTCCATTTCTTTTTATTACGACTGGTTTTCGACACTTTTCTCACTTGAAAGTCCTCTTGATCAGACTCATCACTTACTATGACTATGATGTTACATTCAAAGTCACACCTATCGCTTTTCTTTTGAAACACCGCATTTGCTTGAGCATGCGGAGCGGGTGTTTGTTTATAACTGTCAGACAACAACAATTCTCCTTCCTTAATCATTCTTTCGGCGATGTCCTTGAAGACATAACAATCCTCAATCGGATGGCCCAATACTCGATGATAGGCACAGTATTTTGGGTCATCTACCTTGTCTTGTTCGGCCGGTCTTTTGCAAATGGGCAACTCAATAGCCTTTCCTGCCAATACTTGCTTGAATAATGCTGCAGTTTTCTCCTTCTTAAAGGAATAAGGTCTTTTCAGGCGCTCTTTTAAAGGGGTTAGAGACCGTGTATTACTACCACCATTATTGCCATTACTCCTATTTCCCTTATAACCACTATTTTGACTCGTGGAGGCTTCATTTGCTCCCGCTATCTTAATCGGGCCTTGACCTCTACTCCTTTGTTCGTTTCTATTATACTGTGTCTCCTTGGGTGGTCCAATATGTACCACTCTCGCCACGCGAGTGACAAGGTCCTCGTAAGTGTAAATATCACTCCCAGAAAGCGGTCTTCTTATCCAGTCATCTAGATTTCTCACCAAGAACTCCACAGCTTCCCTTTCGGGCATCTGGTGAGTACACCTTATGTTTAGGTTCCTTCACCTATTGATATAATCTAGAGCCGCTTCTCCCGACCTAGGCTTTTCACTTGCCAAATCGGCCATTGTGATCCTTTGAGTTACCATGGCAAATTTAGCCCTAAACAACTCCTCCATTTCATCCCATGACTCCACCGAGTCGTTTTCCAATGAGGAATACCACTCGAAAGCGGGACCCGTCAAACTTTGAGAGAATTGTTTCAAAAGAAGAGCCTCGTCGTGAGAGGTATTGCCGCAGGCATTTCTGAATTGTACTAGATGTTGCTCGGGAGTGATTTTCCTTTCACCCGATCCATCAAACAAATTGAATTTTGGTACTTGGTAATTCGATGGGTATTGCACCTGTTCATATCTCTTTGGATAAGGTCGACCACATTTCTTCGTAAAGTTAACCAAGTGTCCCGCACCCGAGGCTTGCAATTGCTGACTTATCATCTCTTGGATGACTTGTTTAGTGGTCTCGGGCCTTTCTACCCCATTTCGGGATCCTGCCCCAGGAATTTCGTCTTCATAAGACCCGTACTTGTTCTTGCTCCTTCTTTCTTTAGAGGGTCTTCTTACTATTCTTTCATCCTCGGACGAGTCATACTTGCCCTTGCTCTTTCTTCATTTTGAAGGTTTCCTTCTACTTCTCTCTTCTTCTTCTTCATCTGAAGAGTAGTATTTGCTTCTACTCTTCCTTTCTTTAAGAGGTTTTCTCTTATTTCTTTCTTCGTCCTCGTCAGAGAATTCATACTTGCTTTTGCTCTTCTTTCCTTTAACGAACTTTTCCTTGTATCTAATTTCCTCTTCCGAGGAAGAAGGATACTCTTTGTCAAGTTCTCCCAATAAATTTTTCTTTTCTAGAAACTTGTACATCTTTTTGACAATATCTCTTTCTTTCTCCCTTTCATTCATCAGTTGAGAGATCCTTCTTTCATTCTTTTCTAGGATACTCTTCAATCGTCCCTTTTCTCCTTCGGCCCAACGGCCTTCATCATTACTGTCATTTGGGTCGATCCTAACGACCTCTTCTTCTTCATCTTCTTTACGGTTGTGACAACTCATTGAGGGGTTATCTTGCTTATTTTTGCCTTCTTTTCGGTTTATAGGAATTTCTTCACCACTGGTTGCATGCACAAATGCGTGCATCTCAAACCTCTTGTCAACTTCAACCATGTTGACACGAGCGTGGATGGCCGGCCTTTTCTCTTGCCATACCATGCGTCTCTTTTTGTGGTGCGGCTCCTGACTAGTCACTTCAACCACCAACCGGGTTTTGTCTTTTGGCACCCATATTTTCTTGGGTCCCTTTCCTTTCTTTATAGGCTCCAACCGCTCCTTGACTGGAGTCATTGCTCTTTCCTCAACCTTTTCCCCCAATCTTTCCTTTACCTGGGTCGATGCTCTCGCCTTCCTTTTTGGTCCCAACCTTTCATGGACCGGGGTTCAAGGGAGTGAGAGTCTCTCCTTAACAGACACCCTTGTCTTAGGGCTCCTGCCCCGGAATTTTGCTTGATATTCGACCGGAAATTCTTCCAAGGTCTTGAGTTGGGCCTTGGGAGAATTCTTTCTAACCAAACGAAGTGGTGCAAAAGGGTTGCTTACCGGGAGATTAGGCTTGGTCTCAAGCTCCCACTGGTATGCCCCTTGGATCTTTTTAAGGGTCCTCACACCATTGGTAATTGGAACATATGTCTTTCTTACCGCTCTTCTCCTCTGAGGAGAGCGACGATTGGGTCGATGCTTGCTAGGTGAAGCTACGAGAGCGTGGTGGACTTCATTCTGTGGGACAAGGGCCCACTCATTTCCATCATTGATTTCTTGCACCTCGGGTATGACTCCCTCGATGCCCCTGATGTCTTCGTCTTCTCGAGCAATCTCCATTTGCCCGTCTTTGCCATGCACTAGAGGTACATAGGCAAATCCAAAGGGCATGCCGCCAAACATGAACTGATTGTCAAAGCGGATGGGGACGGCCCCAATAGTGAACTTCCCACTTGGTTTGCTCATCTCCACACTTGCATTAAACGCCATTTCAACCTACAACCACAAACAACTCAATGTTATTGTTAGTAGCGTTTATTTGAAGATTTAAGAAACAACTTGTCTAGCCCATACACTATATTCCTCGAATCCCAAAGATGAGAGGAGAAAGAGGTCCCACCGGGCGTGCCAGAGAATCTGAGTGGACTTTTTTCGTCATTTCTCGAAGAATGATTGGGTTTCCTCAAGAACGGGAATAAGCCTTAGATTCACCCCTCACGAGTTTAAATTCAAGTGCAAAATGCTTCTTAACTACAAGAAAAATATCAACGAGAATCTATTCTCATGAGGGTTTATTAATTTCATGGATCATTTCTTTCCAATAGGCGCAAGCCCCTATTGTTAATTACCCCGTGACGAATCACGAGAACCTCTGATTAAGGGATTCGATAAATTATATGTCGTAGGCTAAAAAAAGTTATTATCTCAATTTATTTTCGACTTAAACTAAACTCAGTTGATGTTACCAAACTTGGTTGACGGGGCACAATTGAGAAAATAAAAGGCTTAACTCTTTTGGCTTAAATTGGACTCAATTAACGGTACCAAACCTAATTAACGGTACCTAATTGAGGACGCTTTAAACACTTTATCTAAAGCTAAGTCCTGGTCATTTGGCGACTTGTAGGACTAGGAGAGCTTGATTTGGTGGTTCTTGGCCATTTGGCGGCTTAGAAGAACCGGGTCTGGGTCATTTAGTGACTTGTAAGACTGTGAGAGCTTGATTTGATGGTTCTTGACCATTTGGTGGCTTGGAAGAACTGGGTCTTTGTCATTTGGTGACTTGTAAGACTTTAGGAACTTGATTTGGTCGTTCTTGGCCCTTTGACGGCTTGGAAGAACTGGGTCTTGGTCATTTGGTGACTTGTAAGACTTTTGGATTTAATTCCTGGGACTATGTGAGTCGCTGTAGGAATCGACTTCGGAAAAGACGTTTTGACTTTGCGTTATCGTTGATCTTAATTTCAAGGAGTGACTTTTCTTGAACTGAAGAGGTGTTGGCTTTGACTTTGGGCATCGTACTTTGACTTTTAATTTTCTAATGTTTCCCTTTGGGCTTTAGTGATTTTTATTATTTTTCTTTTATTTTTTTTATTTTAGAATTTTAAAGGTGTCAAATTCATTTTAACATTTTTTGAAAATACTTATTTGAAAGTACTTAGTTTGAAAATAGTCCCTTGAAGATTGTTTTAATATTGAAATCACTTAAATTTTGTTTGAAAATTTTATAGAAGATTTATTTAAGTTTTATTGTGTTTATTATTTTTATGAAATTCAATTTTTATAACGAAAATACTTCAAAAATACAAAAGGCTAATATTTTGAAAGATTTTAATATCAAAATATCAGTAAATCTGGATTCTACAGATTTTTAGAATTTTATAGATATTTTATTTGAATTTTTTCTGAGTTTTCTATTATTTATAATGAATTTTTAAATTTCTGACTGGCACGTAATTTTGTTATTGGGCCAACTAAGCAGGAGGGCGCTGATTGGGCCTAGCCTATGCGTTGATGTGTCAATAGGCGCAACAGGGATTCGTTTAGACGCGTGAATCTTGTGAAGCGAATAGTGTTACTCGCTACACACCATTAGTCACAAGGGATCTCGTGTGTATTGGCGCTGGGAATGGATTGAAGGAGACGGGTTTCACTTCCTCTCTTAACGGGCTCGCAAGATGACGGGTGCAGATCCGCTAGCTACTTCGGCCACCGCAAGGCCTGCGAAATAGTTCAGTAGCGTCGTGAGGGAATGAAGCAGATAATGGTAGGCTCGATTTTCTTCGCGTCGCTTTCCATTGGTGGGGAGACCGTAGTGTTGTCATGGCAGTTCAGGAGCTGACGTCGAGAAGAATTTGAAAACTTAATTTATACCAGAGATGGGGTCATAGGCGCCATGAAAGTGAGGAAAAGAGAGTTATATACTTGGTTTGGTTTTGCGTTTATCCAATTGGGTAAGGAAATCATCAGTTGGTACAGTGAAGTAAGGAGATTGGTACTGAGAGCAGTATTGAGGGGTTTGGTTTGGTTTGGTTTAGGTACAAAGTGTCAACTAGCATGCTTTATTTAAGTTTGATGTAAGTATATGCTAATTACTATTTAAAGCTTTCTACTTGTCAATTTACACATGAAATTGACTTCTCACAACCTCAGGCAGCACACGATTTTCTTACCTTCAAGTTTCACTTTACATTTCACTCATACAGTCCAGTACATTGGCATGAATGGCTTAACACACAACTGACATTATGAACCTCCTGTGTACATCTGCTTATGACATAACTTATGTGCAATTCCTGATGCTAATTGAGGTTGTCTTATATTATTAGTCGCGGCAACATGTTTATTTACTGATTATTGAAGCACTTTACGATAAGGGAATTCTACAACCTAGCCATCCTTTTAAAGGACAAAAATAATCCTCAGCTATTAAGAGAAATAGTGTATAAGGATCAATAGGCCAAGATCCAAAGCAGCTAAAATTGAGACAGTTCAGAATTATTCCTGTGCAGTTTGGCCCAGAAAACTTTAGTATTACATTTTACTGTTCTAACGTTATGAATAGCCAAGTTATACCATTTTTACAGAAGTTATATCTATGCAGTTTGATCTATGAGCTTTCAAATATTGTTATCTACCACCAACATTAAATTTTCTAATCTACTATTCAATGTCCTGAGAGCATCTCAAGGATAGAATTCACCTGCCAAATCATGAACAAACTGAATTCTTGCATCTCAGCTCCTCCTTTAAGCTTGATGACAAACAATAATTTTAACTATGCTAATTACAAACAAACCTTGCTTTTCTTTCTTTTATTTTATAAGAGTAATCACCAAAATAGTCAGCATACAAGAAAAATGATCATAGAAATTATACATCGTAATTCACTTATGTCACTAATTTTTTTAATAATCAAGCTTTTGATAAAGAAGGGCATGGTATGGCTTATTTCAACAGAATCATTAATGAATGCATACTTAATCAAACATATCACCAATATGATATTCTATATCAGTAATACGCTTAATTTAGTAGCAGTTCCTTGACTAGGCCTACCAGAGCTAGGCTCTGGAGGTGATCTAGACAAGTTTTTTTTGAAGGTCTGATTACATTTCTCTAGCGCTATGCGCCATTGAAATGCAACCAGAATAAAGAGTGTGGTACCTTTTCAGTTCAGCTTTTCAAGCGCTATGCGCAATCAAAGCTAAACCGAAATTTTGCTAAGCTAACTCATCCATATTTCAATCAAGGATCTTTCATACGCCATTGCGCAATCAAGAACTCAATCAATCCATGGATGAGTACTGAGAAAATGATACCATAGATTTACTTACGATAGGCCATACTCTGCCCTTTTCAATTAGGGGAAAAGAAAAGAACTTTTGAACCGGGAGAGGGAACAAGCAAATATTTAAACTTTAATTAACATGAAAACAAACACATTTCTCATTCCAATTGACATCAGGTTTTCACTACGGAGTTAAATTCTCCTTCAAATTTAGCTCGTCAAAGTCTTGTCAAGAACTACTCTTGATCAATTCCTCACTTGCTTGCTCCCTTCATGCGCTATGCGTGATCAGAGAACAAGCAAAGATAAAGAATCGCAGGTAATTTAGAATGAATTCTTGCCTGAATCCTCATTTTAAAACCTTAAATCAAATACTCAATCGAAATCATCAAACGCTGGGCGTTGTCAGATTTGAGCTCATGATCAACACTAGTCAAAAGGGAAGGAACTAATGTCAATTGAAATTAGAACATATACTTATCAATTAAATCGAGAAAGAATCAGTAAAAACAAAAGAGAATCGTTAACATCAAACAAGATCTGATCAAACGATATGCTACAGGATTCGAAATCACAGAAAGAAAATTGATTTGATTTTCAACTCAGAAATTCAGCTCTTATTCAAAAGAAACACCTCACATCCGAGTTACAAGCTCCAAATTAAACTCACCTTTCGCCTCTCTTCTTGATTATAATTGTTCAATTGGCTTGGATTTCGTCTAACTTTCTCTTCTTTACAATGTCTAACAACTGTTTGTGGAATTGCTAAACCTAATCTTTACAATGTGTGTGTGTGTGATTTTCTAATCCTTCCAAAGAGCAGCTAGGCGCTCCTTAGAAAAATGCTTATTGAATTGTGTAGTGGAAAAAAAAAGTCCCTTCTTGCTTGGAGAGATGGAGTATATATAGGCCTCAGGGCCGGTTCCTTCCTTGAGAAGATTGTAGCTTCAATTCGATCTTAACCATCCAATTAGGAGTCCATGGATTACCATCCAATCCAACGGCTATTGAGATGTCGTGTTGTGCTTTTTTTCTGGTCGGTCAACGGAAGGGGTACGGAGGTTTGACCGAGATCTTTACGACGCCTTGGACACGGTTTGTTCTCCATCGTCGATTCATGACACTCTCTGATCTGAGGGCTAGTGATTTGACACTTGGAGAGGCTTGATTGGGCGGTCAACGAAGGTGCGGGAGTGTTGACCCGGCGGTTATGGGGTGGTTGTGCCATTCTTCTTTTCCCCTTCGCATTTCCTCTCTTTTCCATTGGGGAAGGAGAACTCTTCAGGCAGGGCCCAGTTGCAAGGTTTAATGAAGCAAAATTTCCAGCGACATTTGTTCTCCCATCTTCTGTGCACTCGGTCTTTTATACACCATTCACTAACCTTTTACGTCCTTTGTCTTTCGGTCCATACACCAAGACCACGCATCTTATGTTTTTGGACAGAGGGAAATTTGAAATGGTTGAGGCGAGTTTCTCTGGTTCCGTGGGCACTGAAGGGTCCAGCTTGGGCGTATAAACTGATATCCCTGTCCTGTTTTCTCTGTTTTTTTTTTTTTAAATACACCCCATCTCTTAATCTATTTTCCATGCATCTCAGCAGTTAATTCGTCTCACCAGTTAATCGGGCATGTTTAAGGATATTTTAGTGAGTCCAGAACACACATTTTTTTTATTATTCTTTGTCCTCCTCTATCATTATACACACATTTTTTTTTTATGCTACCTTGTCTCCATATATTTTATTTACTTCATTCTTCTTCTGTCATAAAAAAAATCATCCTCAACAGTTGTATTGTGACTCAGTGAAAGAGAGAGAGCAAGAGGAGTGAGAAGCCACAGGAAATGATTTGCTGAGGAATCTATAAATGATACAGCCAGATTGTCCTTCCCTAACTTTCTTCTCATTTCAGTGCCGATTGAGATGATGGGCCTGTCGGATGAGGGATAAAAAACGAATTTAGCCTGATAGGTAAGGATTAGAGAAGCTAATGATTTTCGCAAGTGGAGGAGGATGAGGGCGGAAGGAGACTCGGGCAGGGGGCAGGATCGAGAGACAGTGATTTTTCTCCATCTCGCTTTGCGCCGTTGGATCTAATCCAACGTTCTAGACGATAGGTAGGCACTCTGTTCATCTTTTAAAGATGAGCGGAGAATACGATTCCTTTGAAGGGAGAGGAATAACAGGAGATTTCAAGGAGACGAGATGCAAGTGCAGGTGTTGGCGAAGATGTAATTCATGAAGGGGAGATGTTCTCAAGGTAATCAGGTGGAAATTATTTTCGTCCCATTGTTGAAGATCATGGGCCGGGAGCATTTTCGTTTGTAATTTTTAAATTTTATTTTTTAGTTTTAAAATAATCATAAAACGTCAAAAGAAGGGGATATTTAAAATAAGGCATTTTTAATAAATTATAAGAATGGAGGGGATATTCATAATAAGGTAGATTTTGAAGTGTCGTACATGAATGATTTCCTTAAATATTAAATTAATTACCTCGGATTTTTTAATCTACGTCTAACATCGTAAGAGCTAAATATTGTTCTGGTGCATGCATGTAAATATGATTGTTTTTCCCTTTCTTAAACAACCCACGTATTCAAATATTATTCGGATTATTTAATCTGGCTACGTCAAACATCGTTACGGATAAATTGTATTCTAGGTGTCCACACACTCCTACGTCCATTCATATATATGAGATTCTCTTAATTGGATAAGTACTTCACAAATTATGTTTAGTACTATTTCAACTGATTTGACTAGTAAAAAAAAATAGAGAGAGTCATTACCATCTCTCTATTCTTTTCAGTATACGTACTTACAGAGATGATCCTTGCTTATAGAAAACAACTTGAGACTGAAATTAACTATATATATCAAGCTAAGGAAAATGTAAGCAGCTCTAACTAATTACATGTATGTAATTCCAAACGTGTGGAGGAGAATCATATAGGTTGGTACGATACAAGCTGTGCAGTAGAGGCAGGTAGTTGCAAAACATGGATGACTTCCGCACAAAGCAAATGGCGTCAACTTAACATTTTTATATTTTTTTACTCCAACATGATGTTAGCATTCAAAGAGTATGTGCGTGTGTTGGCCTTCGTCCAATTGATCTGTTTGACTTCATTAAAAATGATTAAAATCAGAAAACAAAAATGTTTTGCTCAATAATTTATAGGAGAATTAAATGATCGATTGATCTGACATATTTTATTTTAAATTATTGAAAAATAGTTGCAAAGAGCTAGTGAAAAATTAAATGATTGTAAGAGAGATAAGAAATGTTAAATAGTGGTCATTAAGGAGAATAATCTACCAAGAGAAATACTCCGCCTCTAGTGCATTCTCCATGATCTTATTCCATGATACTTAAAATATCTTCTTATATAATTTTTATTAGCAGTACTGGACATAGTGCAGATAATTATTAACCAATTCAACAACTGATGTCAAAATAAATAGTTGACCAAGTAAACTGCAATATTGCGTTTGTTTGGTTTAAACAATAGAAATGCTGAAGCAAAAAAGAAAATTAGCACTGCACATAATATTTAATTCCCACCTAGGGCGCCATTCTCGCAAATAATGCAAATTTAACAACTGATGTCAAAATATATTGTTGACCAATTAAACTGCAATTTTACGTTTGTTTTGTTAAACAAAAGAAATGGTATGCAAAAAAATAACAAAAATTAAAAATAGCAGTGCCACACATAATATTTCCCCGCAAGTGCATTCTCATCATGATCTCACTCCATGATATATACTTCAGGATCTTCTTTTATATTTATATTTTTATTTTTATTAGCAGTGTACATAATGCATGCAAATTTGTTCATTGTAATTATAATTATAATTAACCAATTCAGGAACTGCCAACTAATGTCAAAATATATAGTTGACCAATTAATAAAACTGCAATATGAATTACGTACGTTTTTTTGTTTTAAACAATTAATAGAAATGCTAGTTGAAGCAAAAATAAAAAAATAAAAAATAAGAATAGCACTGCACATAATATGTTCCCGCTAGTGCAATCTCATTATGATCTCACTCTAGCTCCATGATACTTCAATATCTTTTTTTTTTTTGTTAGCAGTGTACATAATGCAAATTTATTTTTATCGTAATAATAATTATAATTAACCAATTCAACAAATGATGTCAAAATATATAGTTGACCAATCAAACTGCAGTATTACGTTTGTTTGTTTTAAATAATAGAAATGCTAGTTGAAGCAATAATAATAATAATAATAACACTGCGCGCACATATAGTTCCCCGATAGCTAGTTCATTCTAACCAGGATCTCACTCCATGATAACTTCAATAACTTTCATTTATTTTTTTTATTAGCATTAATTGCACACAATGCAAATTTAATTGATTGTAATAATAATTATAACTGACCAATTCAACAACCGATGTCAAAATATATAGTTGACCAATTAAACTACTGCGCAATACTGCATTATTTGTTTGTTCTAAACAATAGAAATTAATGCTAGTTGACGCAAAATAAATATATAAATAAAAATAGCGGTGCACATAATATTTCCCCGCTAGCTCATTCTCACCATGATCTCACTCCATGATACTTCAATATATTCTTTTATTTTTTATTATAATGCAAATTTATTTGATTGTAATAATAAATTATAACTAACCAATTCAACTGATGTTAAAATATATATATAGTCGGCCAATTACTGCAACATTACGGTAGTTTGTTTTAAGCAGCACAAATGCTACTTGAAGCAAAAAAAAAAAAAAAAAAAAAAAAAAAAAAAAAAAAATTAAAAAATTAAAAAATTAAAAAATTAAAAAATTAAAAAATTAAAAAATTTTAAAAAAAATAATAATAAGAGCGCTAAGGCTATCGGATTAATGGTCAACTTCCTATCAATTTCAAAAATAATTTTATCATTAAATTACTTTTTCCTAAAATCCTAAACAATAGTCTATCAACTTATAATTATATAAATTTTCAGCATATAATTTTCCCTTAAAAAATAGAATTTTTTTTCCCTTTTTTTTTTAAATTTAAAAACCTACAGAAAACTTCAGTCTAATTTAACCCGCAACCATTACAAGTAAATGCGCTGTCATTTACCGACACACTAAGATGTGAAGTATCTTTGAGAGAACAAGTTTGTTAAATTCCATATAAAGCCACGCCAATAATACAGGGGCTGTCAATGTACCTTTTTAACCGTTTACCCGATTCGTATCGTATTCGATAAGACGGATATGGATAAGATTTTATTTTCGTTAAGTTATCGGGTATGGGTATGGATAAGAAAATTTTTTTGTTAATTTAGTGGGTAAGGGTATGGATAAGGCTATTTTGTATTCGTTAATTACCCATACCGTTATATATATATAGTTTATAATCAGTATCATGATCGAAAAGATATAATTATAAGATTTAGTTATACGTTAATAACAAATTAAATCGAAAATATATAATTGTAAGATTTAATTGATGCATTAATAATTAAATTGATAGATTTGATTGAGATAATAATGGATTAAAATTTCAAAGATATGATGGCAAGATTCAATTGATATGTTAATTAATTTTTTTCGATTTTCATTTACACGCTATATTGTTCATTCACGCTCTACATTAAAAAAATACTAAACTTTTTCAAAAGATCCCTTCTCCTCCGTTGTCGTTTGATAAAATATTATATAATTAATAATTATATAGTTATGTATTTTTTTTGTGACAATTGAAATGGGAAGATGTTGCATGATTTTATTATATTTATAATATTATTCAATGCTGCACTTTATTAATATATTTATCTTATATTATTTATTTATCTATATTGTATAATTTTTTTTTCATGAGTTATTAACATTATTATCTATTTTCTACTGTTATCCTACCCTTACCATTAATTCTGAACGGGTAAGGGTAGGGTACGGGTAATGTTAATTTTTAACGGGTAAGGGTAGGGTATGGGTAAAGAAAATTTTAACGGGTACGGGTATGAAAAATGTCTCTACCGTATCGTACCCTACCCATTGACAGTCCTAGATTCAAGGTCGTCATAGATTTTATTAATTAGAAGATATATATGACGATTACAGTTTCAAATTATCAATCTTGCCAAAACCATTAGTCGGTTTTAAACATGCCCTCAGACAAAAGATATGGTCTAATTAGGTCTTAGGCTCTTAGCTAACTGACTCAGACTAGCAATTATTTAATGTTGAAACTCAGTCTGCACCTCCACATGATAACCATTGTACGTACAATTAAAAATTAATTAATGAAATATCAATTTGCTTATGTTTTATATAGAGATTATAGCTGCAGTAATATTTGTGCATCGATCCATTAGTAGACAAAGTTAATAATTACTCAATTACTTCACACTATCTGAGGCCTCCATGGACAATACCAAAAGAATCTCCTTGCAAGCGGTACGTACCGCATACATCGTGGTTGCAATCTCTCACCTTTATTTACTCGTATTGGTATCTGAATCTGCAAATGCAACTGACCCTTTAGGCGCCATTGCTCTGCCCGGGTGCCAAGACAGCTGTGATGGAGTTCCCATCCCTTACCCTTTTGGCATCGGCCCTAGTTGCTGCTTGTCTCGAGACTTCCAGGTCAGTTGCAATGCAACTAATGATACATATACTCCTTACCTGTTTCGTGCTGCACGTGTAAACTATCCTGTATCTTCTCAGTGCTACAACAGCACCACCAAGAAAGTAGAGTACGAAAGATATTATGCGATGCTTTCCGGTTCATCATTCAGGTTTAGTGACAACAAAAATAAGTTCCTGGTCATCGGTTGTGACACCCTTGCCTTTGCCAATTTTTCTGACGGTCAAAATTACAACTGGGTAGGGTGCGCTTCAAGGTGCAGCAGCCTGGAGGGCCTGACAAATGGGTCTTGCTCTGGGCTTGGCTGCTGCCAGACAGATATCCCGAAAGCGACAACCATCATTAATGTTGACTTTAGTGCATGGTACAATAACTCCGACGTGTATTCATTTAGTCGATGTAGCTATGCTACGTTGATGGAGAATGATGGGTTTATATTTAACACCAATTACATCACCACAGACTATCTAAAAGGCCTACAAATGCCATTGGTGCTTGATTGGTCCATAGGAAATACGACATGCGATGTTGCACAGAATAACAGTTCCTCCTATGCGTGCATCAGCAAAAACAGCGTTTGTCTGAACTCAAGTAGCGGTCAGGGTTATCTTTGCAATTGCTCACACGGTTATGGAGGCAATCCATACCTTGAAGGAGGCTGCCAAGGTCTTTCTCTCTCGGCCCCCCTTTCTTAAACTCAAATTTGTAATATGAAATATATAGGCAGAAACACCTTAGAAGATTTGGCATATTTATGTAGATATTGATGAATGCGCCAACAACAATCCATGCTCCAAGCACGGAAAGTGCCACAATACTCAAGGAGGATACCAATGCTCTTGTCATTTTGGCTGGCGGATTAACCCTAATAATATATGCGAACTCAACTTGCAACTAGTTATAGGTGAGTTAATTACTTTCTGGTACAATTATGTCTTTATACTTGTTCTTAATTTTGTTATATAGATCAGTCTAATTAGAAGTCAAATTTACTAATAATTGCTTTTAGTTTGGATTGAATGTTATATTTTATTAAAAAAAAAGGATTACGGATTATGGCGATTACGTACACAATGTATTATATCTGAAATATAAAATATGCGAGAAATCTTTGAATATTTACATATGTAGTTGAGGAGCAAGGTGGTATTTGAATATGTAGTTGAATATTTACATATGTGGTCCTTTGCATGTTTGCAATTACAAATTGTATAAATTTTTAATCACAAAGTAAATATTTATCAAATACATGTAATGTATATATTATTCATAAATTATTTTTGTGTAATTCTATATTTATTCTTTAAACATGTGAATAAAGTAATTTAGTTTTTAATCAATATTTGTGTATTTTGTAAATAAAAATCATGTTGGGAGTAAAATGCAAAATTGCAAAAATTATAAAAATCATTAACGAGGCATTGTTGCATTGTTTACCTCGGTATGTTTACGCGGTCGTTGATCGCGTTAGGGCTCCTTAACGCGATCAACGAACGCGTTAGGATCCGAAAATCTAACGTGGTTTTTGACCGCGTTAGGACTTTTTCCTTATTTAAAAAAATTATTATCATTTTTTTATTAAAATTTCTGAGTGAAATACATTTATTATTAAAAATACCACAGGAGCAAGCTGATAACAATATTGTTCAGATGAGCCAAATTGATTATCCAAGAATATTACTTGATAAACAAAGGTAAGTAAAATAAAATAAACTTGAGTTAGAATGAAAATGATCACTAAGACTAAAAAGTCTAAAACAATAATGGATTGATGAGATTTTGTTTTAACGATCTATTTCAAATAATTTACACTCGATCTCCATTTTTGTCCTCTTTGTAGTATTTAAGGTGGAGGTCCTTGAATATTTTTACATTCATATTCTTAATCTGATTTATGAATAAAACTTTACAGTATTTTAATTACTTTTTTATTTCATTACATTATAAGAATTTATATTGATAATATATGGATTATCTTATTATTCAGCAGTTAATATTGTTAAATAGAACGATGTTGTTATTCGCAAACTAGAAAAGTTCATCTCTCAAAAGAAGTACTCGGATCAAGATTTAATGAAGTTTTATTCCGTTTAATTTTTAAACCGTTAAATGACCAACCCAATTTTAAAAGCTTTGGTTAAAATAATATGTGAGATAGAATTATATGGCAAAAATTCGAATATAAGGTTTCTCATTTCTTTTGCTAATTTCCTCTTGAAGAATTATTGAAGAAAATTGTCTATGGGAATAAAACAGAAAAAAAAAAACGATGATATATATAGTATACATAGTATTGATCAACCCATAATGTGCCCTTTGACTTTTAAAATTGACACTACTGAAATTCATATGGTGTATTCTCAAGTAGAAGAGGACCGATAAAGAAAGCAAAAGAAATAAAAAGAAAGAAAGAAACTCAATGCCATAATAATGTTATTCACAGAATAATTCCTCAACTCAAAAAGCAATATACGAAGAACACACCCACCCCCCGCCACACACAAGCGTACAAGACAAATTGCACGTACATCGTCAATTCATATTAAATTAATGATCAGTCGAAAGTACAATTGCATATTTGTTAAGAGATTAGTAATAAAAAAATTGTATGGTATATATATTTATCTATATTGTCCAGCTTGCAATTGCTTTTGAAGAATAGAATTTGTACAAATGAACATGAATAACTACTATTTTTTTTTTTTTGGCAAGAAATAATTACTATTAACAATGCACAGGAATAACCATCGCCGTAGCAGTTTGTGGTGCCAGTACTACGCTTGTACCTTTAATTTTTGCCATTTGGGCCATAGTAAGAAGACAGGAGGACAGAAGAAACCAAAAAATGAAAAAAAAGTATTTTAACCAAAATCATGAACTTCTGCAACAACAATTAATTTCATCCGCGGAAGACATTACTAGCCGAATGAAGATTTTTGGCTTGGAAGAGCTGGAGAAAGCCACAAATAAATTTGACCAAGCTCGTACCCTTGGTTGCGGAGGTCATGGCACCGTATACAAAGGTATTCTATCAGACCTACGTGTGGTAGCGATAAAGAGGTCCAATATCACAATTCAAAGTGAAATTGATCAATTCATAAACGAAGTTGTGATCCTATCCCAGATTAATCACCGAAATGTGGTGAAGCTTTTGGGGTGTTGCCTGGAAACTGAGGTTCCTTTGCTTGTTTATGAATTCATTTCAAATGGAACACTATCTGATCATCTTCATGCTCAAGAAAAGCTATCATTATCATGGAAAGATCGAATAAGAATTGCACTAGAAACTGCTAGAGCTATATCATACCTTCATTCAGCAGCTTCCATGTCAGTATTCCATAGAGATTTGAAGTGTAGTAACATACTCCTCGATGATTGCCTGGCAGCAAAGCTATCAGATTTTGGAGCTTCAAAGTCTGTTCAGATAGATCAAACAGGTGTAACTACTGTAATTCAAGGAACATATGGATATTTGGACCCTGAGTACTACTACACAGGGCGTCTTACTGAGAAAAGCGATGTTTACAGCTTTGGAGTTATCCTCGCAGAGTTATTAACAAGAGAAAAAGCATATTCCCCATCTGTGTCATCAGAAAGTTGTAGCCTTATTGCACGTTTTATCATGGCTGTGACAGAAAATCGAATGTTCGATATTTTTGATTCTCAAATAGTGGAGGAGGGACCAAAAGAACAAATAGAAGAAGTGGCAGTCCTTAGTGAGAGATGCTTGAGGCTGAGGGGAGAAGAGCGTCCGGGAATGAAAGAGGTTGAGGTGAGGCTTGAAATGATATGGGATTTAAAGAAGGTTTCTGCACATCCTTCCCTACCGACATCACAATATTTACGCGAGCAAAGATGCATTCTTAAAATTGCAGACGCTGGAGAGGATACCGGCAGTTTGGCCAATTAAAAAGTTATTGTCTATCAAACTTGGTCGTTAATTATTTTGATATATGTTATAATTACTGTAGTATTGTTGAACTTTTTTTTTTTTTTTTTTTTTGGAAAAAGGTAGCTTTTAGCTACCCATCTCATTAGAGAAACAAATTAAGTATCGTGAGACGTTATTGCTACATTAATTTGGTTCGTTGTATAATGCTTTTCATATTATAAGTTGTATAATGATTTTCATATTATAAATGATACTGTAAGACTAGTTATCAACTTATCGTCATGTACTTCGATAGATATAATAAACAAATTATACATATAATACTGCTCATTACTAGCATGATATGGTGGATGGATGGGTTCATACACTTTTTTTTTCCCAAAAAAAATGTATAATTAAAGAAGTTAGGAAAGCCTCGTTTGATTATTCATGTGTTCCACTTTACTATTATATCTCCAAAGCTAGCCGGCAGTCAATTTCTATATATCACCAAATTGAAGAAATCAGTGTGGGAATTACATTTGTTTTATGACTATTTGAAACGTACCAAGAGCCAATTTAGCAAACGGAAGAACACCATTCTAACAACTAGACTTCTTAAAATTGTAAATACGAATGATATCAATAAACACTAAACATGAATTACTCCGACGGAACATAACTTTGAATGCTTAATTTGATTATAAAGGACCAATAAAAGACAAGTATACGCCTAACTTGTCGACAAGTTATAAACAGCTTGATTGGAAGGCGTGTCTAGCGACACAAGCACAGGTTTTTCACCCTATTGTAATATTAACTTTCCAAAGGATTGATCAGTAAAAATTATGGACATATTTACAATTGCTTATCATATTTTAATATAGCATTTGACCTAAAAACAAAATTAACCAGGTTATTTTGTCCCTCTCTCTAAGGTTAAAATAGAGAAGAGTGTTTTGATAAATGATCTCCAAGGTTTAAACGGCACATGATGACGTGAATCACGATTCACAAAGAAGGTAGTGCTGTCAGCCATTACAAAAAGTAAAATAAACTTGTTGCACACCTCAATGGAAAAGCAGGCTTGATAAGTTATTGAGCTGAGATATAAACAAATAAGCCCAATATCCAATAAATAATGAACCTCCATTATACGACCCGAAAAAATTTTAAATAACTTTAATTAATTTAGAAATTATAATTTTTTTAAAAAAAAAAAATTTAAAACTGACTTCGCAGTTTCGGAATCTGGAATTCCGAAACTAATTCTGCTTAGTTTCGGAATCTCAAATTCCGAAACTAGAATTAGGCTTATTATATATAGCGGGACCCTTCTCCCTCTCTCCTGTCGCCCTCACTCTCCTCCGAAGAGCGCTCTCTCTCCCTCTCTCTCAGGTATGTTTTTTTTTTAATTAATTAATTTATTTATTTTATTTAGTTATATTAGGTTAATAATAGAAAAAATAAAAAAATATTCAAAAAATATCAAAAAAATTATAAAAAAATCAGATTAAATTATATTCATTAGGATAAAATATATCCTAATATTTTAGTAAATTTTATATTTTTTATATTTTTTATATGTTATAATAATAAAAAATTGATTTTAAAATTAGATTAATAATAGAAAAAATAGGAAAAATATTCAAAAAATATAAACAAAAATAAAAAAAATTCTGATTAAATTATATTCATTAGGATAAATATATTTTAGCAAATTTTATATTTTTTACATGTTATAATAATAGAAAATTCCTTAAAAAATTAGGTTAATAATAGAAAAAATAGAAAAATTAGAAAAAAATATCAAAAAAAAAATCAGATTATATTCTATTAATTAGGATAAATATATTTTAGTAAATTTTATATTTTTTACATGTTATAATAATACAAAATTCCTTCAAAAATTAGGTTAATAATGGAAAAAATAGGAAAATTAGAAAAATTAATAGAAAAATTGGATAATTCGTATAGGTTGATATATTTTTTTTTGTTTTCAAATGTACAGAAAATATCTAACAAGATCCAAGATTCAAATTTCATATTTCAGCAGTTGTTGTCGATCGAGGTGGGTATTTTTTATTTATTAATTTATTTAATTTGCATATTTTATGTAGGAAATTAATTTGATAGTTTATCTGATGTGTTTATGATTGGTAAATAATTGATTGTGATTGTGATTTAATATGTTTAATTTTATATGATTGTGATTGTGATATTTAATTGGAATAATACGATTGTGATATGATATTTAATTGTTGGATTTGAAATGGGTTTAGAAATGGCTTTGAAATAGGTTTAGGGGGGATTTGGGGGAAAATTTTTTCGGAAACCCTCCCGGTACAAGGGAGATGCTGCCGAAATTTTGTTAGATTTCTGAAATTGAATTTTTTTTTATTAAGTGAAAATGACCCCGAGAAGAAGAACGTCTCCATCTTCACAGAGATCTACGAGGCTACGGATCGATCTTCAGGCTTCTACTTCAGCCGTGCCTGAGGCTACGGACGTAGTTTCCTCTGGTGTTGCTGATGCCGGCGCTTCTACCTCAGCCGGCGCTTCTACCTCAGCGGGCCCTTCTTCTTCCCCTCTCCTCCTCCTCCTCCTCCTCCTCCTCCTGGTGCTGATCGTCTGTTGCATTTGCAACAAGACCAGCTTCGTGGCCCTGATGTATGTTATTTTGTTTTTTTCATTACTATTTGAAAATCAACTTCAAATCAATATAGTCTCTAATTTTTTTTTTCTGATAAATAAAGAAATGGCATACACTAGTGCACAAGCTGATGATGGCTAGGACTCCTCAGGTGGACCAGCATATGACGACACTTGGGTTGATCCACGTCGTTCAGTTTGGTCATATGCATGTGGATCATACGCTTGTGCAGGGTTTGGCCTTGTTCTGGAGGCCGGAGACCCACACGTTTCACTTTCCGCATGTCGGCGAGATGACTGTTAGTCTAGAGGTACGTGATATTTATAAATAAATTTCATGTTACTTGTGTTATGATTTATATGTATACTAATAGTATTTGAACTATTATGCAGGATGTGGCATTTTTATATGGTTTACCCGTCTTGACTGGCCGAGTCGTGACGGGTCATTGTAATTTCGATTATATCGAGCTTCTTTCGACATATGCGTTGCCGCGGGACACATCGCAGGAGGAAGTGGAAAAGTGCTTCCGAGAAAAAAATAGAAAGTAAGAAAATTATAAAACTTATTGTGTACTTTATAATAAACTTAATGTTTTGTTCTGACAATAAAGTCGAAATGCAGGAAAAAACATTGCGTTAAATTTATGAAGCTGCGAAAGATTTGGAAGGATGTTGTCCTCGACAATGAGGATCAGATTGATAGATACACACGGGCATTCGTGCTAGAGCTTATTGGTTACACGTTATTTTCGGATGCCACGGGGGACTCTGTTCCGGCTTTTTATCTCGATCTTTTACGGGTTAGTAGATTTTTATAAAATCTTTATGAGTTCTGTTAATTATTATAATATGTACATTTGTTTTGCCATAAATGACTGCCTGACATAAATGAAATTTGTAAATATTTGTAGGATCTTCGTACTGCTCCCTCTCAGGGAGTGTACAATTGGGGTGCGGCCACACTTGCTGCTTTATATAGAGGTTTGGACACTGCAGCAATAAATAACAGTACGAACATCGGGGCTCCATGGTTACTTCTACAGTTCTGGTCGTATGCACGATTGACTTTGTGTCGGCCGACGATCACGGATGATTTTAACGACTGGGGTCTACCATTTATTGATACATGTGCACCTTACGGGAGATATGTTCATTGCATTTGAAATTAAATTTTTAAAGACATTTGAATATTTGCAGGAGATGTTCAAATATTTGCATTTAAAAATAAGATAACTAAACAAAAATGTTCAAATATTTGCAGGAGATGGACTACACGTCCAAGATCTAAGAAGTATTAAGGCCCTACTAACGCATCCGGAATGGATTATGCTCGGGACGTTCTTATGAAGATCAGACCCGAACACGTCGTTTGGAGGCCTTATGACCATATTAGGGCCCTCATGCCTCGTTATGCTCAGGTTTGCAATAAATATATTATTCTTTTACATGTTATAATAATAGAAAATTTATTAAAAAATTAGGTTAATATTATAAAAAATTAGGTTAATATTCTTTTGAAATAATAGTAGAAAATTGCATAATAAATTAGGTTAATATTATAAAAAATAGAAAAAATTCTTTTATATGTTATGTATAATAATAATATAATTTTTTATTTTTTTAAATTCATATCTTTTATGCTCAGGTTGATCCGAGCTTGTTTGTTGTCCGTATCCCGTGCATTCATTACTGGATGGTGATGTGGCACTACGCCGATCGTGTCATGCACCAGTTCATGCTGTACCAGACAGTGCCGCCACCTCGACCTGAGGTACAATAAAATATATTTTTCACTACTATATTTACTTAATATTACTTAATATATTTACTTAATATATTTTCTAAATAAAACAGGCTTGCCAGAGGATGTCGCAGCTGATGGGATACATGTTCACCACCTACCGAAACAGAGACTGGCGTGGCGTTTTCGAGACGGAGGTAGGCATGTGGGGTGACATGGCACAGGCTAGGGTCAGGGAGGAGCGGCCGTAGAGCGCTGCTATCGAGGCCACGTATCTACGTTGGCTGAGGGTACATGGGGGTGCGTATGTCGTACATATTCCGGAGGAGACAGAGACAGCTCCGGTTGCTGATATGTCGTACCTTCGCGACAGTCCTGCACACGTGGCTTTGGTGAGTTCATTTTGATGCAATAACCTTTCACAATAATCGATTTCAAATATAATTTGATGGCTAACATTTGTTGAACAGGTTAAGCATTCTTTGAGAGACGTGCTTCGAGCATGTGCATGGGCGGTGAAGAAGGGATTCAGATGTGCTGGGAAGACGCTGCTTACTAGTTGCAGCACGACATTGGATCTTGTCGGCGAGCTTCATCGGATACCTCATGTATTGGAGTCGAAAGGTCTTCCGACAGACATCGCATCCATACCTGATACATCGTCTGAGGAGGAGGACCTTCCGGAGCCCGGTTGGGAGGAGCATCGGTTCATGCAGGTATATCACAAACTTAATCTAATATTATTGTGTTATTCTTCTTATGTTGTTCTTTTTCAAAATTATTTTATAACATTATTACTGCTTTTATGTGTAACAGGGTGATTCCAGTTTGCATGATTTCGATTCATTTTTTGATGTTCCGCGCCCTAACCAGCCAATCACTCAGAGCAGACGCTCTCATACCCGACCATCTGAGCCTGAGACTGCTGAGCCACAGCCTCCACCTCCACCTCCACCTCCAACTTATTCTCAGCCACACCCAGAGTACCCCACCCAGTATACTCCTTATCCTCAGTACCAGACTCAGACGCAGTTTGGAGGGGGTCATATGCAACAGAGTCAGTATGGAGGGGGTTATATGCAGCAGCCTCAGCAGAGTCAGTACCAGACTCAGGCTGATGCTTATTTCCAGACATACGGTATTCCCTTAGATAATGATCCGTTGTCGACTTTCTCTCAGTCGCAGCCTCAGTATCAGTCTCCATTTCCTGGATACAGTCCACAGTCTGGTCATCCTGGGGCATCATCTAGTAGACCTCCTCGAGTTCCCACTCCAGTTCCCAGTACAGTTCCTGCGCCTCGTCCCACTCCAGGACTTGCTCGCGGCCGACAGCGCTGACAGCCACCAGGCGCATATATTGATTATTCCCCGGCAACGGGGAATTACCGTCGTGATGGACGGAATTAGGATTTTTGTATCTCGTTTAGTATGACAGTGTTATGATATTTTTATCTCGTACTTGGTGTTTTTTTATATATCTCGTATTGTGGTTTTTATATTTCATATTTTATATATCTCTTTAGTTTTATGCTTACAAAAAATTTTAAAAAAATAACCTCATGTAAATAAAAAAAAAGTACATATCGTAAAATAAATAATATATGAATTAATTTCGCATGTAAAAAAAAATAAAGTCATGTAAAAAAATAACGTGATCCAAAAAAATACTAATTTAAATAGAGAAATTCTTAAATAAATTGTTATATAAAAACTAATAATAATAGAACATAAATTATCATATAAAATTTTTATAAGTAAATGCACAACAAAATACATGGACAACAAAAACATATTTTATTAATTTTAAATAATACTTATAAAAAAATATAAAAACTAATAATAATAGAACATAAATTATCATATATATACATTTATCAAACTCAATAACTTAATAATATAAAAAAATAACACATATTTCGCTCAAAAATGTGCTCAAAAAGTGGCTGGTCTAGTTTCGGAAACTCAGATTCCGAAACTAGCTAGTTTCGGAATTTGAGATTCCGAAACTAAGCAGAATTAGTTTCGGAATCCCAGATTCCGAAACTGCGAAGTTAGTTTTAATTTTTTTTTTAAAAAAAGATTATTTTATAATTTCTAAATTAATTAAAGTTATTTAAAATTTTTTCGGTTATACGACCATATACGCCACTTGAGAGAGGCCCAATAAATGTCATCCTCCTGGGAAAAACAGAGAGAATGATAACATGAAAAATGAACATTATTCAGTATATAACTACATATTGTGTATAAAAGTAAACCATAATATAAGTATTACAGTATATAACCTAATTCGAAATAGTTGAGATGAATAAACAGATTGATTTTTTAAACTCGAACACGACTCGATTTATGTTTAAATATCAAATCAAATCAGCATCAAAACGAACTGGGTGAGCATGACTAATTTGCAGCGCTAGGTATTACTCTCTCTTTAGGACAATCATTATTACTAGTTAAAACGATACAAAACGCTACTAAAACATTACGGTGGCCCACTGTCTGTGGCCTGAAACAAGCTCCGCCCCAGTTATATGTAACAGAAGATCCGAGCTCCCTCTGTCTCTATGATTCTATTGCTTCTTCTTTCTTCTTTGTTTTGCCCCTTTCCGAATGTTCGGCTTCTCTGTCAATTTAAAATTCAAACCCCTTTTCTCTCTCTCTCTCTCTATCTCTCGCACTCTAATGGCCTCGCCATGGGCTTGCGCTAGGTGCACATTCCTCAATCCACCTTCCTCAAACCCCACCTCTTGCAAAATTTGCCTCTCCCCGTTCTCCTCCTCCTCCTCTTCTCCTTCTTCCTCCTCGACAACCTCTACAAATTGGTCATGCCATGCATGTACCTTTTCCAACAAACCCACTTCTGGCTCTTGCGAGATTTGTGAAACCCGAAAAGAAACCAAACTAAAGAATCCCATGTCTTCTTTCTCCGATTTTGGGCTCAACCAAGACGAGCTCTCTGACCCATCTGTTGGAAAAGTGTTCTTGCCACTTCAGCAGTGTACCAGTCGCAAGCGTCAGGCCCCATCTCCATCGCCAGAGAAACCTAAAGATTCAGTCTCAGGTGGTATCTTGACTCTTTTTTAAAAAAAATTTAACCTTTCGAGAAATTATTATTTTTCCTTATTTGTAAACAGAATACTATTTTGGTTTGTAGGAGAGGGGAAGGACTTCTCTCTCAAGCCATGTGGCAGCAGAAGCAAGCGAATTGAATTGGGTTCAGGTCTATTTTGTTTTCTATTTGGGTTTTAACAGCATGTATTCTTTACTATTGAGGCTAGTACCGGAAATTGTTCCTGAAGTTTTCTGTTTTGTTGAATTCTTTATGTCAATCCCAATTAGGCATGGCTTTGTTAGAGTTCTTAGAGAAGTTCAAGAATCAGTACTGTATTTAGTATTAGTGTCACCCTAATCTCTGACTTCAATTATTTGTTCCTCTCTTTGGCTCAGGTGAAAATACTGATGGTTCTTCAAATAAATACAAAGTCACTGTCATGAGCTATAATATTTGGTTTCGGGAAGATTTAGAGTTAGAAAAGAGAATGGAAGCACTTGGTGAACTAATACAGCTATTTAAACCAGACCTCATGTGCTTCCGGGCAAGAATTAGTAATATATTCTCATCCTTTAATTCTCAAAAATTCAAAATACCTAATATATGTGGCAGGCTTACTGTTAGATGAAATTGTAGAATTTTGAACAGTCCCTGGCTTCTATTGGCATACTTGTTTGTTGTTTTGTTTTATATGTTTTTTTATACAATTTATGCAATATATAGGAGGTCACCCCAAATATATATATGATTTTTGAGAGCTCTATATGGTGGAAGGAATACAAATGTTCAGTGCCACGTCAGCTTGCTGAAGAAAAGCCTTCTTTCTGCATGCTGGTATTGTTATATTTTTCCTTTTTATTCTCTGTACTAATTTGACATTGCGCATACTTCTAATTGATTTCAATACTTGGTGAATTAGGTAAAATGGAATCTGGGGAAGGATGAAACGAAATGTTTAGAAGTAATTTAATTGTTTATTTTGCAATTTCTTTTGTTTGAAGACTTGACTTTCTTATTATAAACCTCTCCATCGAAACAAATGAAATTGTTGTTGATACAGTACATCGACAAACAATAATGGTTGAACTAACCAAAATTTCCAGTTATAGCAATCCCACCAGAGAAGTGAAAGGATAGGCGGTCTGGTCTTGCAAGTTTTATACACTATCCCCAATAATAAACCTCATGTCTAGGGATGGCCAAGAGATTGCCTGCAGGCGCCTCAACCTGCTTGTTCTAGATCACGCCCATGCCCTGTGTCCCGGCGAGACAGGCTACTGTCTGCCCGTGGGCTGCGCCTCCAAGCCCTGTGCCTGCCTGCAGCTGCCTGCAGTTGCCTGTCGTGAGAGGTGAAGAGTGAAGACTGAGAGCAAGATTGAGAGAGAGAACATGCGCAGTAGAATGGATCGGATGGTGGGTTGCGACTTGCGGCTTGCGAGTGGCAGAGCAGTCTACACTTTGATTTTCATATCTTCTTTTGAGAGAGAGAGAGAGATTTTCAGATTTGCTTGAGAAAGAGAGAGAGAGAGAGATGTGGCCCACGGGGCCTGGTGCGCCTAGGTCAAATAAGAGAGATTATGATTTGTGTTTTCACTTTTCACCAAGTTAGATGGCCGTGTGAACTCAAAAAAGAAGGCTTTAACAGAACTTTTAATAGAAAAAGTCCAATTTATATAAATACTTTAGGTTTAACAGGTACCTACAGTGGCCTGTGTATAGCCCGTGTAAAACCTGACCTGTCGAAAGACCTGGCCTTATCTTGCCTGTTTTATTTTCGGGCCAGGTAGTCCAAAACCCAGGACAAAGCGGGGGTACAGGCAGGCACACGGGTTTCAGGCATTTATGGCCATCTCTACTGTCATGTCAGTATTGTCATTGTATATGTAATTAGCAGTTACAATTATTAATTTAATTGCAGCTGAGCAAGTTGCCAGTTAAAGCATTTTCAAGCACCCCATTTTTCAACTCTGTAATGGGCAGAGAACTATGCAAGGCAGACATTACCCTTCCAGATGGCAAAACCCTAGTGATAGCCACGACCCATTTGGAAAGCCCATGTCCAGCCCCACCAACATGGAACCAAATGTACTCAAAAGAACGTGTGGCTCAAGCCCGACAATCCGTCAACCTTCTAGAAGCTTCCCCAAATACCATTTTTGCTGGAGATATGAATTGAGATGATAAAACTGACGGCCCCTTTCCCCTGACAAAAAGCTGGACTGATGCAAGCGAATTGAATTGAGTTCAGGTCTATTTTGTTTTCTAATTGGTGCTTTTTTTTTTGTTATACACAGCCGTTAGGCACTATTTGGGTTTATAGCATGTATTTTTATTTATAATTGAGGGTAATACTGGAAATTGTTCCCAAAGTTTTGGTTTTGTTTAATTTTACATGTCGATTTGTGGCTTCCTAGTTAGGCATGGATTTATTAGAGTTCTTAAAGGAGAAGTTCAAGAATCAGTACTGTATTAACTATTAGTGTCACCCTAATCTCTGACTTAATTATTTTTTGCTCTCTTTGGTTCAGGTTAAAACACTGATGATTCTTCAAATAAACACAAAGTCACTGTCATGAGCTATAATGTTTGGTTCCGTGAAGATTTGGAGTTAGAAAAGAGGATGGAAGCACTTGGTGAACTAATACAGCTATATAAGCCAGGTCTTATGTGCTTCCAGGCAAGAATTAGCAATATCTTCTCATTTTTCAACCTTTAATTTCCAATATACCTGTATGTCAGGCTTGCCGTTAATGGAAAGGTAGAATTTTGAATAGTTCGTACCCTTCTATTGGCATACTTGTTATTTTATTTTGTTTTTATCTTTCTTATACAATTTATGTAATATACAGGAGGTCACCCCAAATATATATGGGATTTTTGAGAACTCTATATGGTGGAAGGAATACAAATGCTCAGTGCCACGTCAGCTTGCTGAAGAGAGGCCTTATTTCTGCATGCTGGTATTATTATATTTTTTCCTTTTGTTTCTCTGTACTGATTTGGCATTGTTACACATACTTTTAATTGATTGCAGTACTTGTGGTAATTTGTTGAATTAGGAAGAATGAAACTTGGGGAAAAGAGAAGGGTAAATGTTTAGAAGTCTCTTAGGTTGTTCAGTTTGCAATTCCTTTTGTTAGAAGACTTGATTTCCTTATTTGAAGTAATATATACTGTCTCCTCTCCAATAATTAATTTCGTATTGAAATGGCATTTTCATTGTATTTGTCACTTGCAGTAAAGTAGCTATGTTTTATAATTGTCATTCTAATTGCAGCTGAGCAAACTACCGGTTAAAGCGTTTTCATGCACCCATTCTCCAACTCAGTAATGGGCAGAGAATAAACAGGTATAGCCCTAATTGTAGATATCACCCTTCCAGATGGCAAAACCCTAATTGTAGCCACGACCCATTTGGAAAGCCTATGCCCAGCCCCACCAACATGGAACCAAATGTACTCTAAAGAACGTGTGGCTCAAGCCCAACAATCTGTCAACCTTCTAGAAGCTTCCCCAAATATCATTTTTGCAGGAGATATGAATTGGGATGATAAAGCTGATGGCCCCTTCCCCCTGACTAAAAGCTGGACTGATGCATGGACCCAGCTCAGGCCTGACGAGGAGGGCTTCACATATGACAGTAAACTGAATCCCATACTGACTGGTAAATGGTAATAGGAGCTTGAGGAAGCGATTGGATCGATTTTTGGTTAAATCTACAGATTTTGAGTTCACTGGTATTGAGATGATTGGCAGGGATGCAATACCTGGGGTAAAGCACTTCAAGGACAAGAATGTAAGAAACCAGGTGAAGAGGTTGGAGTTACCTGCCTTACCTAGTGACCATTTTGGGCTGTTATTGACACTTCGTAGGAATTAGGTGTAAATCAGTAAATTCTCTTTACTGTTTTATGAAGAATATATCTGAATGCTGTGGCTGTCTCAATTTTGCAGTGATATTTTGTAGAGTTTATATGCAAGAGATGGCATAGCTGCCTTTGTGTGCTTATGTCTTACGACTACTAGTTAACGAAAGCAATTTCTTTTCTTCCTTGGTGGAGGATTCTGACCATTTGTTGTTATTTTCAAGTAATTTGCAGTTTCATAATACCTGTCTGAAATTTTGACTGTATATACGCTTTCAAAAGTTAAACATCATATTTACCTTATTATCATACTCATTTGTTAATTATCCCATCGAAGCTTTCTTATGGAGAGGTGATACAATTATATCACTTTGTTTCCCTTGCTATCGGAAACAATAAGAGGTAAATACTCCATTAACACTAAACTTTTCAATATTTAGAAATGTTATTTATTTTGTAACGTTTAAAAAGTTAGATAATTAACAACATACGATATCGTAGGATGTATAACTCGAATTAGAAAGTTAGATAAAGATGAGACATGTATAAATCCAAGTCAAATACTTATTAATCGCTTAGTTGATGAAAAAATGTCTGCTATTTTTTTTAATTTCTGCATGTGATTAACCATCTCATGACAACAACAACAACAACAATACTGGTTCAGTACAGATTTTTGGGTAAATGTTTTTACCTCTTCTTTTGGGATTTGATAACAAGGGTGAATCAAGCTCTATAATGCACCAACAAATATTCGCATTTTACAGTTTCAATCTATTCGCATTTAACAGATTCAATCAGATTGACAATTACGTTACCATTTAAGAGAAGGCATTGGCAACATAACCGCACAGAGGCAAGCTTAATTGAGATAAATTGATATGAACTGTTGTAACAATATTTAATAGTGAATATAGCAATGGAAACATCACTGAAACATGTCATCCTAAATTTCAAATGTTTCAGGAACACTACTACTCTGCTGCCAGTGCCCACAACCCACAAAGTACTCAATTTTTTCAATTGCAAAATCAAATTGTTGGCTTGCGCAACTATAGAACGAAATTTTAAAACCAAAAATTTACATAGGTGGTATATAAATAATGGAGGTGAGAGGGATTCAGCATACCAGAGAAAGGAGGCAAGAGAGTCTCCAGTAGAGGAGCTCGAGAGGAAAGAAGAGGAAGGAGACAGCACCATTTTGAGAGGCTGAGAGGACAACGGAGTGCATTCACTCGAACGGATCGAAAGGAGATGGCGCTAGACGGAGGCGCGGCTGAGAAGGAGAGAAGACTGAGCGGCTTTTTTTTTGGAGGGTACATCGAAGCGGAGGAGACGAAGAACGCAATGGGGAATTGATTTGAAATAATATTGTACGTGTAAATCTATTTATTCTTTTAAAAATGATCAAGCGTTAGTTCATGGAGTATGATTTTGGTGTTGTGGAAAAGAATTGTTTTATTTCCGTTTGCTGGTACGCATTGATTCTTTCATAGGACCTGAACTATAATGATATTAATAGGTTCCATTTGTTTATTTCTCAAATGAATTGATTAGGAGTGTTCTCTATACTATAAACACAATTTCAATTTACCAGTAAATACAAGTTTTCTTTGCTATTAATTACTGTTCTTGTTCTTCCAACACATGGTACAAGCATACGTCTCAAGTCTCTGCCTGATTTAATAGCAATTAACTCAAAGTAAATATCAACTAAATCTCAATTATAGTAACTCAAGCATCCATTATATCAAGTACAGTAACTCAAGCATCCATTAATAAGGAACTAAGGAAAACAAGCATCCATCAGAATCGAGGAAAGAAGCATCTCTTACAAATTAAGTACCATGCATACAACGAGAAGTTACTGATCTTGTCTTTTTGAGAGCATGTTTTATTAAACAACACTACAAATTATGAAATTAAGTAGCATCCATTCACTAAATAGTGAAAATTACATCATAGAATTTGCATCCTAAAAAAACTCTGGCCAGGATTAACATCTTGTTGCAACGACAATGTGGAAAACCATTACTCTCATTTGAACCTTCCATGTGGATTAATTGAAGGCAATATGGAGATATATTGAGTAAAAAAAAACAGCTATTAGAATTACATAACCATTTGAACCATTACTCATTTTAACCGGTCCTTAACCATTTGAACCTTCCAAAAAGAGCTATTAGGATTACATAACCAGTGATCCGAAGTTAGTATTATGTGAAGTTAGCTATTAGAATTTCTTAAGTTTGTTATTTTCTATTTTCCCTCAAATTTTAGACTGAATGTTGTATCATGCATAGAATCAGATCGAATCTGCATACAATGTTTGTTTGTAGAAGTCCATTGTTTTCTATTCAAAGTTTCAAACTAAAATGAAGTTCAGAAAAATAAATATTTGTTTCTTGCTAATTAGAAAGGTATGTCTAAGATTGTAACTATTCACAATGAACGAGTTTCTAAAACAATTAAGGATTTAATTAGCAGTTAGTTAGATCATGTTTGGTTGAGGAGTAACAAGTGAAGTTAAGAAAAATCTTATTTATGTACCATTTCTACAAGCCAGTTCAACAAAATTAGGTCAAAATAGAATTTCTACAAGCTATCTATAAGCCCAAATCAGTTCATAAACTAGAAAAATAGAATTTCTCTCATCCCAAATTAGTTCAAAATATGTCAAATTAGGTCCCTGTAAGCCCAAATCAGTTCAACGAAAGAGGAATATAGCGCTCTAGTTATCTTCGGATTTTCTACTAGAAGAAAAGAAAAAAGAGAGACTGCCTAGGATAAGAAGAGAGAGCTATGGTTAACTTCTACTCTTCTTATGTCAGAGAGACTACTGCTCGATAAACTGCTGCTCGATCAAGAGAGAGCTCATCTAGGTTTCTATTTCTTCGTCAAAAAGGTGTCGATCACAATGCTGAGACTAGGGTTTCGAGGGAGAATAGGCAAAGGTCCTAATTGAGGAGCTCATTGAGTTGCTCTGAGAAAAGGCGGAGGCGTGCAGAGGCGGACGCGGAGAAACCAAGCTAAGGTTTCGATGGAACGAAAGAGTAAGGCCCTGATCAGAATCCTTTTTTCTAACGTATGATTTCAATTCATTTCATTTCATTGGAAAATTCTTGATCACAATGAACGAATTTGGTGTCATTTAGTTAAGATTCTTACATAATTATGTCTAACGAAATCCTATGAAATCTTACGAAATTAATTCAAATGAAATGAAATCCCGAGTAAAATTCATTGTGATCAGGGCCTAAGGAAAAGAAAATAAAGGGATTTAGTGACGGAGAATCCAACAACCTAAAATTCATTGTGATCAGGGCCTATATCCGAACCGTTCCCCGCACTGATCTTGAAAGAATCCAACAACCTAAAAACTTCATCCTACCAATACAATTTAAATGTCTTTTCATCTTCTGCGTGTTTTTATAAACAATGGCAACGGTTGTTTTCTAATCTGAACCGTCCGATCACTAATAGATGCTCCGTGATTAATACCAAATTGATAGGTTAAAAAAATCTGAATCGTCGAAATCAGATCAGATAGTTCAGATTAGAAAATAAGCAGAGGATGCAAATTTTCATTTACATATGAATAGTAGTATAGTTATATAGTTATTAACAGACGCACTAAACATAAATAGACGCACTAAACTGAAGAATGTTAAAAAATAAATAGTTCACTTCCACGTCAGTGTACGAAAGCTGGAAGAAACAATTTTATTTTTTTTAATTTTTTTTTTGTTGTTTGTGAGAATTACTCAGCGTCATCCATCCCAGCGCCATCTGCGTCATCCATCTCAGCGCCTTCTTCATTTTTCCGCACCCAACCCAGCGCACCTACCCCCGATCCGATCTGATTGAACCAGGCGCGCCCCTCCCTTCTCTCCTTCCTTCGCTCCTCCCTCACTCCGCTCCCAGGCAAGTCTCCCCCACCCTTCTCTCCCTTCCTTCGTGAGTTTTCCCTCTCACCCTCCGTTTCCTTCTTCTTTTCTCCATTCTCCTTTCTTTTCCTTCGTGCTCTTTTCTATCTGTCAAATTTGTTCTATTTATTTGTTATATACGTTCATATTATTTGATAGATATGTTCAATTTATTTGTTATATATGTTCAAATTGTTTGCACTATCTGTTCAATTTATTCGTTATATATGTTCAATTTATTTATGTTCACTTTTTTGTTATGATTTTTACGGTATTTGCTATATATATTCTATTTATTGTTATATATGTTCAATTTATGTGTTATATATTCACTTTTGTTTATGTATATATGTTCAAAAAATCTTTTGGATGTTATATCCGTTCAATTAATTGTTGTATGTGTTCAATTTATTTGTTATATATGTTCAATTTATATGTGTTATATATTCACTTTTGTTTATGTATATATGTTCACAAAAATCTTTTGGCTGTTATATCCGGTCAATTAATTGTTGTATGTGTTCAATTTATTTGTTATATATGTTCATTTTGTTTCTTTAGTTAATCAATATTTTGTGTTTGTTCATTTTTTTATTGTAAGTGTTCGTTTTATTACTGTAAGTGTTCATCTTAAAATAACGAACATGATCAAGTGGTGAGATTTTTTTGTCAGACAACAAAGAAGAGAACCAACAGAGATAGAAGAGAGGAAGAGGAGAGACGAGATTAGGGAAGGGAATGGAGAAAAGGGAGAGAGGAGTATAAAAATCTTTTGGAGAGGGGAGAGGAGAGGGGGAAGGAGAGGAGAGGAGTGGGGGAAAGGAAGCAGAGGGGAGCACGCGGAGAGAAGAAGGGAAGGCGCGGAAAGAGAGGGAGCGCGCACGCGCAGAGAAAGGAGTGCGAAAAAACCTGTGGATGGCGTGGATGGCTTTCCGCTGGATGACGGTTATCACTCCCAGTTGTTTGTTTGCCCTTTGAAGTCCTTATCGGGTTTCAAACTTCAACTGGACTCATATCGGGGTTTCAGAGCCTGAAATGGCCTCGTTTTCATTTTGGTATTTTGAATTTCGATAAATTGTATTTATCATTTTTACAATTTAAAAAGTAATGTAGTTTATTTTTTAATTTCTTCATTGAAATAATATTATTATTAAGAAAAAAATCCGGAGGGTGAGACTCTGAGGCTGAGAGTAAGCTAGGCCTGAATATGTACATGTATGTATTATTGTATCTAACAAGCTGCCCAATTTGCGAGCCGGTTTTGAACGAACTTGGTTCGGTTCAGTTTGAACCGAATTTGAACGAACAAATTAATATTGTGCGAACAAATTAATATCAGTTTGAACCGAAACTGATACGAACAAATTAATATTGTGCGAGTAGTGAACCGAATTTGAACGAGCCATGAAAATTTTTAACTGAGTTCCAAGCCATGGAAACGCATCTACTGGCAATGTTATCAAAACTGGTTTCAGTTCTCGAGCCATCAGTTCACCAGTTGGCCAGTGAGTCAAAACATATTATGTAACAATTATATTTTTAATAAAAAAATATATAGTATTTTTCACAAATTAATTACAATATATTTTTATTAAAGACGTTACATAACAATCATATGATTTAAATGCGTATTTGTATTGTTGAGACTTGAGAGATGAAAAAGAAAATATATATACCAAAGCCCATAGGGTGTGACTCTGACACAAACGTAGTATATCTAGAAACTTTTGACAAGTCCACATTTTCATGGCATTAGTGAATGTTTTGGTGCACAACTAAGGTTTCTTTGCTTTATGAATTTTGGTAAAGTAAACCCTTCGGTTTGCTTGTTTATAATCGATGTTTAGCATATGGTTTCTTCATTTTATACTGTAAATAAAGTCGACAATTTATTAAACAAAGAATCAACTACAGATTTTTTTTTTTAAAAAAAAAAAAAAAAAAAAACTGGATGACCTACAGAAATTTTGGTATTGATGCTTAATATCACTAAGATAATTCTGTATCATTTATGTATCCAAATATTATTTTAAAAAATTGTTTGATTTAAAAATCGATTATTATGTTCTTTTCTTAAGCAATCCACACGTATATATAATTCTTTCGGATTATTAATCTTTGTCAAACATCGTTAGGGCTAAATTCTATACGTCTTTGATAATGGAGAATTTCTTTGATAAGCCGTTCGTACATATTATGTTTAGTATCTCCAAAAATTTGATCAAGATGCCTTCCGCACAAAGCATATACGTCTCCCTTAAGGTGTCACCATTTTTAATTTTTTTTACTCCAACTCCATGCAAGTATTCAAAGACTGTATGCATCTAAATACGTCGCCTCGCTTAGACGATCCCATTTGCTTGTCCAATTTATCTGATCGATTTCAATTAAAAGATGATTGAATTTAGAAACACAAAAAATGGTCCACTCAATATTTGATAGTCTAAATAAAATGATTTATCTGACAGATTTCATTTTATATTATTGATAAATAAATGACAAAAAGCTAACGAAAAATTAAATATTGAAAGAGAGTTTAAGAAATATTAAATAAATAGTTGTAAATAGAATCTTCTCAAATGTCAGTCTTAATTGCCCATTTATATGACTAATATTATTGTGTCCTCCTAAGGAAAATTTTATCCCACTATATTTCGAAATAAGTTGGATTTAACACAATTTTTTAAGCATTCAAAGGCCCCATAGGCTGATTTAATACCATGTTATTTTTTAAGAAAAACAAAGAAATATTCCCCCACGAGTGCACATTGTGCTCATCATATATGATCATAACTGCATGATACTTCATTATCCCTTTTTTTATTGTCAACAATTCAAACAAGTGCATAAATTTTTTTTTTTTTTTGAAATATAAAAGGGGTCAGAGCCCCCACCGTTGCATTAAAAAAAGTCTAAGATAAGTACAAAGATTTAGCCCAAAAAATAAATTAAAGCAAACTATGGAACCTAAGCAACTGGTCCAAAGAATAAAATATAGCATAAACAAAACATAAGATTAACCATCCAATGTAAGTTCTCTCGGTATATAAATTTATGAGCACTGAGACTGCATAAAAAATCTTAAACAGAAAATTATTAATTAATTTATAAATAATTTAAATTCTCAGCATGCCAATTGCCAAGTCTCTTTGTAAGAGAAATAAGGTTAATTAACTTCCATTAAATTCATTAAATTCCAGACTGGCAATAATAATTAATTAATTTTGAAACTCGGTCTGCACCTCCACGTGCATGAGTAACCATTGTACGCATAATAATTTATTATTATTAAAATATAAAAAAATATCAATTTGCTTTTGCTTTATTTAGAGGTTCCATCTGCAGTATTGGTTCATCGATCCATAAATTCTTTAGGAATTAAGGAGACAAAGATATACTCTCTGAGCTTGGCTTCCATGGACAAAACCAAAAAAAAATACTCCTTTCAAGCGGTATGTACCGCATACACAGCTGTGTTATTCTGCCACTTTCTACTCGTCTGGGCATCCGAATCTGCGAGCATTAGTTTGCCCGGGTGCCCAAACAGCTGCGGCCAAGTTTCCATTCCTTACCCTTTTGGCCTCACCCCCAATTGCTCCTTTTCTACCCACTTCGAGGTCAGTTGCAATGCAACTAATAATGGTACATTTACTCCTTACGTGCATGGCATAGCTATTATGGATATAAGCCTCTTGAAGAGCCAGGCACATGTAAGCTTCCCTGTATCTTCTCAGTGCTACAACAGCACGACCAAGGCAGTAGACAAGCTTACATATTTTGCGGACATTTCTGGTTCGCCATTCATTATTAATGAGCACCATAATAAGTTCGTGGTCTTCGGTTGCGACACACTTGCCTTTGCCAGTTTTTCTGACGGTAAAAATCACACTTCGGTAGGATGCTCTTCAAGTTGCAGCAGCTTAGAGGGCCTGCAAAATGGGTCTGTTTGCTATGGGGTTGGCTGCTGCCAGACAGTTGTCCCGAAAGGAAAAACCATCTTTAATATCGAGTTTGATCCGAGGTATAATAACTCCGATGTGTATTCATTTAGTCGTTGTGGCTATGCTATGTTGATGGAGGTGGAGAATTATTACCAAGGGGTTCTGTTTAACAGCAGTTACATCACTACAGACGATCTAAAAGGCCAAAAAATGCCAGTGCTTCTTGATTGGAACATAGGAGATACGACATGCGAAGTTGCAAAGACTAACAAATCCTCGTATGCGTGCAAGAGCGATCACAGCGTTTGTATGAACCCGAGTTGCGGTCTGGGTTATTATTGCGTTTGCTTAGACGGTTATGAAGGCAATCCGTACCTTGAAGGAGGCTGCCAAGGTCTCCTTCACCCCCTCTTTAAACTCAAATTTTTAATATGAGACATCTTAGAAAATTTGGCATATTTATGTAGATATTGATAAATGCGCCTTTTTTTTTTTTTTTTGATTAAAGCCTCGTGGGAAGATCAATGCGCCGCCTTATACAATCCATGCTCCAAGCACGCAAAGTGCCACAATACCCTTGGAGAACCGGGATTCCGGTGCTCTTGTCATTTTGGCTGGCGCAATAAGAATTATACTGAATGCGAACTCAACTTGCAACTAGTTCTAGGTAAGTTGCTTTCCCGGCACAAATATCTTTATACTTTTTATTTTATTTTATTTTTGTTGTTAGATCAGTCTAATTAGAAGTCAAAGTTACTGATAATTGATTTTAGTTTGGATTAAATGTTGTATTTTATTACAAAAAAAGGAATTACAGATTATGGACAAGTAAATGAATTTAACACCAAAGAATAATTAAGATCTATTTATTAATGACGATTACACAATTCATGTATTATCTGAAATAGCAAATATGTAAGAATTTTTTTTAATATTTACATATATATATCTGAGAGGACCAAGGTAGCTGACGATAATATTGTTATGGGCCAAATGATTGCCCAAGAATATCACTTGATAAACAAAAAATAATTAAAATAAAATAAACTTGAGTTTGAATGGAAATGATCACTTAAGACTAAAAGTCTTAAACGATAATGAATAATACTATTTTGTTTAACTTATTTTGAAGTAATTTACGCGTACGCGATCTTATATTTGCCCTCTTTGCAGTATTTAAGGTGGGGTTCTTTGAATATTTTAATATTCAAATTCTATATATATCTGATTTGTGAATATTATGATTGGACAAGTAAATGAATTTAACACAAAAAAATAAAATCAATTTATTAATGGCGATTACACAATGTATATTATCTAAAATAGCATATATATATATATATATTAGAAAATTTTAAATATAAGTCGAGGACCAATTTAGCTGATAATAATATTGTTCAGATGAGTCAAATTGATTATCCAAAAATATTACTTGATAAACAAAAAGTAAAAAAACTAAAATAAACTTGAGTTAGAATGAAAATGATCACTAAGGCTAAAAGTCTTAAATAATAATAATGAATGGAAGATTATGTTTGTTTAAACCTATTTTCAAATCATTTACACGCGATCTCCATTTTTGCCCTCTTTGTAGTATTTAAGGTGGAGGTCCTAGACTATTTTAATATTCGAATTCTATTCTGATTTATGAATAATTAATTAATAACACCTTATAGTATTTAATTACTTTTTGTTTATATTCAATATTATATTATAAGAAGTTATATTGTATTATCATATTAGAACCAGTACTAGTTAATATTTTTAAATAGAAAGATATTGTTATTTGCACCTTATAAAGCCAGAAATATATATATATATATATATATATATATATATATATATATATATATATATATATATATATCAAAATAAGTGCTTGTATCAAGATTTAATAGAGTTTTATTCCGTTTAATTGTTACCGTTAAATGACCAACTCAATTTTAAAAGTTCTGGTTAAAATAATGTGAGATAGAATTATATGGCAGGAATTTGAATATAAGGTTTCTCATTTCTTTTGCTTTCCTCTTGAAGAATTATTGAAGGGAAATTTGATTATGCAAATAAAGGAAAAAAAAAATGAGGCTAGCTATAGTATCATATATACATAGTGTTGTCCCTTATAAGGTAGGCGGCTTAACCAATTTCAAGTTTTGCAGAAGCGTTTAGTTGGTTTTAGACCGGTTTTTGGTATGAACTACCTATCACAAGTCAATTGGTACCCAAAACAAACAAGCACACACAAGCAATTCAAATATGCAAGAAAGTAAAAGGAGAAAAAGAGAGAGGAATCAAACACAAGATGTGATTACGGAGTTCCAACCCGCTAGAGAAAAGCTAGCCTTAGTCGTACGTCTCCGGGAGTTTAGCAACCACCAAACATGTGCCCTCCGTTCAATTCTAATAAGAACGGGACTACAACTTCGAACCGAACCGCCTCGTCACAATGACCTCGAGATGGATCGGCCTAACTCGAATGGCACAATGGCCTACACAAGGTGGTGGCACTACGGCCTAGCTCAAGCGGCTTAACGGCCTCGCTATTCAAGGGAGGTGGCACTACGACCTAGCTCAAACGGCTCAACGGCCTCGCTATTCAAGGGAGATGAGCACTCAAATGTCTACAATATCTCTCAAAGTGATCTAGCTATGAAAAGCTCAAGTGGGAGAATGTCCCTGTGCTCAAAGGCTCTATTCTGGTCTAATTTTGCAAGATATGGCTCTATTGAGAGAGAGAGCAAGGGTTGGATATATATAGATCTCGTGGAGAGCTGTTTATCAGTAAAAACAGCACAGGCGTCGTACAACGCAAGAATATATCCGTTAAAAAAGACAAAACTGAGAAACTAGCCGTTTGAGTTGTCAGGGCGTCATACAACACTAAAGGGCATTTTACAACGCTAGGGGTGCAAAGTTCAAACCGGAACTGACAACTGTCAGGGGCGTTACACGACGCTATATGGCGTCACACGATGCTCAACAGAAAAATGTATTTTCTGAGGAAAGTTCCAGAGAGATAACAAAGGTACGTTGTATAACGCAAAAGACGTTATGCAACGCTTCTGTTCATCCGTTATATAACTCAATCAAACGTTATATATAACGCATGGATAGAATAAAACTGGTCTGGACGTTGTGTGATGCTATATGGCGTCATACAATGCAAGGACACAAAAAATTGTTTTTTGCACAGGGCATCGTATGATGCTCTGGGGCGTCATACGACACAAGGACTCAGAAAACTGGTATTTGCACAGGGCGTCGTGTGATGCTCTGGGGCGTCATACAACGCAAAAACCAGAAAACTAATTTTTGTTGGTTTCTTGAGCTTTTCTGCTATCTAAACCATTTCAAGGATAATTAGGAACTAAAGTATACGTTCTATGCTAGTCTAAGCTTGTCTAAAAGCTCTCTAATGACTTGATCTTGATCTTGCAATAAATCTTTTATCCAAGTTTTTGAAATCCACCTTCTTCCTATAAAAACTCAAAGAAGATTGTTAAATGTCAAATGATATTGTTTTGTAATCGACAAACCGACAATAGTTTAGTACAACACATAGTATTGATCAACCCTATATCAATGTGACTTTTAAAATTGACAGTACTGCTCAATTCCTATGGTATATTTTCGAGAAGAAGACAATGCGATTTTTTTTTAAAAAAAAAAACTTATGCCATATAGTGACTACTCTCAGGAATAAGCTTGTGCTTGCGAATTCTTATTTCTGAAATAAGGAGCCAAAATTCACAAAAAAGTCCCTGAACTTTAGCAATATGCGAAGATCCCCCTCTTCTTTTTCCCCCATTGTATAAGACAGATAGCATGCATATCGACAACAGATTAAATTAATAAAATCGGTCGAAAGTACAATCGCTTATACCGTATGTGGTATACCGTATATCAATGTTGTCCAGAGCTTGCTTTTTTTTTAAGAAAAATAGAGGTCAAGCCCTATCTTAATTATATTAATGAAAAGAAGTTTACAAAATTAGCAAGAAGCTAATTAATAAATAATAAATAAAAGAAAAACAGCCGAAAAATATAAAACAAAACAGGAGAAAGCTAAAAAGAAACCAAAATAGAAGCAGCTATTTCCTAAAGAAGTTCCATTCAACAAGTACTTCCTGCAACAGATCAGAAGGTTGTTTTACAACCTCTCTAATGTTCTTGAGCATCGTTCTCTCCAAATGACAAAATATGCAATTGCTAAAAGGTCCCTGATAGTATCCAGAATTGCATTATTGCGTAGAAGTGCTGAAGTAGAAGCAGGAAAAGCATTAGAAGAAGCAGAGCTTGCTTTTGAAGAATGGTGTTGTTCGGATGTGAAGGAATAAGAGTGGGAATAAGAGTTATAGAATTTCCACAAATAATGGACATGAATAACTACTATTTTGTTTGGCAAGAAATAATTAACTACAACTAGAACTAAGTGAAAAAAAAATACAACTTGTTGAATTCAAAGGTTGTTACTTGAAAAAAAAAAAAAAAAAGGCTGGTGATGCCAAAATTTATACACACCCTGCTTTACAATTAAAACCTGTTCATTTATTTCTACAGTTCTATTTTTCGTTTTCGGATAGGTCAACACAAGAGCTATAAAGGTCAATGTTTGTGTAAGCAAAAACCATCTATTTTGTAAATTTTGTTATACATAGAACTTAAAAGGTGTGAACTAATTATTCCAGGAGCTTGTGCGGGTGTTATAGTACTATGTTTTCTGGGGTTAGGGACATATGCTGTCAATGAAAAGAGAAAGCTTTCTAAAGTAGAAGAGAAGTATTTTCAAGAACATGGAGGACGAATTTTGTTAGAGAAGATTCAATCAGATCAGGGATTTGGTTTCTCTATCTTCACAAAACAACAAATAGAACAGGGAACAGACAATTTTAATAATGCAAATATAATTGGGCATGGAGGCCAAGGTACTGTATACAAAGGATCTCTAAGAGGTCAGATGGTGGCCATCAAAAAGTGTAAGATAACTGACGAGCAAAAGAAAAAAGAATTTGGTAAAGAGATGCTCATTCTCTCCCAAATTAACCACAAAAACATAGTAAAAATCTTAGGATGTTGTCTAGAGGTCGAGGTTCCCATGTTAGTATATGAGTTTATCCCAAATGGAACCCTGTTTCACCACATTCATAACAAAAATCAAGATAGTCACATTTCCCTTTCAATACGTTTAAGGATTGCTCATGAATCAGCCGAAGCGCTTGCCTACTTGCATTTTTCAGCGTCTCCTCCAATTTTCCATGGAGATGTGAAGTCTTTAAATATTCTTTTGGATGGAAATTACACTGCAAAGGTGTCTGATTTTGGAGCCTCAGTATTATCACCAACAAATGAGGCACAGTTCGTCACATTTGTGCAAGGAACATGTGGGTACTTAGATCCAGAGTACATGCAATCTTGCCAACTAACACACAAGAGCGATGTGTACAGCTTCGGCGTGGTTCTTCTGGAGCTTTTGACTTGCAAGCCCGTAATTAATTTTGATGCACCAGAAGAAGGGAGGAGCCTTTCATCTTGTTTTCTGTCTGCTATGGCGGAGAATAAAATGCATGAGCTTCTAAATGATGAAATTAGAAGTGAAGATGATATTGGAGTGATTATGGAAGTTGCTAGACTGGCTAAGGAATGCTTAAATATGAAGGGAGAAGACCGACCCACAATGAAAGAAGTAGCTGAAGAACTTGACCGAATAAGGAAACTTAAGCAGCCACCTTGGAGTCAAGGGTACCATTCTGAAGAAATAAAAACTTTGCTCAACGAAGCATCCCATTCTATAGAGATTGACCGTACTGATTATTTCAGTCTGGAGAAGAAGGCTAAAAAGAGCATAGCTGCTGGTCGTTAAAACTGGAATCATTGTCATCATGCTGTTATGCGTATAATATATGTCATTTTATTGTACTGGCCGGTTAGCCTAAAAAATATATATATGCCATTTTGTACGTTGTTTTTTTTTTTTTTTTCTTTTTCTTTTTGTAAATTTTATATGGCATGTAGTCATGTTGTTAAGAAGGTTTTTATATTTGTATTTTTTTTTTTCAAAATTTTAAGGATCTATATATGATTATTCTAATTAAATTGTAGCTGTATCATACAAAGGTGTGCAACAAAGGTTTCAATAGCGGATAGCGGGATCATAACGGACAACCTCAAGTTTATTAATAGCGAATTATTGCCAAAAACGTTTTCACATGTTTATTAATCAATTATATTAAATTATGCTTATGGTTTCTGAATTTCCATCGAGAACGCTGATGATAACCTCGCATATGTGCTTATTGATAAGTTTTGAAACATTTTCGAAACATATCTTTTTTGGTACCCTTCTGCAAATAGAAAATTTGGGAACAACCCAACAATATTATGTAAATTAATGTTGAGGCAACAAGCATCAAATTGCCAATTTGATGAAGTGTTTGAAAGTGTAACAAGCGCTAAAACCCTTATATTTTCCAATTGAACCACCCAAACTGTGAAAAGAATCAGAAACTCGTGTTTCCTTTTCATCTTTTTTTTTTTTTTTTTTGGGGGGGGGTGGGGGGGGACAAAATAGGGTATGGAAAACCTTTACTTAATTAAGTAATTTTACTACTGAATATTTATAACTACTTATAATATTTATTTAGATGTATTGCACCATTCAAAATTACAAGTCATCGCAAATTAATCCTGCACCAATCAATATATATTACTCGTTAATAATTTAGTTATGTAAAAGTCCTACTCTAGGTCAATTGTCATTGATTTGGACGCAGGCCTCCAACTAAGTTGTACTTTCTAGAATTTTTTTTTTTTTTTTTTTTTTTGAAACATTGACAGGAGCTGTCAAAGGAAAACTAAAAAAAAAAAAGAGAAAAACCCAAGCCAGGATTAGCAGTATTTGAAATAGAGCGTTGCTTCACTAATGATCGATCTGCCCAGCATTTGAATGTCTTTGTTGCTTCCCCTGAAGATCCTATTATTCCTCTCCGTCCAAGCAGTCCATAAGAAGCTCGTAAGATGGGTTTGAAACTTCTTGTCACTCCATCTCTGTTGTAGAGTACAGAGCATAGAATCCTTGATTGAATGAGACTCCACTAAAGCAGGCAAAGACACTAGAGTGCTCACCCTGTGCCACAGCGTGGAAGTGAATGGGCAAGAAAAGAAGAGATGCAGACTATCCTCAAGAACATTTTGGTTGCACAGGACACATCGAGGCTGTAAAGTAAGAAGGTTTCTCCTCAATAACTGTTGCTGTGTTAATAACCTATCAATGAATACCAGAAACAGGAAGAACTTGAGAGATGGATGGACCTTGAACTTCCAAAGAACGTGGAAACTACTGGTCAGTGTGCCTGCTGTGGAGATGCTGTTATACAAAGAGGAGACTGAGAATGAGCCATGGGAGGTCCAGTACCAAAGTAAAGTGTCTTTTTCATTGCTGGTAATTATTTAGAAGCAATTGTTTGAACTGCTCCCAAGGCCTTGGCAATAAAGAATGCAATTCATTTAATCCTTCCTTGAAGTTAATTCTTTGTCTAGGTGGTTTGTTGGCTCCATTCATAAAAGGAATGAGTGGTTGTCTCGCCCAATTGTCGTACCAGAAAGAAGTTTGGCAGCCCGATTTAATTAAGGAGCGAGTAGAAAACTGGAACAGGTAGCGTAAAGATCTAATGTCCTTCCAGAAAAAAGATCCTTTTTTGTTCCAAATTATAGGAGTTCCACCAACTCTGATTGGAGAGTACAACTTGAAGGCAGTCTGAAACCATAGTGAACTATGATTGGAGTACAGGAACCACAGCCAGCGCAAGAGAAATGCAGAATTCTGTAATTTGATATTTTTAAGGCCCACACCTCCAACTGGTTGACCAGCTCTGCCATTCAAAAGGTTATTCTAAAATTTTTGCTATTCTGGCATTTTGTCTCTGAGTCTAGCAACTGCCGCCCAAATGCAGTCTTTTCTTGCATTCAAAAGTTGACCAGCTCTGCCATTAATTAACACTGAAATGTGGCCCCCTTCTAAAAGAATTCTAATAATCCAATTTATCCATATTCGATTAAAACCTCTCTGTTCTAAAGAATTCAAAAGAAAACACCAATTTATATTATCAAAGACCTTCTCAAAATCTAACTTGAGTTGTAAACCTTTTTCCTTATTTATGTGCATATGGTCTCTGTCTCCAATAAGTTGCTCCATTGGAGTAGATCTCAAAATGATCTTTCTTGACTTGAATGAAAGAACCAAGTTCATGTTCTTCAAGATCATGTTATCAAAACTGGTTTCAGTTCTCGAGCCGACATTATTCTAGTCATCATCAGTTCGCCAGTTGGCCAGTGAGTGAAAACATATTATGTAATAATTATATATTTAAAATATATAGTATTTTTCACAAATTAATTGCAGTATATTTTTTATTAAAGACGTTACATAATAATCATATGATTTAAATGCGTATTTGTATTGTTGAGACTTGAGAGATGAAAAAGAAAATACCATATAGCCCACAGGGTGTGACTCTGACACAAACGAAGTATATCTAGAAATTTTTGACAAGTCCACATTTTCATGGCATTAGTGATTGTTTTGGTGCTCAACGTACGTAGCTAGTATTCAACTAAGGTTTCTTTGCTTTATGATTTTGGTAAACTATACCCATCGGTTTGCTTGTTTATAATCGATGTTTAGCATATGGTTTCTTCATTTTATACCGTAATTAACTAAAGTCGACGATTTATTAAATAAAGAATCAACTACAGATTTTTTTTTAAAAAAAATAAAAACCTGGATGATCTACAGAAATTTTGGTATTGATACTTAATATCACTAGCTAAGATTGTATGATTTAAAAATCGATTATTATGTTCTTTTCTTAAGCAAATTAATCCACACGTATAATTCTTTCGGATTATTAATCTACATCAAACATCGTTAGGGCTAAATTTTGGGTTGTTTAATGGAGAATTTCTTTGATAAGTCGTTCGTACGTACATATAAGTTTAATTAGTATCTCCAAAAATTTGACCAAGATGCCTTCTGCACAAAGCATGCATATACGTTTCCCTTGGTGTCACCATTTTTAATTTTTTTTTTTTTTTTACTCCAACTCCATGCAAGTATATTCAAAGAGTGTATGCGTCTAATTACGTGTTGTCCTGGCTTAGATGATCGATCCCATTTGCTTGTCCAATTTAATTATCTGATTGATTTCAATTAAAAGATGATTGAATTCAGAAACACAAAAAATAGTTCACTCAATATTTGATAGTCCAAATTAAATGATTTATCTGACATATTTCATTTTATATTATTGATAAATAAATGACAAAAAAAGCTAACGAAAAATTAAATGATTGAAAGAGGGCTTAAGAAATATTAAATAAATATTTTTAAATAGAATCTTCTCAAATGTCAGTCTTGATTGCCCATTTATATGACTAATTATTGTGTCCTCCTAAGGTAAATATTATCCCAATATATTTCAAAATAAGTTGGATTTAACACCATTTTTTTAGCATTAAAAGGCCCCATTTAACACCATGTTATCTTTTAATTAAGAAAAACAAAGAAATATTTCCCCACCATTGCATATTGTGCTCATCGTGTATATATATGATCTTACTGCATGATACTTCATTATCCCCTTTTTTTAAATGTCAATAATTCAAACAAGTGTATTTTTTTTTTGGAAATATAAAAGGGGTCAGAGCCCCCACCGTTGCATAAAAAGTCTAAGGTAAGTACAAAGATTTAGCCAGCGGTCGAAATTAAAAAGAAATAATAAATTAGAGCAAGCTAGGGAACCTAAGCATTTGGTCCAAAGAATAAAATATAGCATAAACAAAACATAAAAAATTTTAAAAAAAAAAAACATTAACCCTCCATGGTAAGTTCTCTCAGTATATAATTAAATTTATGAGCACTGAGACCGCATAAAAAAATCTTAAACAGTAAATTATTAATTAATAAATAATTAAAATTCTCAGCATGCCAAGTCTCTTTATAAAAGAAATAAGGTTACTTAACTTCCATTAAATTCATTAAATTCCAGACAAGCAATAATAATTAATTAATTTTGAAACTCGGTCTGCACCTCCACGTGCATGAATAACCATTGTACGTATAATAATTTATTATTAATAAAATAAAAAATATCAATTTGCTTATGCCTTATAAGAGGTTCCATCTGCAGTATTGGTTCATCGATCCATTAATTCTTAGGAATTATAAGTAGACAAATATAATCTCTGAGCTTGGCTTCCATGGACAAAACCAAAAAGAAAAACTCCTTTCAAGCGGTATGTACCGCATACACTGCTGTCTTATTTTACCACTTTCTACTCATCTGGGCATCCGAATCTGCGAGCATTAGTCTGCCCGGGTGCCCAGACAGATGCGGCCAAGTTTCCATTCCGTACCCTTTTGGCCTCGCCCCCAATTGCTCCTTTTCTACCCACTTCGAGGTCAGTTGCAATGCAACTAAAAATGGTACATTTACTCCTTACCTGTATGGCACTATAGCTATTCTGAATCTAAGCGTCTCGTTGTACCCGTCCCCGATCCAGGCACGTGTAAGCTTCCCTGTATCTTCTCAGTGCTACAACAGCACGACCAAGGCATTAGACGACTTTATATATTTTGCGGACATTTCTGGTTCGCCATTCAGGTTTAATGACTACCTAAATAAGTTCGTGGTCATCGGTTGCAACACAGTTGCCTTTGCCAATTTTTCCGACGGTCAAAATCACACTTCGGTAGGATGCGCTTCAAGCTGCAGCAGCCTAGATGATCTAGAGGGCCTGGATAGTGAGTATTGCTCTGGGCTTGGCTTCTGCCAGACACTTGTCCCGAAAGGAAAAACCATCTTCAATGTCGAGTTTGATCCGAGGTACAATAACTCCGACATGTATTCATTTAGTCGTTGTGGCTATGCTATGTTGGTGGAGGATCATAATATTTTGGGGCCTTTTGGCAATGGGGTTCCTTTGTTTGACACCAATTACATCACTACAGACGATCTTACAGGCCAAGAAAAGCCAGTGATTCTTGATTGGGCCATAGGAGAAACGACATGCGAAGTTGCACAGGCTAACAAATCCTCCTATGCGTGCATCAGTAATAACAGCATTTGTGTGGACTCAGACTCGCACAACATTCCGTTCCTTCCGGATCTGCCGGGTTATTTCTGCTCTTGCGGTAATGGTTATCAAGGCAATCCGTACCTTGAAGGAGGCTGCCAAGGTATTTCACTCTCACCTCCCTTTTAAATTCAAAATTGTAATATGTAAACGCCTTATAGAAGATTTGGCACATTTATGTAGGTCTTGAATGCCCCTTACACAATCCATGCCCCAAGCACGCAAAGTGCCACAATATCCAAGGAGGAGGATACCGGTGCTTATGTCATTTTGGCAGGCGCTATAATAATGACTATTATTGCGAAGTCAACTTGCAACTAGTTATAGGTAAGTTACTTTCTGGGTACAAATGTCTTTATACTTAATTTTTTTTTTGTTAGATCAGTCTTAAGTAGAAGACTAATTTACTGATAATTAATTGCTTTTAGTCTGGATTAAATGTATATTTTATTAAAATGTGGATTACAGATTATGGTACAAGTAAATGAATTTAACACCAAAAAAAATTAAAATCTATTTATTAATGGCGATTACACAATGTATATTATCTAAAATAGCAATATATATATTATAAGTTTTTGAATATATATAAGTCGAGGACCAAGCTGATAATAATATTGTTCAGGTGGGTCAAATTGATTATCCAAGAATATTACTTGATAAACAAAAAGTAAATAAAATAAAATAAACTTGAGTTAGAATGAAGATAATCACTAAGGCTAAAAGTCTTAAATAATAATGAATGGAAGATTATGTTTGTTTAACTCTATTTTCAAAAAATTTAATTACACGCAATCTCCATTTTTGCCCTATTAATTTGTAGTAGTTAAGGTGGAGGTCCTTGAATATTTTAATATTCGAATTCTATTCTGATTTATGAATAATAACACCTCATAGTATTCAATTACTTTTGTTTATATTCAATATTATATTAATTGTATTATCTTATTATGACCACTAGTTAATATTTTTAAATAGAAAGATGTTGTTATTTGCAACTTATAAAAGCAGAAAAATATATATATCAAAAGACGTGCTTGTTTCAAGATTTAATAGAGTTTTATTCCGTTTAATTGTTAAACCATTATGACCAACTTAATTTTAAAAGCTTTAATTGGTTAAAATAATGTAAGATAGAATTATAAGGCAGGAATTTGAATATAAGGTTTCTCATTTCTTTTGCTTTCCTCTTGAAGAATCATTGAAGGAAAATTTGATTATGTAAAGGGAAAAAAAATGAGTACCATATATACATAGTATTCAACTATTCATCAACCCTATAATGTGACTTTTAAAATTGACACTGCTCAATTACTATGGTATATTTTCAAGAAGAAGAAGAATGCGATTTAAAAAAAAAAAAAAAAAAAAAAAAAAAAAAAAAAAAGACCCTAGTGCCAATAGTGACTACTCTCAGGAGTCAGGAATAAGCTTGTACTTGCGAATTCACAAACCTGAACTTCAGTGCAAAAAGCCCCTCTTCCCCCCCCCCCCCCCCCCCCCCCCCCCCCAAGGGTACAAGACAGATAGCATGCATATCGACAACTGATTAAATTAATAAAATCGGTCGAAAGTACAATCGCTTATACCGTATGTGGTATACCGTATATCGATGTTGTCCAGAGCTTTTTTTTGAAGAATGGTGTTGTTTGGATGTGAAGGAATAAGAGTGGGAAATTGGGAATAAGGGTTATAGAATTTGCACAAATAATGGACATGAATAACTACTATTTTGTTTGGCAAGAAATAATTAACTACAACTAGAATTAAGTGGAAAAAAAAATACAACTTGTTGAATTCAAAGGTTGTTACTTGAAAAAAGAAAAAAGAAAAAAGCTGGTGATGCCAAAATTTATACACACCCTGCTTTACAATTAAAACCTGTTCATTTATTTCTACAGTTCTATTTTTCGTTTTCGGATAGGTCAACACACGAGCTATAAAGGTCAATGTTTGTGTCAGCAAAAACCATCTATTTTGTAAATTTTGTTATACATAGAACTTAAAAGGTGTGAACTAATTATTCCAGGAGCTTGTGCGGGTGTTATAGTACTATGTTTTCTGGGGTTAGGGACATATGCTGTCAATGAAAAGAGAAAGCTTTCTAAAGTAGAAGAGAAGTATTTTCGAGAACATGGAGGACGAATTTTGTTAGAGAAGATTCAATCAGATCAGGGATTTGGTTTCTCTATCTTCACGAAACAACAAATAGAACATGCAACAGACAATTTTAATAATGCAAATATAATTGGGCATGGAGGCCAAGGTACTGTATACAAAGGATCTCTAAGAGGTCAGATGGTTGCCATCAAAAAGTGTAAGATAACTAACGAGCAAAAGAAAAAAGAATTTGGTAAAGAGATGCTAATTCTCTCCCAAATTAACCACAAAAACATAGTAAAAATCTTAGGATGTTGTCTAGAGGTCGAAGTTCCTATGCTAGTATATGAGTTCGTCCCAAATGGAACCCTGTTTCACCACATCCATAGCAAAAATCAAGATAGTCACATTTCCCACTCAATACGTTTAAGGATTGCTCATGAATCAGCCGAAGCGCTTGCCTACTTGCATTTTTCAGCGTCTCCTCCAATTTTCCATGGAGATGTGAAGTCTTTAAATATTCTTTTGGATGAAAATTACACTGCAAAGGTGTCTGATTTTGGAGCCTCAGTATTATCTCCAACAGATGAGGCACAGTTCGTCACACTTGTGCAAGGAACATGCGGGTACCTAGACCCAGAGTACATGCAATCTTGCCAACTAACAGACAAAAGCGATGTGTACAGTTTCGGCGTGGTTCTTCTGGAGCTTTTGACTTGCAAGCCCGTAATTAATTTTGATGCACCAGAAGAAGGGAGGAGCCTTTCATCTTGTTTCCTGTCTGCTATGGCGGAGAATAAAATGCATGATCTTCTAGATGATGAAATTAGAAGTGAAGATAATATAGAAGTGATTATGGAAGTTGCTAGACTGGCTAAGGAATGCTTAAATATGAAGGGAGAAGACCGACCCACGATGAAAGAAGTAGCTGAAGAACTTGACCGAATAAGGAAACTTAAGCAGCACCCCTGGAGTCAAGGGTACCATCCTGAAGAAATAAAAACTTTGCTCAATGAAACATCCCATTCTATAGAGATTGACCCTACTGATTATTTCAGTCTGGAGAAAGCTAAAAAGAGCATAGCTGCTGGTCGTTAAAAATGCCAACATTGCCATCATGCTGTTGTGCGTACAATATATATGTCATTTAATTTGTTTACGTTGTTTTTTATTTTCTTTTTCTTTTTGTAAATTTTATATGGCATGTAGTCAAGTTCTTAAGAAGGTTTTTATATTTGTATTTTTTTTTTCAAAATTTGAAGGTTCTATATATGATTATTCTAATTAAATTGTAGCTATATCATACAAATAAAATTATTGCCTAAAACGTTTTCACATGTTTATTAATCAATTATATTAAATATGCTTATAGTTTCTGTACTTATGTGGTCAAGATTTTGGGGTTGTTGCCTGGAAACTGAGGTTCCTTTGCTTGTTTATGTATTCATTTCGCAGGGTTATTAACAAGAGAAAAGGCATATTCTCCATGCACATCAGAGAGTGCAAGCCTCATTGCACGTTTTATAACGGTAATGACCGAAAATCGCTTGTTTGATATTCTCGATTCTCAAATAGTGGAGGAGGGACGAAAAGAACAAATCGAAGAAGTGGCAGTGCTTACCGAGAGATGCTTGAGGCTGAGGGGAGAAGAGCGCCCAGGTATGAAAGAGACGTTGAGGTGAGGCTTGAAATGATATGGGATTCAAAGAAGGTTTCTGCACGTCTGCTGCACATACTTCCTTATCACCATCACAATGTTCAGGCGAGCGAAGATGCGTTCTTAAAATTGCAGAGGCTGGAAAGGATATACTTCCTTATCACCATCACAATATGTATAAAGAAGTTAGGCAAGCCTCGTCTGATTATTCATGTGTTCCACTTTACTACTAATCTACTATATATCTCCAAAGCTAGCCAACAGTCAATTTCTATATATCGCCAAATTGAAGAGATTAGTGTGGGAATTACATCTTATTTAATGACTATTTGAAAAGTACCAGGAGCCAATTTAGCAAACGGAAGAACACCATTCTAACAATTATACTTCCTAAAATTGTAAATAGGAATGTTATCAAGAAACACTAAACATGAATACTCTGACGGGACATGAATTTGAATGCTTAATTTGATTACAAAGGACAAATAAAAGACAATTAGTATATGCCTAGCTAATTTGTCCACAAATTCATAGACAGCTTGATTGGAAGGCATGTGTAGCGACACAAGCACAGTATTTTCAACCTCTTGTAATTTTAACTTTCCAAAGGATGGATCAGTTATGCACATGTACAATTGCTTATCATATTCTAGCAAAACATTTGACCTTAAAACAAAATTAATCAGGAAATATAGCCCCTCCTCTAAGGTTAAAAGAGAGAAGAGTGCTTTGATAAATGGTCTTCAAGGTTTAAACGGCATATGAATCAAAAAGAAGAGTGTGCTGTGTCTGCTGTCACCTGTCAGTCATGATAGGGTCGTCTTCTTAATATGAAGCTATGTGGATATAAATGGAGATAAATGAGATATTTAGAAACTGAAATTATTCATTCATATATTGATAACTCTCTTACAATTGATATTTTCTCTCTTCTAAGTTCTGAATTTCTAAACACTCTTACATTGTTTATATAGATAAAAACTCAACTATTTTCATTAACTAAACATTCAATCACCTAATCAATGACATAGTCTTCTAGACAATTAATAACAATAATTTCCTAAGCATTATTTTTGTAACTCTAAATAATTAAACTCTTTGACCATGCAAACTTAATTGAGTTTACATTTCCAACAAGTCATTACAAAACTAAAATAAACTTGCAACCTGGATGAAAGGTTATGCAGGCTTGATAAGTTAAATGTTTAGATGTTAACAAATAAGCCCAATATCCAATAAATAACAGAATTGGTATTGACTATCCATGGTTTTCCCATCCAACGCCATCCAAACTCAGATTTTCCGCGTGCTGACGTCAGCAAAAAAATTTTGACCAATTTTCGAAATTTTTATGGTGCCGATGTCATCAAATATGCTAATTTAAAAGTTCAGTTAAATATTTTAAGGGTTGAATTAAAATGTGTAAGTGTTCAATTAGATGCAACAATAATTTATTTCACTTTGTATGTTGAATATAATAATTTATTTCTTACTCAGACAATTTATATATATGTTCAGTTTATTGTTGTAAATGTTCATATTGTTATTGTAAATGTTTGCTATGTTTGTTGTATCTGTTCATTTTTTATTTTATTTTACTAGTTTAATTGAACACAAAAACTACGAAATCAAATTTCTGCTGCAACTAACTAAACACATAGATACTTTAAGTTCTTCCCTTAAATCAGCATATTTGATGAAGTTAGCACCAAAAAGCTTTCGGAAATTGGTCAAAAAATTTTGCTGACGTCAACACGCGGAAAAAAGACTATTTTGGCCTATCCAGACCTGTTGGATGGCGCTGGATGAGAAAACCTTAGATGGTGTATGTCACCTGAATAAATAATGAACTACAATATGCCACCCACTTGAGTCTTGAGAGAGGCCCAATAAAAATGACATCTCCCGGGGAAAAAAAAAACAGAGAGAACGATAATACATCGATATGAAAAAAAAAATGAACATTTATTATTCAGCATATACATAAATACATTATATAATGTATAAAACTAAAAAAATAATATAATTCTGATTCGAAATAGTTATATATTAAGATCAATAAATTGATTAACTTTTTAAACTCGAATACGACTCAATTTATATTTATAGTATGTATATATCAAATCAAATCAGAACTAAAATGAACTGGATTAGCAGGACTAATTCTCAGCGCTAGCCGCTAGATATATTATTTGCTCTTTAGGACAATCATAAATTCATAATAATTGATAAAACGCTACTAAAACCTTGGGGGTGGCCCCACTGTATGTGGCCTGAAACAAGCTCCGCTCCAGTAATATGTCACAGAAGATCCGAACTCTCTCCGTCTCTATTTCTTCTTCTTTCTTCCTCCTCTTGCCCATTTCCGAATGTTCGGCTTCTGTGTCAATTTAAAATTCAAAACCCTTTTTTCTCGCTCTCTCTCTATCTCTCGCACTCTAATGGCCTCGCCATGGGCTTGCGCTAGGTGCACATTCGTCAATCCACCTTCCTCAAACCCCACCTCTTGCAAACTTTGCCTCTCCCCATTCTCCGCCTCCTCTTCTTCTCCTTCTTCCTCCTCGACAACCTCTACAAATTGGTCATGCCATGCATGTACCTTTTCCAACAAACCCACTTCTGTCTCTTGCGAGATTTGTGAAACCCGAAAAGAACCCAAACTAAATAATCCCATGTCTTCTTTCTCTGATTTTGGGCTCGACCAAGACGAGCTCTCTGACCCATCTGTTGGAAAAGTGTTCTTGCCACTTCAGCAGTGTACCAGTCGCAAGCGTCAGGCCCCATCTCCATCGCCAGAGAAACCTAAAGCTTCAGTCTCAGGTGGTATCTTGACTTTTTTTTTAAAATTTAACCTTTCGAGAAATTATTATTTATTCCTTATTTGTAAACAGAATACTATTTTGGTTTGTAGGAGAGGGGAAGGATTTCTCTCTCAAGCCATGTGGCAGCAGAAGCAAGCGAATTGAATTGAGTTCAGGTCTATTTTTGTTTTCTAATTAGTGCTTCTTTTTGTTTTTTTTTTTGAGACACAGCCTAAGGTACTATTTGGGTTTATAGCATGTATTTTTCTTTATAATTGAGGGTTAAACTGGAAATCGTCCCAAAGTTTCCGGTTTTGTTTAATTTTACATGTCGATTTGTGGCTTCCTAATTAGGCATGGGATTATTAGAGTTCTTAAAGGAGACGAGACGTTCAAGAATCAGACTGTATTAACTAAGTGTCACCCTAATCTCTGACTTAAATTATTTTTTTGCTCTTTTTTGGTCAGGTGAAAACACTGATGATTCTTCAAATAAACACAAAGTCACTGTCATGAGCTATAATGTTTGGTTCCGGGAAGATTTGGAGTTAGTAAAGAGGATGGAAGCACTTGGTGAACTAATACAGCTATATAAACCAGATCTTATGTGCTTCCAGGCAAGAATTAGCCATATATTCTCCTTTTTCAACCATTAATTTCCAATATACCTGTATTTCACGCTTGCCTTTAATGGAAAGGTAGAATTTTGAATAGTCCGGACTTCTATTGGCATACTTGTTATTTATTTTGTTTTATTTATCTTTCTTATACAATTTATGTAATATATAGGAGGTCACCCCAAATATATATGGGATTTTTGAGAACTCTATATGGTGGAAGGAATACAAATGCTCAGTGCCACATCAGCTTGCTGAAGAGAGGCCTTATTTCTGCATGCTGGTATTATTATATTTTTCCTTTTGTTTCTCTGTACTAATTTGGCATTGTTACACATACTTTTAATTGATTGCAGTACTTGAGGTAATTTGTTGAATTAGGAAGAATGAAACTTGGGGAAAAGAGAAGGGTAAATGTTTAGAAGTCTCTTAAGTTGTTCATTTTGCAATTCCTTTTGTTAAAAGACTTGATTTCCTTATTTGATTTAATATGTAGCGTCTCCTCACCAATAATTAATTTCTTATTGAAATGGCATTTTCATTGTATTTTCTTGCAGTAAAGTAGCTATGTTTTATAATTGTAATTCTAATTGCAGCTAAGCAAACTACCGGTTAAATCGTTTTCATGCACCCCATTCTCCAACTCAGTAATGGGCAGAGAACTATGCAAGGCAGAAATCACCCTTCCAGATGGCAAAACCCTAATTGTAGCCACGACCCATTTGGAAAGTCCATGCCCGGCCCCACCGACATGGAACCAAATGTACTCTAAAGAACGTGTGGCTCAAGCCCAACAATCTGTCAACCTTCTAGAAGCTTCCCCAAATATCATTTTTGCAGGAGATATGAATTGGGATGATAAAGCTGATGGCCCCTTCCCCCTGACTAAAATCTGGACTGACGCATGGACCCAGCTCAGGCCTGACGAGGAGGGCTTCACATATGACACCAAACTGAATCCCATGCTGACTGGTAATAGGAGCTTGAGGAAGCGATTGGATCGTTTTTTGGTTAAATCTACAGATTTTGAGGCCACTGGTATTGAGATGATTGGCAAGGATGCAATACCAGGGGTGAAGCACTTCAAGGACAAGAAGGTAAGAAACGAGGTGAAGAGGTTGGAGTTACCTGTCTTACCTAGTGACCATTTTGGGCTGTTATTGACACTTCGTAGGAAGTAGGGTTAAATCAGTAAATGCCCTTTACTGTAGTTCTATGAAGAATATATCTGAATGCTGTGGCTGTCTCAATTTTGCAGTGACATTTTGTAGAGTTTATATGCAAGAGATGGCATAGCTGCCTTTGTGTGCTTATTATGACTACTAGTTAACAAAAGCAATTTCTTTTCTTCCTTGATGGAGGATTCTGACCGTTTGTTGTTCTTTTCAAGTAACTTGCAGTTTCATAATACCTGTCTGAAATTTTTACTGACGTATACGCGCTTTCAAAAGTGAAACATCGTATTTACCTTATTCTCAATCATACTCATTTGTTAATCATCCCACGAAGCTTTCTTAGGGAGAGGTCATACTTTTATATCACTCGTCTCCCTTGCTATCGGAAACAGTAAGAGGTAATTTTTTTTTTTTTCCGCAACTAGTAAGAGGTAAATACCAATTAAAGTGAACTTTCAATATTGAGATGTTATTTAATTTGTAATGTTCAGAAGTTTGATAATTAACAACATACGATATCGTAGGATGTATAACTCGAGTTATAAAGTTAGATATAACACATGATGAAGACTAGTTTTGGGTATAAATAAATGTCGAATTGAAATAAAATGCAGACTGGTATATTCGTCCGTCAGTTACAGTGGCTACTGTTGTGTCACCATAAAAAAATTGATAATAATTACTAATATGATGCTGTTCATCTGACTTTGTTGCTGATTATGTTAAGCATCACGAGGAAGTTATATATATTTATTTTATTGCTTTCAAAATTAACCTTCTAGAAATATTGATTAGAATATATGTGGCGATCATAGAGATGAATTATACAAAGAAAAAGTGCAAGAGAGGAATTGTACAGTTATGGAATTAGAGGAACGAGTTCAACCCAATATTTCATCTTTATTATGTCCTTATGGATTAACCCAAATTGATAATTAAAAGTATTTAACATGTTCAAAACTGAAGAAGGGTATGAAGGAATGTATTAAAAATTCTAAACAAATTGAGATAAAGTGACCCATGTTAGCATAGGGGGGATTGAATTACCCTATGAGAAAAAAATAAAATAAAATAGCGGGTTAGCAATTTTAGCGGTCGCAGTTGCATTTGCTCAATTTTTTTTCAATCACATCGTGTTTAATACCTGAAAAGGCTACAGAAAACTATTTAAAACTGTCCTCATATTTCATATAAAAGATTATCTTAAATTTAATTTCTAAAATAATCGTATATTTGACGTTTACTTTTTTGTGTTGGACAGCTAAACACAATAATAATATTTCTTCAGTTAAAAAAAGGGGGAATTGCTCATGCCACTCCCATCTTACTCATTCGCTCCAATTTTTGACCAAAATACCTTCTCTTATCGCATGTTATTTTTCTCAGACTTTATATTTAATAAGGACGTTTTGGTCATTTTTATGAAAAATTGGAGTGAATGAGTAAAAGATCTGTGTCCTGAGCAATTCCCTAAAAAGGGTTCATCGTAACTTATTTAATTTAAGAAGGATATACATGAAACTTCATATTTAACTTGGGCAAAAAGGTAGTAATATTGAATTAAAGATACTACAACGAGGCCGTTTAGTATTAGAGAAATTTGTAGCTGAGATCACTTTCCACTAAAAGTATTTCTTGCTTCCGCTTAGGTATAATAATCTTTGATGCTCAATTTTTCTACATTCAATATTCAATGTTGGGCTAATTTAATAATGTCTGTTTATTTCTAGGAAGCTGTCATTGAAAGTTACTTGTTATTGTTGTTTTATTATTATATTACTGCAAATGGATTTTCTTTTTCTACGAAATATCATGGATGATCAATTGCTTCATTATATCTAGGTTCTTAACACCACTGAAATAAACAACAATGTCTCTTTATTAATATTTAATTTCAAAGGAGATACGGATTAGATTGCGATATTTATTTGAAAATTTTATGCGATTCGAGCTGTACTCATGACTTGGGTAGAATTACAAGTTGCTCCGGACAAATTTAAAAAATTTATTGACAAAAATACTTCTTCCGCAAGCATCAAATGGGTTAACGGGTCAGAAATATTAATCCGCACGCTCAATCCAAAATTTTGAACTGTTTTTTAGTCTTTAGAAGATCTAGAATGAATCTGAAATGTACAAATCCCCAACTTTATCATGTTACATACTATTTCTTCTTTTATATAATAGTGTCTTAATCCTTTGTTAATTAACGTAGATCTTTCATGGTTGGTGTAGCTTTGGAAAGTTGGAAGAGTTTTTATAGGTGACTAATAGTAGCCCTCCAATAATTTAATTCGTCAACGACTATTTAATTTGTTCCTTCACCGTCTCTACTTAAACAAGAAAGTAATTGGAGAGAGAGAGAGAGAGAGAACGCAAAGGGAAGAAAGGAAAAAAGAGGAGAGATGGCAGAAGAAGGAAATGAAGAGAGAGTGCAACACGTTGTGGTGATGCGCCACGGCGACCGGATCGACCATTTCGACCCGAATTGGGTTAAACAAGCTGCACGGCCATGGGATCCTGTTCTGATCAATGGGGGTAAGGCCCGAGCACGGGCCACGGGTGCCCGCCTGGCAGGCCTAGATTTCCCTATACACCGTGTCTTTGTCTCGCCGTTTGTTCGTTGTCGCGAGACAGCAGCCGAGGTCATAGCTGCTCTCTGCTCTGTTGGTGGAACTGACACCGACCCGTCACGTGTGAAGGTACTGATTCAAAACCATTGATTTTTACGTTGTTCCTTTTTTCAAATTTCAATGATGAAACAATATACTAACTAAAATAGTGAAAGGAATCTTTCTTCAACAATAATAGTGATTTAACTATTTTTGAAAAATATGACAAATGCAGGTTGCAATTGAGTATGGTTTAAGTGAGATGCTGAACAATCAAGTTGTAGAACCATCTGTTGTTCCCAAAGATGGAAATTGGTTTCCTGATGTTTCACAACTGGAGGCCATTTTTCCACAAGAGACTGTAGACCATTCTGTGACTCCCATTTACCAACAGGTATGCATTTATTATCATCTTTCGTCTATCTCAGTTTATTGCTCTTGATTCCAACTAGAAAGAAGCAACTTGAATGTTATTAGACAATGTAACAGCTGAAAAAAATATATTACTAAATTTTTTTTTTAAAAAAAAAACAATAGAAATTGTAGGCATCTATATAGTTTACATGGGTGTGTATGTAATTTGGGAATTGCTTGAACATTGATCAATGGCTTAATAGAAGATTAATTATCAATTTCAAATTACACCAAACTTGACCCTTATCTAAAACAAATGTAATTCTTTTAGTGAGATAATTGTTTGGTCGTTTGTCATAATTGTTAATAAATTTATTGTCAATAATAACCAAAACCAATTAAAAAATTGGTGATAAAAACATATTGAGCACTTTGAGAAATATTTTGATGTGTTTGGAAAGGTTTACATACCCACCAAAAATATTAAAAGATAATTGCCTGAAAGATGTACCACTTAACAAGAAATGGTGCATCCTTCATTAAAATAAAAAAGAGCGAAAATTAAAATTCCATCAGTATACCAGAATATCGCTTTGAAAGATGCTAACGATCAAGGTAGATAATAATGCGTCTTTTCATATTGGTAACAGATATAATTATTTCATTTAATTAAAACTTGTGCAGATACCAGCATATGGAGAGTCAGTCGTGAATGCAAGAAGAAGATTTGCTAGCGTGATTCGATCTTTAGCAGATAAATATCCTCACGAGAACTTACTCCTGATCACCCATGGTAAAAACTTCATCCACTTTTATGCTTTCGCCTTAATTTTTTTAAAGATATGATTAGCTAATCAGATAATATCAGAGTAGCTAAAAATACATGCCTTGCATTGATTTAACCATAAGTCCCTAGCAATTATATTCTGTTATAACCTTTATTCAGAGTGAATATCACAAAAAGGTCAAATCAGTTGCAGAACTTTGTTTTGAATATGCTTGATCCTTAGAATTATACAAACAACCTTGTAAGTCCATCGCCAATTAATTCCTTTGATCTACACTATTATGTGTTTCTTTGGCTAATTTCACACTATCCACCTCTAATCGGGAGCTCTGTGAAGTAACAAAGTCCAATTAATCTTCCTCTGCTTTCATTCTAAATCTATGTTTCTTTCATTTTCGGCGGAAACTAAAGCAAACTAATTAGATATCACATGATGCAACTTATGCAATACATGTCAGCAAAAGTAATGGTATTAAGTAAGCAAACCATGCAAAGATCCTACCAAATTTGTTTCTTAAATTATAGGGTTATTTTAGGATCAAATGAAAGTTTAAGGACCAATTGGATTCTTTTGAAATAGTTTAAGCAGAGACCACTGTTTTAACTTTTTCTGCATTTGGAATTGATTGAATGATTTAGAGCCTAATCATGTTGTCAACATCAACTTGTAAACTTAAAAAAAAAATAAATAAATAAATATCTGGTCCATCAGACCATCACTTTGATAGGCTACATGTAATCTGTCGACTTCGAGATTGGAAGCTTTTGTATATAATATATTCAACAATTATCAACTAAAAAAAATATAAATGGTTTAATCAAACAGCTTGCACAACAAAGATAGTTCAAAGTTGTCAAGAAAAAAAAAATTATGTGTGACCCACTAAAGTCATGGATATTGAGTTATAAAGTTTTTATTTTATTTATTAATTTATTGATATTCTTTTGTGGTACAAATATGCTGGATATTATAGGCACTTTCAACACAGCTATTAAAATTGTTTCTATTCTTGTTCTCTCTCTAAATCACCCAATCTTCTTCTTCTTTTATTTTTTTTTTTTTTCAGGTGAGGGAGTGTGGGTGTCTGTGCAATATTTCTATAAATATGTAGACATGTTTGTAGACTATTGTGGGTACTCTCTTTTGGAAAGAAAGATAACCTTCAAGTCGCCAGAAGAGTTCACTTCTGAGAACTTCAATCTTCTGACCAAAAACAATGACACTGGCTTGGTATACCGCCATTTGCCATTGGCATGATGAATGTTCCATTTAGCATAGAAAATTTCAGCATCAGCTCTTTAATTGGGACTTAATTTGTTGGAGAAATAACTTTGTGGGTTTTTTCATTAGTCATTTCTTTATTTATGGCTTTAATTTTCTTTTGCAAATTGTGTAAATATTAATAAGCAGTTGAAATTTCTGGTTCTTTACATTAAAAGCTTTGTGACTAGACACGTGAATAATGTATATTTAATAGAAAAGTAAAAAAAAAAAAAAAAACTATTGCTCCGTTCATTAAGTATGTTCTAGAAGGAAGACTTGTCAACTTGACATAATTGGAATAACATGAAGCAGTATCAATGTATCATGTAAATGTTGTTCTTTGTCTTTTTCTGATTAAACAAACATCTCGTGTGGCTGAAAAGGTAAGATTACGTCCCAAATAGTATAATCATGTGATTTTAATTTCCTTTTTCTTTTACACTCCCGGAAATAACGTTATACTGTGGTTTCACTTCGGCACAGACATATCTAACACACATGTTGCAAAAAATAATTATTATTCTATTTTATAATAATTCCAAATTATACATATTCTTTTCCTTTTTTATTTTTTATTATATCAAAATTATATGAAAAAAATTGACCGAAAGACTTACTCAACATGTGTCCAACATGTCGTGTCTAAGAGATTGTACGCATTAAACGTGCTATGTCTAAGAGTCAAATTCTCTTAACACGACACCACACAGCACAATACCACTTTGAAAATTGATACTCCTCGATACATGACATGTCACACGGTACGAAAAGACCAGAAGAAAAAAAAAATGCAATAGGATTTTACTCATCGTGTTCGTGTGTATCGGAGTTGGGGTCCATTTTATAAGCTGCTACATTGACCACTCTTGAAAAAATCTCGGCCTTTAAATCTGTACCAATGACTGAGATTCATCTCTGGGCGGAAACATGTAACCCAATGTTTTACCAGAATTTTGTTATAAAAATCAAGGAAATTATTTAAACCAAATAATCATATTTGCCATTATTAACGAACAATTATTTGATTAATTAATTAATTGTGAGCTGTAAGTCCTCTGTACATCATTCCCCAAATAAGTGAATAATAATTAATAACCAATCTACAATTGGTTGAATATAACATTTATGATCGGATCTAGAGAGATATTTGATCTTCTTCTTTTTTTTTTAATAACAGAGAGATATTTGATATACATAGAATCTGGCGGCTAGAAGTCCAGAACCAATAGTAGTGCGGTTACTGGTCAATGGAATTAATTAGTAGAAAGTAGTAGAATCTGACGTGTCACACCAGGTGCAAATAAGAGCTGGTCTTCGACTTTTCAAATCCCTCTCTCTCTCTCTCTCTCTCTCTCTCTCTCTAACCAGTTGTGGAATCATTAACAGAAGAAAATCAAATTCGTTCTCTCTCGAAAGTGAAAAAAGGTTATTCAAAAAAAAAAAAAAAAAAAAAAGTGAAAAAAGGAAACAATCACAAGAAAAAGGAGCGATACATCGAAATACAGGTACTAGATTCTCACTCTCAAGTCTCAAGTGTTTATGCTATTTATTCTGATTTTCTTCTCTCAAGAGACATAAGAGATTCTCATGCGGAGGTTTTAAGGTCTTATCTTTTTATTTCATTTAAGTGATCGAGGCTTCTCTTATTTATTGATAAGAATTGATTTTTTAAAACTTGAATTTCGGGAAAATATTTCTGAATAGGAGGTGTGATAACAAAATTCTGTTACTAGAGGTACTAATTGGAGTTCGGTTGTTTTCTGGTGAGAATATCTGGTTGACCTAATGGATACAATCGAGTTAGGTTTAACTCAATTTTGTGATTGCTTAACACCTCCACTAATTTGGTTTTTTTTTTCTTGATAGCATGACTTTTGATGGATCGCAACCCTGGCGTCAGAAAGCCACAGATTTCTTCTCTTCTTCTGGTAAACCAATTTGATTAAATACCCAAAATATAGTGGTGCTATAAGGATTAAATAAACATAGGAATGTTTTATAGTTGTAATTGATGGGTAAATCTTTTGGATACAGGTGTCAGGATAAAGCAAGCTGGTCAATCAGCTGGAGGTAATGTTGCTGACGTGGCAGAGAAGGTGGGTTCCATGGTGAAGAGCAAGTGGGTCATCTTTCAAGAAAAAAGGCAGAGCAAACAGGAGTGGACCCCACCTAAAGAGACAGTTCAAGAGCGCCTGATATCGGCAGCTGCCTCAACCACTGTGCTTCTCAGAAAAGGTTTAAATGAGACCAAAGAGAAGGTTGTGGTTGGAAAAGTAAAAGTTGAAGAGGTAATAGTGGATTGTTTTCCAGGATTCTCATTGCTTACATAAGCACAACTTTGATTACATATTTTTGGTTTTCAGGCAGCAAAGAAAACCCTGAACAACATAGAAAGATGGCAAAAGGTTGGTATTTTGACTTCTGTTTTTTTCCTAAAGAAATTAATTTTGTTCCAGACATACACTAATATTTTACTTTTACAGGGTGTGGCAACCAATGATGGTGAGTTTGTGTTCGCTCTTTATCTGATTTAGGATTTATTGTTTGATACTTTCATCAATTTTATTGAAGTAATAATGTTTGATCAAAATAAATCAGTTGATTTGATTATGTGAATTACAGTTTTTGGAGTACCAATTGAAGTAGTAGTACAAAGAGAGCAGTCTGCTAAAGCTGTACCACAAGTGCTAGTTACATGTGCTGATTGCTTAATTGTGTCAGGTTAATTTTAAAATATATATTTTTTCAACCTTTCACTTTTAATGTTGTTTGGAATGATAATTGTCTTGATTGCATTTAATCTTGTGTATCTTATAGGACTGAGTTCTGAGTACTTGTTCAAATCTGAAGAGGATAAAAAAACTGTCAAGAACTTAATTTCACTTTTCAATGAAGGTAATTTGTCGTTTGTCTTATGATACATTTGCCCTTGAAATAACGTTCTTTTGGCTTTTTTGAAAGCACCTCACATTTTATATCAAATTATAAATATGGAGAAGATTAAATTTCATCCTTTTTTTGCTAACATACATGTTATTTTCATATATTTTTTCATGACAGACTGGAAGGCAACCATACCAGATAGCACGAGCCCAGTAGATGTGGCTTCACTTATCAAATGTTACCTCGCAAGCTTGCCTGAGCCACTGACAACATTTGTGTTGTTTAATGAAATAAGAGAGGCGAGATCTCGTATACGTGAATTGAGAAATATTTTGAAAAAACTTCCAAATGTTAATTACATGACACTTGAGTTCGTTACTGCTCTCTTGCTTCGCGTCAGCCAGAAATCTTCTCTGAATAAGGTACACAATTGGCACATGCTGGTAATTGGTCGAGTTGTTCATTAATTCCTCTTCTTATATTACGTTTCTTTACTATCTCTTGTTTCGTACGTACATTTCTTTAGAATTTGAGGGGGGGGGGGGGGGGGGGGGGGGGGGGGGGGTGGGGGTGTTGGGGCTCAACTGTGGCTTTATTGTACCCTTTTCAATTAGTTGAGCTGGACAGCAGGACAGCTGGTATTGATACAAGTTACCTATCCAATCTAGGTCCATATTGCAACAGCCAGACTGATTATGATGTGTGAGCATATGTGAAAGTTTGTATTCTCTGTAAAAACTCCTCTTTGAACTAATTTTTGGATAGTAACTACCTGAAAATTGTTGATTTGGCACAAATTACACATAAGCCCCTTCATTATTGCCGTATTCAGATACTTCAAAATTTGCATTGTGATTGATGCAGATGGATTCCCGTAGTTTAGCAATAGAAGTGGCACCTTTGATAATGTGGCAAAAGGGAGATTCTGGTGAAGAATTGCGCCTATACTTCAGATATGGCCTAAAAGGAGGCCCCAGTAGGTCTGCAGATGTGGCGTCAAAAGCAAATTCTTTTGATTACTTGGGTATGAATACCATCCTTTCCTCTCTTAACATTGCATGCTTCAATAGTTGATTACATGTTTACATGAGTTTAACGCTCCCAACATGGGTTTAATGCTGAGTTTCCTTTGTTGCTACTAATTAGTAATTACTAATATTTCTTGAAAAAGATTGATTTGTTTGTACCAATTATCCTCAAAAAAACACAAATTATCATTCAAATGTGTTACATACCCATGTGCACATTGTTCATGAATCATTCAAATGAGGCACAACAAATGTCTTTTATCCTCTTCTCTTTCTAAGATTAATGAAACATCTCTCTACGACTCTACCCCTCTCTTCCTCTTTCTGTCTCATCACCCACTTCTCTCTCTGTAGAAGGAGAAGAAGAAGATGTACAGATCCCATTAGATGATGCAGCCCCTCCAGATTATGGTGCGATAGAGGTAATACAGTGTCTAATTGAGCACCACAATGCTGTTTTCACTGATGCAAATGAGACCGTCTGGAGATAAATAATATGTGTCTGTGTCCTTGTGCATTTGTACCTCTGTGTGGCAATTTTGATGCTCTTCAGTCTTCATTATGGATTGTTAGGCGATTTGTATATTTTAATTAGATATACAGTGAATGATTGCTTGGTAAAAAGTTAAATAACCGACATCTTTTTTGCAATTTTTGCATAATTCTGACATATCTTTGTTTCGCTGCTAGATTCCTTTTGACATACTATCTTCTTTTTTTTTTTTTTTTTTTTCTGTTCGCGTTGTCTTTGGTGTGTTTGCGAGTCCTTACTGCGTCACAAGTTAGCAACGTGATGATAATTTAAAAATGCAAGTTCTTATTCAAAATTTGTAAAATAGTAATCCTATAAATCCAAACAAATTTGCACGATCAAAATTGCAAAACTCAAATTGAGGGAAGCTACAGGTGCCATACAATTGAAAATGAAGCATAATCAAACTTTCAGGAGTTTTTTTTTTTCGAAGGTTTGACAGCGGCTGTCAAACTAAAACCAAGTAAAAGAAAAAAATATAAAAACCATTCAAAGAAAAAAAAAAAAAAAAAAAAAAAAAAAAACAAGAAAAGAAAGGACAGAAAGTCAGCAGAACTTGTTAGGAGTTTACCGTGTTTTTATTTTCTCATTCATGTAAACTTTTTTTTTTAATGAAAATTGCTAGCTTTTTTGCTGGCCCTCAAAAAAAAAATTCCCTCTTCATACCCAACCCCACCTCCCCGCCTCCACTGATCTCAGCCGCTACCACCCTCCTCTCTCTCCCTCGACCAAATTGAAAACCCTAGGCGGGGGAGGCCGCCGCTGGCCTCCCCCCCTCTTCCTTTTTCTTCATTCTTTTTCCTTTGTTTTTGGATCAGTTTTTTCTTCGTTTTCTTCTCCGACGATTTGGTGACCGGTGCTTCGTTGCTCTTCTCTACCTTTTTCGGGTGGTAGTGTGCCGGCTATGTACGATGACAAATACGTGTGGTCGTGGTGCGACTTTGTTGCAGCCGAAGACTGCAATGTCATCATGTGGGTGGTTCGGTAGTAGAGAACGGTTTAACCGTCGTTGTGATGCGGTCGGTGGTTCGGTCATGTTGTGGTGCACCCGTCTAAGTATAGTGTAGTTGAGGATGTGTTGTGACTGTTGTTGCGTTGCGGCAGCGGGGTGGTGTGGTCGACGACTACGGTGCGGTGTGGTCGGCGGCTGTGTTGTGGGTGTGGTCGACGACTACGGTGCGAGACAATAAGCTGTGTGTTCAGGAAGCTTGTGTGCTCTGTGTCATCTTGGTTGTCGTCGAGAGTGATTAGCTGTTGTCAGTTAGGTTTAGAAGGGATTAGTCGGGATTTGGGATTTTATTGGTACCGATTAGGCTGTAAATTTGTTGGTAGTTTATGGCTGGATAGTAAACTTGTTAGGAGTTTACCATGTTTTTATTTTCTCATTCATGTAAACTTTTTTTTTTTAATGAAAATTGCTAGCTTTTTTGCTAGCCCTCAAAAAAAAGAAAGTCAGCGGAACATGCGACAGGCAACTTTCAGGAGTTCCGAGTTTCATAAATGCTAGTGTCGATATTATTTAAAATTTGAACACTATGAAAAGTGAAATGAGATATAAGAAACCAATTTTTTTATTCAATAGCTCCAAAAATATTATTTTTTTTAATGCATGTATTGCTATAGAAATTTAATTTCCAAAAATTTTCACGAGTTCTTTGTATGAAAACTTTTTCATAGAATCAGTTTTTAAAAAGATTGGTATTTATAAATTTCAAATTTCAATAGAATTTCGATTCCAAAAATCAGACTTGAGAAATTTTTAAGTTGAATAAAAAAATTGAATATCTATTAACCAATATTTCGAAATATTATATTTCTATAAGTGCCATAATTTATAGGGAGGGAATTCATAAATACTGCGCCGGGTGGGAATCCATATGCTTGGACGATCTCATCGGACGCTCAAGATGAAGAGGCGTGCTTACTAAATGTGATCCGGTGTGTTCTTATAACACCCCACAAATCAAATAACAACACCCGAGGGCATTTTATTTATTTATTTATTTTTTTTTTGAGCTAAAACCAACACTTAAAACGAAATGAAACTAACACCAAGTCTAACCAAGAGTCAAAACCCTAACCCCTGATGTCTCTCTCTCTCTTTCGCCTCTACACTCTGCACTGATCAGTGTTCAACCATGGCTCTCTTCTCTGCCTTTCGCAATACATCGCGAAAGGCTTTACTTCTCTCTCTCAATCCCTCCTCTTTCTCCACCTCCGTCGCTCCAAAACCACCTAAAGTCAAAGCTATCGCATACTACCATCGAAAACCAGCCATGGAGGCCGCCATGGTTGCTCTGAAAGAGTATCTCTACTCCACGCGCTGTCTCCCGTTCCCTCTCGCTGAGAAGATCGCGCTCAATTCTCCCTTCTCTCTCTCCTCCTACCTCTGTCGCCTCCAGTTCCCCTCCAGTAGCTTGAAGTCTTATGATTTCCCCCTGTTCTTTCGCCATTGTCTCTCCTTCAAGGAACCCATCAACGAGTTTGAGTTCTTTTTGGAATCGATTGGGGTTTATGACAAGCCCGAATCCTCGGAATTGATGTTCCTCTCTGACGACCCGCAATTGGTTCAAGGGGTTACACAATTGATTCATTTGGGATTTCCTCACAATAAAATTGGTCAGCTTTATCACTCCAAAGCACTTTGGGTTGCACCAAATGAGATTGAAAGGAGATTTGATAAGGTATATGATTTTGGAATTTTAGAGACAAATTGTGCTCTTGCTATTTGTCTTGTATTTCCTAAGGTTTTGATTAGAGACAATGTGGATAGTTTGTTACAAGATCTCGGGGCGTTCTTTGCGGCTAATCATGTGGTAAATTCAATGGAAAATAAGGTGGATGTTTATTTGGATATTTGTGAGAAAATTAAGATTTTCTATGAATTAGGTTCTGCTGAGGGCTCCATTGGTAGTCTTCTGAGAGAGAATGGTTGGGTGATTTTGGATGTTGATAAGGAGGAATTAAGAAAAAGATTGGGCTTTTTTGCAAAATTGGGCATGAAAGAAAACTTGGGTCAGTTTGTTTTGAAAAATTCACGAGAAATTTTTAAACTTGATTTGGAGCTTGCCATTTCAATGCCAGAATACTTGCATTATGTTGGATTAGAGAAAAATGTGGTTGAAAATATAATATCATCATACCCATATGTTGTTGGAAAGAATATGCTGGGAAACCTACCCAGTATATTGTGTGCAGTTGGATTATCAGGTTGGTTTCTTAATATAACACAAGAGAGTGACTTCCAATTACTTTCTCCCCAATTTATTTCAGATGCTTCAAATTGCGATTCAGCAATTGAAGAAGAATTCATGAAAAAACTCGAACAGGCAAAACTGGATAAGAGAGGTACAGCTGTGATTGATAAGGTTGAATTTTTACAGTCAATTGGGTTTGGCAGAAACAAATATACTGCCCGATTTGCAGCTGCATTGAGTGGTACAGAGGAACAATTACAAAGACGTTTCGAGCTTCTTTTAAACTTGGGAATTGAACACGAGAGAATCTGTAAGATGCTTAGTTCCTCCCCAAAATTACTCAATCAAAACACAAATATTATGGAAGAGAAGATAAATTTCCTCTACCATTTGGGTTATAATTTGGATTATTTAGATTCATTTCCTGCATTTTTATGTTTTGATTTAGAGAATAGAATTAAACCTAGATATAGAATCCTAGACTGGTTGAAAGACGCAGGATTGCGAAAGAAATCTTTTGCACCAGCCACAGTATTGGCAAGTTCTGAGAGAAAGTTCATGGATATTTTATATGGTATTCATCCTGCTGCTCCAAAGCAATGGCTCGAGAAATTCTCTAGCCGGAATCAAAGGGTGTATTATAGAAAGAACTTGTTTACTCCCAAGGTTAATTTTGGTGTTCCTTTATTAGTAAAGAGCAACTGATTTACAATAGGTTTTTAGCTTTTAGGATCTTCTGTTCAAAAGGTTTTGTCTATTATTTTGAATGATAGCAAGGGATTGTTTTACATATTGGGTTCCCGGTTCTGTTTCCCAATTGATATATATCAGATCAAATAAAGTACTGACCTTGAATTGAATCGTTGGAATTTTGAAAATTGGAATGGCTTTATTTCTGTCCAGTGTGAACGAAGCCAGGAAATTACCCATTTCATTTACACTGGAGGAACTTAGCTCTGGCATAGTGCTGTAATGTTAGGCTCTTATATGTGTATAACTGTATAACCAAGGATCGCAGTTTCAGCTGCATGTGTTGATGGAATTTTGGATAGATTTATTTACTTGAAATTATTAACATAATACAGTTCGAAATCAAAATCTGAAAAGAAAAAATGGATTACTTCTTTGCAAATGAATATCCAAAAAGAAAAAAAAATAATATTCTATTCGAAGTAGGCAAGGCCGTGGTTTACTGCTGTTGTAAAGCTGATTTTCAGCATGTTAGTAGTTAGTACCGCTTATGTTGTAAAGAATTTTTTTTCTCAGAAAAAGAAAAAGGTAAAGGTATAATGATGTTATTGTAAAAATAAGCAAATATCTCTATCTCTATCTCTACTACTTATAAATGCACCTAGAGAAAGGTCACAACAATTTTTGTTAACAATTTTTATACCGTTGATCTGTAAATGTATGGTTAGATCTGTCTCAACACATCTCTATGCGCACACAAGGAAATAATTAATTCGGTTTTGAATTGCTGCACAGAAGGAAAAAATTTTCTTTGGATTTGATTGGTTTTCCATCTAATATAGAAACAATTGAATAACATATCAATTTGTATTGATGGTAAATTAAGAAACATATTTTTATTGTCTAACATTATTTTATTTTTTTATTTGCCCACATATGAAGGCATCTTATGCTAGTAATAATATAATGGAAGCAATAAGATTAAACTATATGACTCTAAAACCAACAATAATGTATATTTTGTATGTTAATTTTATTAATACCATTTATTAAAATTTAACGAACTTTGTTCTGAATTTTACTAGTTCTAAATGTGACTTCAATCAACCAAAAGTTCTATAAAGTTATTTTGAATCTAGTAAATTATTCTAAATTGATATTCAAATTTTATTTATACGGATCTGGATCCGAATTCACATTGTGGATATTGATCCATAGCCTCAGGTGGGCTTTCTCCAGTCCAACTTGTAACCGACTTAAGCACCAATAAACAAAACAAAAAGGTTTAATTTTTTATATACCCATCAAAACTTTCAAAATAGCCAACTACCCATTAAAACATCAAAAACCAAACATCTCCTTCTCCTTCCCCAATTCAAACCCTAACCATGTCGAAATCCAACATGACCAGACTCTTTCTCCAATCACCTGAGCTCGGCCTTGCTTCGCGCTCCATCTCCGTTTCCGGCGATCTCACGCTGTCTCACCTCAAGCTCTCCCCAACCCTAACCCTAGACAAATCCCTCCTCAATTCTCTCTATTTCTCTCTCAACGGGCGACCCCTCCCGGACTCGACTTTGGTTTCCTCTCTCCCATCCCAATCCACTCTTCTTCTCCGCCTCCGACTCCGTGGGGGCGGTGGCGATGGTGGCGCCACCGGTGCCGAGTCGCGCGACTGTTACCTCAGCATGTACCTGGCCAAGAAACCCGACAAGGTGGATCCAAACGAGACGCGCTTGTCGAAATGGACCACTTGCGCTCTCTCTGGTGAGCCTTTAGTTCATCCTGTTGTTATAGATCGGCTTGGAAATCTATTCAATAAGGAACCTCTTGTTGAAGCTATGGTAAAGAAAACCCTACCTAAGGCATTTCGCCATATAAGGGGGCTCAAGGATATGTTTCCAATTAATCTAGAGTGGATACCTGGTGCTGAGGAGGCTAAATCCGAGACCCGATTCCAGTGTCCTATTTCGGGTTTGGAGTTTAATGGGAAGTACCCGTTTTTCGCACTTAGGGGATGTGGGCATGTTATTAGTGCTAAGGCCTTGAGAGAACTTAAATCGGATGCTTGTTTGGTTTGTCATAAGGAATACAGTGAATTAGATAAGATTGTAATTAATGGGAGTGAAGATGAGGTTAAGGTTTTGAGAGAGAGAATGGAGGAGGAGAGAGGGAAAGTTAAGGAGAAGAAAGAGAAGAAGCGGGCGGGAGATGAGAAAGGTGAGGTGTTAGAGAATGGCAAGAAGGAAAGTAAGAGGTTTAGGGCTGTGGATATAGCACCAGCAAATGCCACCAAGGAGGTGTACGCGTCTATATTCACTTCTTCTAAGAAGGGAGATTTTAAGGAGACCTACTCTTGTCGGTCGCTCCCTCTAGGCAGAAATTGAAGCTTTTATTTTAGTTTATCTGCTTTGTGAGGTGCTTTCATGTATTCTGGTTTGGTTGTATAAGTTTATTGTCTTTTAATGGAATATGGTATCTTTCACAAAGTAGGCATTGTTTAGTTGTACTGGTACACAATGGCTGTTGCTGTTTTGTGGAGATTATTGACTGTTTAACGATTGAGTGTAGAGACTTTAAGCTCCTGTTAAATGGTCGGTTCTTATTCTGTAAATGTAGTAAATTGGCTTTTCATACTTCGTCTTGTTTCTGCAAACCTTGTTTCTTTCTGATGTAATTTGAAAGTAATATTATTTGAAATTTATGAGTTATAACTAATTATTGAATGTCCTGGGATCATATGTTGACCTAGTGTGACTTGGCACCACTTTTTAAAATTGCCACTGGCAAGAATCGATAAGAACTCCTTTTTGTGCTAAATGCTGTTTGAAAGTCGACGGGTCCAGAGCTGTGATTAACAGCTTTCTCACTCTGGCTGGAGCTGCTATTTTTGGGGTTTCCAGTGTTTTATTTTTTTCTTAAAAAGAAAATGTAGCAAGATTGCAGCTCTTATCCAATTGTAACTTTTGATTTACTTGTGTCTAAAAGGTGTCTTAGATGGACTTATATGCCCTGTAATATCTGTTGTTTAGTATTTAGTGACAGAAAATTGTATATAGCTACTTCTGCTTCCTATATAAGTCCCATATTTTGAGTGTACAGGGAGCCCATGTAGCTTCAAAGAGGAGTTTGGCAGTTCATTTTGAAAAATTCTCGGCAGATTCTCATACTTTGATTTACACCCACATTTTTTATGTTAGAATACTTATTATGTTAGATTAGAGAAAATTAACTAAATAAGGTTAAAAATGCAATCAGCGCATCCATATGTTGTCGGAAAGAATGAATTGAAAACCCAGTTCCAAATGTTGTTGTATTCTCCAGATGGAAATTGATGATTGCATGGCCAGCAAGTTCCCAGTTCCGGATAAACTCAACTGGGCTCTTGTCTGATGATATAATAATATTAGTATATACAAGAAAAACTCATGTTAATGGAATTTTGGATATACTAGATTATATTTCTGGTAATTGACAATTTGATATCATAATCTAAAAAGAACGGTGTTTCTCCTTTTTTCTGTGAACATCTAAAATCTTCTCTTTCGCAGGGCTGTAGGTCATGAATACTGCTGTTGTAAGTTGCTTTTCAAGCATGTTATTCCCACTCATGTGTTTTCCACTCTGGCAATTGCTGAATTACAAGCTGCCATTGACATGAATAGGAAAAGTAAATAATGTTAAAATTAGGTAGACGCTCTGGTATATTTTCAATTATATTATATATAGGAAGGCACTAGTAGCTAAAACTAAATATTATTTTCCTCCTCGAAAAAAAGAAAAATTATCTTACAGTAATGTAATAGTAATTATATTGATAATAAGGCCTCTTCAAAAGGAAAAGTGGAAAACTATGATTAAAATAATGGAGAAAATAAATTTGAGAGTAAGAATCTCACCTCTCCTCTAGAATCTTGTTTGCCAACAACAGTTTGGCATGCTAATCTCCACGTCTTTGGTTTCTGAAAATAACCGAAATACAAACATAAAACGGGAAATGTTATATATTACATAAATGCATGCAATATAATTTTATTAGGAATTCATGCTTTTTAAAAAGCAATACCTTCTTGAGTTTTTCTTTCTCTTTAGGTGTCCTTGGAGAAAGCAATTCCTTTCCCTCGACCACCTAAGGATATGAATTGAGCTGGTTTATAATTCAGATAGATATAATCTTAAATGTAAGAAGCCATTCTTTTATCCACGCAGATTTATGTATTTACCTCAACGAGACAAGTACCACAGGTACCGCCTCCAGCACAGTTCAGCAATGGTCGATCCTAAAATCAAATTATTAAAAATCATAACCAACTTTGGTTGGAGGTGAAACCAGAATATCAAATTATTATAACTGGTAAATGCTTACATAAGGTCCATATAGATCGATATGAGCATCCAGCATTATATCTCTTAATTTTTGGCCTCCACAAGCTGACCGATACTGTACATCTGGTGAACCATCTGGCAGTAATCTTGACTGTTTAATTATTGTAAAAGAACATAACTGAGATCTCAAATTTCAACCATTATTCTGTAAAGAGTTCCGTTTTGCCTTTTTGACTCTCTTCTCTACCAGTATTGTAGAAAGCAACAATTTTTCAAGAGCACAGTTACTGGTACCCCTTTTCCTCTTAAGGTTAATCAAAGGACAGTACACAAGATTGAAATACATCATCTAATATCTGGAAATCACATTACCAGGTTTTGATTTGATTCTACAGCTTCCAATTTTGTTCCAAAACACTGGCACAAAGGCTTGAATTTAAGAACTCACATGGACAAAAGCAAAATCAATCACTGGCGGTCCTTCGTCGGAGTCGGAGGGCGTGGTGGTGGTTTCACTGGTGCTGCTCGTTTGAGAAGTTATGTCAATTGCATATAACTTTCTTCCCTTTCTTAAATTCAAATTCTGAGAAAGGGAAATATGGCACTTTAAGTAGGTCCCTTTGCAGCTTTTGGTTGTCTGAGGCAACAGAAGGCCCAGAGAATTAAATTGAAGAACCACCATTGTGGTTTATGGAGATTACTGAAACCAAATCTGATGGGAAAGAAGAAAATGGTAGATTGTTTTTGCAAATCTTGTCCTGATTTTTCCTTTCGTTTTGGTGGGCCATAGTATTTTTGTTTCTTTAACTCCCATTTTCAGGTTATCACTTTATCTCAACTGCTATTTTGTGGCTGTAATAGGCCTCATCTCTTATTCTATTGGGTCGGATTATATGTAACAACCATCCACAATCTGCATGTTTCTCTGGTAAATCGGGAATGGATTCTTTTCTTGCGTTAATAACTTAAGCAACTCGTCACTCAATAACTTAATAAATGTAAGGCGATTCCACAAACTCCAGCCAATTACATATTTGTGGTCGATTGTCCTTAAATAATTTAAAATTAGAATTATCTTAAAACTTTATGAAGCTGCTGACATACCTTGTACGTTCGTTCACTTAAATATGTGTAAACTTCACACAGTTTTTGTACTTTGCACCCATAACACAAGAAAAGCGTACAACCAAATTTCCGTCCTAACAGAATGATAAAGAAAAAGCATCATTCCTGAATAGAAGCGTATAGGCCTCGTCAACACGAAAAAAAAAAAAAAAAAAAAAAAAAAAAAAAAAAAAAAAAGAAGAAGGAAATATAGAACATATTTGGAGAAAATTAACTGCACGGACTAATAATACCTTGACAAACTCATCAACTATTCAAGAAAAGCAAGCTGTATAACAGGAACAATTAATAGCTAGGCTTATATACAATACAGCCATTCAATTTTATTTTAGCTAGCATATCACAAAAGAAAAACAACTGCAAAAGCCAGCAAAAAGCCACCCTACTTGTCTATGTACACTGCGTCAGAAAACTGAAATCAGAAACCTTCTTTTCTGACTGCAAATCATCAGGCAAAAGCTGGAGAAAATAATGCTAACCATCATTTACACACTTGCAATTCAAACTTCCCATTTATCTTCCGAACAAACATCGATCTTGAAATTCCACCTGTGCAACAAAAGTCCAAAATTAATGTGATTCAGCTCTAGCATGCATCAACTATGGAAGAAGAAAAAGAATGGTAGGATGTTATTAACTTAATGAGTAAATTATAAATGGTCCTTAAAGTATAATTCAATTACAATTTTGGCCTCAAGCATTTCAAAATAATTTGTTTGATTTCTAAAGTTCTCATTTATACCAAATTAGTCTGTCTTTATCCCCCAGCCAAAAAGCTAGTATCTACGTTAGCATCCATGTTGTGGAGATATTTCATGCTTCGATGTATGTAAATATTATGTTGACAGAAATATGGATAATATTATGCATTTAATTAATATTTGATGCCATGGATTATGTTAAGATACTCAGATTAGTATTGCCGGCATCATTATATTTATGCTAGTTTCAATGCTATATCATTCTTGTAATATATGTTAAAGGATCAATTTGGTATAAATTGAAAAACATGGATCAAAACTATTTTGAAACATTAAGGATCAAAACAGTAATTAACTGATACTTTACACAACATTTCTTTAATTTAGTCTTAAATTAAACAATAGAAGAACCTTATGTCATAATGGAAAATTTTTAAATTTAACCTGATATCAACTGATCACTTCTAAACTTAACTATCAGTTGGAAATATGATTAGACTAGGCAATTGCTAAAATGGGTTTGAATTCAACTCCACTCAGCCCAAGAAATTGTTACTAATCATCAGGAGAGGGAGGGAGGGAGGGAGGGAGGGAAGAGGAGGGGGAGAGGGAGAGGGAGAGGGAGGGAGGGAAAGACCTCAGCTTGTTCATAGGTCTCCTTCATTCTCCTGTATTCTTGCTGGGCCTTGTAAGACCTAAAAAGAGCCTGCACCCTTACCACTGACCTCGTTAACCTTTCTTCAGCCTGTTCCCTGCTTATCCTGAAGAATTCCTCCTCTCCACTAGAGGAGGTGGGTTCACAGTCAACCCTCATGGCCACTGTCAACTCAGCTGTGTGCATGCCACGTAGACCCCTCCTCTTGTGGCGCCATCTTAGAATAGCCTTTTCTACCACACCGACTGACCATATTATTTTTTTGTACTGCCTTCTCATTTGGTGACCTCTAAATACAGCCTGCAAATAGAATCATGTTATATAATGCAAAAGCTATATAAGAAACTAAAAACAAGATATCAATGAATGTAAATAGGGTCGCAAATCAGTACAAGTATGCTTCCAATAACTTTATTTTATTTTACTCGTTGTCTGATTAATGAGGAAGTTTAATATGCACTATGATGCATAGGCTTTTCTATGCACCGCGGCCTTTTTTGTCGGAATTCTTGAAAATTCACAAATCTAATTTAACCAACCTAATCTGCATATTGAAATCTCCAAACAAACCAAATTTTACAATTTTTGAAATTTTATTACTATTTTTTCGAATTTTTTAAAACCTGCTATTTTTTGGAATATTCTCCTGATTCTTTTTTTTAACATTTGAGGAGGCTTACAATTATAACAGTGATGAAAGATGTTATTTCTCACTGCTGTGCCAGCTTGCATGCCACCTAAAGGACTTACACAAAAATTTATTCACTCTATCTGTTTTGGGGTGTGTGTGTGTGTGTGTGCATGTGTGGTTGGTTGGGGGGTTGAGATGAGACCTGAATGTGGATAGCATGACTGCGCATGGTCAGGAAATTCTTGCGTGTTTTCCATGTACGAAAATGGCTCTGGATGCGAGCAGCAGCTCTAATGGCTTTCTTCCTGTTATAATTCCTATATGCATTTTGAATCCTCAGAGCAGCAACTATGGACTCTGCCTCACTCTCTGAGTTCTCCTTTTTCGCCTGCACATGTTCAAATTAGTGACTTATTATCTTAGATGACAATTTTTTTTAAAACATTGATAACTGTAAATTCAAGAAAGCAAAGTGAATAAATAAACCAACGTACTAATTCATTACATTTATCACCAATATTTGATGTGATGCGCACTAAATACTTAAGTTAAAAACAGAACATTTTAGATGATCTTGCCTGATTTTTAATTTTTTTTAAAAAAAAAAAACTTTGATTTACAAAAATTTTGATGAATTGTTGGCTTATGGTTCAGTTCACAGCTTTAAAACAGTGATAGAGAATGTTTAATTTTGCTTCTTTTAGTACCGCTTCTGTTTGCATTTTCAAGGTTCTCTCTCTAAAAGCTGCTTGTATCTTAGTCGCTGCATCTGCTGCATTTCTATAGGCCGCCAGAGATTCTTTTAGACAAAGCTCCTGCTCACTGAGGTTGGCAAAATGGGGATCTTCAGGTTTGTTCGTGGAGGCCGATTTAGAGCTTATGTCTGAGTTGAGGTTGCCATGGAGAGACATGGCCTCAAAATGGGCAGTTAGGCTTTTTTCAGCCAGATAAGCAGCTAGACCTTCAAATCCTTGCTTGGCTGCCAGGTCGGCAGCAGTGACGCCACCAGGGGAATCAGGTGTGGGGTCTGTTACCAAACTAGGGTTCGCCCCAGCTGACAATAGATTTGCAACCATCCTTTCCCTAAATCAACATACGAAATCAGTTTTTTACCTTGCACCGCAAAATTATTATAAAAACAAAAGCAAAAATAAAGAATCTATAGGAAATGATAAGCACCTTCCATAATATGCTGCCCAGTGCAGTGCAGTCCAGCCAGCTGAATCCCTAAAATCAAGAGAAAGGCCTGAAAGCGCAAACAGCCATACCGCCCAAACATAATCCAACATGGCACAGAGGTGTATCACACCTTGCCCCTCTTCATCTAAAGGAGTGATCTTGCAGCCCTCTGATACCTTCTCTAGAAGCCATTCTTGAACCTTATTTCTCAATATCATCTCTAATAAACCCTTGGTATTTGCTTTTTTTTCATTGATTTGTTTAACCAGATCAGTCCAGTACTTCTCCATCACTGGTGAAGTTTGACTAGCAAACTTTGATGCCTCCTTCAACAGTTTTGGAGGCAATTTGTTGGACATGCTTGAGAGCTTGCTCAAGAAGACCAGATGACCAAGTCGGGTTTGTAAGCGCATTTCTTCCCATTTAGATTCAGGCTTAGGGTTTTGGATACCATTGGTGGGCTTATGAGGCTCAGAGAGGTATGTAAAAGTCGTGACTTGGCTTATTGGAGTTTGGCAGTCTAGGGTTAGGTAGAGTTCTGCAGGTCCAGGGGTATTTGGTGGGATCAAGACACGGAAAACACCGGCTTTGATGGATTCAGCATTAACACATTTGTCGCCAATTCTGCAATAGAAATTTGATTGGAGGTGCCTGAATTGGTCATGGAAGTCGCCAACAACTAAGGCCTGTTTACGTCATACAATAAAGATATTACTTAATTGAGAACTGAGATGCGAAATATGAAATATGAAAATTGTATCATTCTAAAAGTAACTTGGATTAATTATGAATTTATGATTTCTTTGGTTTTCTAGCAGAAGAATTAGTACACTCTCTCTATTTATCCTATTGTTGATGGCCTTTGAAGTCAAAAGTTCAAGAAAAGCCATCTAGTCTCTGAAACCACATGGGTTAAATCTGCTGGTCAACAAAACCAGTTTTTGGCTAGCACTCATGTAATAGAGATCATGATGCATAAGTACCCATGTACAATATACAACTTTCAAACTCAAAATAAGAAAACAAAAACAATGATACCTTTGTTTCATCCGCGCAATATGCCCAGTCTGGAGACACATCTGTTATATTAAATATGAAATTCTGGATTGACAAGGGCTCATTCAAAGGGTCATTCATCAGACCAGGGGACTCTTTCTTGTTTAGACCAGCTAGCTGGGCCCCATTTGTCAGAGACTGGTAACCAGTGTAATCAGTTAATGTGCCAAGTGGTTGATTATATAGGCCTTGCATTGGAGTAAAAGTACCCTGTACAGCAAATTCAGTAATATAATAAATAATAGTAATAATAACAGCAAGTAAAACAACATATCTTAATATAATATAAGAAAGAATGTTGCAGAAAAATAGATGATACATCTTAATAAAAATAGTGAGGTGTCCTCTCACATTTCTTATATCCATGATATTACTTGGGTTCACTTGAGACACCACAGAATTGAAACCACCTGCATATTACATAGAAATAAAATCATATTAAGAACTTCAGTAAGTCCGTAAAATTAGGTTCAGATGTTGCACCATCCAAATCCAACCAAAACCGACTCAATCAATTTATCATAGAAAGAATGTATAGCAATTGTGACAAGTGGCTTGTTGGTATAACCAGATAAGTTGCCTTGCTGATTTGGAGTAGAGTTGTTCTGTGTAGGAGACTCCAACAGATCATCCCAATCTAAGGTGTTTATTTCTTCCAATGTAAACTCTTTGTTCCCTGTTCCTTCAACATATCAAACCAACAAAGCAAAGCTCCAAATAATTAGTGAACTTCCCAACAAATCAGATGTCGGACTTTTTAAGTTTGGCATTTAGTAGACTCACCATTATTGCTTTCTGAGTGGAATTCATCAAAAACCATCCCACCTCCAGAGACCTCAGAATGTTGAGAAATAGAATTTGATTCAGGAGTTAGAGGGCTCAAATTCAAATTTTTTCCGGGTAATGGTGTTAACTCCACAGATCCAAGTACCACCTCACCAGGTGAAAATGCATTTTCCTGATAAAAGCCACGAGACAAATTAGCAAAATGTATGGTTATAAAATTTGGGTTTTCACGAGTTAAATATGTGGACAGGAAGAAGAATAAAAACCTCAGAAGTGTGCCGGTAGTGCACAAGAACTATACGTTCCAATTCCCTAAAGAACAAAAGAAAACCATTAATGTATTGGTGATAAACGGCTACAGATGCATGTAGAACTTTAGTACAAGAAAAAATAAGGCGGGGGGGGGGGGGGGGGGGGGGGGGGGTGTTTATATTTAGACAATCAGCTGGCATGAGAAAGAGGTTGGTGGAGAAAGAGAGCAATACTTGTCAAGAAGCCAGTAGCATCTACGATGAAAGTTGGGGTCATCTTCACCTCTTGCATAGTATACATGCACTCTTTCGTCATTACCCACCTGATGTTATGTAATTTAAAAATTTCAAATAAGCATTACAAAGATTATATTAGTAGCAGAGGTAGAAGAAGACAGATGAGAAAGGGGAGTGAATGTCACTATGAACAAGATAATAGCAGAGCTAGAAGATGACTGATGAGAAAGGGGGAGTGAAATTAATGATTTTTCACATAACTATTAAGGAGCACTTAATTGACTCCATTAACATCAAATGGTCCTTAAAGCATCACCCATATATCATTTTGGTCCTTATTTGAAAAGTATCATTTTGGTCCTTAAAATTGTCTAATTGAACCAAATGGGTCCTACCTTTAACATCAATTGAAAAAAATAATATCTTCATCTATTATAGCATGATGTTTTAGCATTGCAACTGGTGTTGATATAGTTGTACAAGCAAATTGATTAATATATGAACTAATATAATGACCTATCATATATCAACTAAATTGATACTAATATCAATGTTAATGTCATCATAAATTAATTAAAAGATTATTTACATACATGTCAACATAAAAATATTTATACCATAGATTGAAACCTTTTAAGGACCAAAATGATAAATGGGTGATACTGGAAGGATCATTTATGTAATTGATTATTTTATTTTTGTTATGTCAAAACATTAATCGCCTATTATTCCCACTAGGGTTAACTTTTTACACTTTTGTTATCAACACTTATGTAATTGAGTTGGCAAAACTTAACCTTAAGTTTTTCATGAGCTTCTTGCACAGCCTTTCCATCCCTCTTCTTTCTCCAGTTATGCCCATCCTTTCTGAAGTTTCTTACCACCTTCCGATCATACAAGAGCACCGTACCACCTATTTCAAAGAAATTAAAAATTTAAAAACTAAAACAAAACACTTTTCTGTACAAGATGCATCAGTCAAGACTGCTCAAGTTGACGCTGCTTATTGGGGAAAAAAAAAAAGAGTTGGGTTTCAACTATATCCTTGGTACCTACAATTGAATTGGAACTACTAGTGTTAATATACTTGTCAGCACTTAAGTGGTCAAGCTAAATCCTCATGCAAACTAACACTTTTAAGGAACTGTACCAGCTGTCGCACTAATCACGTCACTGAGTTTACCCTATATACCATAGTGATCATGGTATAGACACCTATTTCATCAAAGACATAAATAGAGAGAGGAAGTACTAGTTGGATTCACGATAGGCTGAGGTTCAACTCGCAGAAGGGTGTAATTACATAGAATGGCATGTACTTCATTCGGCCTAAACCACCTTGTTGGTGCCTCTTCTATAAGCTTCTTTATATTCAAATCTGTTCATTAAAATTTAGTTAGTCACTGGTGTGCTTGAAATTATTAACAACGACCTGATACACAATAATTTTATTCACAAAAATTAATTGTTGAATTCAAAGACTAATATAAAACTTAAGAATCAACAGGTTCAACTCAAAGGTTTCAGGTTGTAGAACAAGTTCGGTTTTGTATCTGACAAAATCTGATTACTGAATTACATGGAAATTATTAGAAAAGAGTTGCAAGATATCCTACATATGCTACCAATTAGTTCATACTTCAAGATTTGACAGTAGCTAACTAGCTACCTATACTCTCAGTCACTAAAATCGAATAAAGAAATTACAGGTTCATGCAATTCCATCTACAACACCATGACTCACTATCAATACTGAGAACCAAAATCGGATCAAAAAAGCTGAAATATTGCTAAATCTTTACAAAAAGACAAAAGGAAAAAAGCCATCGCTAAACCCCGAAAGGAGGCACGTGATACGCACCTGCGACAGTGCGAAAGCCATGGATCTCAGCTGCGGCGAGTGGCTCCGACCAGTCACTGGCCTCCATCGCTGCTTTCGAAAGAGGCGAAAATTAACGAAATGATTTGGAGAGAGGAGATGAGAAAAGGAGAGAGGGAGAGAGAAAAGTACGGGTCCAGTAATTATTAATTTATTACAGATTAATCTTAACTGAATTAGTTCCTGTTCTTTGAGATTTGCGTTCGGTAAATATTTCGCGACAGAGAAAACGGTGGAATTACAGCGAATTAATATTTTGACTGTTGACTATTAAAAGGAGCTTTTCTCCAGCCTAAATGTATGATCGTCTCCGGTTGTAGAAAAGCGGGAGCCATTTATTGGCGTATCATTTTTTTTTTAAAAAAAAAAAGAAGAAAAGATTTCAGGATTGTGCAAATTCATTAAAGTTCTAAATATGAAAGAAATCAAGCAAGACTAGGTTTATAGATGTGATTCTCTTTTGCTTTTCCCAAAGTGAGATTATTTAAATAGATATAGAAGTTCGATAATTACTGGGCAATAAAACGCCTGATATAGTAAGCAATTGAAGTGGATAAGTTATGTTTTGGTTTTAAAAAAATGGTTTGAAATTTTGAAAAAAAAAAGTATATTAAATAATAATAAACGGCTCGATCCAATATTCAAATATTATGGTTTTCAATATACGAGATATTAGTTCCTGCATAACGCTTAAGCAATGTATGGGTGGCTAATTGTTTATGTGTTAAGCTATGTAAATGTACAAAATTTGAATAATATTTGAAATCTTACAATTTAAATATATATTTTTGATAATATCTATTGTGAACCATGATGCATAGAGGGCCCCGTGCACCATGACCGTTTGATCTGTGGTTTTGCAAATAGACAAATCTAAATTAACCAACCCAATTTATATATTGAAATCTCATAGAAAACAAAATTTTATAATTTTTGAAATTTTTTTACTATTTTTTCCGAATTTTTTAAAGCTTGTCATTTTTTACTACAAATTAGTGAATATTATTGGCAAAAAATGGCAAGCTTTAAAAAATTCGAAAAAATAGTAAAAAAAATTTCAAAAATTGTAAAATTTGGTTTTCCATGAGATTTCAATATAAGTGTTAATAAAATATTATTATCATCTTATATTAATTCATTGATTGAATCATTCTTCATTTTTACATGTCTAATTCAATAAACATATAAAACAATCAAAATTTGTTACTGAATATACGGTTTATATTTTTGTACATACAAGTATACAAAAAAGGTGCTTGTTATCATGTTTGATATTTCTAAAAAAAACAAAAATTGTTGCTAGCACATCCAGGATACACAATTACTTTTACCTGATGCCTATGTGACGTTGAGAGCACTTGGAAGCGTATTATGCTTAATTAGTAATGCGTATTATTGAGTTCCTTTGTGACTGTGTCGGCATCCGAAAGTCAAAAAAAAAAAAAAAAAAAAAAAAAAGACCAAATCTTTGCGATTTGTGGTTAATGGTGATAGGCAATCTATCATTAGAAACAGTCAACTTTCGACAACTACAGTGTCCCCTATTACCCGTGATGCTTTTGGTGAGAGGTATGGATTATGGAGCCAGTTGAAATCTCAAGTCACAGCGATTTCATATAAAATTCATTTTATATAAACTGATGGGAAGATCGAACACATCAACAGTAATCAGGCAGGATATTTTTAGCTAATCTGCCTTTTCTTTACCAAGGAATCCAATTGAAGTTAATACGCTCGAGTTGCTACATATTTGTCTGCACAAAAGTGGATGCACAGAAGCTCAGTATCGGACTTGAAAGGACCTGACAACCCAATGGACAAAAATGTACAGAAAGAGTAAAAGAGATTCCATTCTTTTTATCTTTTTTAAAAGAAAAGGGAAAGAGTAAAAGTCTAAAGGTCCCACTTATTGCATGCGATATTATTAATACTCATCGTCTTACTAATATACTAATATAAAGATACGAGTGTACTTATTTTTATACCAACTTGTCAGTCGCTGTCTACTGTTTATAAAAAAAAAATTGTTCTTCTTTATATCAACTTATTTAGTCTGCTTAGAGAAAGAACAAAAACAATAAACATTCGTTGGCTCAGCATCTACCTTACGATGTTCCTTCAAAAAGAAAGAAAAATATTGTCAATGTGTAGTTAAATATACTATGTCGTTATTCGTTAAGCATTATTGTTCATTGCATTGATTATTTGATTCTCTTCTTATCTTTTCCTCAAAGTCTTTCCACTTGTCAGACTTATAGATGTTCTGTCCACATAAAGGCAACTACTTCCATCAGCAGCCCATGCACAAAGTAGCATCGACTCGTTCTCTAAACTTGGCAGAATCTGCCATGTTGCTTTCATTGAATTGAAAGAAACATCTGTACAGAACACAAATACATCCACATCCCGAAACAAAACAAAAGGGGAAACTGCTTAATACTATTGCTTATAGCATCTACAAACGTTAGGATGAAGTACCGTTTTTAATAATAGCATTGACTCTCTCTCTCTCTCTCTAATAACCAGCAATTACATCCGAAATAAATGGTCTAATGTAATAAGGATACTTGGAAATTAAATTACAAAAGTTAACTTCCAATAGGAACTAATAAAAGTAACATAAAAACCTTTACCAGAGAAAAATTCTGATTTTGGTTGAATTTCTTACAAGCTAGCAGAGAAAATTGTAGATTGAAAAACAAAAATTCAAGGACAGGAGCCCCCAACCATTTTTTTAGCAAAACCATGAGTCCATGATAATCATCCAAGAGGGATATACCTCTATGTCAAGTACCTTGTAGCAGACCAATACACTACCCCAAGGAATCCTGATTCTTATTTTTTTTATCACTAAGAAAAGAAACAAATTGCACTTAATCTAACTAGAAGATGGGTTATAGACATACATCTTCATCTCACCTTCTTTCCTGTGTACTGTGTTGGAGAAGTCAAGGGAGTAAACAAGAAGTTTCCAGAGTACATCGCTTCTTTTTCTGTTAAACAAAGAAAATTTGTTATCCGGCTTGTAAATTAAAACACGAAAAGACAAAATATTTTAGAAATTTTGATAAGCTAACCAGTCATAGAAAGACAAGTCAATTCTCTACGAGTGTATCTTGCCATGGCCTACAAAGTACAGAATGATATATTAAATATCATAATTCACAATTGAAGTTCCTCAATAGAAAAATCAGAAATGAGAATAATGCCTGGACAGAAGTAGAAGCAGCATCTCTCATAGAATCTGATCCATCCTCTGAGAAAATATTCCTATAAAAAACATAAAACAATTTATAACAGAAATCACAGAAATGTTTTGCTTGACTCAAGGATATTCTACTAAAACTTTCAGGGCTACAAATGTACAGAAATTGTTCCTCGATTGCCGATCTAAATTGAATTTTACATAATAGACATGCAAACCAGCATGGGCATGAGATGTTGAAAAAATAAGGTCATATTTTCTATAGCATGATAACATTACAAAGAAAAAAGGTATACCGCCATAAAACATTGGCGAGATCTTCATGCTTGGCTTCTTGAGTCGTAGCCGCATCATATGCCACTATATTACCATAAAATATTTTCTCCAGATCTTTCATCCACTTTGTCAATAGTAAGTTTACCTATCACAGAAAAACATAAATTTGACAAATTCCAAACTTCTGTGCAAAACTAGTATGGGTTTCTGTTTTCATGCTTATTTAGTTTTTCATTTTCCATGTTTTGTTGAGAATAGAGCTTTAACAATACCATTACCCATCTTTGGTTTTCCTTTCTCAACTATTTTATTTGGCATGCTTTGTGCAGAATTGTGTCAGTAAATTGGGACAACAAGGTCAAGCACTTAAAGCATAATGCATGCTTTGTGCATAATGTGTCAGTAAACTAGGTCAAGTACTTAAAGCATGATTAAAGGTGTGGAAAAAACTTATGGCTAAATTGGCAAACATAAACCCCAATTCAGTATTATTGTGGGCTGCTTACAATTTCAGATGAAACAGTATTTCAGCACATGACCATACCAGAATCAGTGACTTATACAATCAGCAGAATCAGGCTCAGTGTTTATATTTGTGATGCAAGGTTCTAGTATGATCATCAGTATGTATAAGAAAAAGGAGATGGTAATAAAAAATCAGAGAAACATACCCCGGCCTTAGCGACCCTTAGCTCAAGGTCGTGATTGTAAATTTCATAAAGATATTGACCAAATTCAGTGCCTTCTTTTCCTTCTTCTTTCAACCGACGCAACACAAGCCACATGTGAAGCACAAGCAGGGAAAATGTTGTTTTGAACGTCTTCTCCAGGTTAAACACTGAATTAGAACATATTTATCATGACATTGAATGAAAATTTTAGAGCTAAGCTGTAACTAAAATTTTAGCAGACCACGTGGAATCTAGTAAAGCTGAAATTAATTAAACACGGTAGCATATTTTAAGATAGTTCAACAAACCACTGGTTGTCTAGAAGTACAATGATGGAAACACGGTATTGCAAATATTAACAGGTACACCTTAACTCTGGCAATATTTTCCTCAGCCTCAAAATGGAATTAGCATTTCTCTGAGTCCATTTATATTTTATCCATCTGTAGTAATCAGCCAAAGCAACTACATATCAGATTCCAATTTCTAAGGTACAATTTAGTTTAATACCAACCTAAATTTCAGTCACAGCAACATCTAGGAGATTTTTTAAATAATACCTTTATCTTTGCAAATCCAGCAATATATACTGACAAAGAGGGCTTACCATCATAGATAGGAGGCTTGTCCACCTGTGAAAGAATTCTACTATATACCACATTTGCCCCTCGAATAGACTTGCTTTGCTTACTATAGAATAGAAGAAGCTTAAAAATAAACCGCTTTATTCTAGAGAAATCCGGATCTTCAATTCTTAGAGGAGAATCTTTTGCAAGAGCCAGTGAACACGGTTTGGACCAAAACATGGCATTCAGGTTAACCTTAACCTGTCAAAGAAAGTTGAAAAATAAAGTATAATTAAAGGAAAATAACCTAGTTGGACCTTCCTTCTAATACAACAGTAAAAAATTAGAAAGCTTAGATGAGTATGGCATGCCAAACTGAATCGAGAGCTACAGATGGGGATAAGATTCAAGCCATTGTTTGATGGTATTTTACCTTTTAATCTTTTTTTTTTATTTGTTTTTCTCTGTAAACTGATGTCAGAGACAAATATTTGTGCCTTCCCATTTTTAATGACCTGAATTGTTAACACACAAAGATCATGTTAACAATGTTACTGAACAGATGCGCAATTGCAAAGCCAGCAATCAGTATCACAACATATATTTTGCAATTGAATTACCTGCACTCAGCACTGACAAAGTTGTACCAGTATTCTACTACCTTCCTATCAGATTAGATCAAATAGCAGATATAAATAAAATTGAAAAGAAATTACCTCGGGTTTATCTGAGATCTGAGTATTGGAAGGGGATGAATCGGCACTAGCGGTGGCGACCTTAGAAGAGAAGGCATTGGCACTGAGAAAGCAGTAATAAGTGGTTTCTGTAGGGGTGTTTTTGAAAACTCTATTGGTCTGGTATGAGAAGGCGGACGAGACATGAGGCGCCGCACTTCTCAATCGCGATAGCATTTTTAACAAGTTTGGAATCAGGGAGAGAGAGAGAGAGCGAGAGAGAGGGAGAAGGGTTTAGCACTGTGAAAGAAGAGGAGAGGAGGCAGAGGCGCGACGCGGCTGTGGGACGGTCCACAAGTTGTGGGATGGACCGAACATAGACCGGGTTTACATGAAGTGGTAAACATAATTAGGTGTTTGAAGATAACTAAACAGGTCATGTCATAGAAAAGCTTTAAATTTTTCAGTTTGTGAGTAATAATTTTTTTTTCAACTTTTAAGTTTTCCTATCAAAATATGTAATTTTTCAATAATTTGTTTCGGATAAAATTTGTCTTCTCTTAGTTAATCTAGCTCAAGTGTGTTAATTTTTTAATATAAAATAGCTATAGTACTCTTAATAATATTATATTTATGTCTAGGCAAATTCTGACTTGTTAATTTTCAATAATGATTTCCGACTTCATATCATTACGATTTCCGGATAAATCAAAGCATTTTTTTTATATAGAACTATATCTTTCCTATAAAAGTAATACAAAACTTACAAATGGAGAAAAAAAAACTTAAATGTTTCGTATAAATATGTAGTAAGAATTCTATATTTTAAAACAAAAAAGTTTGTCAATTCATTTTTTTAGAGATTAAAAATGGGTGACGATCCAATTAACAATGATTTATGTTGACAATATTATTCTCAAATAAACTCCAAAAAAAATTTAGAAACAACAAAAGTTTATAAATATATTATAAACCTTATAGATTGTAAAACAAATTTCATATACGTTGTGTCAAAGGCCATTAAATATCAGTGTAATTTTCAATTGATATTATAAACCTTATTTTCTTCATTTTTATGGTGTGCATATATTATGGATTATATTTTACATGTTGATTTTCAAAATTATAAATTATTTTTAACAATCAGAGTTATCAAACTTAATATTTATTCATATATTATCGTTATTTATTAGATATACTATAAACATTAAAGGTTTTCTGATCTTTTCGTATATAAAGTTGAGTATTTATCACTGTTACAAGATTTTTATTGTAAATTGTATAATTCAGAAAATATTTTATTAAAATAAAATATCTAAATATTTAGGCAGTCATCGCATTATCCCAAACTAAAACACCGCCTAAAGCAGGCAGCGCCTGTGCGAATCCGAAATTATGGTTTGCCGTTTGGCTGCTTCATAGCTGAACTCGGTTAAACCTCCTCGAACAATGGAGATAATCTCTTCTCCCTCTCGTCTCTCTCCTTCTCTGCAAAGTACCTCTCTCTCTTCCTCTCTTCTCTCTCTGAATCATCAATACTTTTGTAGTTATCTGAAGAGAAGTTCATTTTTGTAGGATTACTCCCACACAGAAGGTTACATACCAGAGCTTGCAATTCTACAAAAAAGAATGCTTCTCAGCAGTAAGCAACTTCCCGTTTTGTTGGCTTGCGCATTCAAGAGTATTTAGTGGCAATTTCACAAAAAAATAAGGAGTTAAGTTTGGTCAATTTCTTTATAATATTTGGTTATCACATATTTAGGCATTCAGGGAATGAAGAATGCAATTCCAGTTGCAGCAACTCGAGTTACATGGAATGCAGGGGAAGGAGGGATATTCTCACAATTTCTCTTATTTCAATGGGCTTATTTGCACCACTTGCAGCTCACGGGAAGTCAAAAAGTAAAGCCATTTATGATGAAAGGCGTTTACTTGAACAAAACAAAAAGATACAAAAAGCCAATAATGCCCCTGATGATTTTCCTAGTTTCATCAGAGAAGGTAAAAATTTACTCTTATTCTGTTAATTTGATAAAACTATATTACTCTTCGTGACTTGCTGGCATAATTGAGCTGCTAATTATGTGCCAATTGCAAACTAATTTAAAGCTGGCAGTAGGTCAGCTCAGGTGCTATCTCAACCTGACATGGAATATACTCAGCTTGATGGAATTGCATCGGTTACTGTCAATAGGAGGATCTTTTTGAATTGAATTTAACTTTTCACTGAAGTAGAATCTCCAATTTTTCTTTTTCTGAAGTAACTAGAACTGTCTCAATAGATATATCAAGTATATTTTCATATGCTATTATACTTATAAAACATATGTAATTATAATAAATAATGCATATAATAGTATCAATCCATATATGCAGTTAGGTCAGTCAGAGTAGTAATTCTGACTGATATCCAGATCAGGTCACATAGTGCATGAATTGCAAGTTCTAAAGAATCCCTATATAATTAATATTTAGGTTTTGACGTGAAGGTGGTGACTTCAGAGAACTACATAAAACGTGACTCGGGTTTGATATACAGGGATTTTGAAGTTGGTACTGGTGACTGCCCCAAGGATGGCCAACAGGTCTGTATAGTATTCATTTTTCATTCCATAGAAGTTATGAATTTAGGCTAAATTTTCTACTTTAGCTGCAAATTGTAGGTGGTGTTTCATTACGTTGGATATAATGAATCGGGCCGACGAATTGACAGTACATATCTCCAAGGTGCACCTGCAAAGATCCGTCTAGGAAACAAAACCCTAGTTCCAGGCAAGTCGCTCTAACCCAGTAATAACATATAGCCAGCATGTACCAGCACCTATAGTGCGAGAGCTGTGCAGGATCATTCACCCAGCAATTGTAGAGAGAGAAAGGTTCTCATAGTGCTGGTGCTGGTGCTGGTGCTTACCAGTTCAATGTCAGACCAAGGAGAGTTTAAAACTAGATAAATGCTGAGTTCTGTATGTACATGAATATAGGATTCGAAGAAGGAATAAAAGATATGAAACCAGGTGGCAAGAGAAGAATCATTATTCCACCTGAACTTGGGCCTCCAGTGAGTATCCTTCATATATTTTTCTCCATTTTGATAATTATTTCTGTTTTTCTTTTCAATGATTCTTCCATCATGGTCCGAACAAATTAGTAGTGTCTTCAATACTATAATGGTATACAGTAACCCAATAAATCTTTCAGGCTATGGTATTGAGTAAAACAAATGAATTATTTGCTGCAGGTGGGGCCATCCACATTCTTTAGTGCTAAGCAATTTGAGGTTTTCGATGTAGAGCTATTGCAGGTCCAAGATTGCCTGAGAAGAACTATTGGGTTTTATTCTGATGTCGTCTGTACCTGAGTTATCGATTAATAAAAATTGCTTGTATTTCTTATTCTTTCTTATATAAAGGTTGTAAAATCTTTAAGATCAAAGGTTCAAATTAGTTTTTAGTTCCTTTAGCGAAACTAGCTCATGGTATTATCTATGGGGTAAGAATAACGTATACATTTTTCATCATTAATATTGCCCGAGTGTGATTGGTTTTCTTCGATTATTAATTTTATTTTCAGAAAATATGGGCTGTAGCCTATTCGTTCTTTTAACTTGTTTATGTAAGAGTTAAGAGTGATAATGCGTTCAAGACAATGCAAATAAAATATATACAATGGGCCATTGCTGGGGTTAATGAGATTTCCAAAGGCCACGGAAACGCAAGCGCGATCTGCTCGCATGATCGGTGAACACATCAATTTTATACGCTTTTTGTGTTTTTCTTTTCTAAAGTTGAGATGGCAATTACCGGCAATTGCTAAGACGAAAACTTTAAAAGTTACATTATATTAGTTGTTGGTAAGAAAAAAGTAGCAAAGACTTCAAAATCAGAACTATGTAGCTAATCAAACAAGACAATCAAATAATTTAAGAACTTTGCAGTTAATCTTTTAGTTCAAACTTTGCTCTCTTTCTAATTGTCACACCTTCTAAAAAATTCATCAGTTTCTTTCTTTCCGCAATGTTTAACTCTCTTGAAAGCTAAAACGAGGCTTATAGCTGACTGTAACGATCAAGGCAAGTCGAGCATATATCATCGGAAGATGATATGCAGCAACAGACACCAGAAAATGCTACCGATAACATATTAACTTAACCGAACTTCTCGTAGACGAAAACAACATGCATTGGCCTTTTTTTTTTTTTTTTTTTTTCAAGTACAGTACCAGTAGAGATCATATCTCCTGTACCAGAATATATGGGTACTTTCCTACATGCTACTTAAATCTTGGCCTGTGCAAAAGCCACGTAGTGAGTTCCAAACAAACATGTTACTATACCATACCAGTTGGTACATACAGGTGTTATGGTAGATCTCAAGGTCAATCAAAGCATTCAAGTAATACTGAATTGACATGACATGAAAGCCAGTTTCCATATAGACAACAGTAAGATTGCAGCTGCAACAAGAACATGTTGTCAGTTACTAATTGCACTTTAAACAAATATGATATTTCCTTAAATAATGTCATTAGGGATTAAAGAAAATACATATTACTATTGAGCCAAAAGGAAAAAAAGAAAAATTTCCACAAAGTAACAGCTTCATTACTTTGAACTTTGAACTATGAATGCATATCATAATGAGTTCCCAAAATGCCCTCGTCAAAAGCAAACTACTACATTTTAATACCCGTCATAAAAACCATAATATAATTTCTTTCAGTACACAATCTGGAAAAGCCAAGTGTTCCAGAGATCAACAAATAAAATATTAACATATTTTGCGAAACTTTTTGTACATACCAGTGGCAGAAACAGCCTCAACAATGTGGATCAATTAAGAGTACCAGTAATGATATACAACAGCTAATTTTTATTACCTGGTACAAGTGAATCAGCTTGCTTCTGCCCAATGGCCTCATCCATAAGAACTGACAATTTATGTCTATTGTTTTCTGACTTTGAAAAAAAGTAGTAACATTTAGGAAATTCTCAGGTTGTTGCATAAAATCCTACAGCTCACACAGATATTTTATAATGAACATAAGATGCACAATTCTCTTTAAACATCAATGGTTAAGGCGTGCAACTCACGGAGTAATTGCCCACTAAGGTGGCATGACACTAAGTGCACCATGTCAGCTAGAGGCAAGGTCGAACAAACTGGCATAACACTAAGGCTGTGCTCCAGAACGCGACCATTAAAGGAACGGGGAGTAGAGGAGAGGAAGGTTGTCCGCTCTCGTTACCTTTCAAATAGGAGTGGAGAAACGGTAGAGTAAGCCCTTCTTCAAATCACTCTATCTCTCCCCTCCTCTTTTCTTCCTCTCCATGGCTATTTTTCAGATCTGGAGCGAGTAAACAATCGGGCAGAGTAAACTCGTCCAATCTTTCGGCCACCTTCCCTTCCTCTCCCTCCGAACTCGCGTTCTGGAGCACAGCCTAAGTGACATTGTGGATTCAAACAAATGCAAATATAAAAAATTCCAAAAAATATTACTCGTGATACTAAAAAATCAGTTCAATAAAGGTGGAAACTAAAGGCAGGCACAATAATACTAACATGCTGACTTGCTGAGTAATCTAAGCATTCATTATTAGTCAGATGCATCATCAGCGAAAATGAGAATGTTACAGTGACAAATAGTACAAAATACAAATACACAGAGAAATTTACTTTTGTTGAAGAAGCTGTCTAAAGATGTTTCGTTCACAAAGTAACTGCATTTCATCTTAATTAGGTGATCTATGTCACATTTGTCCTCAGTTGATCATTTGTTGTACGAGCAACTAGGTCTCCAACCAGGATTGCCCATGATCAAGATTTAATTACTCATTAAGTCATAGAGATTGCTTACGGATACATTGTTAATTATAAAAGTTTCTTATCAAAATGACACATCAGAAATGAAACATGAATTCAACCAAAGTATTTAAAGACTATAAAACATCTCAGACTGAGTACAGCACAAGACCATAAAGACCAAAACTTGCTTGTTTGGTTCACTTGGGAATAGTGGGAATAGTGGGAATATCCACTCTTCCCACTCTTCCCACTCTTCCCACTCTTCCCACTAACACTCTTCCCAACAACACTTTTCTCTCTACTTTTTCACACTTCCCAACGCTATTCCTAAACTCACCATCCAAACGACCTAGGAATAGCACTCTTCCCACTCTTCCCACTCTTCCTACTCTTCCCACTCTTCCCACTTTTCCACACTATTCCCACTATTTCCAAGTGAACCAAACAAGCCCAAAGAGTAACATAATATAGAAAACTCATAGTAAGTGATAAATTAAACATTTGAGTAGCACATGCAAAAGCATAAACACCAACATTAAGGACTTAGCCAAACTCCAAAAGTTAGATAACAAAACACCTCGAGCGACTCACAAATATTTTACAAGTGTGCTATTTCTTAAACAGAAATTAGCTGAGAGTCAGGACACAAAAGACTAGATTTTTCTACCTAAATAACATATTGCTGATGTATGTTTGGCAAATAGCTAAACAATGCTTGGCTGAAACCACGTAACCGGTTTACGTAGATATTGTCTCTTATTACCTAGGTCACGCACCATATGCTCAATTTTTTGCCCATCCCACGGGGCTGAATAGATGGTATGCCACCATCCAACCACACATGTTGATGCATTTGGTACACACTTGTTCGTCATGTACACAGAGCCCCCATGAAGCAAGTCCCTGTCATCAGCACAGACAGTTAGGCAGGGGTAGTTATCCCCATAGAAAATAGCTGTGTTGCTGCTTGTGTCAGTAATCTGCTTGAGCATCAACGGCTCCTCTAAGAACTGGTACAGCACAAACTTTTCTTGAGGATGGACAGCAAGCACATAAACCCCAGGTTTCCCTTCCAAAAAACACTTGTGAACAGCTTTTAACTCTGGCATGGCGACAATCTTCTGCTTGGGTTTGTCATACTCAATAATCGTCATGCTTTCCTCTTTAAGGATATAGAATCGCCCATTATAGTATGTGGCATCAGTCAGCATTTTTGCGAGGTTCAGACTGGAGCTGATCAATGTCCAGTACTTATCTCCGACCCGACAGCAGAGGACAATGCACCGCGAAAGGAAAACCGTTATCAGGCAGTTTGGGTCGGTCAAATCTGCAGAGAAAGTCACCTTGCTCTTCGCAAAGCTGGCCATGTAATTTAGAGGAAAGCTGAGATTCTCATAGTAGGGCTCATCCGAGTCATATCTGCGGCGTTTGACTGGGCCAGCAAAGGAAGGAAGCTCGATGCGAGCCCGGGCCAACGGGTTAGCCCGGGTCAACGGATTCAATAAGAATACCTCCCTACCTTCATGGTCCGCAAGCAAAAGCCAGCCACGGTAGGAGGCGCAGTAGGTCATGCCTTTGGCTTCTGGGATGTCGAACATGCGCCTCTTGGATTCCCAAATGTCGTCGAAGTATACGTGTGTGGGATTATCCTCCGGGAACATCAGCCAAGGGAGGTACTGGCGCCGCTTCGGATCCGAGGCGGAGCGCCACGGAGAACAAACGGCGCGAAATCGGACATAGTCGGCGGTCGATTTCACCTTAGAAGAGATCTTGTGGACGATATCTCCTGGGAGGAGGTGGGCCCAATCGCGAAATTCCGAATCGGAAGAACCTTCTGTTTTAGCCATTTTGTTCGACTTTATTTAAATAAAATATACAGACAAGCCCGATAAAGGGGGGGAGTAAAAGAAGAAAGAGTTACAGCGATAAAGCGGAGTAAAAAAGAAAGAGTTACAATTTGAGATTTACACTAGGATATCCAAAAAAAAAAAAAAGCAATGTTTTTAATTTCCTACCGGCCATCAAACCGGCGAGGAAAGCGGTATGCGGTATTTCCGGTTTTACCGATTTGTGTCAGAAAATACCGGTTAGTATTGATTTTAATAAATATATAAATTTTACAAGTACCGTACGCATATTAGTTCTCTTGCATATTAGTTCTCTTGGCTCAGCTGGTAGAGTTGATTGCCTCCCACACCATTTGCCTGGGTTCAATTCATCCAGCTTTCAACTTAAATTTTACGCTTGTGCATGTGGGTGTAGGGACCATAGAGTTAATGTTTCAAGAAAAGTCTGTTGCTCCATCTTTATTCATATAAACAACTATTTCCTCGGTCTGCGTGAGTCAGAAATCCAGCCTTAACGTTGGAAAGAGAAACCGGAAATTGAAATGTTCCGATATTTTCGGTATTTGACCGGTATCTCCCGGTATATAGAGTGGACGGTTTTATATCAATTTCATACCGGATCAGGATCCGGTAACTGATATTATCGGAAATTACAGGTATCCGGTCCGGTATTGAAAACACTGAAAAAAAGCATAAAGCTGTAAGCCGGTAAGCCAAATTGAAAATTGTAGCAAGATGGAATCAATTTGAAAAATTGATACGATTTGACACGACATGATTTGACATAATATGATTCGACACGACATTATTTGATACAATACGATTTTACACAATATAATTTTACACGTAACACGATACAAATACGAATTGACACGACACGATAACACAAATTCAATTTTCGACTAGAACGGTATTGGCGTCTAGCGTAGCGCTGAGTGTCAGTGTGACCGTGTCACCATGTGTACTTCCTTTTCTTACTCACCGAGTCTGAGTGTGACTTGTGACTTGTGACTTGTTAAGTTTTGTTTGTTACAAAACCACATCAGGTCTAGAACTAGAACTCTAGGCTCTAGGACTAAAAGACTCGAACTAACGTAGTTGTCGAAATAAATATGGTGGTCTTTGTGTTAGTTGTTACCTTTAATTTGAATTTGATTTGAAAATTCAATTTGAATCATTTGACCGTTCTATATGTACCTCATATTCTCCGAAATTTTTAATATTAAAAATATTCACCTCAACAATTTTAATAGAAAAACGAAAATTTTTTTTTAATAAGAGAAAAACATTTATGCGTTTATGCAGTAAAGTCCCTGGGACAATTACACTTTTATGAGAGATTTTAATGATTAATTGTAAGTACTTATTTACACATAATTCCAGTCACTAAAATGAAATATAAAAATGAATCTCCTCACTTATTGATATTGATGCCTAGAAAAAATTTGCCAATTTAAGCAATTCTTGTTGTTTTAACCATTTCTTTCATTCTACATCAAGGATATTAACAATAATTATAGCTTTGATTTATATAGATCATGATTCTTGATTAGGTGCAATGCATAATGTTTATTAATTTCTTGAAAGTAATATGCTTGGTGTAATGTATTGTTATTTTCTGAAAGTAAAGTTTTGCATTATGTTAGTTAATAAATTACGTCCTACGACTACGAGTACGTACTTTTATTTTCTTAGAAAGGCAAGCAATTAATAATAATGTTGTAAATCTTGGACCTCTTGTATTTGAAAATTACTTATTTCATTATTTTGAAACCCGGAGTATAATTAATTAACATGGGTCTGACAAGCTTCTCATATTTCAATGGGTGAGTGAAATCGTGGGTTTTTTTCTTAAACGACTCTGACGGAAACAATAACTCAACAAAGCGCCATGCGCTATATGATATTTACTTAAAGCACCAAGGTGCAAGGTGCTAGTACGCCTTATTTTCACCCAAATGTAAGGCGCAAGGTGCCATTGCGCCTATCTAGTAAGGGACCAGTATCTTCTACCCATCGCAATAGAGATGGGTAGAGTGCCCATCTCATCACCACCGTCCGATTTAATCTGAACGGTTCATTTTTTTCGGGCCAATAATTTTTTTCGGGGGTGGTGGAATTCACGGGACTCTTTTAGCCGTTGAGATTAAATCAGACGGCTGACGCTCCGCGATGGGCACTCTACCCATCTTAAAGCGATGGGTAGAGGATACGGTTCCATCTAGTAAGACCCCAAATTAAACTGCGCCTAACCAGACATTCTCACCGACCCCACTGAACCCCTTTTTTACTAAAAAAAAAATTAAAAAGAGTAAGGCGCACATCTAACCTATGCCTTACCCTTGTTTTACGAAAAAAAATGATAAACGGAGGTCAGAGGTGCGCCTTACATGATATTTTTTGACACAATATATAACCTCTGTGTTCTCTCATGTTCCCTCATAACACCACACTCTCACTACTCTCACTGGCTATTATTAGAAGCAACCGAACGAAAAATTGATCTGAGCTACATTCCCTTCAAGGTCAGTTTTACATATTTACAAAATGTTATTGGCTACGTACAAAATTGAAGATAGAATCTTTTCAAATTTTTAACATGACTAGAATGCTATAAATATGATAAATAAATTGTTGATTTTTTTTATATTAATAGGCAAGATGTTTGTTAAGATATACACTGGAGGAAGCACTTTACATGGAGTAACAGGGATATATTATTATCAAGGTCCAACTATAAATTTCCAGGCACATGAGAACATGAGCTTGAATGAGTTAAAGGGCCAAATATACAATCTTTTACAAATACCTCATCAAGGTAACGACTTGAATATTCGAGTAAGATACAATGCAGCACCCCCACCAAGTGTTTTTTTTTTTCTGAGCTCCAAATTATTGATGATAATACTTGGAGCATGGTTGTGGCAAATCTTGCACATTGGGGCGTCATTGAGTTATTTGTTGATGTCATAGCAATTGTCGGTTCTGATATTTCGGGACCTAGCTCAAGCCATGTCCCATTGGAGGGGCACGAGCAAGAAGGCAAACAATTGAAGATATTTCCGTTCCTATTCCGGACTCAGATCATGTTTATGACTCGAGCCATGTCCCATTGATGGGGATGAGGCGGAAATAGATTTGGGAGTAGGGCTTTGATATCGTTATTATTTGTTGGTATTTGAACTGTACTTGACACCCAAAAGATACTCAAACCATTAAATTATTCTTTAAATTGTTATGCTTTTCTAGGATTTGGCTTTGTCGTTGTTCTTCCTCTTATTTTACAGGACTTTGATGATTTTTGATGACATTCGAGCTAGTAGATGGATTTTGGCATTTGGCACACGCTAGACGACTCATTCCTAGCACTTGGAGGCGCTGTTCAGACCACCATTCGGATCGAATGACTCATGCTCGGACCTAATGGTGGACTTGAGGGAAGAAAAAGGCTAAATAGAGTCAATAGTATTGTAGAGGTCATCCTAAGCTTTCCAACGGTTTTTGAATCACCTCAATCGGAGTTCGGATGAAGGAATTATGGTCGAAATACTATCTTAATGCTGGACTCACTGTTCGGTCCGAGCAGACTCCTTGCTTGACCCGAGCGCCCCTTTGCTCGACCCGAGCAGCACCCCGAGCAGCACTCCGAGCAGACTCATATGGTCCATAATGCTTACTCGGTCCGAGCAGACCCTTGCTCGGTCCGAGCAGAGAGCCGACATAGCTGTTTTGGCAAGATTTTATGCATGAAAACTGATTATTTTGGTAATCTTTCTTGCCCTGGACGCCCTAACTTGCTCTCCAAGTGCCTGAGATGATTATAAAAGGCAGTTTCATCTACAGAGGCTGCATCTTTGGTTACCCGAGCCTCCATCTTGGAGGAGGAGGCCTCCATGGCCTCCTTCCTCCTTTCTAGCGCTATTTCCACCAAATTCATCGAAGCAAACCCGAATCTTGAAGCAACGACAGCAAGAGGAAGGTTGGAGTCACGCCTTGCAACACCCCATGGCCCTAGAAGACGATTAGAAGCATAAGGGAGTATTCGGTTTATTCTATTATGTTTTTTTCTCTATTTTCTATGGCTTGTATCTTGTTATTTCTATATCTTTTGTTATTGTTTGTAATAGTATGTTAGGCTAAGTTTATGTAGTTTTAGGAATAAGAAGTAATGGATGTTTGGATGCTATGACTTGAATTGCTTGTTATGATATTACTTGAGATTTGTTTTGTTGAGTATTATATTTTGTTGCTTGTTTGAATTGCTTGATATAACCTGACTAACTTCTAGATGGTGACCACGTTTAGTTAAGTTCCAAAGTTAGGTTAGTTGAGTTAATTTAGATAAGTATTTGGGATAAATCGTAGATCCGAAAGGGGAGATTAGCTAACACCAAAAGTGTAGTTTTTAGATAAGTCCAAAAGACATCTAAATATCCTTAAGAAATCCAACAAACAAGTTTAGATTAGTTAACACCTATACCAAAAGTTGTGGTCTAATTAATCTCATTAGGTTAGGTTGTGATTAAACCAGTTTCTAGTCCAACAAGCGACAGCTGAGGTTTAGTAAGTTTAGGTTTAGCCAACAAACCCTGGTTCAAGTCGTAAAATACCAAAGTCAACCAAGTTAGAACACCTTTACTCTTTGTTCGGATCGAGTAAGGTCTTTGCTCGGACCGAGCAGAGAGTAATTGCTTAGAGCTTTGCTAATTGATTCATCAAAAGTGATAGATTAGTGGTTCTAAGTCCAAACTGAAGTGAAACCCGAATCCTAAGACGCCCTTAATATTGTTAAAAACCCCAAAACCTTTACATTATTTTCTAGATTGCATTAGATTATTTTAGATAATTAAAATACCCAAAAACATTTATTTTATTGCATCTCTAGATTTCTCTTAATCCAAAATTCAACCAAAAATCATTTGTCTAGATTTTGAGAACAAATAAGTCTGGTATTCATAATCCGTCCCTTGGGTTCGACCCTAAAACTTTACCGATAACGACTAGTGAGGTTAAGTCTTAGGTATAAATTTATTTGACCATAGGATCTTATTCCTTCATCAGGCTTGAAGACATTCAAGAAATGAGAGAATTTTCAAATCTTTATGCGGATGATGAAGTGAATCCACATGATCGTGTTCGACACCTAGTGTTTTCAGATGAGATGCCATTTGAAGGAATATGTGGCAATGATAATTTTTTCAATGATGAAAATTTTAATGATGATGGTATGGGGGATGAAGAAGAACTAGAAGATGATGATGATGATGATGATGAGGAACCTGAGGTATCCTATCAAATTAATTGGCAACTAGCCGGTCGGTCAGACACCCACCCAATCCCATCATTTAATGCCATTGATGATATTGTGCGAATAATGGGAGACGGACCCTTTTTTCCAAATGAAGATTATGCAACCGATGATGGATTAGAGGAAGCATCAATTTATCGATCGAAGGCACATTTAAAGTGGGTGGTACATGACCATCATATAAGAATTAATCAAACTTTTAAAATAAAGAAGTCGAATTCATCGGTATATACCATTATTTGCACCGAGGAGAATTGCCGGTGGAGGTTGTATGCAGCTCGAAGGCAAGAGGATAGTGCATTTGTGATCAAGAAGCGTCAAGGCCCACATACATGTGTCGTGATTGAAAATAGGCGTAATCACCCTCATCTCACAGCTCCATTTATGGCCACAATTATTCGAGAGAACATTAAAGCGAATCCGCATTATAAACTTAAAGACATTAAGGTAACCATTGAACAAAGATACAAATATAGGCCCAAGTACATGAAGTGTTGGCGTGCCAAAGAGATTGCAATAAGTAAGTTGTTTGGGGTATGATGACCTCAAATGGGCCAGAATCACTTAACAATGTCTTCAAAGATGCACGTGCATTGCCAGTAACTGCTCTAGTGGAGGTTACATTTTATAAATCAGTTAAATATTTCGCTGAAAGAAGGGAGAAAGCAGCTGCAGCCTTGGCAAACCAAGTTATGTTCGCACCTAAAGTCCAGGTTATGTTGGAGAAGAGAAGACTCAAAGGAAATAAACATAATATAAACCCTTTTGTGATGCGACAAAAGTATGAGGTTGTCACCCCTACTCGTCTTGAGGGGACAACTCAAAAAGGGGGTCATAAGCATGAAGTAAATTTCTTCGAAGGGATCGTGGTTTGTTCGTGTTTGAAGCCCCAACTTAAAGGAATTCCATGTTCTTAGGTTCTGGGAGTTTGTGGAGAGCAAGGCATAGATAGTAACCAGTATGTGTCTGGTTTTATAGTATTACTGCTTTGTGCAATACATGGATACATGAATTTAACATGTTTGGAAATCCTGACACATGGCCTCCTTACTCAGGACCTAAGCTAGTTCCTGATTCGATATTATATAAGGCCGAGAAGGGCCGTCGACAAACAATTAGGATTCGTACTGACATGGACGTAACTAGCCAACGTAAAAATTCCTACACTTGCCATCTCTGCGGACAATCTGGACATAGCCGGAGAACTTGCCCCACAGCTACAAGAAATGGTGAAGGTTATCCTACAGTTGCCATTTCTTAATTTCTTGCATTTTATCTCTTGTATATTTCTACTTATATTATTTCTCTTGTATATTTCTAACTTTGATTATGATGTTTTTCTTGCAGAGAACTAAGAGACAGACTAGTATGCCTTTAAATATTTGTGCTTTGATTAGTATAATTCTGGACTTGTAGTATGCCTTTAAATTTGTAATGTAATGTGTGTGGACTTTTTCGTCATCTCTCGAAGAACGATCGGGTTTCCTCAAGAATGGGAATAAGTCTTAGATTCACCCCTCACGAGCTTAAATTCAAATGTAAAATGCTTCTTAACAACAAGAAAACATTAACGAGAATCTATTCTCATGAGGGTTTATTAATTTTGTGGATCCTTTCCTTCCAATAGGCGCAAGCCCCTATTGTTAATTATCCCGTGACGAATCACGAGAACCTCTGATTAAGGGATTCGAGGAACTATATGTCGTAGGCTAGAAAAGTTGTTATCTCAATTCTTGTTACCAAACTTAATTGACGGAGCACAATTGAGGGTACAAGAGACTTAATTCTTTTAGCTTAAATCGGACTCAATTACCGGTACCAAACCTAATTAACGGGACCAAATTGAGGACACCTAAAACACCTTATTTATAACTTTTACTGAATCTACTCAAATAATTTGGTTTTTGGTGGCTTGTGAGAGCAAAGTCTTGGTCATTTGGCGACTTAAAAGACTAGAAAGACTTAATTTGATGGTTCTTGGCCATTTGGCGGCTTGGAAGAACTGGGTCTTGGTCATTTGGTGACTTGTAAGACTTGGAGAGTTTGATTTGATGGTTCTTGGCTATTTGGTAGCTTGAAAGAACTGGGTCCTGGTCATTTGGTGACTTGTAAGACTTGGAGAGTTTGATTTGATGGTTCTTGGCTATTTGGTAGCTTGAAAGAACCGGGTCTTGGTCATTTAGTGACTTGTAAGACTTGGAAAGTTTGATTTGGTGATTCTTGGCTATTTGATAGCTTGAAAGAACCGGGTCTTGGTCATTTGGTGACTTGTAAGACTAGAAGAGCTTGATTTGATAATTCTTGGCCATTTGGTGGCTTGGAAGAATTAGGTCTTGGTCATTTAGTGACTTATAAGACTTGGAGAGTTTGATTTGATGATTCTTGGCTATTTGGTAGCTTGAAAGGACCGGGTCTTGGTCATTTAGTGACTTGTAAGATTTGGAAAGTTTGATTTGGCGATTCTTGGCTATTTGGTAGCTTGAAAGAACCGGGTCTTGGTCATTTAGTGACTTGTAAGACTTGGAGAATTTGATTTGGTGATTCTTGGCTATTTGGTAGCTTGAAAGAACCAGGTCTTGGTCATTTAGTGACTTGTAAGACTTGGAGAATTTGATTTGGTGATTCTTGGCTATTTGGTAGCTTGAAAGAACCGGGTCTTGGTCATTTTGTGACTTGTAAGACTTTGGGAACTTGATTTGGTTGTTCTTGGCCTTTTAACGGCTTGGAAGAACTGGGTCTTGGTCATTTGGTGACTTGTAAGACTTTAGGAACTTGATTTGGTTATTCTTGGCCCTTTGACGGCTTGGAAGAACTGGGTCTTTGTCATTTGGTGACTTGTCAGACTGGGAAAGCTTGATTTTGTGGTTCTTGGCCATTTGACGGCTTGTAAGAATAGGAACTTGGTCTTACAATTTTGGTCACTTGGAGACTTATAAGATTTTTGGATTTAATTCATGGGACTACGTGAGTCGCTGTAGGAATTAGCTTCTGAAAAGACGATTTGACCTTGTATTGGTGTTGATCTTGATTTCAGGGAGTGACTTTTCCTCAACTAACGGAGTTTCGATTTTGACTTTGGGTACCGTGTTTGAACTTTTAATTCTCTAATATTTCTCTTTGGGCTTTAGTAATTTTATTACTTTTCCTTTATTTTGGTTTTAGAAATCTAAAGGTTTAGAATTCATTTTACATTTTTGAAAATACTAATTTGAAAGTACTTAATTGAAAATAGCCTTTTGAAGAGTGTTTTGAAATTTCTTAAATTTTGTTTAATAATTTTATAGAAGATTTATCTAAGTTTTATTGTGTTTATTATTTTTATGAAATTCAATTTTATAGCGAAAATACTTCAAAAATACAAAAGGCTAATATTTTGAAAGATTTTAATATCAAGATATCAGTAAATCCAGATTCTACAGATTTTTAGAATTTTATGGATATTTTATTTGAATTTTTCTGCGTTTCCTACTATTTTTAGTGAATTTTCTAAGCTTCTGCTGACGTTGAATAATCTGATTGGGCCACGTGGCAGTGTGAGGTGATGTGGCTGTTGAGTAGACTTGATGCGTTGGCTTACTAAATTTATTTCTTAAGATATCAATTTGGACCTTTTTTTTTATGTGCACTGGGCCTTAATTATATTGGGCTTATTAACTTTTATCTTTCATATCCAATTTTCCATTAAACCGATTAAATCTTGTGTAACGAATAATGGGCAAGCTACACGGTTCCTCTGCCACAAAATATCGAGAGAGTATCGGCGCTGAAATCTCATCGAAGAAGACGGGTTCGTTTGTTTCTTAGCGGGCTCGTGTGATAGTGGGTTTGGATCCGACAACGGTTCCGGCCGCCGCAAGGCCAGCGGAAAGGTCCTGTAGCATCGTGAGGCTGAGGGGAATACAATGACGGTTTTGGTTTTCGTCGCGTCGGCCTCAAATGGCGAGGGAGCCATATACTGACACGGCGATACAGGGATGGGCTTTTAATGAGATTTGGAAGGTGTAGTTATACCAGAAAGGGGGGCTGTAGCATCACGGCAGCGAGGAGGTGAAGTTTATGCACTTGATTTGGTTTTCACTTGTCCAATTTGGTAGCGGGAACAAGGGTTGGTATTGTGACAGAATAGAGAGAACGGTACCAATTGCAGCTTAGAGGGGTTTGATTTCTTTCTTAGATACCAGGTGTCATGTAATATGTTTCATTGAAATACTCGTATGCAATAATGGCTAATCTAAGCTTTCTAATTGACAAGTCATTGACTTACAACAATCCTAAACAGTATATGGCTTCTCATTTCGAATTTCATTTCATATTTTACTTGGATGATTAAGGCAACGCAATTCATATAGTTCTTAGCAATAAAACCCATGCTTGATACAGATCTCACTATACAGTACCGCTTTAGTTGCTTTACATCATTAATTGACATCTCACACAGGACTCAAGCTTTTTATTAAAACAATTCTGCCACAGTAGTTCAATGCTATCGAAATAATAAGGGGGTTTAATCATTCTCTCATATAAATCTGTAATCTTACCAGAGGAGGATCAGCTGGGAACAATAAATAGAAACTTAATAAAAGAACAATTAATCAACTAATATGCATCACGTATATGCATTTTGGAAGCACAGTCATAACTTTTAAGAGATTCTTAATGACTAAAGAGATTCACTATGGCACTCATCTAATGTTTGACAATAGTTCTAGAAAGTTTACTAACCAGTCCCTTAGTAACTAATTATTGCTAAATGTGTGAAACATGATACGACTCAGAATTCAATATATTTACAACACTTGTTCCCATGAAAAGAGCTATGTGTTGTGACTTTTTCGTCATTTCTCGAAGAACGATTGGGTTTCCTCAAGAACGGGAATAAGTCTTAGATTCACCCCTCACGAGCCTGGATTCAAGTATTAATGCCTCTTAACGACCAGAGAACATCGACTAGAATCCATTCTCACGAGGATTTATTAATTTGTGGATCCTTTCTTTCCAATAGGCGCAAGCCCCTATTGTTAATTACCCCGTGGTTTCCCACGAGAACCTCTGATTAAGAGATTCGAGGAATCACATGTAACAGGCTAGAAAAGTCGTTGTTTGAGTGATTTCATGTTTGAGTTAATTTTAGGGCTTGGATTTGGCTCAATTGACGGTACCAGACCTAATTGACGGGGGCACAATTGAGGGTACAAGTGATTTATTTCTTTTGGGCTTAGGACGGACTTAATTGGTGGCACCAGACTTGATGGACAGGGCCCAATTGAGAATATATCTAAGCTAGGATTATTTATTTGAAATGACTAGGAACACTTAGAACTAAAGCTATTTATTTGAAGTATTATTTTTATTAAAAGGGTTTTGACTTTAGTTTATATTGTTTTATTTAGAATTATTTTGGTTTTTTAAATTTTTGTTTTTATTATTATTTCTTTGTTTATTTTTTTTATCATTATTTGGTTTTAGATTTTTAATTTGTTTTATATGGATTTGATATGAATTTATATTGTCTTTATTTAATTTAAACTTCTTTTTAAACTTTGATTTGATTTTTTTGTTATTGAATTTTAATTTGAATTAGACTTTTAATTTTTAACTTTGATTTTTGGTTTTAGATCTCAATATGTTTTCGATTTTGATCTTGATTGATTTTTTTGTTTGGGATTTAGAATAATTAGTAAGAAAATCAATTTTAATTATAAAATTACCTTAAAATTTGGTTTAGAATTTTTTATTAAGAGATTTTACTATTTTTCTAGAGTTTATATGATTTATTCTTCACAATAAAATACTTCAAAAATATAAAACTCTTGATTTTATCAAAATTTAATAGAAAATAATATTGGATTTGGTTTATTTAGATTTTTAGAAATTTTTGGATACTTAATTTGGATTTTTCTGAGATTCTTACTAATTTTGATGAATTTTTGAAGTTTTTGGCAATTTATAAAATTCAATTTTTAAGGGAAAATACTTTGAAAATATAAAAGAGGTACAAATTGACATAATTTCATACCAAAATATCAGTAAATCTAGATTCTACAGATTTTTAGGATTTTATGGATATTTTATTTGAATTTTTTTTTTGAGTTTTCTACTATTTTTAATTAATTTTTGAAGTTTTTAATGATTTGGAATTTTCTGATTGGGCCACGTGGCGTTGACTGGGCCAGGAACGCTGACTCGACTCTGGATTCCGTGTAACGATCAACGCGACCTGCCACACTCTTATCGCCACAGAAGATCCGCGAAAATTCGAATCCATCTGTCTTCTCCCTCCGACGAGTCTGGTTATTTTGCAGAAAGGTCCCTCTTCCTTTTCCGATGAGATTGAGGCGATTCCGTCCACCTCAGCAGTCGAGAGTAGGTGCGTTCGGATCGTAAGAGAGAGGAGAAGTGATTTATGGGATCAATTTGTGCTAGGGAAACCTGTATCGTCACATAGCACCTGAAGGAGCTCGGTAAGTTCATCAATGGCGTCTAAGCCTTTTATCCATTCTCCTATGCCAGGGTGAGGTTTCTAATGCTCGTTAGGATGCGTAAAGGACATTGGTTACATCAATTAAACTGGGAGAGGCTTGGGAGTACGAGATTTCGACTGAGACACATCAGCTCAGATTTGGCCTGATCTGACTCGACTGGTGGGACCCTCAGGAAGTAGCTTCTTGTGCCAGTTAGCATTTAAATCGATTCAGGAGCTTAATTATATGAATCTTGTGCTTTCAATTTACTTTGAGTCGTCACGGTTTGATGGAAGAGCCATAAGGGCAGAAGAGGTGCAATTTTGCACTTTTATTCAAATTCTGACTTGCTTGTAAGTCAACTTACAGCAACAGAATTCGATTTGAAGCTTAAATTAGGCTTAATTAAATGAGTTTTATGTGTTTGATTCGGTATAGAGAGTAAGAACCAGCGTTTTGCCATTTCTTTCAATTTTCAGATTTTCATTTTTTATGTCAATTTGTCACTGTTTTGATGATTTTATACCTGAGTTGCTCAAATGCAAGAGAACTATTTACAGGGGTCCTAATACACATAAACAACATGTTTAAACCAGTGTAAGATACTCAATTGAATATTATGCAATATAGTTGCTTTTTATTCATTTTCTGTCATTTTTCATGGTCTATTGAGCATGGGTGGGCCAGTGCTGCGCTCTGGACCCACACCATGTCAATTTGAGGCATTCACATAAGAGAGTTGAGCCAAGCTCCAAACCTCTCATGGAAGCCATGGCTGGTTTTGAATTAAACACAAGGATACCCCATGAAGCAAGGAGCCAAGCTCCAAACCTCCATGAGGCACACCTTTGAAGCTTCCTTATGGCCATGGCTGATGCTGCGCTTCAGACCATGGCTCATAGGAGCTGTGATTTTATGGACCAGATCCACCATGGATTAGTGATTGAACCAAAGGTGAAAGGACAGAAAATGCATCAAATTAGAGCTCCAAACAAACTTCTTTCATTGACACAATCATGATTACAAGCTAAAATCACCCAATTCTACCTTTCTCTCCCCTTTCCCGATTGTTTGATGTAATGCCTTTCCTCCCTCAACGCTGTTCAAGCCTAATTACAACTTTCTAAGACTAACCCTTGCTTCAGGCTGCTCTCTCCTTTTTTCTTCTTCAAATTTTTAGGGATTTATATAGGCTGGGATTAGGGTTTTCTTTCCATGGCCGAGACGATCCACGCCATCCAAATTTCATCAATGGACGAGATCGAGCTGCGCCTAGGGCTTGGTTTCCGCAAAACCATGGGCAGGCCGAGTGGTTTTGGCATCTGTGGTCAAGGGGGAGGCCACGTCGACGAACACCAGCGATTTCACCTCTTTCACCCGGCGTCGCGCGGTAAAACGCGAATTTCTTTTTTTACCAGAGGAAGGAGATGGACCTGACAGGTAGGGGCCCGCCTGTAAGGTTAAGTGAGAGACAGTGAAATGGGTGCGCTGATTTCTCCGTGAGCCAGCGTTGATTCAATCACTCCAACATCTTTCGGTCCATGCGGCGGGTCCAGGCAAAACTTGAGGCGGGAGAAGAAAGTTTAAATCCTAGCGACGTCGCATCCCCCCCGGATCGTCTGCAATGGGTTGGACGCGCCAGATTTCCAGAATTTTGTGGGATTTTCATCCTTTTCCTTTAATTTCCTTTATATATTTTGCTGCCAAATCAAAATAAATTATTTGATGGCATTCCCAAGGGTATTTTTGGATAAAATTTTATGGGTAGACTCATAAAAATATGAGGAATTTAATGGTTCAAAAGGTTTTGGGGAATTTCTCATGGATTTATTTTTGGTAATTTTCTAGAATTTTGGGGTTTCTTTGCAAAATTTAGAGTTTCTATTGATATTTTTGGCATTTTAAAACTATGATAATTCATCATAATTCATGGGAAACTTTTGGATATTTTTGGGGGAATTTTTGGAGTTTGTTTGGTATTTTTCGTGGATTTTTGGGCTTTCTTGGATTTATTTGTCATAAAATAGGTTATTTGGTTCATGCAATTTGGCATAATATTTTTGGGTCAAACAAATGCCCCCCACTGGAATTGGTTGTGACAATCTCTGAAATGGGAACAAGCGATTCCAGTGGCCTCTTTTGACAATGAGATTTCATTTCTTCTTGGATCATAGGGTTTCATTCCTTTAGTACTCGTTGAATTTGTGCCTGGTCAGCTTCCCATGCTCAAGGCCTTTCCATGAATTCAATATACTTTCTATCAGTTTGGATTTTGGATGTGGGTATTTCAGGCCACACTTGCATTTTCTTGGGTTTTCTTTGCTCCAATTTCAATTTCTTTCTTGACATCGGCCTTGAGCGCTTTGGCTTTCCTTGCACTTGGCAATTGTGTCTTCTTCCCATGGTGAATGTCGGGGATGATACCTTTGATAGACTTCTTTTCTTGTTTCTAATTCTCTTTTCTTTTTTATTCTCCTTGGTGCCTGCAAAGTCAAAACAAACCAAAAGCAGTACCAAATTTCTACATAACAAACTATGAATATCAATTTTTTGTTCTTCCTTTTTTCTTCTTTTTTTTTTATGCAAATATTCTAAACACTTTGACAATATCTAAATTTGAACTCCAATTTTCTAAATGACTACAAGATTTGAAAACTGATTAAATGTGCAAGTATGATTTTCACACTTCAAAGTAAATGCAAATGGTCCTCGCAATTTATTTCCAAAGGATTGAACTCTTAGTATCCTCTTGGTTGATTTGTGTAACACTTGGTCCTAGGGATTTCGATTTTGGCCTCAGGGACTCTAGCTTCTCTTTGTTAAACAACATGCAGAGTCAATTTTATTAGCACGTTTTTTTCCATACTTTCCACGATTTTGTAAAGAATTTCATTAAAATGTCAACTTTATTTGAGCCTTCTCAAAAACACAATTTTCACCAATTTATCATGCAAGAGACTTAAAGCAACAAAAGTGGGCGGCTCTCCCTTTTTTGCATACAATAAACATAACAATGAAAATAAAATGACAAGATTTTTGCAGGGCGTAATATTGTGACAAAGGGTGGCCAGAAGTATGTGACGCTTGGGTCTCCCGCAAGTACATGTATCCTATAATCACCCGCCTAGCCATCCACTAGGCGCCACTTTAGTTCCCTTTTTTATTGTGGGGCATAAATATTACGATAAAGGTGGTCAGAAATTTGCGACGCTCGGATCTCTCGCAAGGCACAATTATCCTATAACCACCCGCCTAGCCATCAACTAGACGACGCTTTAGTTCCCTTTTTTAGTTTTTTTTTTTGTTTTTAGTTTTTTATTTTATTTGCGCATAAAGTAAACAACAGAAAATAAAAGAATAATATATTTTTGTGGTTGAACCGCTCATTTTGCCACTTAAAAGTAAGTTCGATTAATTTTGCTCGTTGGTGTGCCAAGCATTTTAAAAGCAACATCAACCAAGACTTAGAAAAAGTTTACACACGTTAATGATATCCTTTTTGAACAAAACCACGTGTAAAGTACAAATTAGTTCACTCGGCAAGAGGTTATGACTTTGGCTAATAGTGGTTAACAATTATAAGCAACCAAATTTTGAGTCCCATCGATTTCAATCTCCAACCTTTCGGCCCATTGGCACAACAAACCAACCAAAAGATTACTTAAAATTCAATGTCTTTGTAACAACCTTGACTACCATTTTCATTTAACACTTCGTGTGAAGCATAATTTTCTTCATTTCAATATTTGGTCAAACTTTCAATTCAAGCACCATACAAGCACATTCAATCAATTTTCAAATTTTATATGCAAATTAAATGTATTAAATGAAACTAAATGATGCGACACATTTTTATTCATTTCTCTTTTGTTGATGCAACAAGAACAAAAACATTTTATGATGCAATCCTAAGCATGATTTTTTTTTTTTTTTTTTTTTTTTTTTTTACACACAACTCGAACAAAGGACTGCCCCAATGTATTCAAACAAAAGAAGTAAAAGGATCGAGGTTGAAGAAATACCAAATTTATCAAGGTCCGTTTGTGGTCGATTTGATCTTCATTTTGAGACTTCAAGTATCATTGATTTGATCTTGCTTTTGGATACGTGAGGGCTGCCCCAGTGAATTGCCCCAGTGGAGTCGACATTTGAAGACTAGAACATTGAGGTTCTTTTGTGTCTTCTCGACATTGAGGTCGATAAAGAAAGCGTGAACATTGAGGTTCTTTATTGCTTTCTTTCTTCTAAACAGCTAAGCATGATGCACTCAGCCAGCTTAATGTCTAGGAACATTTCTTGGTAATTTCATTTCTTAGTGATTTCATTTTTCTTCTTTTTCTTCGTTGACCTTGAGCCAACACTTGAAGACTAGAACATTGAGGTTCTTTTGTGTCTTCTCGACATTGAGGTCGATAAAGAAAGCGTGAACATTGAGGTTCTTTATTGCTTTCTTTCTTCTAAACACCTAAGCATGATGCACTCAGCCAGCTTAATGTCTAGGAACATTTCTTGGTAATTTCATTTCTTAACGATTTCACTTTTCTTCTTTTTCTTCTTCGTTGACCTTGAGCCAACACTTGAAGACTAGAACATTGAGGTTCTTTTGTGTCTTCTCGACATTGAGGTCGATAAAGAAAGCGTGAACATTGAGGTTCTTTATTGCTTTCTTTCTTCTAAACAGCTAAGCATGATGCACTCAGCCAGCTTAATGTCTAGGAACATTTCTTGGTAATTTCATTTCTTAGTGATTTCATTTTTCTTCTTTTTCTTCGTTGACCTTGAGCCAACACTTGAAGACTAGAACATTGAGGTTCTTTTGTGTCTTCTCGACATTGAGGTCGATAAAGAAAGCATGAACATTGAGGTTCTTTATTGCTTTCTTTCTTCTAAACACCTAAGCATGATGCACTCAGCCAGCTTAATGTCTAGGAACCCTTCTTGGTGATTTCATTTCTTCTTTTCATTTGTCAATTTAAGTGCCCCGCGCCATGCGAGCTCACCCAACTTTCTTTCCTTCTTTTCTTTTATCATTTTAGGTGCCCCGCGCCATGCGAGCTCACCCAACTTTCTTCTTTCTTCTTTTCTTTTATCATTTTAGGTGCCCCGCTCCATGCGAACTCACCCAACTTTCTTTTCTTCTTGCTTTTGTCGATTTAGGTCTAGGTTTTGGTTTTCATGCACATCTCCCCAAGACGTGCGGCTTTATTATTATTTTTCTACTTGGTTTTGACACTTTACTTCTTTTGTTGAAAAGACCCTCGATCTCCTTTATTATTGTATATATTTTCTTTGCCTTTCTTTCTTTCACCATTTTATTGTTTATTTCATTTCCTTTATTCTTTCCTCCTTTTATTTCTTCTCATTCATCATTTTTTTTTTCTTTTCATTCAGATTTAATCATGAGGCATAGGACTTTGCAAGGCATGAGTAGGGAGTGAAATTTCACATTTTCTATATTTCTCTTCAAGCCAATCCTTAAATACCCAACAATCTTCAATTTTGTGTCCTAAAATTCTATGATAAGGACAGAAATTAGGATCATCTGACTTCTCCATATCTTCTGGGCGTTTGCATGGTGGCAATTCAAGCGCTTTATTTCCCATGACCTTGCCAAATATCTTTGGAACTACTTGTTTCTTGAAAGAATATGGTTTACTGGTCAACTTTGCCAATGATAATAGTGGCTTGGGATTTGTATTGTGACTTCTCTTTGCTTTAGATTTACTTGAACTTGCAACCATTTGTGTCGAGGCATTCTTTGCACTTCTACCTCTTTTCCTTTGATTTCTTGAAAAGTGCACCTCCTGTGGAGGCCCCACCCTTTCTAATTCACACACTTTCTTGGAGAGTCTTTCATATGTATGAATATCAGCCACGGTGAGATGTCGTTGCATCCATCCTTCCAAATTTCGCAACAAAATTCCAACTCCTTCTTCTTCTGGTATTTGGTATTCACACCTAACGCTCATGGATCTCCATCTATTGATGTATTTGGAAGCGGATTCTCCTTTTCTTGGTTTTTCTTGAAATAAATCAGCCACCATCACCTTTTTCACTATCTTCTTAAATTTAGTTATGAAGGCTTCCTCCATATCTTTCCATGATTTGATGCTACCTTCTTCAAGAGATGCATACCACCCGAAAGCTGCCCCAGTTAAACTTAGTGAAAATTGTCTTAGTATTAGAGCATCATGGTTGGCTGTATTTGCACAAGCATTTTTGAAACGGACCAAGTGTTCCTCAGGACTGATCTCTTTCTTTCTTGTCCCATCAAACCTCACAAATTCAGGAATTTGATATCCTTCAGGGTAAGATACCTGATCATACTCTTTAGGATATGGATTTCCACTATTTTCCCTTGTACTTGCCCTTATTGCTTGAAGCTGCTGATCAACCAAGCTCCTAATAAGATGTTTTGTCTTTTCTCCTTCAGACTCGGTATCTGACATATTTTCAGATGTCTCATCTCTACTAACTACTTTTAACGAATCTCTTTCATCTTCTCCATCCAAGGACCCCTTAACAAGCTTTCGTTTTTTAGGCGGTGAGTCACGCTCTTCATTCACAAATTCATCTAATAACCCCTTTCTTTGTAAGAAGCCCATAAACTTTGCATATTGCGATCTTTCTTCCTCCCATTCTTTTTGCATTTTGAGTATCTCCTTACTCTGTTTTCTTATTTTTTCTTCCAATCTTGACTTCTCGTCTTCTTCTGATACACTTGTTTGTTTTCTTTCCACATCAACCATTTCTTCATCTTTTCTATCAAACAAGTTTTCTTGCTCATTATAGGGTATTTCTTCATCTTGCCCCATCATTGCCACTAACGGCTCAATCACTTCTTCATTTGTCACAGAAGCTTCACCATCCTTATTGATCGTATGGACAAAGCCATGCATTTCTACATCTTTATCTACTTCTATCATGTTTACTTGCGCATGGAAAATGGGCTTATGCCACATCGTATGTCTTTTCTTATCCTGTGGCACTTGGTCGTTCATTCCAATCACCAATTGTGTATTCTCTTTGGGCATCCCAAATACCTTATTCTCCTTAGCATGCCCCAGAAAAGGTGTGAATGAGTTGTTGATTGGGAGGTTGGGTCTTTCATCCAATTCACTTTTATGTGCTCCCTGTACTTTGTTGTTAGTTCTTGTGCCCTTGGAAGAAGATGTTGCCCCTGACTGGACCTTCTTTTGGGAAACAAGAGACCATTCCTCCTTTTCAACGGAAACTTCAGGAATCTTCGAAACCACCAATGGCTCTTCTTGTGACTCTTCAGTGACATGGGCAAGTTGGAAACTCCCATCTTTAACTTGCACAATAGGCACAAAGGAGTGCCCATATGGCATGGCTCCAATCATGAACTCATGTTGGTAGCAGATCGGTACTGCCCCAATCCTGAACATTCCATTGGGCTTGCTCATATCAACGGTTGTGAATGCCATTTCCTGCAAGAAAACAACTCTAAATGTCATGGTTAACAATGTTTATTTAGAATTTTAAAACAACTTTTCTAGCCTTATATATTTAATCTCTCAAATCTCAAAGATGAGAGGAGAAAGAGGTCCCACCGGGCGTGCCAGAGAATCTGTTGTGACTTTTTCGTCATTTCTCGAAGAACGATTGGGTTTCCTCAAGAACGGGAATAAGTCTTAGATTCACCCCTCACGAGCCTGGATTCAAGTATTAATGCCTCTTAACGACCAGAGAACATCGACTAGAATCCATTCTCACGAGGGTTTATTAATTTATGGATCCTTTCTTTCCAATAGGCGCAAGCCCCTATTGTTAATTACCCCGTGGTTTCCCACGAGAACCTCTGATTAAGAGATTCGAGGAATCACATGTAACAGGCTAGAAAAGTCGTTGTTTGAGTGATTTCATGTTTGAGTTAATTTTAGGGCTTGGATTTGGCTCAATTGACGGTACCAGACCTAATTGACGGGGGCACAATTGAGGGTACAAGTGATTTATTTCTTTTGGGCTTAGGACGGACTTAATTGGTGGCACCAGACTTGATGGACAGGGCCCAATTGAGAATATATCTAAGCTAGGATTATTTATTTGAAATGACTAGGAACACTTAGAACTAAAGCTATTTATTTGAAGTATTATTTTTATTAAAAGGGTTTTGACTTTAGTTTATATTGTTTTATTTAGAATTATTTTGGTTTTTTAAATTTTTGTTTTTATTATTATTTCTTTGTTTATTTTTTTTATCATTATTTGGTTTTAGATTTTTAATTTGTTTTATATGGATTTGATATGAATTTATATTGTCTTTATTTAATTTAAACTTCTTTTTAAACTTTGATTTGATTTTTTTGTTATTGAATTTTAATTTGAATTAGACTTTTAATTTTTAACTTTGATTTTTGGTTTTAGATCTCAATATGTTTTCGATTTTGATCTTGATTGATTTTTTTGTTTGGGATTTAGAATAATTAGTAAGAAAATCAATTTTAATTATAAAATTACCTAAAATTTGGTTTAGAATTTTTTATTAAGAGATTTTACTATTTTTCTAGAGTTTATATGATTTATTCTTCACAATAAAATACTTCAAAAATATAAAACTCTTGATTTTATCAAAATTTAATAGAAAATAATATTGGATTTGGTTTATTTAGATTTTTAGAAATTTTTGGATACTTAATTTGGATTTTTCTGAGATTCTTACTAATTTTGATGAATTTTTGAAGTTTTTGGCAATTTATAAAATTCAATTTTTAAGGGAAAATACTTTGAAAATATAAAAGAGGTACAAATTGACATAATTTCATACCAAAATATCAGTAAATCTAGATTCTACAGATTTTTAGGATTTTATGGATATTTTATTTGAATTTTTTTTTTGAGTTTTCTACTATTTTTAATTAATTTTTGAAGTTTTTAATGATTTGGAATTTTCTGATTGGGCCACGTGGCGTTGACTGGGCCAGGAACGCTGACTCGACTCTGGATTCCGTGTAACGATCAACGCGACCTGCCACACTCTTATCGCCACAGAAGATCCGCGAAAATTCGAATCCATCTGTCTTCTCCCTCCGACGAGTCTGGTTATTTTGCAGAAAGGTCCCTCTTCCTTTTCCGATGAGATTGAGGCGATTCCGTCCACCTCAGCAGTCGAGAGTAGGTGCGTTCGGATCGTAAGAGAGAGGAGAAGTGATTTATGGGATCAATTTGTGCTAGGGAAACCTGTATCGTCACATAGCACCTGAAGGAGCTCGGTAAGTTCATCAATGGCGTCTAAGCCTTTTATCCATTCTCCTATGCCAGGGTGAGGTTTCTAATGCTCGTTAGGATGCGTAAAGGACATTGGTTACATCAATTAAACTGGGAGAGGCTTGGGAGTACGAGATTTCGACTGAGACACATCAGCTCAGATTTGGCCTGATCTGACTCGACTGGTGGGACCCTCAGGAAGTAGCTTCTTGTGCCAGTTAGCATTTAAATCGATTCAGGAGCTTAATTATATGAATCTTGTGCTTTCAATTTACTTTGAGTCGTCACGGTTTGATGGAAGAGCCATAAGGGCAGAAGAGGTGCAATTTTGCACTTTTATTCAAATTCTGACTTGCTTGTAAGTCAACTTACAGCAACAGAATTCGATTTGAAGCTTAAATTAGGCTTAATTAAATGAGTTTTATGTGTTTGATTCGGTATAGAGAGTAAGAACCAGCGTTTTGCCATTTCTTTCAATTTTCAGATTTTCATTTTTTATGTCAATTTGTCACTGTTTTGATGATTTTATACCTGAGTTGCTCAAATGCAAGAGAACTATTTACAGGGGTCCTAATACACATAAACAACATGTTTAAACCAGTGTAAGATACTCAATTGAATATTATGCAATATAGTTGCTTTTTATTCATTTTCTGTCATTTTTCATGGTCTATTGAGCATGGGTGGGCCAGTGCTGCGCTCTGGACCCACACCATGTCAATTTGAGGCATTCACATAAGAGAGTTGAGCCAAGCTCCAAACCTCTCATGGAAGCCATGGCTGGTTTTGAATTAAACACAAGGATACCCCATGAAGCAAGGAGCCAAGCTCCAAACCTCCATGAGGCACACCTTTGAAGCTTCCTTATGGCCATGGCTGATGCTGCGCTTCAGACCATGGCTCATAGGAGCTGTGATTTTATGGACCAGATCCACCATGGATTAGTGATTGAACCAAAGGTGAAAGGACAGAAAATGCATCAAATTAGAGCTCCAAACAAACTTCTTTCATTGACACAATCATGATTACAAGCTAAAATCACCCAATTCTACCTTTCTCTCCCCTTTCCCGATTGTTTGATGTAATGCCTTTCCTCCCTCAACGCTGTTCAAGCCTAATTACAACTTTCTAAGACTAACCCTTGCTTCAGGCTGCTCTCTCCTTTTTTCTTCTTCAAATTTTTAGGGATTTATATAGGCTGGGATTAGGGTTTTCTTTCCATGGCCGAGACGATCCACGCCATCCAAATTTCATCAATGGACGAGATCGAGCTGCGCCTAGGGCTTGGTTTCCGCAAAACCATGGGCAGGCCGAGTGGTTTTGGCATCTGTGGTCAAGGGGGAGGCCACGTCGACGAACACCAGCGATTTCACCTCTTTCACCCGGCGTCGCGCGGTAAAACGCGAATTTCTTTTTTTACCAGAGGAAGGAGATGGACCTGACAGGTAGGGGCCCGCCTGTAAGGTTAAGTGAGAGACAGTGAAATGGGTGCGCTGATTTCTCCGTGAGCCAGCGTTGATTCAATCACTCCAACATCTTTCGGTCCATGCGGCGGGTCCAGGCAAAACTTGAGGCGGGAGAAGAAAGTTTAAATCCTAGCGACGTCGCATCCCCCCCGGATCGTCTGCAATGGGTTGGACGCGCCAGATTTCCAGAATTTTGTGGGATTTTCATCCTTTTCCTTTAATTTCCTTTATATATTTTGCTGCCAAATCAAAATAAATTATTTGATGGCATTCCCAAGGGTATTTTTGGATAAAATTTTATGGGTAGACTCATAAAAATATGAGGAATTTAATGGTTCAAAAGGTTTTGGGGAATTTCTCATGGATTTATTTTTGGTAATTTTCTAGAATTTTGGGGTTTCTTTGCAAAATTTAGAGTTTCTATTGATATTTTTGGCATTTTAAAACTATGATAATTCATCATAATTCATGGGAAACTTTTGGATATTTTTGGGGGAATTTTTGGAGTTTGTTTGGTATTTTTCGTGGATTTTTGGGCTTTCTTGGATTTATTTGTCATAAAATAGGTTATTTGGTTCATGCAATTTGGCATAATATTTTTGGGTCAAACAAATGCCCCCCACTGGAATTGGTTGTGACAATCTCTGAAATGGGAACAAGCGATTCCAGTGGCCTCTTTTGACAATGAGATTTCATTTCTTCTTGGATCATAGGGTTTCATTCCTTTAGTACTCGTTGAATTTGTGCCTGGTCAGCTTCCCATGCTCAAGGCCTTTCCATGAATTCAATATACTTTCTATCAGTTTGGATTTTGGATGTGGGTATTTCAGGCCACACTTGCATTTTCTTGGGTTTTCTTTGCTCCAATTTCAATTTCTTTCTTGACATCGGCCTTGAGCGCTTTGGCTTTCCTTGCACTTGGCAATTGTGTCTTCTTCCCATGGTGAATGTCGGGGATGATACCTTTGATAGACTTCTTTTCTTGTTTCTAATTCTCTTTTCTTTTTTATTCTCCTTGGTGCCTGCAAAGTCAAAACAAACCAAAAGCAGTACCAAATTTCTACATAACAAACTATGAATATCAATTTTTTGTTCTTCCTTTTTTCTTCTTTTTTTTTTATGCAAATATTCTAAACACTTTGACAATATCTAAATTTGAACTCCAATTTTCTAAATGACTACAAGATTTGAAAACTGATTAAATGTGCAAGTATGATTTTCACACTTCAAAGTAAATGCAAATGGTCCTCGCAATTTATTTCCAAAGGATTGAACTCTTAGTATCCTCTTGGTTGATTTGTGTAACACTTGGTCCTAGGGATTTCGATTTTGGCCTCAGGGACTCTAGCTTCTCTTTGTTAAACAACATGCAGAGTCAATTTTATTAGCACGTTTTTTTCCATACTTTCCACGATTTTGTAAAGAATTTCATTAAAATGTCAACTTTATTTGAGCCTTCTCAAAAACACAATTTTCACCAATTTATCATGCAAGAGACTTAAAGCAACAAAAGTGGGCGGCTCTCCCTTTTTTGCATACAATAAACATAACAATGAAAATAAAATGACAAGATTTTTGCAGGGCGTAATATTGTGACAAAGGGTGGCCAGAAGTATGTGACGCTTGGGTCTCCCGCAAGTACATGTATCCTATAATCACCCGCCTAGCCATCCACTAGGCGCCACTTTAGTTCCCTTTTTTATTGTGGGGCATAAATATTACGATAAAGGTGGTCAGAAATTTGCGACGCTCGGATCTCTCGCAAGGCACAATTATCCTATAACCACCCGCCTAGCCATCAACTAGACGACGCTTTAGTTCCCTTTTTTAGTTTTTTTTTTTGTTTTTAGTTTTTTATTTTATTTGCGCATAAAGTAAACAACAGAAAATAAAAGAATAATATATTTTTGTGGTTGAACCGCTCATTTTGCCACTTAAAAGTAAGTTCGATTAATTTTGCTCGTTGGTGTGCCAAGCATTTTAAAAGCAACATCAACCAAGACTTAGAAAAAGTTTACACACGTTAATGATATCCTTTTTGAACAAAACCACGTGTAAAGTACAAATTAGTTCACTCGGCAAGAGGTTATGACTTTGGCTAATAGTGGTTAACAATTATAAGCAACCAAATTTTGAGTCCCATCGATTTCAATCTCCAACCTTTCGGCCCATTGGCACAACAAACCAACCAAAAGATTACTTAAAATTCAATGTCTTTGTAACAACCTTGACTACCATTTTCATTTAACACTTCGTGTGAAGCATAATTTTCTTCATTTCAATATTTGGTCAAACTTTCAATTCAAGCACCATACAAGCACATTCAATCAATTTTCAAATTTTATATGCAAATTAAATGTATTAAATGAAACTAAATGATGCGACACATTTTTATTCATTTCTCTTTTGTTGATGCAACAAGAACAAAAACATTTTATGATGCAATCCTAAGCATGATTTTTTTTTTTTTTTTTTTTTTTTTTTTTTTACACACAACTCGAACAAAGGACTGCCCCAATGTATTCAAACAAAAGAAGTAAAAGGATCGAGGTTGAAGAAATACCAAATTTATCAAGGTCCGTTTGTGGTCGATTTGATCTTCATTTTGAGACTTCAAGTATCATTGATTTGATCTTGCTTTTGGATACGTGAGGGCTGCCCCAGTGAATTGCCCCAGTGGAGTCGACATTTGAAGACTAGAACATTGAGGTTCTTTTGTGTCTTCTCGACATTGAGGTCGATAAAGAAAGCGTGAACATTGAGGTTCTTTATTGCTTTCTTTCTTCTAAACAGCTAAGCATGATGCACTCAGCCAGCTTAATGTCTAGGAACATTTCTTGGTAATTTCATTTCTTAGTGATTTCATTTTTCTTCTTTTTCTTCGTTGACCTTGAGCCAACACTTGAAGACTAGAACATTGAGGTTCTTTTGTGTCTTCTCGACATTGAGGTCGATAAAGAAAGCGTGAACATTGAGGTTCTTTATTGCTTTCTTTCTTCTAAACACCTAAGCATGATGCACTCAGCCAGCTTAATGTCTAGGAACATTTCTTGGTAATTTCATTTCTTAACGATTTCACTTTTCTTCTTTTTCTTCTTCGTTGACCTTGAGCCAACACTTGAAGACTAGAACATTGAGGTTCTTTTGTGTCTTCTCGACATTGAGGTCGATAAAGAAAGCGTGAACATTGAGGTTCTTTATTGCTTTCTTTCTTCTAAACAGCTAAGCATGATGCACTCAGCCAGCTTAATGTCTAGGAACATTTCTTGGTAATTTCATTTCTTAGTGATTTCATTTTTCTTCTTTTTCTTCGTTGACCTTGAGCCAACACTTGAAGACTAGAACATTGAGGTTCTTTTGTGTCTTCTCGACATTGAGGTCGATAAAGAAAGCATGAACATTGAGGTTCTTTATTGCTTTCTTTCTTCTAAACACCTAAGCATGATGCACTCAGCCAGCTTAATGTCTAGGAACCCTTCTTGGTGATTTCATTTCTTCTTTTCATTTGTCAATTTAAGTGCCCCGCGCCATGCGAGCTCACCCAACTTTCTTTCCTTCTTTTCTTTTATCATTTTAGGTGCCCCGCGCCATGCGAGCTCACCCAACTTTCTTCTTTCTTCTTTTCTTTTATCATTTTAGGTGCCCCGCTCCATGCGAACTCACCCAACTTTCTTTTCTTCTTGCTTTTGTCGATTTAGGTCTAGGTTTTGGTTTTCATGCACATCTCCCCAAGACGTGCGGCTTTATTATTATTTTTCTACTTGGTTTTGACACTTTACTTCTTTTGTTGAAAAGACCCTCGATCTCCTTTATTATTGTATATATTTTCTTTGCCTTTCTTTCTTTCACCATTTTATTGTTTATTTCATTTCCTTTATTCTTTCCTCCTTTTATTTCTTCTCATTCATCATTTTTTTTTTCTTTTCATTCAGATTTAATCATGAGGCATAGGACTTTGCAAGGCATGAGTAGGGAGTGAAATTTCACATTTTCTATATTTCTCTTCAAGCCAATCCTTAAATACCCAACAATCTTCAATTTTGTGTCCTAAAATTCTATGATAAGGACAGAAATTAGGATCATCTGACTTCTCCATATCTTCTGGGCGTTTGCATGGTGGCAATTCAAGCGCTTTATTTCCCATGACCTTGCCAAATATCTTTGGAACTACTTGTTTCTTGAAAGAATATGGTTTACTGGTCAACTTTGCCAATGATAATAGTGGCTTGGGATTTGTATTGTGACTTCTCTTTGCTTTAGATTTACTTGAACTTGCAACCATTTGTGTCGAGGCATTCTTTGCACTTCTACCTCTTTTCCTTTGATTTCTTGAAAAGTGCACCTCCTGTGGAGGCCCCACCCTTTCTAATTCACACACTTTCTTGGAGAGTCTTTCATATGTATGAATATCAGCCACGGTGAGATGTCGTTGCATCCATCCTTCCAAATTTCGCAACAAAATTCCAACTCCTTCTTCTTCTGGTATTTGGTATTCACACCTAACGCTCATGGATCTCCATCTATTGATGTATTTGGAAGCGGATTCTCCTTTTCTTGGTTTTTCTTGAAATAAATCAGCCACCATCACCTTTTTCACTATCTTCTTAAATTTAGTTATGAAGGCTTCCTCCATATCTTTCCATGATTTGATGCTACCTTCTTCAAGAGATGCATACCACCCGAAAGCTGCCCCAGTTAAACTTAGTGAAAATTGTCTTAGTATTAGAGCATCATGGTTGGCTGTATTTGCACAAGCATTTTTGAAACGGACCAAGTGTTCCTCAGGACTGATCTCTTTCTTTCTTGTCCCATCAAACCTCACAAATTCAGGAATTTGATATCCTTCAGGGTAAGATACCTGATCATACTCTTTAGGATATGGATTTCCACTATTTTCCCTTGTACTTGCCCTTATTGCTTGAAGCTGCTGATCAACCAAGCTCCTAATAAGATGTTTTGTCTTTTCTCCTTCAGACTCGGTATCTGACATATTTTCAGATGTCTCATCTCTACTAACTACTTTTAACGAATCTCTTTCATCTTCTCCATCCAAGGACCCCTTAACAAGCTTTCGTTTTTTAGGCGGTGAGTCACGCTCTTCATTCACAAATTCATCTAATAACCCCTTTCTTTGTAAGAAGCCCATAAACTTTGCATATTGCGATCTTTCTTCCTCCCATTCTTTTTGCATTTTGAGTATCTCCTTACTCTGTTTTCTTATTTTTTCTTCCAATCTTGACTTCTCGTCTTCTTCTGATACACTTGTTTGTTTTCTTTCCACATCAACCATTTCTTCATCTTTTCTATCAAACAAGTTTTCTTGCTCATTATAGGGTATTTCTTCATCTTGCCCCATCATTGCCACTAACGGCTCAATCACTTCTTCATTTGTCACAGAAGCTTCACCATCCTTATTGATCGTATGGACAAAGCCATGCATTTCTACATCTTTATCTACTTCTATCATGTTTACTTGCGCATGGAAAATGGGCTTATGCCACATCGTATGTCTTTTCTTATCCTGTGGCACTTGGTCGTTCATTCCAATCACCAATTGTGTATTCTCTTTGGGCATCCCAAATACCTTATTCTCCTTAGCATGCCCCAGAAAAGGTGTGAATGAGTTGTTGATTGGGAGGTTGGGTCTTTCATCCAATTCACTTTTATGTGCTCCCTGTACTTTGTTGTTAGTTCTTGTGCCCTTGGAAGAAGATGTTGCCCCTGACTGGACCTTCTTTTGGGAAACAAGAGACCATTCCTCCTTTTCAACGGAAACTTCAGGAATCTTCGAAACCACCAATGGCTCTTCTTGTGACTCTTCAGTGACATGGGCAAGTTGGAAACTCCCATCTTTAACTTGCACAATAGGCACAAAGGAGTGCCCATATGGCATGGCTCCAATCATGAACTCATGTTGGTAGCAGATCGGTACTGCCCCAATCCTGAACATTCCATTGGGCTTGCTCATATCAACGGTTGTGAATGCCATTTCCTGCAAGAAAACAACTCTAAATGTCATGGTTAACAATGTTTATTTAGAATTTTAAAACAACTTTTCTAGCCTTATATATTTAATCTCTCAAATCTCAAAGATGAGAGGAGAAAGAGGTCCCACCGGGCGTGCCAGAGAATCTGTTGTGACTTTTTCGTCATTTCTCGAAGAACGATTGGGTTTCCTCAAGAACGGGAATAAGTCTTAGATTCACCCCTCACGAGCCTGGATTCAAGTATTAATGCCTCTTAACGACCAGAGAACATCGACTAGAATCCATTCTCACGAGGGTTTATTAATTTATGGATCCTTTCTTTCCAATAGGCGCAAGCCCCTATTGTTAATTACCCCGTGGTTTCCCACGAGAACCTCTGATTAAGAGATTCGAGGAATCACATGTAACAGGCTAGAAAAGTCGTTGTTTGAGTGATTTCATGTTTGAGTTAATTTTAGGGCTTGGATTTGGCTCAATTGACGGTACCAGACCTAATTGACGGGGGCACAATTGAGGGTACAAGTGATTTATTTCTTTTGGGCTTAGGACGGACTTAATTGGTGGCACCAGACTTGATGGACAGGGCCCAATTGAGAATATATCTAAGCTAGGATTATTTATTTGAAATGACTAGGAACACTTAGAACTAAAGCTATTTATTTGAAGTATTATTTTTATTAAAAGGGTTTTGACTTTAGTTTATATTGTTTTATTTAGAATTATTTTGGTTTTTTAAATTTTTGTTTTTATTATTATTTCTTTGTTTATTTTTTTTATCATTATTTGGTTTTAGATTTTTAATTTGTTTTATATGGATTTGATATGAATTTATATTGTCTTTATTTAATTTAAACTTCTTTTTAAACTTTGATTTGATTTTTTTGTTATTGAATTTTAATTTGAATTAGACTTTTAATTTTTAACTTTGATTTTTGGTTTTAGATCTCAATATGTTTTCGATTTTGATCTTGATTGATTTTTTTGTTTGGGATTTAGAATAATTAGTAAGAAAATCAATTTTAATTATAAAATTACCTAAAATTTGGTTTAGAATTTTTTATTAAGAGATTTTACTATTTTTCTAGAGTTTATATGATTTATTCTTCACAATAAAATACTTCAAAAATATAAAACTCTTGATTTTATCAAAATTTAATAGAAAATAATATTGGATTTGGTTTATTTAGATTTTTAGAAATTTTTGGATACTTAATTTGGATTTTTCTGAGATTCTTACTAATTTTGATGAATTTTTGAAGTTTTTGGCAATTTATAAAATTCAATTTTTAAGGGAAAATACTTTGAAAATATAAAAGAGGTACAAATTGACATAATTTCATACCAAAATATCAGTAAATCTAGATTCTACAGATTTTTAGGATTTTATGGATATTTTATTTGAATTTTTTTTTGAGTTTTCTACTATTTTTAATTAATTTTTGAAGTTTTTAATGATTTGGAATTTTCTGATTGGGCCACGTGGCGTTGACTGGGCCAGGAACGCTGACTCGACTCTGGATTCCGTGTAACGATCAACGCGACCTGCCACACTCTTATCGCCACAGAAGATCCTCGAAAATTCGAATCCATCTGTCTTCTCCCTCCGACGAGTCTGGTTATTTTGCAGAAAGGTCCCTCTTCCTTTTCCGATGAGATTGAGGCGATTCCGTCCACCTCAGCAGTCGAGAGTAGGTGCGTTCGGATCGTAAGAGAGAGGAGAAGTGATTTATGGGATCAATTTGTGCTAGGGAAACCTGTATCGTCACATAGCACCTGAAGGAGCTCGGTAAGTTCATCAATGGCGTCTAAGCCTTTTATCCATTCTCCTATGCCAGGGTGAGGTTTCTAATGCTCGTTAGGATGCGTAAAGGACATTGGTTACATCAATTAAACTGGGAGAGGCTTGGGAGTACGAGATTTCGACTGAGACACATCAGCTCAGATTTGGCCTGATCTGACTCGACTGGTGGGACCCTCAGGAAGTAGCTTCTTGTGCCAGTTAGCATTTAAATCGATTCAGGAGCTTAATTATATGAATCTTGTGCTTTCAATTTACTTTGAGTCGTCACGGTTTGATGGAAGAGCCATAAGGGCAGAAGAGGTGCAATTTTGCACTTTTATTCAAATTCTGACTTGCTTGTAAGTCAACTTACAGCAACAGAATTCGATTTGAAGCTTAAATTAGGCTTAATTAAATGAGTTTTATGTGTTTGATTCGGTATAGAGAGTAAGAACCAGCGTTTTGCCATTTCTTTCAATTTTCAGATTTTCATTTTTTATGTCAATTTGTCACTGTTTTGATGATTTTATACCTGAGTTGCTCAAATGCAAGAGAACTATTTACAGGGGTCCTAATACACATAAACAACATGTTTAAACCAGTGTAAGATACTCAATTGAATATTATGCAATATAGTTGCTTTTTATTCATTTTCTGTCATTTTTCATGGTCTATTGAGCATGGGTGGGCCAGTGCTGCGCTCTGGACCCACACCATGTCAATTTGAGGCATTCACATAAGAGAGTTGAGCCAAGCTCCAAACCTCTCATGGAAGCCATGGCTGGTTTTGAATTAAACACAAGGATACCCCATGAAGCAAGGAGCCAAGCTCCAAACCTCCATGAGGCACACCTTTGAAGCTTCCTTATGGCCATGGCTGATGCTGCGCTTCAGACCATGGCTCATAGGAGCTGTGATTTTATGGACCAGATCCACCATGGATTAGTGATTGAACCAAAGGTGAAAGGACAGAAAATGCATCAAATTAGAGCTCCAAACAAACTTCTTTCATTGACACAATCATGATTACAAGCTAAAATCACCCAATTCTACCTTTCTCTCCCCTTTCCCGATTGTTTGATGTAATGCCTTTCCTCCCTCAACGCTGTTCAAGCCTAATTACAACTTTCTAAGACTAACCCTTGCTTCAGGCTGCTCTCTCCTTTTTTCTTCTTCAAATTTTTAGGGATTTATATAGGCTGGGATTAGGGTTTTCTTTCCATGGCCGAGACGATCCACGCCATCCAAATTTCATCAATGGACGAGATCGAGCTGCGCCTAGGGCTTGGTTTCCGCAAAACCATGGGCAGGCCGAGTGGTTTTGGCATCTGTGGTCAAGGGGGAGGCCACGTCGACGAACACCAGCGATTTCACCTCTTTCACCCGGCGTCGCGCGGTAAAACGCGAATTTCTTTTTTTACCAGAGGAAGGAGATGGACCTGACAGGTAGGGGCCCGCCTGTAAGGTTAAGTGAGAGACAGTGAAATGGGTGCGCTGATTTCTCCGTGAGCCAGCGTTGATTCAATCACTCCAACATCTTTCGGTCCATGCGGCGGGTCCAGGCAAAACTTGAGGCGGGAGAAGAAAGTTTAAATCCTAGCGACGTCGCATCCCCCCCGGATCGTCTGCAATGGGTTGGACGCGCCAGATTTCCAGAATTTTGTGGGATTTTCATCCTTTTCCTTTAATTTCCTTTATATATTTTGCTGCCAAATCAAAATAAATTATTTGATGGCATTCCCAAGGGTATTTTTGGATAAAATTTTATGGGTAGACTCATAAAAATATGAGGAATTTAATGGTTCAAAAGGTTTTGGGGAATTTCTCATGGATTTATTTTTGGTAATTTTCTAGAATTTTGGGGTTTCTTTGCAAAATTTAGAGTTTCTATTGATATTTTTGGCATTTTAAAACTATGATAATTCATCATAATTCATGGGAAACTTTTGGATATTTTTGGGGGAATTTTTGGAGTTTGTTTGGTATTTTTCGTGGATTTTTGGGCTTTCTTGGATTTATTTGTCATAAAATAGGTTATTTGGTTCATGCAATTTGGCATAATATTTTTGGGTCAAACACTATGCCTCTGTTGTAACCAATCAAAAGATAATGTTGTCACTAAACAGAAAACTCTGCAGGTTACGATTCATTTTAGTCCTTAATAACACATTTTTTTTTTACTATATCTTATGTACGGGAGCAGTAAGCAATGATGAATAAATGGTTACAAACAACTTCTTGCCATTACTACAGGAATATGTCATAAAGAAAACAACCTTTAAAACCAATAATAATTTCACCATAGTCATTGATTTTATAGTAATGATGTCTTTAAATAGCATGACATGGTCTATCTTCTGAAGATTGTTTATACTTAAATGCATGCTTAATTAAACGTATCACAAGCATTTCTTGTAATACATTCAATTATAGCAGCAATTACTTGACCAGGCCTACCAAAGCTGTGCTATGGAGGTTGTCTAGACAAGTTTTGGAAATACTTATCCCATTTCTCAAGCGCCATGCGCTATACGAAATGCAACCAGTAAAGAGAATCAGTGCCTTTCTAATCCAATTTCTCAAGCGCTAAGCGCTATCGAAATTAAACTAAAATTTTGTCAAACTGACTCAATTATGTTTTACTTAAGCACTTCCTATGCGCCATTGTACAATCAAGAACTTAGTTACTTTTCTAATGGACACTGGGAGTGAATGATAACATAGATTCTCATAAGAGAGGCCCTGCCTCTGCCTTTTTAATTAAAGAAGAAAAAAGGAAATTTAATTCAATTACCAAAAGTTCATCACAAGTTAGTCTTTTAAAAAACAGAAAAGAAGGCAAGTGATGCCCAGTGATCGACCTAATACTAAGTCAAATACGTGTTCATGTTCCAATTGACATTAAGATTTCTTTCATGCGCTATGCGAATTGTTGATTCAACCACAACTTCATTTTAAAGTTTCAAGATATGACATTCGATCAAGATCGTCAAGCGCTAAGCGCTGTCAGATCCGATCTCATGGTCAACACCAGTCAAAGAAGAGGAGAACTAATGCCGATCGAGATGCTAACTTGCATTCACAGCTTAAATCAAGAAAAGAATCACTTAAGAAAGAAGGAAACAACTCAAGATAAACAAAAATCTAATTAAAGATACGATACTGGTTCAAAATCACAGAAAAGAGGTTTGATCAAAACTTCAGCATTAAAAATTCAATTTCATCTCAAGAATTTCCAATTTCCGATTACAAACCTTCGAATTGAACTTACCTTTCACTCTTCTATCGATTACAATTGTCCAAATAGCTTGAATTCCTTCTATTCTTTCTCCTTCTACAACGCTTACAAGCTGTTTGTGAAAATGCCAAATCTAATCCTATCTTTTACAGTGTGTGTGTGTGTGTGATTTCTGGATTTGCTCAAGAGCAGCCTAGCGCTCTTTAGCAAAAGTGGATGGTTGAATGTGTGTAAAAAAAATAATACCTTCCTGTTTGGAGAGATGGAGTATATATAGGCCTCAAGGCCGGTTCCTTCTTCAATAAGCTTCAATCTTCAATTGCATCGCCACCCTTCATTTGGAGTCCCACGGATCGTCGTCCGATCCAACGGCAGAGAGGGTGCCAGTCTGTGTTTCCTTGGGATGGTCAACAGAAGAGGAGTGGATGGGTTGACCATGGTGGTTACATCAATTGGGACACAGTTTAATCTCGTCCCTTGCTTTACTGGCTTCATAGATCAACTCTCATCCGACGACTCTCATCGTGTTATGTTGTAGGGGCTTCTAGAAGGAGGCGGAACAGAATTAGTTGGAAGCAGTTAGCAGGTAGTTACGAGGGTTGTGGCGCTGGGCTTTTTTTCTTTATCGCATTCTTCCTTTCTTCCTTCTGTTCTTTCGTGGAGAAGACGAGCTCTTCACGCGGGCCCCACTGGTCATATTAAGTGAGAGAGAACGAGATAGGTGAGCTTGGTCTGTTGTGAGCCAGCGGCAGATCAAAGAGTTTAGTGCTTTCGGTTCATGCACCGGGTCCATGCAACGTTGAGGCGGGAAAATAAAGTTTAAAGAGGCAGCAACGCTCTTCCACCCTCCGGATCCGCTGCAATGGTAAGCACGCGCCATTTTGCGCGGAATTTCCTGGGCTTTTCTCCAATTTCCTTAATTCATTTATTAACATTTTGATATCCAATCAAGAATAAATCATTTGGGGGGCTTTCCAAGGGTATTTTTGGATAAAATTTTATGGGTAGACTCACAAAAATGTGAGGAATTTATTGGTTCAAAGGTTTTTGTGAAATTCCTCATGGATTTATTTTGGAGATTTTATAGATTTTGGGGGTTTCTTTTCAAATTGTGAGGTTTCTATTGATATTTTTGGGATTTTGAAATCATGATAATTCATCATAATTCCTAAGGGATTTTTGGGCAATTTTTCATAATTTTTGGAGTCCGCTTGGTATTTTCCATGGATTTTCTCAAATTCCCCTGTATTTATTATCCATGAAATTTGTTTATTATTTTCATGAATTTAGCATCATAAAATTGGGTCAAACATAATGTTATTTGTGCTTTGATTAGTTTAATTATGGACTTGTAGTTTTCTTTATTGAACTTGTAATGTGATTTCTTATTTGAGTAGTGCTTTAAATAGTTTTCTTTATCAATGAACTCATTTCTAAAAGAAACCGCTAGCAACTCCATTCACTAATAATAGTGCCATCCAAATAACAAATAACAAAAAACAAAAATAAGTGCCAAATTTAAGTCAGGACATCATCAACGCAAAAGTGCCAAAAAAAAAAAAAGCCAATGACTAGTCGGTGCGTCCTCGACCACGACTTCTCGCTCGACGTGCCTGATTATAATCAGATGGTGTGTATAAGGTTCGACCCCTGCGTGGTCTAGCACCTCTCCTCGGGAGAGTGCGATCACCATACCTTTGTCCATGCTCCAACTGTCCTCCATGGACACCCCCATTTGCCTCCTCATGCCCCCACTCCCCTCCCTGAACATCACCATAAGCCTCGTATTGCACCCACTGTCCTCCCTGAACATCACTATAAGCCTCATATTGCTCCCACTGTCCTCCCTGAATATCACCATAAACCTCGTCATATGCCTCTCCATTTGCCCAATCACCTTCTTGAGCTGCCCTTGAAGCACCTACATGCTCGTGCACTCTTGCCTCACCAGCACTTGACGACTCTCCACGCTCCCACACTCCTGCCTGAGACAATTGAGAAGTTTTACAGTAGCTGTGTTTAAGAATGATATAACTACAGTTAAAGTTTTACTTAATTCCTTGTATGCATTTGTGATATAAAAATGATTTTGTGAGCTGGCTGAACTGCAAACCTGACAGTTAGACATCTAGTTGATTTTCAATTTGTTATTTCCATTCTGTTTGGATTCAGGGGTTCAAACTTTCAGGGTTGAAAATAGACATGCAGAGGAGCATGGTGTGAATTTTGGGGATTTTTTAGAGGATTATTACTGGGGTTTATAACTATCAACTTTATGGCATATTTTCTGGTAAAGGTACTGTAATTTAAACTGTTATATTCAAAAATCTATTTTTACTAAACCAGCAGTCCAAAAAATATGAAAATTTTACAGTGGCAGTGTCTGAGTATGATATAACTTCAGTTAAATTTTTATTCAATTCTAATAAGCCATTTGTAAAATAAAAATAATTTAGTGCACTGGCTGTAATTCTGTTGTTATGTTTCAAGAAAAGCAAAAACATAGAATTACTTAATTAGTATAACATGTTAAGTTAATCATACCTGCCGCATGACTCGCTGTGGTGTGTACATCTCAATGATCCAGAACCATATCAAAGGCCCCTCATAGATCAACCCAAAAAAAAAAAAAACCATGGACAACCTGTATGATATTTTCAATGAACCAAATGATCCCAATAATCTAAATAACACTGATTTAAACATGCCAACTCCAACAACAACCATTCCCATGACAACCACACCGAATTATCCTTTGCCACCTCGTCCATACCCTATTAATCCACCCTATACACATCCAAGCGAAACATGAATTGGGCATATACATAAATGTAGGATTTGAAGAAGGAATAAGAGATATGAAACCAGGCAAGAGGAGAATCATTATTCCACCTGAACTTGGGCCTCCAGTGAGTTTCCTTCATATTATTTCTCCATTCTGACAATTATTTCTGTTTTCTTTTCAATGATGCTTCCATCATGGTCCGAACAAATTAGTGGTATCTCCAATACTATACTGGTATACTCTTTACATTTCAGGCTATGGTATTGAGTAAAACAAATTAAATTATTTTGCTGCAGGTGGGGCCATCCACATTCTTTAGTGCAAAGCAATTTGAGGTGTTTGATGTAGAGCTATTGCAGATCCAAGACTGCCTGAGAAGAACTATTGGGTTTTGTTCTGATGTCGTCTGTACCTGATCATTTTTAGTTCCTTTAGCTATTGGTTTTCTTCAATTATTAATTTTATTTTCGAAAAATATGGGCTGTGGCCAATTCGTTCTTTTAACTTGTGTTACGTAAGAGTAAGAGTGATAATGCGTACAAGAAAACAAAAATAAAATATATACAATGGGCCATTGCTGGTGTTAATGAGATTTTCAAAGGCCACGGAAACGCAAGATCTACTCGCATGATCGGTGAACACATCGATTTTATACGCTTTTTGTATTTTTTTTCTTAAAGTGAGATGGCAACTACCGGTAATTGCTAAGACGAAGAATTTAAAGTTACATTATATTAGTTGTTGGTAAGAAAAAAGTAGCAAAGAATTCAAAATCAAAACTATGTAGCTAATCAAACAAGCCGATCAAATAATTTAAAAACTTTGCAGTTAATCTTTTAGCTCAAACTTTGCTCTCCTTCTAATTGTCACACTTCTTCTGAAAAAATTATCTGTCTTTCTTTTTGCAATGTTTAACTCTCTTGGAGCTAAAAACGAGGCTTATAGCTAACTGTAGCGGTCAAGGCAAGTCAAGCATATATCATCAGAAGATGATATGCAACAGACACCAAAAAATGCTACCGATAACATATTAACTTAAACGTACTTCTCGTAGACGAAAACAACATGCTTTGGCTTTTTCCTTTTTTCTAGTACAGTACCAGTAGAGATCATATCTAGGTACTTTCCTACATGCTACTTAACTTCTTGGCCTGTGCAAACTCCACGTAGTGAGTTCCAAACAAACATGTTACTATACCATACCAGTTGGTACATGCAGGTGTTATGGTAGATCTCAAGGTGAATCAAAACATTCAAGTAATACTGAATTGACATGACATGAAAGCCAGTTTCCACGCAGGCAACAATAAGATGGCAGCTGCGATAAGAACATGTTAAGGATTGCAGCCATAACCCATAACCTGAGGAAGGAAGAAGGGAAGAGTTAGAAAGAGATGTGTTACCAGGTGACTTGTTGGAGAGAGAGAGAGAGAGAGATTAACAGCAGAGGACAGTTTCAAGGAGACTGCCCCATGGCACTATAAAAGCCTTTCCATTTTCCTAGAGGCAATGGGACACCTTTCAGTTAAAACTATTTAAAGGGGCACCCGAAAAGCATTTCCAGGGACATTTTACAAATTACGTCATATCTCATCCCATGCCAGTAATTTCCTCTTTAAGATTAAGATTAAGAACATGCTTTAAGCATTCAGGACAAAAAACTGGTAGGGCTGAAATGAGACAACATATTAAGGGCAAACCTGGAATAGAAGTGAGCCATGTCTGATCTTTTTCAAAAACAGTGAGGATATAACATAATGCATTTTATACAAGTATTGTTTCACACATTCTTCAAATTTCACATGTAAATCCACCACATAATGTAAAAGAAAAAAAATGCTTGAAAGTGTTTGTTATAACATCCTTATGCACTACACTAGAGTATATACCAAAATGGTGCAAGTGCAATGGATGGATGCTGTTATGCTCTTTCCTTCAAAAAGCTGGGTTTTACTCTTGAAAACAAGCAAAAGCAAGATCAGTATCGAACTACTCTGCCTTCAAATGCAACAGCAAGATCAGCATAAAACCACTTTTAAGTTTTACCTAAGTTTAAACAAATATAATATCATTAATGATGTCATTATGGATTAAAATAATACACATTAACATTGAGTATTTAAAAAAAAAATCAACAAAGTAACAACTTCATTACTTTGAACTGTGAATACATATCATAATGAGTTCCCAAAATGCCATCGTCAAAAGCAAACTTCTACATTTTCATACCGGTCATAAAAACCGTAATATCATTTCTTTCGGTACAGAATCTGGAAAATCCAAGTGTTCCAGAGACCAACAAAATAAAATATTAATATATTTTGCAAAACTTTTTTGTACATACCAGTGGCAGAAACAGCCTCAACAATGTGGATCAATTAAGAGTACCAGTAATGCTATACAACAGCTATTTTAATTACCTGGTACAAGTGAATCAGCTTGCTTGTGCACAATGGCCTCATCCATAAGAACTGACAATTTATATCTTTTGTTTTCTGACTTTGAAAAAAGTAATAACATTTAACAAATTCTCAGGTTGTTGCATAAAATCCTACAGCTCACACATAGATATTTTATAATGAACATAAGATGCAATTCTCTTTAAACATCAATGGTTAAGGTGTGCAACTCACCGAGTAGTTACCCACTAAGGTGGCATGACACTAAGTGCACCATGTCAGTTAGAGGCAAGGTCGAACAAGCTGGCATGACACTTAGTGGCATCATGTATTCAAACAAATGCAAATATAAAAAATTCCAAAAATTATTACTCATGATACTAAAAAAATAAGTTCAATATAGGTGGGAACTAAAGGCAGACACAATAATACTAATATGCTGAGTAATCTAAGCATTCATTATTAGTCAGAAGCATCATCTGCGAAAATGAGAATGTTACAGTGACAAATAGTACAAAATACAGACACACAGTGAAATTAACTTTTGTTTAAGAAGCTGTCTAAAGCTGTTTCGTTTACAAAGTAACTGCATTTCATCTTAATTAGGTGATCTGTATCACATTTGTCCTCAGTTGATCATTTGTTGTACGAGCAACTAGGTCTCCAACCAGGATTGCCCATGATCCAGATTTAATTACTCAAAAGTCATAGAGATTGATTATGGATACATTGTTAATTATATAAGTTGCTTATCAAAATGACAAATCAAAAACAGAACTGAATTTAACCATAGTATTTAAAGACTATAAACATTAAAGAGTTAGCCTAACTCCTAAGTTCAGATAATAAAGCACCTCAAGCGACTCACAAATGCATTTTTCAAGTGCACTACTTATTTAACAAAATTAGGTGAGACTGAAGACCCAAAAGACTAGATTTTTCTACCTAAAAAGCATATTGTTGTAGTATACTTGGCAACCAGCTAAACAAAGCTTGGCTGAAACCACATACCTGGCTCACCTGCCCGAAATTGTGGCTCCTTACCAAGGTCAGACACCATATGCTCAATATTTTGCCCATCCCACCGGGCAGAATAGATGCTATAATGCGATCCAACCGCACATTTCGATGCATTCGGTACACACTTGTTCACCATGTACACACAGCCCCCATCAAGTGAGTCCCAGTCATCAGCACAAACAGTTAGGCAGGGGTAGTTATCCCCATAGAATATGGCTGTGTTGTTGCTTGTCGCAGTAATCTTCTTGCGCATCCAAGGCTCTTTCAGGAAGTGCAGCTCAAACGTTTTTTGAGGATGGACAGCAAGCACATAAACCCCAGATTTTCCTTCCAAAAAACACTTGCGGACAGCTTTTAACTCTGGCATGAAGACAATACTCTCCCCAGGTTTGTCTGACACAATATACGACATGCTGTCCTCGTAAAGCAAATAGAACCGACCATTATAGTATGTCGCATCAGCCAATACTGTTAGATTAGGGCAGTTGACCCATGTCCAGTATGGGTCCCCGACTCGACAGCACAGGACAATGCACCATGAAAGGAACACCGTTACCAGGCAGTTTGGGTCGGTCAAATCTGCAGAGAAAGTCACCTTGCTCTTCGCAAAGGTGCCAATGCAATGTAGAGACGAGCTGAGATTCACATAGGAGAATTTATCCAAGTCATATCCGTGGTGTTTGACCAGGGCGGCAAAGGGAGGGAGCTCCACGCGATCCCGGGTTAGCGGGTTCAGTAAGAAAACCTCCCTACCTTTATGCTCTGCGAGCAAAAGCCAGCCACGGTAGGAGGCGCAGTAGGTCATGCCTTTGGCTTCTGGGATGTGGAACTTGCGCCTCTTGGATTCCCAAACGTCGTCGAAGTATACGCATGTGGGATCCCACGGATTGTGCGGAAGCATCAGCCAAGGGAGTTGGGGACGGAGGTGGCGCGGCTTGGGATCGGAGGCCTTGCGCCAAGGAGAACAAACGGAGCGAAATCGGGCATAGTCGGTGGTGGATTTCACCTTAGAAGAGATCACGTGAACGATCTCCGGTGGAAGGTGGGCCCAATCGCGAAATTCGAATGTTGAAGAAGCTTTTGTTTCTGTTTCAGGCATGTTGTTTGATGTTTGAGTTTATTAGATACAGACAATGCGCGAGCGCGAGCGAAGAAGAGGTCGGAGTGTTGTCGGAGGGAATTGCTTTGCTCACGCCAACTACTATATCGACTAAAAGCGGTGCGGCCGTGCGGAGGATATTTTGGACAGAAAAAAAATGTAGTAGGACTGATCATTACTCGTATAATAATACCATGCAGTGAGTGATTGAAATTAATATTTTTGAGGTTACTTAGATAAAATACAAAAGCTAGATGCTGTAACAGATAAATTTAATTTTGAATTTAAAAGATAGTATTTGATGTGGTTTATAGTATTAATTTATTTTTATGTAACTACATTTTAGTAATATTTTTTTAATATTGTTCGTCCTTGATAATTTTTAAAAATTTTTAATATTATTATTAACTTGACTGAGATTCTCAACCTTATATAAAAATTTGACATTCATTTTAAAATTATGGAATCCAACGATATTGTACTTAGGCTAAATAAATAAAAACGTAGCAATTTTTACCATGCTCTAGGCCCACTATTATAAGCCCCATTAAGAAGCAAATGATAATTGCTTGTAGTTGTAGGTATGTAGCGGGTTGTAGAATTTATCCGTGGAGCATAAATATTCACACCGCATGTAAGCGAGACATCTTTCATTTTACATTTTTACTGGACTAGAGAGGAAAACACTTGATACATGTCACCAAGACACCAACCGGTTTTAATTTTGATATAAGCCTCTAAACCCGTTATTTATTTACACTGTCCCTCATCAGTCATCAGTAGCCAGTAGGTCTATTTGTTGACGGCTTACGTGGAAAGGGTCCATATAAAAGATTCACAGTTCAAACGTCTCTTAAAAGATATCACCAGGTAATTGATGGCACTAAATACATAATAAAGTATTAACAGCAGAATCTTCAAAATATTAGATGGCTATTACCTATAATTTACAAGTAAAAGTTGCAAAAGACAAATAATTTAAGTTGCATTATATTTATATTAGTTGTTGATAAGAAAAAGTATCAAACACTTCCAAAATCTATGCAGCTAAGTTAATTATCCGAAGACAGTCCCAAAATCTAACTACCCAAAATCTAACTATTTTGCAAGTAATTTCTGTATGCCAACTGCCAAGCTTTGTTTTCCTCGGATTGTGATTCTCCCATTGCTCCTGTGAAAAAATTCACATGTTTCCTACGTCGTCCAACATCTTGCTGCCTTAATTTTTTTTTTTTTTTTGACATAAAAATAAGGGTCAAGCCCTTATCTTTTCTATTGATAAAATAAATAATTACAGATTAGCCAGTGGCTAAAAGTATGAATTACAACAAAGAGGTATTAAAGTAGAATGTAGGAAAAAACCAAAAGCACTAATTTGCAAAAGTAGAAAAGAAAGAGAAGTGGCGAAGAGCTTTGTCAGAAAGTTTATATGTTGATCCACATACCTCTTTGATCCAAGAGGTCACTTATTTTGAACTTGTTGGTTTCTTACAGGTACATGCCAGCTCGATGTCAGACCAAGGAGAGTGAGAATCATTATACCACCAACTTGGGCCTCCAGTATCTTTCATATATTTTTCTCCATTTTTGATATTTTTTTTCTGTTTTCTTTTCAATGATGCTTCATACTTCCATCATTGATTCAAACAAATTAGTGGTATCTACAAATACTATACTGGTACACTACTCCTTACAGTACCCGATAAACTTTTCAGTCTATGGTACCAAGTAAAACAAATTAACAATTTGATGCAGGTGGGGCCATCCACATTCTTTAGTGCAGAGCAATTTGAGGTTTTTTGATGTACAGCTATTGGAAGTTCAAGACTGCCGGTGAAGAACCATTGGGTTTATTCTGATGTCGACTATTAGTGAGTCAAATAATAAAAAAATCTTGTATTTCTTATTCTTTCTTATATAAAGTTTGTAAAATCTTTGAGATCAAAGGTTCAAATTGGTTTTTAGTTCTTAGGGGTGCACGTTATGTTCTTTCAGCGAAACTAGCTCATGATATTATAAAAGTTTTCATCAGTCCTGGAAGTCACGTTGCCTGAATGCGGTTGATTTTTATCCAATTTATTTATTTTATTTTCGGAAAACGAACTGAAATACTAAATGGGACATTGTTGGGCTTATTGAGATTTTGAAAGGCCACGGAAACGCAAGCGCGATCTACTCACATGATCGGTAAACACATCAAGCACTTACCGGCAAATGCTAAGACGAAATTTACAAGTTACGTTATATTAGTTGTTGGTAAAAAAAAACTAACAAAGACTTCAAAATCAAAACTAAGTAGCTATTCAAACAAGATGATCAAATAATTTAATAACGTTGCAGTTAATTTTTTTAGTTCAAATTTTGTGTTTAACCTCTGTTGGAAGCTAATGCTACTGATAACATATAACTTAGCATGTACTTTTCCTATAGACTAAAACATGTATTGGCTTCTTTTTTTTCCTTTTTTTCTGGTACAGTACTAGTAGAGATCATTTCTCCTGTACCAGAATATACCACTACTGTCTCAAGTGAATGAAAAATAATCAATAGATACTGAATTGGCATGACATGAAATCGAGTTATTATATATAGACAACACTAAAATGGCAGCTACCATAAGGACATGTTGTCAGTTACGGATTGGAGTTGGAGCCATAACCCATAACTCGAGGAAGGAAGAAGGGAAAAGTTAAAAAGAGATGTGTTACCAGGTGACTAGTTGGAGAGAGAGAAAGAGAGAGATTAACAGCAAGGGACAGTTTCAAGGAAACAGCTCCATGGCACCCTAAGATCCTTTCTGTTTTCCTCAAGGCAATGGGACACCCTTCAGATAAAAATATTTACAGGGGCACGTAAAAAGCATTTCCAGGGGCACTTTGCAAATTACCTCATATCTCATCTCATGCCAATAATTTTCTCTTTAAGATTAAGATTAAGAACATGACTTTAAGCATTCAGGACACAAAACTGGTCGGGCTGAAATGAAACAACATATTAAAGTGCAAAACTCGAATAGAAGTGCAGGCATATCTGATCTTTTTCAAAGACAGTAAGGATATAAAATAATTTACTTAATACAAGTATTGTTCAAAAATTCTTCAAATTTCACATATAAATCCACCACATGATTAAAAAGCAAAAAAAATGCTTGTTATAACTTGTACCATCCCTCTGCAATACACTAAAGTATACAGCAAAATGGTGGAATGTATGCTGTTATGCTCTTTCCTTCGGAAAGAAGGCTTTTACTCTTGAAAACAGGCAAAAGCAAGATCAGCATCGAGCTACTCTGCCTTCACATACAAAAGCAAGATCAGCATAAAGCCACTATCAAGTGTTACCTAAGTGGCTAAGTTTAAACAAATATGATATTTCCTTAATGATATCATTAGGGATTAGAAAAAATACATATTACCATTGCACGAAAAGTTAAAATAATAATAATAATTTCCACAAAGTAACAGCTTCATTACTTTGAAGTTTGAACTATGAATAAATATCATAATGAGTTCCCAAAATGCTGTCGTCAAAAGCAAACTTCTAAATTCCATACCCCTGTCATAAACACAGTAATATCATTTCTTTCAGTACAGAATCTGGAAAAGACAAGTGTTCCAGAGACCAACAAAATAAAACAATAACATATTTTACAATGTGGATCAATTAAGAGTACCAGTAATGATATAGAACAGCTAGTTTTAATTACCTGGTACAAGTGTATCGGCTTGCTTCTGCACAACAGCTTCATCCATAACAACTGACAATTTATATCTATTGTTTTCTGACCTTGAAAAGAAAAGAACATTTAGGAAATTCTCAGGTTGTTGCATAAAATCCTACTGCTCACACATATATATTTTTATAATGAACATAAGATGCAAGTCTCTTTAAACATTCAATGCTTAAGGCGTGCAACTCACCGAGTAATTGCCCAGTAAGGTGGCATGAGACTAAGAGCACCATGTCAGTTAGAGGCAAGGTCAAACAAGCTGGCATGACACTAAGTGGTATCATGTATACAAAAAAATGCAAATATAAAAATTCCAAAATTTATAACTCATGAGTCATGAATCATGATACTAAAAATCAGTTCAATAAATTTGGAACTAGAGGCAGGCACAATAATACTGATATGCTGAGTAATCTAAGCATTCATTACTAGTCAGAAGTATCAACTGACGAAATGAGAACATTACAGTGACAATAGTACAAAATACAGATACACAGAGAAATTAACTTTCGTTTAAGAAGCAGTCTAAGCTATTTCATTTACAACCTAACTGCATTTCATCTTAATTAGGTGATCTGTATCTTATTTGTCCCCAGTTGATCACTTATTGTAAGAGCAACCAGTTCACCAACCAGGCTTGCCTATGATCCAGATTTAATTACTCAAAAGTCATATAGATAGCTTACAAATACATTGTTAATTATATACGTTGCTTATCAAAATGACACATCAGAAATGGAACACAAATTCAACCTTAGAATACTATAAAACATCTCAGACTGAATACAGCACAAGACCATAAAGACCAAAACTGAAAACTAACATAAAATAGAAAACTCATTGTAAGTAATAACTATTAAACATCTGAGTAGCACGTATAATAGCATAAACACCAACATTAAAGAGTTAGCCTAACTCCTAAATTCAGATAATAAAGCACCTCAAGCGACTCACATATGCATTTTTCAAATGCACTACTTCTTTAGCAGAAATTAGGTGAGACTGAAGACCCAAAAGACTAGATTTTTCTACCTAAAAAGCATATTGTTGTAGTATACTTGGCAACCAGCTAAACAAAGCTTGGCTGAAACCACATACCCGGCTCACCTGGCCGAAATTGTGGCTCCTTACCGAGGTCACGCACCATATGCTCAATTTTTTGCCCATCCCACCGTGCAGAATAGATGCTATAATGCGATCCAACTGCACATTTGGATGCATTTGGTACACACTAGTTCTCCATGTACACAGAGCCCCCATCAAGAGTCCCAGTCATCAGCACAGACAGACAGACAGGGGTAGTTATCCCTGTAGAAAATGGCTGTGTTGTTGCTTGTGTCGGCGATCCGCTTGAGCATCAACGGCTCCTCTACTAACTGGTATACCTCAAACTTTTCTTCAGGGAGGACAACAAGAACATAAAGCCCAGATTTCCCTTCCAAAAAACACTCGCGGACAGCTTTAAACTCTGGCATGGAGACAATCCTTCTCTCAGGGTTGTCTGACTCATAAATCTCCATGCATTCCTCGTAAAGCAAATAGAACCGTCCATTATAGCACGTCGCATCATCCAACGGTCGATTGGCAAGGTAGTTGACCTGTGTCCAGTACAGGTCCCCCACCCGACAATAGATGACAATGTACCGTGAAAGGAGCACCGTAATCAGGCAGTTTGGGTCGGTCAGATCAGCAGAGAAAGTCACCTTGGATCCCGTAATGCTATGGCTAACACCACAGAACAAAGCAACCCAGTTACATCCGAGGCGTCTGACCTGGGCAGAGAACTAGAAGGAAGGGAGCTGGATGCGAGCTCGGGTTAACGGGTTCAGTAAGAAAACCTCCCTAAATGTAGAATCGGCAATCAAAAGCTAGCCCCGGTAGGAGGCGAAGTAGACCATGCCTTTGACTTCTGGGAGATAAACCTTGCGCCTCTTGGATTCCCAAATGTCGTCGAAGTATACGCATGTGGGATCCCGCTCATTGTACGGAAGCATCAGCCAAGGGAGCTGGAGTGGGAGGTGGTGGCGCGGCTTGGGATCGGAGGCGGAGAGCCAGGGAGAGCAAATGGCGCGGAATCGGACATAGTCGGTGGTGGATTTCACCTTAGAAGAGATGAGCTCGACGATCTCCCGTGGGAGGTGGGCCCAATCGCGAAATTCGAATGTGGGAGATGATTCTGTTTTAGGCATTTTTGAGGCGCGAGAAAAGAGAAGGCGGAGGGGTTTGTTAAACCCTAAAAATTATACATGGCGATTTGTTACTAAAAACCTGAACACTTGTGTGCATCTACGGAGGTTCACCGCTAGTCGATGAATTGATATCTACTGACCATTTGACTCGTATAGTATAACAATACCACGGATTGAGTGATTGAAAATAATAGTTTTGACTTTTGAGGTTAGTGAATAGTGAGATAAAATACAATTATAAAAAAGCTAGATGTTGAAACAGATAATTTTTTTTTTTGAAATTAAAGATATTATTTGATGTGGTTTGTTAAGAATAGAAATTGAGAAAATTAATAGGACTAATTTTTTAACAAAATTTTAATTTAGTATTATTTTTTTAATATTGTTGGCCTTGATTTTTTTAATATTTTTTAATATTATTATTAACATTTTGGAGATTCTTACGATTTACTATATTATATAAAAAAAAGTTAAGACTTTTATTTTGAAATTATAAATCCGACAACATTGTAATTCGGCTAAATAAATCAAAACACAGTAATTTTACCATGAGACTGGACTAGAAAGGTAATGGGTTTTAAGAATTATGATCCGTGAAGCAGAAATTTTCACTTCGAACGTCAGGGACAAATATATTATTTTACTGGACTAGAAAGGTAATGGATTTTAAGAATTATTTTCCGTAAAGCATAAATATCCACTTCAAACGTAGGGACAAATCTATTATTTTACTGGACTAGAAAAAATAACGAGTTTGAAGAATTATTATCTGTGAAGCATAAATACCCACTTCGAATGTAAGGGACAAATCTATTATTTTACTGGACTAGAAAGGTAATGGGTTTTAAGAATTATTATTCGTGAAGCATAAATATCCACTTCCAACGTGAGGAACAAATCTATTATTTTATTGGACTAGAAAGGAAAGACACCTGCTAAGAAATTCCACCAACCGGTTTTAATTTAGATACAAACACCCGTTATTATTGTACAGTGTCACTCAATCCGTTGGACTATTTGTTGACTCTTGAGTCTTGACAGCTTATGTGGAACTGGTCTATATAGAAAAATTCTCAATCCAAACGTCTCTGAAAAGATACCACCAGATTATTAATGGTACTTAAAAAAAAAATATTACTAGCGAAATCTTCCAAAAAAAAAAAAGATAAATATTGACAATTGAAGCGCAAGCATCGCTGCTTTTTCCCTCTTCGACCTCGTGAGAAAAATAGTATTGAATGAAGAAAACTTTTCAATTTGAGACCTGGTAAAAACATAGAGGAATTCTCAAATTTTATTAAAGTAGCAAACAAATGTTAAGAATAATAAAATGGTTCCTTAAAACTCGTGTCTTTCTTCTATTATAAAAATTTTTGTCTACAACTAACCAACTTTAGTAATTGCTTTTGAATAATATATATTATTTTTTGGATGTTATTCATATTCAATTAATATAACTTAATATTCTACATCTTTATAATAGATGTTGCAATTTTTACATCACGCGCAAGTGAGATTTACCCTGCATTTACTATGTTCTTGTATTATCAATCAAGTGCAAGACATGTTTATCAGTACACTTGTGTTTGGTTGCACCAAAAAAAAGAAATAAGGAGAAGGAAGAGGAAAAAGGCACGCCAAATAAAAGGATAAATTAAGAATAAGCTTATTCATGAATAAGGCTTATTCGCGATGAAATCAAACACATTTTGAATAAATCTTATTCCGATTAAGGGCTTATTCAACCCCTAATTCTAATACCACCTATATTGTGGAATTAGACTCTTATTCGGAATAAGAGGAGAGAGGAGAGAGAATCTTTATTCAAATTCATGAATAGTCTTATTCAAGACGCCGCCAAACACACCAGACTTCTTCTCTGGTATAAGGAATAAGCTCCATGCTGCCTCTTCCGTCTCCCTTCTTTCTTATTTTTTTTGCTACCTAACACACCTTTGATTGCATAAAAAAAAAAAAAAAAGAAACACCTTTTGATGTTTAAGAAAATGGTTCACATTTAAAAAAATAATCAAAATGAATCATGACAATTATTAATGATCGCCTTGAAGCATAAAAATAATTCTGGAACCTGTTAAAACACAAACTCTTTACATCCAAAAACGAGCACTTAGCTTTTTGATTGGAGAGTGTATACTCATTCAAACCACCAGCTTAGGAAAAAAAAAAAAGACCAAAAGTACACAAAAGAGTACTAGATGTTGAGAATGCAATAGTAACTATAACATTTTTTATTTTTTTTTCAGTCATTAATTTAAAGGATACACAACGCCTGAAAAAAAATTAAGATAAATTAGGGGTCAAATTTTCTAACATATTTTTAAAATCAAATGTCTGTTAAAAAGTGTTTTGGACTAGTCAACCTTTCGCTCAATATGTATTGTTTTTTTATCACTTGATCATGAACTAATTTACAAGGTTCGAAAAAAAAATGTATAGGATCGATTTAATATTTATCTATCACGTAATATACTACAAAACGTTGTATTTTTCTCTTTTATAAATACTAGAGGGGCTCATCGAGTTTCACTCAATACATGATTTTTTATTTAACTAATTTTTACTTTATTTTTATAATTAAATTATATATAAACGAAAATAATTAAATTTAGTATGGTAGGGTCATATTGACCGGAGGAGTAGTAGAAGAGAAAGGTGGAGAAAGACTCCGAGCGACACAAAAGAAAGATGGAGATATGATGACAATGAAAATAGAAAGGGGTCACAAAAATCATAAATATAATAATGCGCTGCCAAATTATTATCTATCGGTGAATCGGATCAGTTTTATGAGCAATAATACTCAGCCACACAAACAGTTATAGAGTATCACGTTACATAAATTGAAAAAAAAATGTTATTTCTTAATGCTTGGAGTGTCGGACTACATTTAACTAAACGATCCTGTCACCCACACATTCTTTATTTTTTATTTTTTATTATTGATTTTTTATAAGTCATAAAGCATACAAGTTCTAATAAGCACTCCTCAAAATGACGTTCTAATTGCTGCGATTAAATCGTAATAATTTCAAATATCTAAATGCATGATCAAGAAGCCTAATTGGATTGAAAAACCAAACTTTATTCTATTTGCCAAACGACAAAGTATTTTCAGTAGAGGCTGCCGTTTTGATACTCGAAGAAAATTTTTCTTAGGAGTAGTTAATATTGTAAAATTTAATCTACTATATATTTATCTAAAAAGAATTCTGGTTGTTCCAACCCGACCCTTATATTATTATTATTATTTTGGTAATTACCCTCGGTACATTCCACTGAAGAGTTTCTACAAATTGAGATTATATATCATGAGGATATCCAGGGAAAAGAATAAAGCTGAAAGCCTGTAACAACTACGATAAGCTGAAGCTTGTAGCGTCACATATTATTACATGATTGGAGAACCTATCAATTTCATCATATATTTTTTGTATTTTTTTCTGTCCTTCTAAAGATTAGATGGCTATTGCTGACAATTTTGAAGTAAAAGTTGCTAAAGACAAATAATTTAAAAAGTTGCATTATATTAGTTGTTGGTAAGAAAAAGTAAGAAACACTTCAATCAGAACTATGCAGCTAAGTTAATTATCCGCATACAGTCCAAAAATCTAACAATTTTGCAATTAATTTTCGTATCCCTAACTTTGTTTTCCTCTGATTAAGGTTCTACTATTGCTCTCTCCCGAAAATTTTATATGTTTCCTACGTCGTCCGACATCTTGCTGCCTAAAGTATAAGTTTCGTAAAGCTTATATGTTCATCCACATATATACCTCTTTGATCCAGAAGGTCACTCATTTTGGACGGGTAAAGTTATATTTCGTCCTTTTTTTGCTTGCGAACTTTAAATATATACTCTTTAGAATAATAACAGAGTTATTTATCGATTATCTGTGTCAGATTAACGTACTCTATATTCTTAATTCACCGTATTCGTACAACCATACTATTGGAAACTGACAAATTGAACGGAGCACATAAAAAACGCCATAATAATTGAGTGACGAAAATAAATAGGAAAGATGATATGATGTACCAACATCTGACTGTGAAGCAAAAGTAATTTTTGCCCCGTATTACTCTCTTTTTTTCCTGGCATCTTAGAAAATTTTGCGTTCACGTTTTATTTCCGAGTAAAATTGAGCGATCGAGGCGTTGAATTTCATCATAGATTAAAGGAATATGTGTTTGCTTTAGTATGTGATTTAAAATAAGCCGAGTCATGCGAAAACTGTGGCAATCATACTTTTAGTCTTTATAATTAATAGAGAAAACTTTTTGTATTGAAATGAGCAAAGCTAAAAAGGTGTGATGGTCATTTTTATTAGTATGCTGGCCTCGTTTAAGTATAAGTTTTCTTTTGCTAAAAAATATAATATTTTTTTCTTTTATCATTGATGATACTAAAGTTGTTAGTTATATGACGCTAATGAACCTTTTTATGTGAGGTATTGGAGAGAACCATGAATATAATTAAATAATCATAGAAAAATAAATGATCGATTTTCTTTGGAGGTAGCCCAAATCGAGATAGTCAGAAGAGGAATAAACTTCTATTTTAGGCATTTTTGGTAGAGTTTCTTAGATAACAGTCGCGAGAAAGGAGGAGTTTGAATGAGTTTTGTTAAACTCTAACAACGGTACCTGACATCTTTGTTACTTTTTACATGAAAACTTTACAGTGAACCTACTAGTAGTCAATGAATTGATCTCTAGTAGATAATCTACTAACCAATTTACCTCGCATAATTATACCATGAATTGAGTGATTGAAAATAAAACTTGTTTGAGGTTAGTGAGATAAAATACAAAAGCTAGCTAGATGTCGAAAGAGATAAATTTAATTTTGAAATTAAAACATATTATTTGACGTGATTTGTGATGAGTTCTTGTTTATAGTAATTTTTATCTAAATCCTACCCAATTTTAATCGCAAGCGCACGATTTATCGTTGAGTAAGCCTAGAGTCGATCCTCGGAGACGAAATATTCAATTTCTAAGTTTTACAAATCAATCTTAATTAAATCCTAAGGTTTAATAAAATATTTTTGAAGAAACAATTAATTAATTTAAAAGACAAAATAAAATCAGTTTAGAAATTCTAAATAAATAGCTTACTAATTAACAAAACGTGGAGAAAAACCAATTTAATAAAACTAGGAGTTTCTGGTTTCAAACAATTTCTTTAACTTGTCAAAAGTAGAACGGTCCGTTCCATGTTTGGCAACGGTCCGTTCTGGACTTCAGATGGCGTACTGGAACTGTCCGTTCTAGGTTAGAAAGCCTCCTTTCGGGCGGTCCGTTCTAACCTTGAAACGGTCCGTTCCAGAGGCCAATACTTGTCTTGTCATCTCTTTAAATAATTAATTAAGTGTTTTATGTAGTTTAAAACGATTACTAAACTAAATAATTACTCTAACTTTCGTTCAGGTTAATTCTTTTGATTTAAAACGTTTAACTTCTAAACTCCTAAACTTCAACTTTCGTTCCTTGATTTAGGGGGTTTAGTTTATCTTTTGGGTCTAGGTAAACTTATTATCTTTCGATTCTAAGTAAAAACGTTGATTACTCAAGTTTTGATTCAATCTTTCGATCTATTATCTACCTAAGTATTTTATTGAAAAGTTTTGAGTTAATTCAATTGATTTTAAATTCCAAACTATCAAATGTATACTTTGTTTGACGAGATAATCAATTAAAGCAATTAAAACAAGCAAATCAACAAATTAAAGCAATCAAATCACAAAAGATAAATCATAAAACTTAACTAATTAATTAAAGATTCGACTCAACAAATAACATTTAAAAAAAAGGTTCTCAACCATAGCCCCTAAACTAATCTACTCTATCAAATCCATACAGAATAAATCAGGTTTCATCAAATAAAAGCACATAAAGGATAGAAAATAAAAGTTACAACAGAAGTTGGTCGAATTCTCCACAAATTGGTGCTCTGGCCTGTCTGGGACGGTTTGTATGAGATCTGGGGTGGTGTGCTCCAGTGAGGCTGGATCGTCTCAAGCAGTTTGTCTCCTGGCTGAGTTGGAAAAGAGGCTAAACTTAGAATTCTGACTTGATGATTGCTTCTGTCTCGGCCATCGCTTTTATACTCGAAGAAGACGCGTTTCTAATTGTGGAGATTATGGAATCATTCTTCTGGAAGGTTCATACTTAGAAGAACCGACATGCATAATTGACTTTGCTATTTTGGGCAGTTCTGAAATTGCTAGAACGATCCATTCTGGTGGCAGGGCGGTCCGTTCCAGTGCACTATCTTCCTTTCTTTAGCTGCAATCTTCTGTTGTCGCGCCGCAAAATATGATGAACCTGAAAATTAAACTGCCGGGCAACGGCTGTACCTTTCTACGACCTAAAATTACCAAAATAAAATAAAAACACTTGTATTTAGTATTAATTTAGGGCTTAAACCGGTTGGAAATCGAGTATGAAAACCGTACATCAATTTGTTAAGAATTAAAATTGAAGATAGTAATAATATTAATTTTTTTAACTAAACTTTATTTAGTGTTATTTTTTTAATATTGTTTCCCTTGATATTGTTATGGACAGGTCACACTTCACTTGTATACAACAATTCAAGTTTGGAGACAATATATCGCTTTTTTTTCAGATGTCCTAATAATAGATTGATCTGTTAATGATTTATGAAAAAAATTCGATTGTATTGTTGAAAGATTTACTTCGATATAACAATTCTTTACATACATCTCTATCAGGTGCTTTTCATGTATATTGTGGAGCAATAATTTGGATTTTGTGAAATAAACAAAATAAGAGAAGTTTTAAGTCAGATAAATACCATACATATAGATATATTGCTTCCTTAAGTAAATATTTGCTCAATCATTGGTCAGTTTTGTGGAATTCCACAATGAAGTAGCAAGTTTTTGGACTTATTCCAGATGTGAAAATACAAAATAAAACTATTTTAAATGTCGAGAACTATTACTTAAAGTGTATTTCAAAAACAATCATTATTATTGAAAAGTGTATTTTAAAAAAAAAATCAAATAGCCCGTAGGCATGAAAAAAGTGTATTTTAAATTTAATAAAAATACACAATAAAATTGTTAATAATCATTTAAATTTAAAAAAAAAATTAACTGAACCTCTTAAGATTTACACTTATTACATCCAAATGAACACTTTTCTTTTTATTGAAGTGTAGAAAAAAAAAATATTGGATGTCGAGAACGCAAGGTATAATATTTCCAATTTTCAGTTGCTAATTTTGGAAACAGGTAAGATCCAAAAAAAATTAGCTCTTATGAATTTATGATTAATAAACGTAAAAAGTATATTGTAGAGCTTATTATATGAAGTTCTCTAACATAAGTACGCTAGGCATACAAAGTCCATAACACAATTCTTAAAGTTTGAGTACACATTTCTTAGACAGCAATCTCAATTTTTCGAATTTATACGATCAAGAAGATAGATGTCTGATTGGATCCGAACCAGCTGGGATTTCCTTACTGCTTTAGTACGTGACACGTTTGCAGGTCGCACCAACAATCTTTCCTTCTTATTTTTGGGCAAATCGCAGTATCACACCAACCTTTTTGCACTCTCCCCAGAACCGAAGAAGCATATATATCCAGCGCAGCATATAAATCCAGCGCAACTGTAGGTGAGAATCTATTTATTTACTGGACTGAATTGGAAAAGGCACCTGATATTTGATAACAAATTCCACCAACCGTTTTTTGGTCTTATATAGTAGCCGTTAGACCCGGTATTTACCCACCATGTCACTAGTCAGTGGGTCATATATTGACGAGGCTTACGTGGAAAGAGTTTATGTACAAGATTCTCAGTTCAAACGTCTCTTAAAACTTAACGCCATGTTTGTTTAAGGAATAAGATGGCATAAAACTATTTTATTCTACTTTATGTTGCCAAACGCTAGGGGAATAACTTTACGTAAGGGGAAAAACTTATACCATCTAAATAGGTGGTATAAGTTATGTAACTGGGTCCCACGACATTAAAAAAAAATCTTACAATCTTTCCATTAATACCCTCTCATTATATGATTCTTTTAAAAATAACAAGGGCATTTTGGCCTTTGAATAAATATTATGTTATTCCTTTTTATTCCATAACCAAACATACGTTACATAACTTGACATAAGTATTTATACCTCCTTAAGTTATGTCGTCATTTATTCCACAACCAAACGCCTCCTAAAAGTTGTATCACCAAATTATTGATGGCACTTATTAAAAGAAAAAAGAAAATATTGATAGTGGGAATCTTTAAAGGAAATAAAAAAATATTGACAGAGGAAGCGCAAGCATCGCCGCCGCCACTTTTTACTCTCGAACCTCGTAAAAAAATAAATTTTGAAGAACTAACAGTTTTCAAAATATAGACCTGAAGACATGTTCAAAGGAATTCTCAATTTTTTCGAAGTTAGTAAATATAATTATGAGAATAATATCATGGTTATTTAAAAGCACATGCATTTCTACTATAAGAAACGACAGTTTTCTTTTTTCTATCAAATTATCAATTTTAACAATGACGTTTGAATAATATCAAATTATTTCATTTTGTGTAATCATAACCAATTAATATAATTTATATTTACATCTTTAATATTTATGTTGCAATTATTACGTCAGCATGCGAGTGAGATCTACCATACATTTACCATATTCTTGTATTTTATCAGGATGGAAAACAAAATATAGCTGGAAATAGACCTGTACCAGACATGTATATCAAAAGAATTCTGAATCTGATGAAAATCACACGCAGTTAAAATAGATTGATCAATCAATGTTACTAAGAAAAAGACCCCTAAAAGTAATTTGTATCTCAAAATTTAAATAATTCATGTCTTGAGAAATCAACATGAATTATTTTCGTCAACAATGGAAATATCTTTTATTTAAGTATGTAAAGTTTGCCGCGATGGATCAATGTACGATATATTGAATTGTCTCATATTTTTCAAAAAATTCTTACACTTACTGCAGTTTGCTTTTCAGTTTTCAAATACTGATATTAGTAAACGTCAATTATATAATCTTAAAAAAAAGGCGACATAATAAATTCTTACAATTTGTAAGTGCCTAACGACGTAGAAGAGAAATAGATATACAGCGACACAAGACAAAATTAAACTTATTAAAATATCATTACTTTTCCCCATTTTTTCCCCTTATAAAGGCCTTCTCAAAAGACGACGTGGACCAATCATATTATTTTTCATGTCTGCCGTTGCTGCTTCTCCTACAAACCTCCGTAAAGTCGCAAACCCCACTCTTCCACTCACCCCTCTTAAATTTAACTATCCCAGATCTCCTGTTTCTCTAATCGTGTATACATCTGTGTAGAAAAAAATTATCACAATTTCTATACTTGCTATAACAAATTTGGTAACTAATTTATAAACTTTAGGTAATTAGTAATTACATCCGTCCTTATCAACTGTTACTAAACAGAGACCTCATTACGGCAACCGACAGTTTAACCGTCATTAAGACACTAATCATGATTCATGACAAATCTGAGACGCTATATTTAATAATTCCTTGAGAAGCTGGATATAGAAAATCTAGTGTCCTTCTTTCATTATTCTAAAACTGAAAGTGACACGTCACCCCTTTCTCACTCCCCACTCCCTCAACTTCCACCATCCTTTCTCGTTTCCTTCTTTTTTACTCTCACCACTCTCCTTCTTTCCTTTTCTTCTTTCCGAAATCCGAAACCATTCTCTCTTCATCTCTACACTTCTCACATTCTCTCCTCTCTTTCTTACAATGCAACCAAGTTCAAGCTCCAATCAACCTCCGTCGAAAAACCCTCGACCCGAAAAGCCCGGCCCATGGCCTCCTCGGATCGAACCCTTCGTGCCTCGAACCGACCACAACCCGACTGAGCTCAAATCCTGGGCCAAGCGAACCGGGTTCAACCCAAACTCAGGCGAATTCTCCCGACCCATTCGTACATTTCAAGATCAACCCACCACGTCGGCAGCACCGACGAGTAAACCGGATGATCAGGCAGCTAAGGGACCGGAGAGGGAGAGGGAGAGGCCGAATCGAGTTAGTTTTAACCCCGCGAGGTTGGGAAGGAGGTTGAGAGAGAGATGGGAAGAGAGCACTGGTGGTGGCAAATCAGTAGGGTTTAGTGACACGTCAGAGGATCTTGAGAAGGGGTTAGACCGGGCGCCAGTGCCGGATCGAGCCGTGCACCCGCATCCGGACCGGGTGGAGATTGAACCAGCTGGAGGAGGCGAGAGGAGGAGGAATGCGGGTCCCACGAGGGAGAATGGGAATCATGCGAGGGGAGATGGGGATGGTGGATTGAAGAAGGAATTAGATGGAAATGGAGTGGACTTACATGGAAAAGGAGTTGAAAGGGAAATGGATTCAGGGGCTCTGTCAGATTCTCAGTGGGAAGTGGAGGGAGAGGAGCCGGGAGATAGGGAGGTGTACCGACCCGGTGGATTGAAATGTGGTGTCACAGAAAATCCTGGTTGGGGTAAGTTTGTGTTTTTTCTTTTTTACTTTTTACATTTTAGGTGGAATAATCTCTATCTCTATCTCTACTACTTATAAATGCACGCATACGAAGGGTGTAAACAATTCATATAAAAGGAGTAAACATGTCATATAAAAAGGTGTTAAACAATTCTTATATCAATTATGGACCATTGATTTGTGTAATTTGATTTGATCAGTGGTCTAGATTAAGTTCAAACTTTTTATAGAAAAAATTAAGTTACTACCAAATTAGCTATTTATTTAAAAGGAAAGACTAAATTATTGATTTTACCGTATCTTTATCGTCTAGCATGTAAAGTTTTATATGAAACAAAAATAATATCAAAACTTAGTTTTTTTATTTGCCCGCATATTGAGGGCATCTTTTGCTAGTTGCATTTAAAGAGTATATAGCTCTAATGTTGAAAGTTGAAGCTTGATAATTTGGATGTAGCTAGTAATTCTATAATTCAGTTCCATGGCTGACCTTCTTAGGGATTAATATTCCAAAAGTTTTACTATTAATATCTTCATAAATTGGTGAATTAATTAATTAATTAAAATTGTACTATCATATTGCATTGTTGGATTTAGTGTACCACACCTTATATTTAAATAATGCAAAAGCCAGAAGCCAAGAGTTCAAAAAGGTTGCAACTAACATGTAATTCTTTTTTTTTTTTTCCGTCTTATCAGTGCTCCTAATTTTGTATGGAATACAACACTACTTATCTATGGCTGGTTCACTTGTTTTCATCCCCTTGATTATGGTGCCTGCCATGGGTGGCTCTGATGTAGGTTTTTTTCTTTGTACATTTTCGTTTCCTTTCTTAATATGTAAGCATCGGTATTACTATGTCACAATATCAAAAAAAGAATAAAGATGATGAAAAGGAAAGAAATAGAGGAAAGTATGCTTCCTACCAAAGATTACGATGCTGAATCCCATTACATATTTGACAATGGTAGGTATCAGGCATGTGCAGTATCTCCCACCATTTGGTAGAATTACTTTCAGTTTTGAGAAACAAGGTTCTGGTTTGTTACCAAAAAGGCTGGTTGTTCTAGACTACCAGTGCCACATTGGTGAAATAGCATTGTTGTGCTGCAATTGTCTGTGATGATTACATGATAACAAACTTGTATAAGATTGGATTTACCTGAGTTTATTTCAATTTATTTTTTACAGAAGGATACTGCTATAGTTATTTCAACAATGCTGCTAATAACGGGCATTTCTACAATTCTGCACACATTCTTCGGCACTAGGCTTCCATTGGTGCAGGGGAGTTCTTTTGCATATCTTGCACCTGCCTTGGTAATTATAAACTCTGACGAATTCAGAAATCTCAGTCAAAATGTAAGTTTTTGTCACTTTAATTATGGGTATGGGACTTGATTTCTTTTATTTATCTAGATATATGTTAATGTTTTGATGTCTTGAATCTAATGCAGAAGTTCAAGCATATAATGAGGGAATTGCAAGGGGCTGTAATTATTGGTTCCATCTTCCAGACAATTTTGGGTTACAGTGGTCTTATGTCTCTCCTTGTGAGGTACTTTCTTACCCTTTTTTAAATTTATCCTGTGAAATGTTTACCTTATGCCCTTGAATCTTGGCAAATCTGTCATTTTACCCCTTCAAAATGTAGGAAATAGCATTTTTGCAATTTTCCTCAGAAACACCTAACCCGGTCCTCCCACACTCTTTTTGAATATGTTAGAAGTGAGGTCTTGTTAGGGATTTACAAACTGAGTTCATGGGCATGAAATCCTGGGTGATATTCTGATTTTTTCAGAGGCATATAAAATATTTGCATATCTTCAGAGTCAATTTTTGAATGTAATAGATGTATTTTTTTTTGGTGTTTTAACTAGTTCCATTTGTTTTGTGATCGTCTGCTGTTTGCAACTAATAGGTTGATAAACCCAGTGGTGGTGGCACCAACAGTAGCAGTCATTGGTCTGGCATTCTTCAGTTATGGTTTTCCTCAAGCTGGTAACTGCATTGAAATCAGTGTTCCCTTGATTGTCCTTCTTCTTCTCTTCACCTTGGTAATTTCTTCTTGTTTTGTGCCATAAACAATACATCTTTAAAGCTCTATGAACGGCTTGGAATGCATGCCTATTTTATTGCACCCCAAAAAAATATTCATTTAATGTTCTACTGATCAAGAGATTCTTCTTTTCCTTGCAGTACATGCGACGTATTTCCTTATTTGGAAACCGATTATTTCTTGTTTATGCGGTAATTTTCTTTGCTTTATTTTTGTTCCCTTCATTTATACCTGATCTCCTCTTAGACCGAAAGCGAACCAAACTTAAGTAAATTTAGGTTTCCAACTGCACCAATGCTAGCAACTAAACTTGTTTTTGTTCTGTCGCTTTTTATCCAGCATCTTGATCCAAACCTCTTTACTTTGTGTTCTCAAAACTTGTATATCTTTCAATGTTGTTTTATTTATTTATTATTGCATTATTTTCAGATCCCACTCAGTGTCGGTATAATATGGGCGTATGCGTTTTTTCTGACTGCTGGTGGTGCCTACAACTACAAGGGGTGTAATTCTAATGTACCTAGCTCTAATATTTTGTTAGACTCATGCCGAAGAAAGGTTGAAACCATGAGGCATTGCCGTACTGACGTATCTAATGCTTGGAATACTGCTGATTGGGTCCGTATCCCTTATCCATTTCAATGGGGCCCACCCACTTTTCACTTCAAGACTGGGATAATTATGGCCTTTGCTTCCCTTGTTGCATCTGTTGACTCCGTAAGTTGACCTCTTTAAATCAGGAGAGCTCCACGTTACTAGAACCTCAGATTTTACTTATACCAGTATACCAATGTATAGAAACAAAATCTGAGAATTTTCACTTCAGAACACTAATCACCTGCTCCTTTTGACTCAGAGAACACCAAGTGTGTGTCTTGTGATACCTCAAAGCTCATTACAAATCCTAGGTTCAATAGAATGAGGGAGACTAATAAGTGCGCACAATGTATTACTGTTGGCACAATTCTCATTGTGATAATATTCTTTTGTTTCTAATTACTTTTAGGTGGGATCTTATCATGCTACTGCTTTATTAGTAAATTTAAGACCGCCAACACATGGAATTGTAAGCAGAGGAATAGGCCTTGAAGGAGTTACTAGTATCATTGCTGGGTTATGGGGTACAGGTCTAGGGTCCTCTACCCTGACAGAGAATGTACGTACTGTGGGTACAACTAAGATGGCTAGCAGGCGAGCGCTGCAACTTGGTGCTATATTGTTGATCATTTTCTCCTTCTTTGGTACTAACCGTCTGCCTTGAGTATTTAAGTGACTTGGAAGTTTTAGTTTAGTACTGCTTTCTAATAATATATTACTAATATGTTTTCAGGAAAAATTGGTGCACTGCTTGCATCTATTCCTCTAGCATTAGCTGCCTCTGTTCTGTGCTTCACATGGGCTCTTGTCGTAGCATTAGGCCTTTCTACTTTGAGATATACTCAAACTGCTAGCTCCAGGAATGTCATCATTGTTGGGTTTACTTTGTTTATTTCCCTCTCCGTACCTGCATACTTCCAGGGCTATTCCCCTAATACCAGCCTGATTCTTCCGAGCTATCTCATTCCTTACTCTGCTGCTTCAAGCGGGCCTGTTCATACCAGTATTAGTGGGGTAAGATTTCAAACAAAAGGAAATAATCGTGTTTTTGTATATGCAATGCTTGTTGATAATGACCTCAGAGTTTGTGTTTTCCTTAACAGCTTAACTATACCTTAAATGCACTCCTGTCAATAAACGTGGTGGTGGCTTTTTTGGTGGCCTTTATACTAGACAACACAGTACCTGGTACAAAGCAGGAGCGAGGGGTGTATATTTGGTCCGATCTAAGGCAGCCTGATATTGAGCCAGCTTCTCTTGAACCTTACAAATTACCCCAGAAAATTTGTTGCTGGTTCAGATGTCTGAAATGCCTGGGGTGAATATAGAGATTTTATTTTTTGTAATTTTTTTGTTTGATTCAGTAGGTTTCATTCCTTGTTTCATTTCCATGGTATTTCAAGTTATCTGTTAGTTAAAGGTTCTATGTTTATCATAGGGTCCATTTGAAATATCATTGAAATGAAGAGCAGGAATGAAATTTGCAACACAATAGAATAACATATATATTTCTTTTTTCTTACTAGCTGATTATTGTTCTTATTATTCGTGTGGGTTATTGGTTTCAATGTGGTTAACAGTTTGATTGTTTTCACCGCCAATTTAAACTTGCCTTGTACAAGCATAGAAAGGATATTCATAGCTATCCTATTGGGGATCGTGTGTAAATTATTTTTCTGTTGTTTTGAGGTTCAAACAAACTATTCACGTAATTATATTCCACTTATTGATGATTATGAAATTTTCTGTAGAATTTTGTTCTTCTTCCCTTTAATATTAGATGAAATAGTTTAGCTTTCGCCCTTGTGATTTTAAAATATTTTTTTTAAAATATAAAACATAATATAGTATATGTTTATATCATACAAATAGAAAAGTAGAGAACCTTTCAAGCCATAAGTTTTAGGTAAGTAACTCCGGGATCTCCCCTTTTTCATTTATACCCCAAAATTCATAACTAAAATATTAAATTCGAATTATTTTATTTCGTTCGCATTCATGAGAGATGTGTCCAAGTAAAATTTTTGTATTCGTTAGAGTTCATATTGTATATCGTATAAAGGTAAAAAAAAAAAAAAAATGAATGAATCAAGTTAGCAGTGGGACGCTAATTTTAATGCATTTATCTTTTAAAATCTTGATATAAAACTGCATCTATTTGAAAAAAATATATATATTGTTTTAAGAAATGTCAAAATAACAAAAAAAAGAGCAAAAAGGGAAGAGAAAGTATTTTCCATAGCTCATATTTTTTTATTTTATTTTTTTTTCTTTTTTTTTTTTTTTTTTGTTACCAAACTGGCAAACACTGCCACATACCGGATTGCACTCCTATCGTTCTTCTGTTTACGTTTTTATTAAACGAATCTTCTGCAATGTTTTTCTGACTACAAGCAATCTTTACATTATTCACAATATTAAGGTTGAAAATTTACTCGTTCAACAATTAATTATCCGAATCTGTGTAGACGCATTTTAATGTTTCATCTTAAATGAGCAGAATTTAAACAATTACTTCAGTTGGGCAACAAAGGCAGTGGCATCAGCATATTCTTTTATTAAATGACAACCAGACACCTACAGAATCCGGAGAGGTCCTAATAACCAAAGTATACAATAGCACCAACCAAACAATTCATTAGTTCCTACAAAACTAAATAATAATAATCCAATATATCTTAAACATCAGCTTCACTCATTACTAGTAACAAACTACTATTCTTAAGTAAAACGTCACTTGAGAAATGAAAACACACTGGTTATTACCATCACAATTGGCAGAACAAAAATTTCACTGGAAAAGCACTGACAAACCCCTATTAATTATCAGTGACATTTTTTTTCTACCAAAAAGAAATATATCGGATGGCACTAAGTGCCTAATCAGTGGTCGCAGCAGTTTCAGGTCTCTCATTACCACAACCCTTACGGTTGCAAACAGTACGGAAAGGATAGTTCAGGTTACTGCACTTGCTACAAGTCCAGCTACCTGCAGGTGGTTCACCTTGTTCCTTTTTAACGGATGAACCATTTGAGTTGATAGATGCCTACAATCACCATTTCACTTCCATTAATATCACATATGGACAAATGGTCCAATAAGAAAATATGAAAGAAGAGATGAAAGCAATTACAGGGTAAGAAGGCCTTGGAGCACCGCATTTTTTCATGTTGCAAGTGGTTCTAAATGCAAAGTTGACGTTCTCACATTTAGGGCACTTCCAATCTCCCTCAGAAGGTGAGCCATCAGGTCCTTGAAAATTGATATAAAAATTAAATAAAAATGCACAAAGAAGTATGCTAAGTAGTAATGCAACTAATAAATGAGACTTGAGAGATAATATAGAATAATACCACCACGGCGCTTCCTTGAAGCATTGTTGTCGCTATTATCTGGTAATGCTCCCGCAGGCCATGGACTTGAACCCTGGTTTTGACAAAGACAGTAATGGCAATTAAGCAAAAAATTACGTGTCAATTATAACAAACTGATACAGCAATTATCCAAAGACACTATACTAAATTGACATTTTTCTCAGGTGTCAAGGGACATGAAACGTGCATCTAGCTTTTATACTGCCCCAGACCTTTAAAATGATGGGAATAGACAGTCCAACCATGCAAAACTTCTTTGCCTAGGACTGGGCTTCTGTGTCATATTCATACATATGTTTGACTAGGTCATTAAACTAATTTGAAACAAAGTGCAAGACAACTGACCTGTACCATTACAGTACCAAAAGACTTGAGATAAAAGACAAAAATTAACAGGTACAATACAACCAATAATTTCACAAAATACTACGTAGATGAGAAAAGGACAAACCGGCATTGGAGACCCGCGATAACCATAACCATACCGACCCATATCGGCCCCAGGACCATAACCTATACCTGTTATTATTCAAACAATACTCGAATGAATTCACCACTTGATCAACAGCAACCTAATTCAAGCCAACAATATGCTATCAATACTGTACCAATGCTTACTGATTGTCTCTAGAACTTCATCACCCAAAAATTAATTTATGAGAAACTGACAGATTGACTAGCAACAAATTTAATGAAGGCCAAATTCATGCAAGCCCTTAAAGAACCAGAATTATGTAGGACACTGGATAAAAACAAATATCACTCACCACCCTTTTTAAATAACACAGATTCAGCTATACCCAACCTTTATACTTGCTTGACAAATGACCAAACCAACATAATCTCTCCCCTTTGTTTATATCATTTTATCTTATTTTTCTTGCAGCTTTACAATAAAAATTGTCCCTTTTATAGATCATATTACAGAAAGAGATAGAAAATGGATTACCTCCCATAGGTCCAGGAGAGTGGTATGAAGAATAAGGCGGGTAAGAACCAGAACTCCCATAAGGGGGTCCATAGCCATAACGCATGCCGATATGCTGATATGGTGCAGGGCCATAACTGCCTGACATGCCAACTGGAGGCGGGGGACCATATGGAGGTGGAGGGGCCCCACCGTAGTATGGAGATGGCCTATGCTCATACCCACCACCTACTGTAGGTGGCACCATTCTCTGTAAACAAAATTAGTTAATAAAAAGGCAATATAATACCATATAGTACAGAAAACTTGCATGCGGCTCAAGGAGAAGAACCGAGAAGACCTATTTCCAGAAGTATAGCAGGTTAGCTAACCAAACACAATATTACAGTGGGCAAACGATCATTTTAGTTTAGTAACCAGCCAAGAAATCAATGAAAGATCCCAACTGCACTGGATTTTAATTAGGAAACTACCAGGACCAAAATTCAAAACTTCAGTAGCTCTTCCAGAGTTATTTTGCTAAACATAGTAACTTAATTTGAAGATTGAACTAATCAAACTACTATTTGCATATTAGATTAAAATGAACTGTACTAGTTATAATCAATTTTATATATAATCCGATTCGAGAAATGAAACTACGAATGCACATCGACATGTAATAAATAACTTGAAACAATCGTTATCATGGAAGCCTCGACTTAAAGAATCACCCACCCTGGATCTGAGCATTTACACATTAGGGACGCGTACCTTTCTACACAAACCTAAACTACTGTACACATCCGTGCACAGGTCAACTAATTCAGACCAAACAGTTTCACAGTAAGAGAATAGCAAAAGAAATGAAATTACAGGTCAATCAATTTCCCAAATGGCAATTTCAACATTTGATTGGGAACTGGGTTTAACAGATAGCAAAGAAAGAACCGTGGTCCAAATATCGATTTCCCATCAAGCTTCCATCAATAAAAAGATGGAATGAGATAATTCCTTTCAAACTGGACTAGTTTTGTAATGGTTCCCAACCAAAAAAAAAAAAGAAAACAAAAAACAAATTGCAAAGTATGAGGAGCTTTCCCCATTCCAGTACAAAACAATCACAAATGGAAATATTACCGGGCTTGGACTATCAGATGGGCGAGGAGCCCCACATGTGCCTCGGTTGCAAACAGCTCTAAAGCTGAAATTAACATTACCGCATTTGGGGCATTTCCAATCTCCTTCTCTAGCTGCAGTAATAAAAATTACATTATATCACTAAAAGGAACTACAATTACAAACTATGAGACACCTATACGATTTACCATATATAAGACATCTGTCCGATTTACAATAAAATGAAGATTTTAGGAAAAATAGGGGCATATGGAGTACTATGACTTGATTGTTGAAGGAGACAATGCATATGCATGCTAATGTCCATACTCCATAATATATTGATAAACTAACCATAATCAATTTTCACTGCAACATTGTCAAACTAAGCAAATTATTTAAGTGTTCTAAACCTATTTGAGAGCCAGTCACAAAATAAAGACGATAAGGCTTATTTCCTTCAAACAAGAACTTCAAATTATCTCACAAATCAGTCTTTCAGAAAAAACAATCCAGTTTTATTTTTTTTAGCAACTCATTCACTAAATTCACTAGAAACTATAATACAGATCCTCAGCATACCCAAATACCCTCCGGAAGTAGCATCATAACTTGAAATATAAAAATTCTAGTAATACTCTGGGTTTCCCAATTAAGAAATTGATTACTATCAATCCAACAAAATTACAGCCCCAGCAACAAAAGCCCTAAGAGTACTACCACTGTAATGCAAGAATTTAGACCAACTGAGACCTTATCAAACACTACACGCAAAACCCTAATCAGCCAATCAATTTGCGAAATTAACAAAAATCCAAAGACAACTAGCTAAACTCGAAAAAGATCAACCCAATTGATGAAAAACTAACCATCGTTGCGAGATCTCTTGGAACCGAAGGAACCCGCACCTCGATTGTTATCCACCTATAACATAACACGCGCAAATAAGTACATAAACAAACACTAACAAAGCTCAAAAGAGAGACGAGGAGAGAGAAAGGAATCACCTTTACGGTCGCCATTAGAGAAGTAGTGAAGAAGGGATAAGAGAAGAGAGAAAGAGAGAGAGAGAGAGAATTTTGGGTAGAGACGACGGGTGACCTGAACTCGCGTGGAAGGAGAACTCGCTCGGCGCTTTTGTGTGGAAATTTGCGATTTAGCCCCTTGTATCGCTTTTATAAATGGCAAGGAGTTCTCTAGAAGCGCTATTCCTATTCCCGTGTGCGGGAGCAACCCTAATTGTGGCAATGAGTTGTGACTTGGTCCGATTTTGCTGCTATTATAGGTGTTCCATTAATAAATACTGCCCCCATATAACCATATTGCCTCGTGTTGCCTTCTTCTTGTCGCGTTTTATTGATTACTAGCATAACATACCTCATATGTAGGCAAATAAAAAAATAAAATAATATGAGACAATAAAAATATGTTTCTTAATTTATCAACGTTACAAATAGATGTGCTATTCAATTTGTTTCTATATTAGATGAGAAACCAATCCATGGTGTTTATTCGTCTGGCGATTCACATCCAACCACAGATCAAACCGATTGAACGGTAGAGGGAAAAAAATCACAATCTCCCAGCCTGACCTTTTATATGAATGTTTAAAACATTTTGCTGGGTGCATTTATAAGTAGTAGAGATTAGTTATTATTTATTTTGTATATCCTAAAGATTAATAATAATAATAATAAATAAATAAATAGATAAATAGCAATAGTAAGTGCATTAAATATATTTCTAACTAACAGCTAACACCTTCCCATGATTTTTTTTTCAGATCTGATTGATAAAATTTATGTATCATTAAACAACCCTCTTTTTTTGTATGCCTCCAATAAAATATCCTCAATTGAACCAAATAAAACTCTAATTTGAGACGTAGTTATAAGAATAAATCAATTTCCATTATTAGAAGTACTGTAATTTCACACTTCTTACAAAAATAAATAAATTTCCTTTATTTTTGCTTAATTTATGCACCTAGAGAGGTTAAAGTAACCGTAACCGTAACAGTATTGAAACGAAACGGCCATGCACTTAAATAAATAGTAGAGTCGTTCTTTTCCATTTTAAGTACAAAAAAAGAGAGGGTTTGTTATCTCATCAGTTAATTATCATTTATCTATAAATTTTTTTTTTCAAAATCCTGCAAAAAGAGAAAATAAATATGCTACATATAAAGCTACGAAAGTGCAAATGTACATTTTTGAGATATCGCATATCTGCACTCCACAAAAAAAATGGAAGGTGTTAGTTCCTTTGTTTTAATGGGCCTTCAAAAGTATCCAGATGATTTTGCAAAAATGTCATCAAAGCTTCCCGTAACAAATTATTGACTCATTTTTAGTACCTTTGAAATCTAACAGAAGTTGTAATTTGTAAGTTGTAACAATCGACTCCTTGGCTAGTAAGGAATAGTTAAATTTACAACTGCAGTGCTCTTGAATAATACCTGATGGTTCGTCTTTTTTCTATTTTTGTGAATGCAACGACCAAGGCAAAATTAACGGACCTGTATTTCTACTTTTGCTTTGTATTTCGAAGTAGCAATAGCAAGTGGACAACAACCTTCTTGTTTGGCAGTTTTGTCAACCTATCTCCTTCTCCCCCAAGTATAGCTATCTCAGATGACTAGCATCCGAATCATCTTTCCCAGTCATTGTAGATATGACGTAAAAAGTAATAGAGGATAATTTGTAGCTATCACTGAATAAGTCAAAAGAAAGCATATGCGATACTTGATGTTCTAATAGTTAAAGTACAGACTCTTGCTTTTTTTTTTTTTTTGTAGGTATTCACAAAAACAAAAGACGCTCTTTCTCAGGCTAATATGAAGTTTTTCCCCGTGGAAAACGCTTGCAATAAAACCTGTTGCAAATAGAAAGCAAGGAGCTAATAACAACACCACTATTTGCTACGAGTGTAGTTAGTAGCTTCCAAGAAGACGTTGCTAAAAATTAGAACTGCAAGTTCAGCAGCTGATAGAGAATGCACGTATTATGCTCACAAATGCATGAGTGTGCCAACATAAGTCGACATCCTGATTAGTTAGGAAGAAACAATTGCTCAGTAAAAAAAAATAAATACTAGCCAGAAAAAAACCACAACATAAATTCGACCTTAATCACATGAACCAATATCATAACTAATTTTCATCCAACAAAATGGTAAGGAAATTAAACTTTGTAATTATAAACCCAATCACTAGCGACTACTGATTTACCAACAAAATCACTCAAGCACTAGTGATTAAACTGCTTTGTGAAAAAGAACACAACAATTCTGTTCACCAGAGGAAAGAACTTTCATTCAGCTTTCATCAGGTACCAAGAAGAAAACATAGCAGAGCAAGTCTATAAGCCCTCGATTTTCCACCGCTACCTATGGCATTGGATGCCGCCTCCTGTAATTCAAAGTTCAATAAATCGTAAGAAAGCATATGACAATAAATGCATCAAACAGATAGATGCGCAAGGAATGATAAACAAAGCCAAGTGAAAAAACATCTAAAGGCCCATCCACACCCACCCCCCACAAAGAACCACCATACAGAGAAGAACCTCTTTGCTTTGTCTCCCATCAAACGCACAAGCATGCACACAAAGCGTACCCAAAACCAAAAAAAAATTAAATGCATGAAGCACCGTTCTCATTCTGATAGAATGTAACTGATATATTATTCCACACCCTCCATAAGCCCCCAACCCACAACCCCACAAAAAATCAACAGACAAAGAACCTCTTTGCTTCTCATCCCATCAAAGGCAAATCCCAAAGAAATTAAATGCAGAGAAATGCATAGTAAAAGAAAATAAAGTGGATTCACTTTCCAGAGAAATACATACTAAAAGAAAATTTGGTTTCATGTGATTATGCAAAGTTGGTCATCTGAATATACAGAGAAAGTAGGCTTTACAAAACCATAAATTAATATCCAGGGCACTTGAAGAAGATCACGTAGAAGTAAAAGGGGAAGTATACTACCAAACTAATTTAAGAGTATGTTTTACAGATGGTCCTTAAAGAATCATAACTTTCCCATTTTGGGTATTAATATTCCGAAGTATTGGTTCTAAAATTTCCAACGTGGCACATTTTGGTCCATGACTCCATGGTCAATAAAATGTTTATATCAATCCTAATATGGTTCTATGATGACATGCATGTTGATGTCAATTTCTATATACATACCTAATGACTGGGACAATGCATCAATGTTATGTAATCTTTAAAGATGTGGATGCCGACTCTCACAACGATATAATTGAGATGTGACTGCTGACTCTCACAACGATGTAATTGTTCATCCAACACATCCATCCACACCCACATCATCAAAATCAGCATGCCAATGCCACCATGATGCAATTCCCATTCATTTATTTTCAAATTAGATCTCAAAGGTAGGACAGAGTTCAGAACACAATTATAAGTTATATTTTGTGGCGCAATATAGTAACTTCAGGACTTAAATACAAAAACGATATTAAATGACCATCTGTGCATTTTACTCATAAAGAAAGGTATAATTAGAGAGACGGTAGTTACCTATACCTCTTGGGGCGGACACGATCCTCTTCAAGATCCATGAGAGACCCTAATCCAACTGCCCCAGATTCTGACATGAAATCATCCGGCCCACCTCCTCTCATCTCCATGTCAATCTATATTTTTTCATAGTTTTTTTTGTAAGTTCCAACATCCAATATAATCTTAAATGTTTTAAACCCGAATATTCCTTTAAACATCAGATGGTGCTTCTAACATGTCATTCCAATACCAGACACTTAAGTTTATTTTCAAGGATATAGTACTGTTTGAAATTAAAAGAGAAAGTGCAATTCCAAAAGTTAGATTTAATTACCTTCAAAGACTTCTTCACCTCATCCGTTCTGTCTTCAACCTCCTTTTTGTGCTTTCTGTTTGCCTCCGACATCATATCCGCCCACTTTATCTTCTCTTGTATTGACTGTAACATGTTGTCTGATGTACCCAACCTATCAGATACAAAGATATAGTAAGAATTATAAGTCAGAAGGGATCATGGATTCTAATTTTGTTCTCTGCAAATACACTATGAGTCAGTTAGAGGCTGGCAATGCTTTCTCCTCCTTTGTTTGTTTGTCATTATCACTTTCTTGGTTCTTCGTAGGTGTACACGTCATACATGATTGTTGCTAATTTTGAGGTTTGTTAGGGGCTTCTCTTGGGAGATTACTTGAAATTTGGATAAGTATCCTAATTGCAGGGAGGTGGAGTGTTATTTATGGCATCTTAGGATGATATGGTACAGAGCTATGCTTCATGGATACAATACATGTATCATTTGTGAAAGGATACAGATAAAGATATGGTAAATGGTAATACACAACCTTTTGATCACAGAATATGACATGTTCTATACATAAATAAATAGACAAACTTCTTGTGCATCAAAATATTAAAGAAAAACTACAAACGAAAACAGAATATGAAATTTCTTCCTTCTTAGAAAAATATGGATGAATTTCATCAATGAACAAAAAGAGTAGAAGAACAGAAATAATTTAATATAGTATCAGGGCTGAAGTTAGATAACACATATTATTTATGGCAATACTGTTTCTCAAGACTGTATCAAGGAATTAGACTCGCGCGCCTCAAATGTACTCAGCCTTCTTGGCTGCACTGGGCAGACTTCTATTGCTTTACATATTTATACCAGAAGAATGGCCACAAGGACAAACAATATTATAAGGAAAATTTTAAACAAGTATGAAAACAAAAATTACCAATTGGAGAGCGCTTGTATCATGCCATCGAGCTGCTCAGGTTTTATGTCCCTTCCAGCCGCAAATTGCACCTAAAACAACCAAATAAACAATACAAATCAAAAGAAGTTACTGAAATTTGACAATATTTTCCATGTTAGTAGAATGAGGGGAACAGAATAGAAAACTAAACATAGAACATACCTCAAAGCATCTCCTCAACTGATCGAGCTTTCCTCTCACAATTCCCTGTATCAAAAGACAAGAAACTTTTATGCCAACCAAAATAAAAGAGTAATACTTAATAGATGAGTGAATCCTGTCATACAGGAACAAAAGGCAAGAGAACTTACGGAATACATGCACTCATTTATTAGAAAATCTTCAAGTTCCCTTACATTAGATACGTCCAATTCTTGCATTAGCTTATCATAAGGCAGTACCTAACCCAAATTAAAAACACATTATAAATAACTCAATTTAAATAACATGTCATATAGATTATTCGCTTTTGCATAGAACAATCGCGATCTTTTGTATTTGCACAATCAATAGTTAAAGTTGACAAGGAAAACAAATAATAGAATACCTCTTCATACTAAAATTTGTTTCAAGTTAATTCCACCCCCCATCAAATATGCTTGCATATAACTGTTGTTTATTACAATGTTCTCTTAGTAAAGATACTGGTCGGCTTAAGCTTTAATAAAACTGAACAGAAGTAGATGGAAAGAAGTCAAAACTGTATCTAGAGGAAAACTCATTTTGCAGATGCTACCAGTTATAAAATAAGCACAATGCCCATTAATAAAGCACAATTGTTCTCGTGTTGGTTCTCGTTGCTTTTTGTGATTGACAAAAATTATAGGTGCTCTTTGCAGATACTTAAGAATACAGGAGTCCTTGGAGTTTCCCAAACAAATTACCTTCTTAGTCTCAGCTAAAGTAAGTACACTAAGTTGCTTCATCTTCTTCACTTGATCAGGTAAAAGAGATGGAAGATGGCCAGCATTACCTAAAAATTGGATATGATCTCGAATTAACTATATTGCATGACCCTTTGTAAACACTTTTGGCATTTTACATTTTTTTTTTCATGGCTTTAAAATATGGTACTAGTGTTGTGACATTAAATAATGAGACAATCAAATGACGATAAAACTAAGACAATGCTGATGGATCGACTAAAAGGAGAACTCACAGACAATAAACATACATTGAGACTACATAGATAACTAAGATAAGAGATGTATGCGAGGAAACAACCAAAACTAAAGAGTTATCAGATAATGGAAAATAATTCAAACTCATACTCGTACTTTTATAATCGCTCCAAGTTCCGTATGCAAATAACCGAAGCAAATCCAAGGAAGAAGAAAGTTGGGTCCCCTCCAGCTGCAGTACAAACAAAAGTAAATCATTACTCAACCTCAACATGTCACAAAGTTGTAAATGACATCTCCTAAAGTCCATGGGGAACAATGCAACTACATATTTCCAACAAATTTTAACAATATGATGATCTAAACGTAATTATTTTAAAACCCTAGCAGAACTTGTACCGATAACAAAAAAGGTAGCTTACAACAAATAATTTTCGGGACAAAATTGAAAAGCATGAATAGTTAAACTTCAAAAAAACTAACAATACTTTTTGGGAAGACAGAAAACCTTAGAGATGTTAGAAACGGAGAGGATCTCAGAGAAGGCAAAGAGAGAGGGGTGACACGTGGCGTCGGCGATTATAGACGCGAGGACACGTGGGTCGCTCGTAGCCTCTGCTTGCTGTGTGAACTGCTCTATAAGATCCGCCTGCCGCTTCTCCATCTCCATGGCTGCTTTGTTCTCTCTCTCTCTCTCTTTCTCTCTCTAGACAGATGCGAGAGAGGGTTTTCCGAAAGAGAGAAAGAAAAAAGACGAAGAAGAGGGTTTTTTTTTTTTTTTTTGGAGAGCTAAGAAGAGGGGTTTTTACTTCGAGAAATATGTATTTTTAGAAGGAGACGAAAGAAGTTTTGTGAAATGTTTTTAGTTGGGCCAAGATGTATCGTATTGGGCCAAATTACTTTACATACAAATCTAATAACAATCCGTACTTCTTTTTTTCGGCCCAAATCTCCAACCCGTAAGGCCGAAACTCGTCAGATTCCGATGTAGTTCCTGATTTCACATTCATATATTGTAAAAATATAAATTTGTAGTTATTCTTTTGGACTAATTTATAACACTGAATAGTAATAAGATTTATAAAGAGGCGAGTAACATGCTCAAAATGTTTCACATAAGATGTTCCTAATCTATAGTATTAATTAAAAGCCGTGGCCTCTATGATTTGCAGTAATTTGAGTCGTTCGTTCGTTTACACTGAAATCTAATTGTTCATTTTTTATATATTTTTTTAATAAATTAAAAATGTTCGTACCAATTATTAATATTAGCAAGATTTTTTTTTTGCAGAAAATTTATGTCGAGTCTATATAATAATTTTTTATGGAAGAACTTACTAATTTTGAACTTAACAAATTTTTGTCTATAAATTTTGACAAGTTTTTTTTTTAAACAAATTTGTTATATTTTACATTGTAAATTTTGGTAAGTTTGACGAAATATATTAAATTATTTTTTAATTTAAAAAACATTCGCTGCGAGTGCCGTGTCTAGTACTTATAAAAATAAAAAATTACCTAAAAGCTATTTACAATATAAAAAAATTAATAAGAGAAATTTATTTGAAACGTGTCTCTCTTTAGGTTTTTTTTTTTTTTTTTTTTTTTTTGTGTGTGTGTCTCTCTTGCCCGTCCTATTTATTTGCTACTTTCTAATGCATCAATAGAATCACATCCTTACCTCCGCATGCACTAATTATTTAACACCGGCCTGTATCTCATGACCACTTAATTTAAACCGTCTAGCCTATAAAATATAAAATAGCCTAATTAATTAACTGTCCCGTTGCCTCTGGTTCCTGAGCCAACCGAGGAGGCAACATAAAAGCAACTGGAGACACAAAAAGCTATAAACGAACTGGAGAAGAATGAAACATAGAAATTACAAGACCGGTTGTTTGGACCCAACTAACTGAATTTCTTACCAGCGTTAACGCGTCCTTTTCACTAATCACCGAAAGCGCATCTGAATTCTGAAGGAACATAAATTACATAATTACAAATTCACCCTCAACAAAAGTGCCAATTTGCATCAAAACCCCTCTGTTGCTGACGTTTCACTTGTCTATTGTCGCTTGTGCGTGCACGAAACATGGAGATTGGTGAAGTTTGGAATCTCACGATGAGCAGGTGATTATTTATTTAGAATAATTATTTTACTCTGTCAATGATGGTGGCAAAATAAACAAAATGATTGCGGAGCACCGAGACTGGTGGTTGGGTTGCATGTTTATTTGTTTTACCTTATCTGATTGCAAGATGTTTTATTAATAGAATAGACAGCAGTTTATGAGTCACGGCAAATAATTTATTTCCTAGTACAATAGTATCGTATGCTGGTTCTACTTTTGTTTTTTATGAGATCTTTAATTCTATGATCTTTATGCTAATGAATAACTCCCTTCTATTTATTTATAATAATATCATCATCATCATCATCATCGCTATTGTTTATTGGATGAGTATAATCCACCCTTTCTATGTCCTTTAAAGGTAATGATGTGTTGACAATTGACATGGATAAAAGGAGCAAGTAATGACCAATTTATTCAGATGGAGAAATATCTTATCGAGGGGGAATGCATTTATTAGTTTCGTAGTTACTTGAGGATAAAAATTGGCAAAAGCGGGATGACAAAATAAAAACGCTCATAGGACAAGATTAGAAATGTCAACGACAAAATAAAAATGATATATTTAATTGCATTATTGGTCCAAGAATATCACTCGTTTAGTCTACATTAAAGTTACATTTAAAAACCATCTGACTGGATTACATATATAACTTGAGATTTTATTTTTTTTTCATAATTTTATTTATAAATATGAATATTTTCTTGTAACTTATTCAGGCTTTTAAAATGCCTAGCTTCATCACTGATAAAAACTGAATCGTCGGATTTTTCAGCTATAGTGCGCAATCGTTCTATCATTGACAATTTAGCTTGATTATTCAACTGTTCAATTTGCTCCAATATTATATGATCAAAGCGTATATTCAAAAGTTAATAATATATAAGAGTTAAAATTAAAAATGTTAATATTGTTGTTTATTGATCGTTTATCACCAATTAAACATTAAACGTTAAATCACTGTCCAATGCTAATCCATCGAATCACATTTTAAAACATTAAACGTTATTTTAATTAGACATGGAGTCCGGTACAGTTTTGGGGCATAACACAGGAAATTGGATTTGAGCGGTTATTTATTTTTTGATGGAGCATTTAACAAGCTACAAGTTCCCCTCCAGAACTTCGGCTATCTCCCTTTTTTCACACACTCTTAGCTTAATCGAGGGGCATTAATTTTAGGCGTTGCCACAAAAGACATCTGAAATGGACACAAAAATTGAATGCTCTATGCAGACGCAAGTATAGTTTGTTCCAAAAGCAATCTTTTGGCAACTTTTTTCTGGTCTTACGGACGTAATGAAGTCATGAAGTCACATGCACGCAACGACATTCATAATTACATTTTTTTTGTGCTTTTGAACGTATGTGATGTCCCATGTATAAAATGTTTTATACAGAAATGGATGAAAGCTATGGATTCTGTTTCGGAGAATAGATGACGCTGTAAGATTAATAAAAATATTGAAGAAAAATAAATCAAGTTTTATTACACCGAACTTATCTAATAACTAATAACTGTAAAAATCCCGAAAAATAGTATTTTCTGATTATCAAAATGTCAAAAATAATATTATAAACTTATTTTGTGTATTAAATTTGGTATAATTTAAATTTGTCGGTCATCCGTCCATCGAGTAATTTAAAATTTAACGTTTCAAATTGATACTGAAAATTAATGATTCAGTCAAATTCATTTCCGGTCATGTTCAATTTCCAAGAGTAGTTCGGTTTCAAACAAAGTATGCAACTCCTTCGTTGCTTTTAGATGCGGGTATTTATAATGCAAACATCATTAGTCATTACAGTGACTGTGACGTATTAACTATTACAACTCGAGTATATAATATGGATACTGCTCATTAATTTAGCAAGATGGTGACGTTGACTTCATTATTGTTTTTCTTTTTCTGTATCCTCTTGAAAATATCAATTAAATTCATGGAAAAAAAAAACTCAAATGAAGCGAGAACAATTTTATTCTCAATTTACTGTTGTATTTCCAAATCTAATCCTGATACCATTTTGAAGAGTGTATGTTTTCTTTTCGACGGATCTGAAGAATTCTCGGAAAGGTATATTGAAAAAGTTGACTTTTACCAATTTGAAAATTTTTATTTATGAAGTAGAAATTACCAGTACGGCAGTACGACATTATAAGAACATAAATATAAAATACATCGACCCCTAATTTTAAAAAAAAACTCTTATATTCTCCATTTTGTGAAAAAAATAAAATGTAATGCCTTTTGAAAAAATAAACAATTACTTTTCTCAACTTTCGCACGAAATAATTTTGTGAGACTCATGGTCTAATAATTTTCACTTCCCTCCCTCGTTTTCTTTTCATTCCACGCGAGTTCTTTGATTTCATAGCTCAAAATTCGCATATTTTAGCTATCATAAATAGAAGTTTCAGTTATTATAATTTCAAACAGCACGATTCAAATTTAAATTGCTTAAATTGATATGCCGACAATAATAATATATTTCTAACTTAGAAGCGACATATTTTACTGCTTTTAAAATAAAATAAATAAAATTTTACTATATCAGAGTTCCAAATTTTTTTCAGTTTTTTATAGTTTCGTACATTGAAAATACGATTTTTGTAATATTCTTATTTGAAATCTTAAATATCGCTACTAATTTTGAGACATATAACAATTAGCAAAAATGAAAATACGAAAGCTTAAATCTGATAAATATCAAAATTTAAATGGCCAGATTACAGCAACAAATAAGTGAAATAGTCCCGTGTAAATTTCTGTGATTCTCAAATGGACGCTCGACTATGCTTGAAAACTCGTGCTCAGCTATGACATAGAATAAAACGGTTGAATAGTTCGGTTTAAAACAACTATCAACATGTATGATATGAATATGATCCATTTTGAAGTAATAACAATCGTCTTGAACTTTTATTTGGATCTCTCAAAGTGTTTATTGTTCGAACCAAAAGAAACGTTTATTATTTTGAACTTACTAACCCATTGTCCAAATATAACCTAATACAACTCTCGTCAAAACTGAAATAAATTTCCGCCCGAAGTCCGGACTGAAACAAACATGTGCAAACCGAACCGTTTGCCTATCATTATATTTTTTGAAAAGTTGGAAACAATTATACTGGGATATTTAAATGGCGAAGAATCTAGAGTAACGACAATATTTCCAAATTTTAAATTCAAACAGTGAAATTACAGAATATCAAACCGAAAGTGTTAAATTTTGTTGTTCTAATTGTGTACAATTTGGATTAATTTAAAATATGCGGAGTTTTTACATTCACAAAATTTAACCATTTTACAGTTATCTGTACCGGAGTTCAGTCCCAGAATCGAATAGATTTTTGGCGAGGAACCACCTATTTGTTGGTGTACCAACAATTACAACCTTTATAAAACTATAAAAGCTCAATCTAGGTCGTGTTCCTTGCTACAAAGTTCAACCGTATGCATTGTTACAAAGTTCAACCGTACGAGTTTGGCAAGTTTAACCGTATGAAGTTTTCTCGCCATGTTTTACTCTTACAGCTCCGTAGTTTCAAAGTTTAATTTTTGCAAAATTGCGATTTGGAGATAAAAAAACTAAATCTACTAAAATATTACTTATAATTAACTCTTATTTTGTGAATACTTATTTTAGTACAAAACAAATTAAAATTTTGTAAACTTACCCATTGCTTGTAAAAAAAGGGGAAAAAATAAAATATTTCTCTGAATTATAAAATTATAATTCTCAAATATCAATAATAATAATTTTAACAATCCGTGGTACAACAAATGGGCACTAAAATACACCGTCACACAAATACTGTGCTAACTGCCAAAGCGTACATTAGTTATTTATTCAACTCCGGAGTCTTCCAGTTCGGAAAAATGGAGAACATTGATGTGACCGCTCTCTCTCTCCAACCAAATCCGCCATTACTACCAAAGTCTATAACTCCTCCATTCGCACTTCACACCAACTCTCTCTCTTCTCTTCTCTTCGGTTGGGGAAACAAACCAAACACCCTGTCTTTCTCTCTCTCGAGACACGTAGAGATCGGTCATGGCAGTGGTGGCATCCCCTACCAGAGAAAAGCCCGAGTCTTTGATTGAGTCTCCACGGCGATCGTCGGCGGCCAAGTCTGACCCCAGCGATGCTTCGTCGGATGCGTCATCCTCTGTTCCTTCCAGTGGAGATCCCTCTTCTGATCGGAGAGACCTCGATTTCTGTGTAGTTACTCTTTCTTTCTCTCTAAGTTTTACTTTCTCTGGTTTTTTTCTGTGAGCATTCTGTCATTTTAGCAAATGAGACTGAAATATATTTGTTTTTGCATTAATTAATCAGTTTGGATCGTTGTTGTTACTTCCTGACAGTGTAATTTCTGTAATTGTGCCAAATTGTGAAATATTTTGCAATTTGTAATCTAATTTGGCTGTTAATGTGAAAGCACTTTATCTTTAAATGTGAATTTATAAGGGGAACAACTTTCTAGTTCTGAATAAAAAAAATACAAAAGGAAGGTTGAGCTGTAAACTTACTACTCCAGTTTATTTGAAAATACAGTACTGACTTCTGTACACACCTCTTTAGAATCAGGGACTTGCTACTAGGAGTGAAGAATACAGACTTCTCTTTAAGCTACCAAATGATGAGGTCCTAGTCCTTTTTCTCCTATTAGTGATATTTCTTCTTTAAATTTGTTAATTTCTTCATTTTGTATTGATAGTTTAAAATTAAAACGTCTAATCATCGTGCAATGATGGCATACTTATAGGTTCTCCTGCGAGATTTCAGTTGTGCACTCCACGAAAACATTCTCCTCCAGGTTGTTTGTATTATGTAAACTATTATAAGATCTTCTCATTTTGTAAAATGGACCTCTTTTTTTTTTTGTTGATATTCTGTATATATAATGGCAGTTTATGATGCAGGGGAACATGTATTTGTTTCTTCGTCATATCTGTTTCTACTCCAACCTTTTGGGTTTTGAGACAAAGGTACTTTTTTTTAGCCTCAAAGGACCTGCCTTGTACACTTGAGGCCATTTAAATTGGTAATATTTATTACAGAAACTGGTTAAAAATTTGTATCACTTAAGCCATCTGATGTCGAGTTTTTAATGAAATATTAGAAGGTAGTATTCACAACTATTTTTGGACTCATGGACGGACTTAACCATTTTTTCTAATAAATTAAGCTATGCTATTATACTGGTTTATTTCTTTAGATATCTTAAATCGCCTAAGGAAAAAAAAAAGAAGACGAAATTAGTATGCAACACAGATACATTCTTTAATGAACAGACTAGTTAAGAAAGGATGCATAGGTTCCTTTTCATATTGTTGATTGGATCATAATGTTAAGGAAAAATAGACTTACGTGGAAAATATACTTATTTATTTAATAAAATAATGAATATGATAAAACAATCTTATAGTTTTAAAATTCAATGGTGTCATCAGCAAATGATTGAAAATAACAAAGATACTAATTTTATGTAAGAAAACTACTTCTTTGGAAGATACTTATTTATATCAGAAAATAATGAAGATGGTAAAATAATCTTATAATTTCATACTTGTAGAAAGTGATTTCTGGTTTACCTTAGTTGATTTATTTGATACAGAAAACAATACCTCTGAATGAAATTACTTCTGTTCGCAAAGCAAAGACGGCTGTTATTATTCCCAATGCCATAGAAATTACTGCTGGAGGGAAAAAGGTAATATATTCTTTCATTTCTTTCTTTTGTAATATCTCACTTAAATTGCTGAACCATGTTGATAACAAAGCATAATTATGGAAATATTAAATACAATGGCAGTATTTCTTTGGATCATTTTTTTTCCGAGACGAGGTGTACCGGCTGATCACTGATGGGTGGGCCCAACATAATCCTGATGCAAAGGCTTTTCTTGACCGGCAAGATTCAAAGTCAAGTAGCAGCACTGATGAAAATGTTCGAACAAATAAAGACTCTAAAGAAGAAGAGGACTCCTCTGGCCAGTTAGTTTATATGCATTATAAGTTAGTAATGAGAATATTTGCACTGAAAATGGCCCTGATGAAGGTTCACAGTTGAATAATGGGATTATAATCTTTGCTCATATCTTTTATTGCTATTATTCATCTAACCCTGAGCATGCATGCAGGAACACAGAAATCAATACATTAGTTTCTAAATCTCTTCCTAATGATTTGACAAGTACAAGTTCTCCTGATGACGAGATAAATATTTTGAAACAACCTAATACTTCTGAATTGCTGGAAAATGATAATGATGCGAGTGTAGCTGCCAGAAATAGTTTTTGGGAAATTGAGGATGCTGATGCTCCTACTGGTTGGTTATCAATAATTTTTATTTTCTTATAATTATTTTTAATTTTTTTTTTATCACAACCTATACATTATTGTTGTTTCGTCTTTCTTTGTACAGTGCCCGACTGTTATACTATGATTGCTGAGGCCAAATTTCCGGTGAGGAATGTTTTTTCATTTTAATACATCTGTTCGTCCCCCATTTTCTTTTCCTTTAACGTATATGATTGAAATATCTGTAGGCCGGAGTAGAAGAGATTTTTCAGCTGTTTTTTTCTGATGATTCTGCTGGTTTTCTAGATGATTTTCACAAAAAATGCGGCGACAAGGGTAAGTTTTTGGGTCTTATATATGCAAGTGTATGATTTATTTTACAGCTTTTTTAAGCTTATTCTTTCCTCTTAAATTTACTCCTTTTGCTTCTCAAATGCCCACAAAAAGATTCGTTATCAAATTTTTTTTTGTTTCCTCTAGAATTTCAAGTATCTATATGGACTAAGGATGAGCAAAGTGGGCATGTGCGTAATGTCTCATTCCTTCATCCCATCAAAATATATTTTGGTATATGATAGAATCTGCTTTCTCGTCTCCTTTATTCATATATCAGATAATTGCATAATTGACACAATTTTAAATTATGTTTTACAAGGTGCTAAATTTGGAAGCACTAAAGAGGTGCAAAAACTTCGCGTGTATCGAAACAAGTATGCATTCTCTTTGCGTCACAATAATATTTTTAGAACTAAAGAATCACAAGGGTATATCATTGTATTTTACCTTTTTTTTTTCTTTTTACGTTTATGTTTATTTCATTTTCTTTTGTTACAGCCACGTGGTTATAGAAACATCTCAGAACATCAGCGATGCACCTTTTGGGGATCACTTCTCTGTTGAAGTTAGTCTCCATACTTATCTATACTTTTTTTATACAATGCCAAATTACGAATAGAAAAGAATAAGAAATTTTTTTTTGCATGAAGGGGAGGTGGGATCTGGAGCAGGCATCAAGTGATATAAACAGCTGCAAATTGAGGGTTTTTCTATATGTATCTTTTTCTAAGAGAACTATTTTTAAAGGTACTTGCTTTTCTATTTTCTTTAATTTTTCCCCATTTAAGTAAAATAGAAATTCTGGTCTAACTTATCAGGATCATATTAAATTTGCAGGGAAAATAGAGCAGGCAACAAAGGAGGAATGCCGAGATGTGTTCTTTCTTTGGATCAAGCTTGTAAGGATACCTCTTTACTTTCTCGCTCATACCAGACATGAGTATCATATCAGTTCTGATCTGTACCTGCATGTGATTCCTACCATATTGTGCTTGAAGATGTTTGTTCTTACTTATTTCCAATAATATAAGAAGCTGACATTTGTTTATCTCAACTGTTTTTTTTTCTTCTTCTAGGCAAAGGAAGCATTGAATAAGAAAACAATCGCTGATCGGAAAGGTGAATTTTTTTTCTGAACCTTTTATGTATATATTTATTGTAAATTATGTCATTTACACTACAACACTGAAGTATGGGAGAAATACATTGCAGGACTAACTGTTACTTCTGACCAAAGTACACAAGGAGCCCAAGCTGACCAACCAGAGAGCTCCTCAAAGAGGGAGGGACCTTTGGATAGGATGAAAGAAGCTGCTAATGAATGTACTGACAATGACCTTCAAGATAATTTGCGAGATTCATCATCTTCACTCATGGTTGCCATTCTGAGTAATATATGGGCATCTTTCGTTTCTTTTACAAAAACAAGTCGTTTTAGGACAGTTCTACTTGCAGGTTTCGTGGCAATAGTTTTACTAATGCAGGTACCTTGTCAACTTAAGGCTTGTTACTGTATTATAGCATGGTATTGTTCGACACAACTGTTCATTTCTTTGTTTCACTGATAAAATGTTATATTGCAGCTATCGATTATTCTACTACTAACAAGATCTCCTAACGTATACGTAATAAACGATGGAAGTTATGACGGCAACACTGGAAACTACCCCAAACAGAGCACGCATTATCTGGATAGGAGATTAAACTATCTCAAAGAAGAGATGATAATGGTTGGTTCTCAGTTGGAGAGGATGCAGAAAGAGTATGCATGGTTGAAGTCTCATTTAGAAAACTTACAAAAATTGAAAGATAAATCATAGGCTAAAATAGGCTTCAGCCTAGCAGAGCTTTTGTTAATTTGCACTAGGCTGGAGTTAGATGTTATAGAGCACTGCTGAGCCCAATAACAATTGTAATATACTTGTGAGCGTAATAAAAGTTGTAATTATGTATGTCCCATATTTCCCTTTTGGCGTTGGAGATGTCCTATAGTTAATACTCGCATAATATTGCCTTGCAATCGTAGCAGTTGTAGCCTAATATAAGTTAGGATTCTTTCATTTGCTTGTTAGGCCTTTTCCGCCCAACAGGCAACAGTGTTACCAGAAAAGCTCCATGCCATGTACCGTGGAAAACAGATATAAGAATGTTTATACGGAACTTTTGAATCAATTTTTATTGGAAAATTGAACGGAGGAACGCGTTTGCATACCTGGCACGTCTTTAATAACATATAAAATCATCTTATACGAAATGATAGACCTCCAAACTAGTTGTGCTAGTTGTGTGGCTGCGGATATACCACGTATCACAATATGCCCATGGCTGCCTACGATTCAATATCTTATTGCCAGGGCAACTAGTTTTGAAGATATGCCTCAAGAACTTATATTTTCAGAACCTTGATGTCAAATGGAACTTTTTAAGTGCTCAATTCTTATCAACGGAGTCCGATTTTAGAAAGCTCTATTCGTAGTAATGGTCAAGAAGTGTTTGGGATTGTAAATTGGGGATGAAGGTTCGTATATATGGCTATAAACTTGTTTTAAGATCAGATATACATATAAAATTATAAACCCATTGTCTGGCTTGTTGTAATGCTGCAAGGACAAGCGAACCCCCAACCTACTCAAAACAAGTATATGATACAGAAAGAAATATGACGAGAAAGAAACAATTACAAACAACAAACTAATATTTTCAAGCCCTGTTTCCACCAATCTTTGACAGTTAACAACCAAAACATTACAAAGAAGAGAAATAAAACATAGATTGAATCACCTAACCGACAATATAAACTTATATAAGAAAGTATCCTTCCAAAATGTCAAGAGGAGACCAGCATCAATAGTTACATGCCATTTTGTCTTTAGGAAAAGCATCCCTTTCATGTCCTTGGTTTTAAAACAATTAAGTAGAGCAGCAGGTGCTTTTCTGATTGACAGGCTGGCCCCGGATCTGAACTGTTGGTGGCCTCGCACCCCCCATTGACGGTTGACTTGCCATCCTGAATTTAAAAAAAATTATGAGACTTAAGGTTTACATTACTTTCAGATGCCTAATTCTTTCTTTGTACACTTCCTTTTTGGGGGCAACACTAAAAACCTAATTAAGTCCAAACTCCAACCCAACCCAGACCAATAATCACATACACAAAGAAAAAGAGAAGAAATTTAGGCTTGGTAATACAAACCTGTTTTTAATTGAAGCAGCCATGGCCATGAAAGCTTGCTCCACATTGGTTGCATTCTTGGCACTAGTCTCCATGAAAGGTATCCCCAACTCATCCGCAAATGCCTACAAATTATCGATTGTTATCCTAATGATTACTATGATAAACAAGTTGTCCTCTTCTCCTATTTTCTTCAAAAAAAGACCCTAGTCATCCTTCTTTCTTTCTTCCATTGGGAGACGAATGAGAAAGCAAATAGACAGGTTATGTGAGCCAATTAAGCTCTTTTCTCACAATTTTTTTTCACACTTCACCATCACCACTAGTATTAAAAAGAGAAGAGGCATACCTTCCCGGTCTCATAAGAAACGACCTTTTTGTCTGTAAGGTCACACTTGTTGCCAACAAGAAGCTTGTTAACATTCTCACTGGCATACCGGTCGATCTCATTCAGCCACTGCTTCACATTGTTAAAGCTCTCCTGGTCTGTCACATCATATACCACCTATGTATTACCAAACAAATACCACCCCTAAATTAGCATCTTCATTTAAAAAGGAATTACAAACACAAAAAAAGATGGAAATGACAACCAAATCAGTAAAAGCAGAATCTTACAATGATACCATGAGCACCCCTGTAGTAACTGCTGGTTATTGTTCTGAACCGCTCTTGTCCAGCTGTATCCCACTATATATATAAAGAGGCAAATGACTAAAGGTAAGCTTTACATAAATGAATTTCATCCTTTTGTTCCAACTAGACAAGCATTTTCTATTTAAGTATTTATGAACATAAAAAGAACTTGAACATGACATGGACTCACTATTTGAAGCTTAATGGACTTCCCATCCTGCTCTACAGTACGAATTTTCTGCATAGAATCAAAATGATTTTATAAGATATACATTTAATGAGAAAATGACTTATTGGTAAGATCAGTAGCATTTCAAAATCAAACCCAACAATCCATTGCTTACTGATATAAAAGGATTTTGAAACATAAAATACTAACAACAAACAAACACTTACAAAATCAACTCCAATGGTGCTTATGTAGCTCTCCAAGTATGAGTCATCCTGCATAAGAAAACGGCTACCGGATCAAAGCTCCAATTATTACATAATCAGACAAAGTCCTGAGTGTTATATTAACTGAGTTGGATGACCTAAGAACTACACAAAATTTAATTTGGCAAACAAAATTACCGCAAATCTGAGAAGAAGGCATGATTTCCCAACACCTGAATCACCAATGAGCAAAAGCTTGAACAGATAATCACTAAAGCATTACATACATATTAGTTAGTAAACTAACAGAATAATTATGACAACATAAAAAATAATAACAAGGACTTGGTGACTTTAATCTATTAACCTAACATAGGTCCAACCGCAAAATTAATTAAATTCACTATAAGAAACATCTTAACTAAATCAGCAAATGCATAAACAGATAACGACTAAAGCATTATAAACACAGAGTAAATTGATAAATTAACATCATCAATAAACAGTCAAAATAACAAGTATTAAATATATAACAACAACTCTTATTTTAAGTAGTCAAACTACAACAATAAATTGGATTATTCACAAATAGTATCTTATAGAACATCCAGTCGACATCACAGAGAGAAGAGAAACACCCCAGCGAGGAAACAAATAAATAGATCTATATCTATAATCTATAAACAAATTAAAAATTAAACAAACAATCCCTTCTCTGCTGGATACAACCCGAAATTGAAAGAAAACTTCGTTAATTTAACAAATAGATAGAGACTTGTACTGTCTCAAACAAAATACAACGAAAAATTAACCCTGGTTCTAATTCTACCTCGGACCAAATATCTAATAAAATTCCTAATTCCAACAAATTGCAAACCTAATTCTAATTTCAGGCCTTTAATTCGCTAGATCTTCAAGATCTAAGCACGAATTAATAAAATAAATCCTCAATACTGGAATCAAAACTAACTACACAATCGAACTAATACAGCTCCAAATCATAGAAAAACTAGGGAACTTACTACTCGGGATTCATCGTCGAAGGCGCGAATTAAGGAATCGAAATGAAATCGCAAGGAGAGACACAGAGATCGCGATCTGATAGTTGATTTTTGCTCCGGTTCGGGTAGAGAGAGAAAGGGGAAGAATAGAGAGAGAATCGCGGGGTAAGAGAGAGAGAGAAAGATAAATAGTGGACAGACGTGGGAGGATCTCTCTGTCTTTCTTCGTATAATAATTTGTAATAACAACCCTGCAAGTTGTATGAATTTGTATCTGGTTTATTTTTACGTGCTCCGTACTAGGGGTGGGCAAAAAAATCGTAACTCATGAATTACTCGAACTCGCCTCGAAAAAAATTCGGATATAACTCGATTTAACAGAACTCGAGTTGCCACAACTCGAGTTAGGAGCAAATCGAAATGAAACGAGGCGATTTCGAGTTGGGTCCAACTCGATCGGCACTAACTCGAGTAATCAGTATAGCCCAAAAAATAATCCCGACTCAGATACATCAAAGTGTAGCGGTCCAAAAATTACTCTCAAACATTTCCACTTATATACCAGTATACTGTACAGTAATATCTCAAGCTAAGTTTAACTTTGGTGTCTTTTATGATGAATAATAAGCACTGTACTAGTGTACTACACAGTAATATATTAGTTTTGCATAATAGCTAAATCAAATTTCGAGTAAAAATGTCGAGTCACGAGTTAACTCACGAGTAACTCGAGTTGTCACGAGTTGATTTCGAGTAAGTCAAGTGAACTCGAAAGTGTGTCACGATCAACTCGCGAGTTAACTCGAAATGTAGCGACTTGATTTCGAGTTGATACTAACTCGATCATAACTCAACTCGAAACCACCCCTACTCCGTACTCGTTATAAGTGGTTGTTTTTAGAAACCCCCCCTGATATAAGTGAATTCTAAATGCGGCTCTTACATAGGTATTTTAATGGGCCCCGGAGTTTTGTAATCAATCAAACTATAAAAAGGACCATTCAACCTCTTTTTTCTCCGCGAAAAAATTTGCGATTACATACCAGAAGTTTCACATATTGTGTGTTATGTAATGTTTTTCCATATTGATGTTATTTATAAATCGTCGAATTTTAATATAAACCCCTTTGATGTGTAAATTCTAAATATAATCCTTATACAGGCGTAAATTGGATTTTTTTTTTTTTTGGTGATGAAAAAAATAGGATGTTCTATATAGCGGTCTTATGAGGTAATTCTTATCTTATTGTTTAAATTTAAAAAGGACTTACTGCCTTTAGGCTGGATCATAAATAGGAGAGTTAGTTTTCTCACGAAAATTAGTTAGGAAAGGTAATTTTGTCAGTTTCTGGTAAGATAAAGAAGAGCTCCAATTTGCAAGTGCTATTTTGAGTTAGCCTAAAAATGACTCTCTTTTTTATTTGATTTTTATTGTTATTTGTTTTTGTTGTATATTTCCGTCACGAAAAAAAAAAAACACAAAATTTCCATTTTCTTCTGCATAGATAATGAATAGAATTTTTTATTTTCACCTAGTACAGATAAAAACTTGAAGACCACCAACGTGCATTGCATCCCATTTTTTTTAAGCTAAAAGCTGGAGGTGCATCTTTGACATCATATACTTGTGACCTCAGAAAAAGAAAAGACATCATTTACTTGCTACTATGATTGGTTAACAAAACTTAGTAGAGTCGTGTTAAATTGTTAAATTCACATTACACTTATCCATTAATAGAGCTCTCCTATCCATCGAATAAACATACAAACCCATTGTTCTTTATAATTACATCATTTTATATACCAGTATGCAAAATCATTTGACATGTAAGATGTATTTACTCAGCTTGACACAACTGGTTCCAGCAAATCACACTCAAAATTGGTGTGCTCAAGGAAAGGACCCAATCTGACAATTTTAGGGATCAAAACACCATTTCTCAGGGCACAAACCAAGGGGTTGTCCCACTGCACAAGGGCCCCCACGAGGTTGGCACGCACAGTCAGTGGGAAAATGCGGGGCCACCTGTCATCGGCATACTCTCTGAGTGCTTGGTTTACTGCATCTTTCCCCTTCCCTAAAGAACCTGTACGTTTTAACAATGTTAATGTGTTATTAATTGGGTCAGGTTTAAGATTTAGGCGAAAATTGGTGCGAGTTGTTTTGGTTCCATAAATTGAAAAAAAAAATCCTTCTATTAAAATAACATTGGTGGACCTATGGTGTGAATGCAAACCCAATAAAATAATGGTTCATAGGTGTATATTATAAAAGATTGCATGAAGCAAGTTGTTTAATAAAGAGATTGATATTGATATATAGAATGTACCCTCATATAGTATTGTATATAAATGTTATGCATGGGCATAAAACTGGCATACACTAATGAGGGTTTCATTTATTTTTTTAAATTAAACCCTGTCACCGACAAAATGGTACACATCAGTATGTGGTTAAATCTGCAGGTACATAGCTATGACTTACTATCTAGTTGTATCAGTATCTGGGACTAATCCTGGTACCTATTGGCTTGTATTGCTAGTCTGCTACATACCTGAGAGCTTAGTTGCAAGTACCACTGAATCCTCCAATGCACAACATGCGCCTTGACCTAGATTAGGGGTCATGGGGTGCCATGCATCTCCAACTAGCACGACTCCATTTCGGTAAGCAGGTGGTGTCAGGCCAGGCCATAACCACCGATCGACTAATGGAGTCTTTATGAGGATGTCTTCTTCGGTGTTGCGTATTATATCTTGGAGATCAGAAGGGAAGTCTCTTACAAGGTCCGAGGCTTCTTTCTTTAGTAAAGAAGGATCTGTTTTTTTCGAACCTGTTCAAAATAATAAAATTAATTAAGACAAAACAAAGTTACAATTTTATATTGCTAATGAATTTGTAGTACATACCAGGAGAATTGCTATTGAAACAGATAAACCAGTAGATCTTAGAAGGAGAAACTGGCACGAAGCCAGCACGTAACCCTGTTCCATAGATATAGTTGACCTTTGACTCGAAAGGCTGACCATCAGGATAGTGTGCCATCCCACGAAATGCACAATGGCCGACAAACTTGGCCTCAGGAAATCCCATCCATTTTGCAATTGGGGAGTTAACCCCATCACAACCTATCACAATCTGTTTTCAAAGCATGAAGGTCAACAAAATAGTGGTAAATAATTTTCGAAAAAACAAAATAGTGGTAAATACACAATAATATATAACTAATTTATGAAAATTGTGATAGTAGCTTCTAATTTGAAAATGGGGAAGTTACATTTGCAAGAATTTTGCGGCCATCTTCTAGCTCTAGCATGGTGCCTTCCTTCCCTTGTGCATTCACAGATTTGACCTTTGAAGAGTATGAAATTGTACTGGGTGGTAATTTATTTGCAAGCGTTTCAAGTAAAGCCCTTCTCTCAACTGCGCGCACCTCTTGTCTAATGGAAACAAACATCAATAATTACTATGATATATCAAAAATTAATATGTTTAAGTTGCACATTAGCAGTTTGAAAGAGATTGACTTACCCAGGGGCTTCTTCGTCAAAAGAGAAGGATCTGAGCTCTCTTCCATCATTTGATTTCATTATCATCCTGTACACAACTGGACCACCCAATAAATTTAGCTTACTCAGTAAGTGGATTATTGACTCATTTCTCCTTCCTTGATTTCCCAATACAATTAAACCTTTTTATACGTACTTACAGAAGCATTACTACTTCACATGAGTTAATCTCAACTAGTGATGTGGCAGCCTATCAATCCCTCTAAACCACTAATTAAATGAAAATTCAAATTTCCAATGGCACGGACAGTGCACAGTTTTAACGGCCTTTTTTTTTTTCAGTATTATACTAGTGTTCTCAAGGGCACGTTGTGACTTGTATGTAAACTGCTTTTCTTCTCTTTCCATTCCCATGCTCGTTAAAGGTTCCATTTAGAGCCAATAGTTCAATTTGGTAGTATAACCTTTGTTGCATCTATATATACCTTTGAATTTTTTGAAGTTCAACAAACCATTATTTCATATTGTTTCGACGATTTTAGATAATTGAATTCGTTTAGAAGGAATTCATATGAATTATTCAAAATAGAAGTCACCAATTGAGTTTCAAATAATTGACTTGTTCATCTTAAAAAAATAATAATAATTGACTTGTTCGCTTTAAATGGACTTATGGATCTTTCATGAAAAATGCAAGTCGTTCAACAAAGACGTCAATGCAAGATTTAGTCATCGTGCAAATATTTTGAGGGCTTTAAAAGTTAATTTTTGTACTTATTTCAAACAGTTCCAACAATCTAAGATCCTTTTTCTCCATTGAAGATAAAAAAATTATCCAATGTAGTACTAATTATTTTAAAAATCTTGAAAGACAACTGCATCTGAATTGTTCAAATTATGTGAAGACGAGTAGTCGGGACATAACTTAATTTCGTATTCCTTTTCTTTTTCAATTTCCTGTACCTTGTTTAATTGTCTTAAGCATCAGGACTCTGATCACTTATATAATGATGTAATAATATTTAATAAAAATCTCATCAATTAGTTGGAATATGTGATACTTGATCACGCAATTCATATATTTCACAGATTTAAAACTGAAAGATTTCAATAGTTCATTGGTCGGTCAATAAATTAAAATATATAAATATTTAAAAGTAGTTGGATTGTTTCATGTTTCCTCAAATTAATTTATATATTATTAATCAATGTTACGTATATCGGATGTCTATATGGTTCCAATAAGATGGTCACTTACTAGAAATCTAAAAATAATTATGCTACTACTCAATTTTGTGAAGATATTATATTGTGATCCCAGGAATAAATCTAGAATGAAGCACAGCTAACCAAAGCACAGAAGCGACAAAAAAAAAGTACTAAACTTCATCACAACAAAGTATTATTTTTAGGTAATTCTAATGGATACTTTTTATTTACGAGGGTCTAAATTTAAATCATTTACATAAAATGATGAATGGTTGTGATTCGATCATGACTTGAATGAAGGGTCTAGATTTGAGTCCTCTATCGATGACAGAATTATCCTTATGTTTATATGAATATATATTTAAACATTGTACTTAACAAAAAAACAATTTTGCATTCTAGACCGTATTAATTGTAAGAACGAGTGCACGAGTTAATTGCTAGTATAAACAAAAGTAAGAAATCTGCAGTTCTGCACTATGTCCCATGTAACTGTGAGATGGTTTTGAAGTTTGTATGGGATAGACAAACGAGTACGAGTCCTCTAGGCTCTAATCCACACAATTTTAGATTGGTCAAAAAGTGAGAGGTTCGCTATAAAGGAACGCACACAGTATAAACGAGCGAGGCTATGTAGTAGGAAAAAGTAAAACTTGTCTATGTTATATATAGTAGGGACATTTAAATGTGTGTTACATGTTTAACAATTATAATATTAAAACGTGACAAATTTATTTAGGAGCTAACTTGTTTAATAGTGCAAACTTCAAAGTGTTAAGTGGCAAAATAAAAACGTGCATGTGACAAAGTAAGAAATGACATGTTCAATTTCATTTTAGATAAAAAATACCATTGCTCAGTCTATATATAAGAAATTGGAAGAGTTTCTAATGATATGTTTAACAATATCTAACCAGATTATATATAACAACGGCGTATTTAGTTACGTTTGTATATAAACATGGAATTATTGTATAATTTTTTTCAATTATACATGGACTCCACTATTTTGGAACATAATAGAAACGTAGCACGAATAAATATTCCGTGTTCATATAATGGGGGTTTAAAAATATATTCAATAATTAAAGAAATGTAACACGTCAGTAAAATTATAACAGAAGTAAAACTCTATCAAAAAAATATTTAATTTTATTACCCTTTAACGGGGAGAAAACTCTGCCTGAGCTCGTCAGCTGCACCAAGAGAATCAAGCACCCTCCACCCATTTTTAAACAGCGTGAGAGATGTGCCACCGGTCCTCAGAGTACGGCCCTGCTCCAGGACTAAACTGCTCACACCCAGTCTGTGCAGAGCAAGTGAGACAGCCAATCCAGCAATCCCTCCTCCGACCACCACCACCTCCTTCGAACTAGTCGAGGCATTCGAACCCAATGAGGAGGTGACACGTGGAATTCTGCGGGAGATTTGGTTGCGTGGCGCAGCGGGAAAGACTAGAGAAGAGGCCATGGCGCATTCTCGTTAACAAGTATCCGTATGAGTGAGGTTTATATGCGTAGAGACTTCTGGAGATGCCAACACCGATTATTTTTTTACGACGTTTTACTTTCGAATGACGTGGAAGGATGCTATTGGGAGATATCTATCTAGTGGCTCAACCATTACTTTTGGTTATAAGAGAGTAGAATTGGATGGTGGAAAGCGAATTCTCAGGTATGAGGAGGAGAGAAGGGGCTTCGTGGTCTTTCCCTGGCGCCACATGATACTTTACTGTGGTCTCTTCTCCCGTATTAACAAAATGGAGAATCAATTTACGCGAAATCTTCACCACTCTTTGTAACTAGAAGGAACGCATTTCATGCTTATTGTAAAATCTATCAGCATGTTAATTATAATTTACAAACGCTAACAACAAAATTAGGTTTATAATTACAGGATGGAAATTCGAACTATTGACTTCCTATCGAAGCCTTTTATTCACAATGACTTATATTGTTCAATGAGATGTGAAGCATGAAGGCGCGAGGTAGGGACCACAGTGCAACCAAGATTTCTAAGATATGCAATCTGTAAAAAAAACAAGAAGGCAAATTCAACTTCCTTTAAAAATGATCTTACGACTAGTAAAATTCATTGGTATCTCTGTGAGGTGAAACAATACTGTACTAAAACAAAATCATTTTAAGTTCCAGATCATGTGTTTGCTTTAAAACATCGTTTTTGGGTTCTTTTTTGGTTTTTGTTGGGATTAATCAATGATTTGAGCTGGACTAGCTCTCGCAATTAGTATATGGTAGCTCTTAGCAAACAAAATGTTCTAAATAAAATTAAAGATGCTAACACCTGTTTAGGAGTGGCTTCAGATGAGCTCATGGAGTTCTCTATTCTTTGCTTCTGAAAATGCTCCTAAAACCATTGAAAAGAGTTACTAACAACATAATTACTCTAGTTTAAAACATTAAGCAGACAACAAAGATCAGATAAAAAGCAGACCTGTCTCTCTCTTGTCAGGAAAGCACGCTTATCACTGGGTATTTGCTCCCATTTTATAACCTACAATGATTAAGAGTTGTTTCAAAAATCAACAAGAGGCCTTTTTCCTCAATGTCCTTGTAAATACGGGAAATGATTTCATATATAGATCATCACCTCCAAATACCTAGTTGTTTTCAAAGTTCCCCAAAAAAACGTACCTACAGGTATATGACCTCAAATACAAATATAATGAGCTAAGTGCTATTTGCACAAGATCTGATCATTATTTATAAGCCAAAATTGCCTTTGATGATCTTAACTCTTAAGCGGCATCAATACACTTAAAAATGTAATTATAATTTCCATTGCAGAATTTTTCTACCAATATGCAATAGTAAACACGTAAAGTACAAAACTCACATATTCGGCATACTGGAAGGCTTCATTACTGCTTAGGCAAGACTTGAGGTCAGATAAAATATCCTAAAAAAAAAGGCTTATCTTAACTTGAATGAATAATATGATCAAAATTTTTGTACCAAAAGATCAAATAAGTAGAACCTTGCGTTTGTATGACTTGCCCCTCAGTCGTTCATCAATCACAAAACCAACCTGTCAATTTTTCAGCGAAAACGAAATAAAACTACATATATAACAAAAATATCAGAAACTACATCGTAGACCTCTCTTAGCACATTGCAGAGTAACAAGTAGAGAGTCAGTGTACCTTGTCAAGCAGCCTCTTTGGGGTCTGAAAAGCTTGTTTTCTAGCCCATTGGTGAAATAAGTGAGACACAATCGACCTCTCTTCTGCCTGAAACCTACAAATAGATATTCAGAAATATCCTCCCAAGTTCTAAAATAAACTAATATAAATTCTCCCTTAGAAATTGTAAGTACCTCTTTAAGAAATCATTGCCAAGGCACATCTGAGCTAATTCTTCTGGCAAACATGAGCTTTCACCTCCACATTCAGTCATTTTATTGCCATTACTTTCAACAAGAGGCATCTCTTTAGGGTCTGGTCTCCATTGTTTCAAGTCTTGTTCTCCCTAGTACATAGACAAATCGATGTAGAAACAAGTCTTGTTATGTGTGAGATAATTTTTCCATCTCAGTGCAGAACCCAGCTGACTCACTATAAAACCATCATATCTTGTCTTTTGACCCAAAAAACGAAGGAAATTCCCAGGTAAGCACAGAAAAAAGAAGCCCACTAATACTTAATGTTCAAGCAAAAAGAAAACTTAGCTCTGATACCACTTTACAGGTGAGATGAAATTCTGATATCAGAAAATAAATCAAGATGTGATATTAAAGAACTACCTGATATTCAAGTAGGTGCTCCGGCAGCTCTTTGAGAAATCTCGACGGTTGTAGCAGCTGAAAACACACACACAGGGAAAAAAATTACTTATTAATTTACTTTACATTAATTACTATTATTGTTGATGATGCTAATATCATCAGTATCACTATTATTTTGTAAAAGCATAATTCAGAACTTAAAATATGACTGACCTGACAATTTGTATCCAGTGTAATGTACAAAATGCGAAGCATTTTCCTAGCCCGTGTCATTGCGACATAAAAGAGCCTCCTCTCCTCCTAACATTTTAGGGATAAAAGTATATTTACATTTAATAACGCACAATTAACAATTTAGAAAACAGTATAGATCATATAAAAAAACTGCCAGACAGATACCTCAAGAGAAACACCACCTCCTTTAGATAAACCAATATTATCATGCAGCAAAGGAATTTCAGAGTCATTTGCCTGAGATAAACTAACAAATTAACTTGTTAATTAACAAACATATAGATTATCACTTTGTTTTCCTTTAAAGAAAAAGAAAGAAAAAAAGGTACCTTTACGATAAAAACAACATCCCATTCTAGTCCTTTAGACTGCGCCAAAAGCCCAAAACATAATAAGAACATCGAGAGAAATTTCAGCTTGTTCTTATTTTAGAAAGAAGAAAAAATATGTGCAGAATAAGTAGATCTTATTACAGAAATAAACCTACCTGGTGAATTGTGGTCAAAGTAACAGAGTCCCCATTTTCATTCCTTCTTGACCTAAAATTCTCAGTTTCTCTTACAGAAATGTAGTCTAAGAAAGACTTGAGTGTAGACGCACATCCATTCTCCTTTGCATCAATCCCCTCTTGGTTCGAGAAATGATTTGACAAGAAATCAGACACATCATCCATTAAAACTTGAATCACCTACGCATCAGAAGCTCTAATTAATCCATCAGAAACCCCAACATAACATACATTAAAGTTATATTATGAAAGGAAATAGAGTGCATACAGATCTGAGGTCATGATCTTCATTCAAGAATTTGCCACTATCCACATCTACAGTAGCACGCTGCTCTAGTAGGTACTTCTATATCACAAAATAAATAAAATAACAGGAACTGAAAATAAGAAAAGATAAAAAGAAAAGAAAAAAAAAAGAAAGATGTGTTAATTGGATTATGGTTAAAAATTGTGATATACCTGAGGCAACATATCAGCAACTGAAGAGATAACCACTGAAATTGATTGCTCCTTCATGCAAAAATTACCAAATGGAGATCAGAAAGGAATTTATACCTCATGTGACAACCGCAACCAAGGATGTCAAAGCACATTAATATATAAAAGTTAAAAACAAAATAACATTGATAGTAGAGCTCTCCATAACTTAGAAAAAAAGTTGGCTGAAAATTGGTGTAATTGAAAATAATCTAGTAACCCATCTAGAGCCATAATAACTGTAGCATTATATATACAGATCATTAAATTGAACAAATGATTTTCAAATTCCACCAATTTTGATGCACAACCCAGATTAATAATGAATAACCCATCCATATTGATCTTAACATCTTTAACGTAGGATGTAATGTATGACAACTCGGGACTTCAGTTTCAATACAATCCTTCAAAACATGGTCAATGCCACATTTAAACCTACGCTAATATGTTCAAATGTACCCAAATTATATGATATATCATATACCCAATGTTTTTAAGGGGTACTTAGAAAACACCCAATTTGCTAGGATATAAGCATAATTCACAAAATGCATTCCCTAAAATAGAAAATAGAACTCCATTAAGTGTTCTGACCAATTTTGTATTTAAAATTGTGTTGCATGTTTTACCCTTTGCACGAGTTTTGAGAGCATGTCTAGTGTTGATAGGACTTTACGGCCTTGAGTCAACTGAGCCCTATACAATATAAACAAAAGTGTCAAAACTCAAAACAGGCCCCAAACAGAAATATGAGATATTGAAACAAAAAATATACATATATGACATAAGAATGCATTTAACTTGAATAGGACCTTTTGAAGGTGCCAGAAATCTTTGCACTAAATATATCACGCGCGGCCAATAGGAACCCACATTTTCTAGCATAACTTATCTTTTCAACATACTGCACTACCTGAAATTGCATTAATATTACTTTTTGTTGCTTTTTGTTCCTAATGATATATCAAATAAGCAAATAAACATACCATCTTTTTTTCCTCTTTATCACCAGGAAAAAGGGCTTTAAAAGCCTGACGAGATGGGCCGTCATCACACCCAGCCAATGTGCACTTAAGTATTGCCAATATTGCTTTAATTATCTAATATAAAATTATAGAAAGATTTTCAAAACTTATACTGGTTACTAAATGTGCAAAAAAAAAATTGGAAAGAACAATTACATACCCCAAATGAGATGAAATATATCCCCCATTTCCCTTGAGCATGTCGGTTATTTTCTTTTCTTTTGTGGAAACTAGAAATCAAGGTGTGAGATACATAGTTGATATTTACCCAGTTCTAGAGGCCATGTGTAGATACTTGGTTAAGTTTATAGGGAATACATGATAGTCAGCTTTACAGAGAGTAAATATGACGCTTTTTAGACGCATGGAAAGGAAAGAAAAAAGAAAAGATTTTGACCTTTTTTCTGTAGAAGGCCACACCATGTATATTAAATGGAATTTTGCGTTCACGAAATGCCATTTGAAATGCTTTACCAGATATCTGCATTCATTATTTCCTTTTTAATTTTCTTTTTAAATAGCAGTCTTCAGGATTACCGGTTTCATTGAATGAAACCATATAGATACATGGTTTAAAGAGTTTAGACAGTAATAAGCATGATTGCGGTGGGGGTTGATTTACATGTAATTACAAGTTACCCGAAATTCAGAACAATCACATATGGTAAATGTGCATGTCAAATTCACATATGATTTACATGAATCCCAGGTCACTGTTAGTAAAGGTTACTGTAATATTATACCCTCCAAAAGTTCCATACTGCAGTTGTCTGATGCATGAGATTTAAAACTTGTCTATTAAATCTTAAATGTTTTTTTGCATGAAGTGATAATACCTGTCTTCTGTAAAGTACAGCAATGCTACCAAAGTTGCAAATGGAGCTTGATGTGATCTCTATTATCTTATCTACCACATATGCACATTGTGCTTCTTCACTATGACACTCCTTCACGTTTATCTATGTGCACGTGAAGGACAGTACCAAAATTCAAAAAGAAAATTGAGAATAGATTTTCTTAAGACATACATGCATGTAATTTATGCCTGAAAAGGATACTTTAGAGCCATCAGGATTGTCAGTCTCAACTAATTTACAACATTTTAGATCTCTTTTGGTATTATTGTGAATCAAAGCTGTGGCCGCCTCCACTATCAACCTTGTTGACCGGTAATTCTTGTTCAATCTTATCTGTATCACAGTTATTTCACCATACAAATTCAGGTATAAGCCTATGAGTTGATACTTATCAATAAACAAAATATAGTACTAATTGGTATAGCATTACCCAAGCCAGTAGCTATTGAGAGGCAGTTTCTATGATTTTATTGCATTACAAGTTTAATTTTAAATTTTATCTGATTAGTTTGTTTATATCAACACAAATCAGACAGCACTTCTCCTTCTGTGGAAAGTCAAACCAAATTTCATAATAGTCTCTCATAAATTAGAAATTCTTTGAAGTGTATATTATTTGAAGTAAAAATTTAACCTCCTTGTGATTGGGAAAGTCCCTTCGAAATGAATCAAATCCTGAAACGTCGGCACCATTAAAGCTGAAAATTGACTGAGACCAACAAAATAAATAAATAAATAAAACATCAGTGCATTCTCTAATAAAAGAAACTTCATTGAAGATTGATTTTAAATATAACCTGACAACCTTCAGACCAATATCCATGAAGAAAATATCACAAGTACATTAACGTGACAATTTTATGTTTTACAAGGTTATGTATAACATTTTTCATTTTGGGTGATGCATTATCTTTTGATCTTTGTTACAAAATATATATGACTATCCCAACTCTCCAACAAATAAGCAAAAATACCTGATCATCATCTCCAACTACAGTAATATGGCGATGAGAGCCAAGTATTCTCAGAAGTTGGTATTGCATAGAACTGGTATCTTGAAACTCATCAACTACTATAGCTTTCCATGTGCCAGTACATTCTTGTTGCACTACATATGTCACAATCACATAATTACTTCTCAGCATGCCCTATAATTGTGCCAAATAAATCCAGGGGAATTTATATTATTACAAACCTTCAGGAAAGTCTGAGAGAAGCATGATAGAACAGCTAATAAAATCATTGTAATCGAGTGCATTACATGATTTGAGTATTTCATCATAGTGTTGAAGAATTGAAGCCTGAAAAAAAAAAGGAAAAGAAACAAAAGAAAAACAACAGTTGTGATATTATTGCACTAAATTAATACAAGTTGTCAAATATCAAGGGGAAAAAACTAGTACTCCGATAGGATCTCCACTTCTTCTGCATTCTTCAGGAGTTCTCCCAGAAGCTTTAGCCTACAAAAACACAAGTACTTGTAGTTGATACAAGAGAAAAATCTAAGGAACCAAGGAATCACCAAAATTGTTTTACAAAAACAAACCTTGGTTACAAATTTCTCCCATTTTTTGGATGTCTCTTTAAATGATTTCATGCCATCATTAGAGAATTCTCTAGAAGCATTCTTGTCATTTTCAACTAATCGCATGGCCTCGATAACTGCACGTCTCTGCTGCCCATGGCCATATACCAGAAATTCAGTTGTTCGGCCCAACCTTCATAACAGTCAAAAACACAAAAGAGATGAGAATCATCTTTTTCAAACTTATAGCTTCGTATATGACCCGAAAGGCTAGTTTTGATGCTGCAAAATAATATCAGAAAGTCTTAAGAGACACAAAGAACAACGAATAAACTAATAAGTTTCAAGTTATATAATGAAGGATTTTGAATATATGCATGCAGAATCTCGAAATGTCATTTAAAACATGCAATCACCTCTTGAAGGTTCTCTTCGACTATATTCAAGAATCAAAATTCTCCCTCCTTTGTCCATGAATTACTTATAAGGAAACAGTTTCGAGAGATAGTTTGATATCTTGAGTGAAATAGTAAACAGAAGGTTTTGGGTGGCATTTTTACTCTTAGAAAAATTAACCAGATACTCTATATTGTTAGTTATGATTAAAATGTATAACATTTGTCCTTTTGGAAGAGAAATGAAGTGTTCTAGAATCAGCAGAGCTACAGACAAAGTTTCCCACAATAAGAAAAAGGGAAAATGTACATCTACAGAAAGCATGACTTACTTTTCAGCATGAGACCTACAGAGCTGAAGAGAGAAAGAATGAAATGTGCTTATGACTAGCTCCTTTGCAATTTGTTTTCCGACCACTTTTGAGATCCGTTCTCTCATCTCCGAAGCTGCGGCTGTTGTAAATGTCATAGCCAGAATATTATCCGGAGCAATTCCCTGCACGTTTGAACATAGATTTAGTTTCTTGTGATGAGCACAAACCAAATGTATATATCCAGAATAATAAAGCGGGCATTTTGTGAAAGTGCACCTCTTTGAGCAGTGTCAGCACACGACCAACCATGGTAGAAGTCTTCATTTCATGGAATAAAAACAATTCAGTGTTACACCAAAAGCAACAAACAGTAGAAGAGGAACAGATTATTCTATTCTCAAACAGAATCAAGTACCTTTCCACTCCCTGGTCCTGCTACAATCATAAGAGGAATTGAAACATCGTTGCATGCTGCTTCTCTTTGCTTATCATTTAATGATTTAATATATTCTCTGTATTTCTCTGGCATGAAGTTTTCACCTTGTTTTGTCTGTGTCTCTGACAAATCCAATCCATTTTCTTCTTTCTTTGGTATCATATAACTTTGCCCACATGTGATTTCACATTGCCCAAGAGAGCCCTCATCACTAACACTCACCTTTTCTTGTGCCTGATCTAGAGGTATTGCATTGCCATTGTTATGGCTCTCTCCAAGTGCTTGATCAAAATTTACTTCTTTTTCTTCAATTTTTGTACAAGCACCAACACCTCCAATTGATCTAGACTTTCTCTCTTTCAAAATGGATTTCTCACACAGCAAATCAACTTCTCTCAGAAATGCCTCATCACTGAAAATTGATTCTCCTTGTGTGCTATTTAAAGGAATGTCGATCTCCCCACACATTTGTTCATGAATGCAATCATTTTTTCCCTCTCTACTCAAACCCCAATCACCTGTTTCATTCAGTTGGGTCGAATTGCATCTCTCTACCTTTTGTCTAGACCGCTCACCACATATGGAATCAACTGTTTGTAAAAATGCCTCATCAAGTTCTTCATCAAGAACAGAAATTTGAGACAAAGTTAACCCTCTGGGCTTCAAAGGACTTGAGTATAAGCTCTCATTTTGCTCTTCTAATTTTTGGGTTCCATTCCTGATGTCAGAAAGTGGGGTCCGGTCTTGGAATTGATTCAATCCCTTTTTATTGCTGAAATGGGTAAATAAGCCAAGAATATAAGTATAAAAAACGCTCAAATTAAAAATGATTTCTGGAGGTAATTACTAATTAGAAACATAAGAAGAACAAAAAACAATGGGAACGCACAGACCTAATAGGGGAGAAGGGTCGCTTGCAAGGGAGGAGAGGTTTTGGAGCTCCAAAACGGCTCGGCGCTGTTGAACCAGGAGGCGGCGCATTTTCTTTGTTCATCTTATCTCCTTCTTGTTAGTCTTTGTTTGTGTGGAGAAGTGAGATAGAGAGAGAGGAGGGAGGGAATGGTTGTACAGTGTACACTGGCGGTGTTCCCAATTTTGAATCCGAAGCTTCAGAGTTTTGAAATTGAGGGTATTTTTGTTCTTTGTTGGAGTGTATTGCGAATTTGGAGAGTGTAAATGTGTAATGGGACTACAAATTTACGGATGGAGTTTGTATCATCTGAAGATTATGGTGGGACGAATCACAGCCGTTGTTTAATTCTAGAGAATTTGTAATAATAAAATTAAAGGATTATATATTAAATTTCATGCAAATAAGTTTGCTATATTTTTTACAAAGCATGCTGTGTTTCTATTTAAAAATTTATTTTCAAGTCTACAGTTTTTTTTTTTTTGAAACAAAAGTGTATAGTTGTTAAAACATACAGATAAGACATTTGTCTAATACATAAACAACCATTTTGGCCCACTTTAATCTTCATTTTTATTTAATTTTTGTAGTAAGAGGCAGATACATTGTAAATAAGCGCATCTTTGTTTAAAAATTATATAAGAAAAAAATAATAGTGATCACTTTATATTGATTTATTTTAACAAGTTTGGCAATATTTGATTCAAATTATTTTGAAATGAAAAAAATAAGTTAATTTAAGAAAAAATTCTATAAAATGGGAGAATAATGTCCGATTTTGCACGTAGGCGTCACGAATTTTGTGATGTAAACAAAATGCATCCAATAAGTGTACGATCAAACACAAACAATTATCAGTCAAACTTCTTTTTTGCAATTACACTTTACTTGGGGCAACTCAGCAAATATTACAATATCCGAAATAGTCAAATGAGAGTCAAAATAATTATTAACAATAAGAAACTGTAAAAATCTAGATGTACTTCGTTCTTCACAGCAAGTATATATGAAGATTCAAATGCCAAAAGAAGTAGAACAAAACAAAAAAGGGAATCCAGCGGCATAAAACTGAAGAGAACGAAAAAAAAAATAAAATTATACAGCATCAAGAAATAATTAACAAAAAGAACTAAAATATAGTTCATCTAATTATTGGAAAATTCATACAAGTAAAGAGCTTACACCAGGCAAAACAGCCTGTGTCTCGAAACAGTACTAACAAACTTCGAAAACTATATATATATTATATTTGCTGTGCAGGAATTTAAGAAATATATCCCGTGAAAGTCAATGTTAACTGCATCCAAACCCTGATAATTCATTCTACTCATCAAACTCTGATAAAACAACTTTGACATTCACCAAGTCTTTCCTTTTTCGAAGTAAAGCCTCCTTAAAACTGTGGTCACCAAAAAGATTTTTGCAAAGTTTAATCTCCATTCGCTTGAGATTTTTGAATTCAGATAACTCTATCAGAAGTGAGTCATAGTAGGTACTTTCGTTGCAGAGGGCTACTGGTTTCGGCTTGCCCCTTCTACTCACCACAATTGCTCGTTTAGGATTGTATAACGTTAGCTCCTCAATATTAGGCGACCTCTGTAAAAACCAAACAACTGGATCACTCTCGTGAGGATGCATGCACCAGTCATTAAGTTCAAGGCACAAGCTTTTTAAATTGTTGAATGCTTGAAACCTTCGCAATCCTTTCTTCCAATCAACCTATGCAAGGAAAGACAGAAATCATGATAACGGTGATGATGTATTAATTAGCAGTGAAAAAAAGGATTACAGAATAATAAATTGAATAATGAGAATGATGACAACAATAGTAATAACAATAAGGATAGACATAGGACAATAATAATTGATATAAATGAATAAATAAAATAAGCTGCTTTAACATAGCAGACATTAGAATGTTAAAAATTGGAACACGTACCTTAGTATCTGGGAAGCATAACTTGAGATACTCTGCACCAGAAAATATGATAGTAGGCTCAAAATTTTTATCACAATCAAGAGATCCAATTGGGGGATTCAAAATGAATTTCAGTTGCAAAGGATGTAAAGTGCACACAAGAAGAACTTCTGCAACCCTAGAGACGTTGAATTTCACAATGGCCTTGTCAACGTACCACCAAACTTTGTCCCCCATGGTCTCCATTTTGCAATCCCGGATATACAAACATTTAATATTATTCCTGAAAAGGTTTGGGAATTTACCAGAGCAATTTTCCAATGATAAATACTCAAGATGTGGGCATCCTGTGAGAAGCTTATCAAAGCTTCTTTCATCTATGTAAAGTTTTCTTATATGCAACCTTCTGATGCATGGAAGATCTACATTTTTTGGTAGCGCTTCTGATAAAACCAGTGGATCACCAATATACTTGCGATAACAATCAATGAGAGACAAACATATTATCTTCTGCCTAAAAATGGAAGAAAATTTACCAACACAATTTTTCAACGATAATTTTTCTAGGAGTGGACAACCTGCGAGAAGCCTAGCAGAACTTTCTTCATCTATTTTAAATCTTGTTACATGCAACCTTCTTAAGCATGGAAGATCTACACTCTTTGGTACTGTCTCTGACAAATACAGTGGATCACCTTCATACTTGGGATAACAATCAATGAAAGACAAACATATTAGCTTCTCCCTGAAAACAGAAGAAAATTCACCTGAACAAATTTTCAGTGTTAAATCTTCAAGGACAGGACATCCTGTGAAAAGCCTCGTGGCAGTTTCTTCATTTAGATAAGATCGGTTTAGACAGAGTCTTTTAATGTGGGGGAGATTTACATTAGTTGGTATTATATCAAAAGAATTCATGGACCTTCTTGATTTGCATACCTCCAGGGACATTTCCTCTATTGACTCACAAGTGAAAGTGTTGGCAATGAGATCAAAATCAGGGACACGTGCCTCGATACAACAAACTCGAGGTTTAAATTTCATGGCTGAATTAATCCACCGTCTAAGATAGTCAGAGTGGAGTCCATCAGAAAATATATAATGGCAGTTTATTGAAAAGGTGTGCAAGTAAGAGGTTTCACGTCGACATAGCACCATATCACCAAATCCTAAAAAGTTTTTAGAAAATCTGAACTCGTTATAGTCAAAGTCGATGCGGGGTGAAAATGCCCATAAGTTCTTCCATCTCTTTGATATCACACTTGTTTGCACGGCTTGTTTTGTCCGTAGGAAGGACAAAATATGTTCAAGCACACCATCCGGTAAATCACTGATCCTGTCAATCTCACAGTCTGTCATGCTTGTGTGCTTGTTGCAGCTATCAACTATTCATGACTTCAAGTTAAAACAATTCTGTCCTGGATAATATAGCATAAATATTAATTATGATGAAAACAACAACTTTGAACAAATAGACAAGGCATGAAACTACTGCTACGATTGCGATATAGTAGCAGAAGTCACTAAATTATATTCAACATGGAGAGTCCAATTAAAAAGCTAGACTGTTGAATCAATACATAATTCTGCCGAAACTAACACCATTCAATGGTCAAAACCAGTACCTCACCCGACACCATCAACTAAGATATCACGTACTGAGTTCACAGATTGATTTTTGTAATTTTACTACAATTAAATTATGCAATTGAATCAGGCTACTACTTGTAGATTCATCGAATAAAACTAACACTAGACTTTTCATGTAAACAAGCAACACAAATCTTACAATAATAAAAAAAAAGGAGTTGTGATATTCCAAAAAAAAAAAAAAACAAAAAAAAGGATTTGTGAGAGCTATAGCTGCAGTAGAAAAAAAATCTAACAAAACATATCAATAAAATATACTCCCAGCAAATTACCTTGAAAATCGGTTTTCGAGGGGTGAGGGTGTTGATGAGGTAGAAGAAGATTGCCGATCTAGGGTTAATAGAGAACAATCAGATCCTGTTTTGATTGGGGAACATATTTGCTGTCGTTACAATATTATTTCTCAAAATTAAAAGGATCGAATTTGCTTTTTTTATTTTTTTTCCTGCCTATTTGATTGCTAATTTAATTTCGTTGATTAATTACTATAATTGCTATTAAGCAAACCGACATTCTTACAAAACGGAACATCCATATCCCCTACTCCTTATAACGGAAGATAATTTATTTGATTTATTGATTTAAGATACATATTAAGGTATGCACTATGCAAATATATATTTATTTTTATTAAAAAAATGCAGGTATATGTTTCTATTATTTTTTTCCTGAAATACGTAAATGTTATACTATTACTACAATGATTATACAGTTACTTATTTTTGTTAGTGCTTCGATTTCGAGCCCTCTTTAAAAGCCATAGGATCATAAAACTGACAGATATTATTGAAACATTTGTTTAGAAATTTGCAAAGTAATTTATTTGAAGTATATCAAATAATGCATCAACTTTCTTTTTCTCAAACATATAAATTTTTTTGGTACATATAAAGTTACATTTTTTCTGTAGAGCTAACTCATAAAGGAGCACCTCACGCTGCGGCTGCGCCACATCGGCTGCTTTAACGAAAACGGAGATCGTACTAGTGTTACTACCTGCACACCTCTTCTAGTTGCTGAGCTGCACTCCGATTTCGTCACCACCAAATTCAAAACTGATCAGATGGTTAAAATACCGATCAATTATGATGGGCACTAGACGTTCATTTTAATTTCAGAATGTGCATTATTGCCAGTATAATTGTAATAATCCGAAATTTTAATAGAATTTATTTTGTTAAAATACCATTTCTATTGATCTTTGACCCAATTTCACCCTTTGACTTTTGACTTTCGGTTGACCGAGTGGATCAAATTGATGAAAAGATTGGATCAAATGTTTGCCGACTTAGCTTGTATGCTTATCCCATTTGCCACGTCCATTGTTCTCATTGGCTAGGAAATAAAATAGCATACTTAATGCCTAAGTATCTCATCCGTATATATATATACACCCTTAGCCATTTTATTTTGTTGTCATCCGAGTGAATCAACACCCCCAACCATCTCGTTTGAAAGAAAAATAATAATAACTAGCATTTTGTTACGCGCTTCGCGCGTGATGTTTTGTTATGTTAATTAAGGAGGAGTAAAAAATTAGATTGGTTTTCTTACGTATATAAAATTTTATAAATCAACAAATTTTGAAAATGTTTAGAAACAATGAAAAATAAAATTATATTTATGAAACAATAGAATTGAGTAATCAGATTTAGAAATTTGACAAAAATATTTTAGAACTCTTTAACTATGAAATTTTATATTACAGGGTATTTCATTTTTTTTTGATGAAGGATGTAAAATTTTATGGTCAATTGAATTAATAAATGTCCTCAAATAATTTTAAAAGCACCAACCATATTCCATATTTCATATAATTATATGATTAAATTAAAAATAGCTCAATGGCACGATTGGATTTGTTATAATCTTCACATCATTTATATAAAATTTCATACACTAATAAAGTTGTAAATATCTTAGAATAATTAAAAACCTAAAGACATTTATGAAATTACGAAAATTCAATTTTTGTGAGATTCAAAAAATTATTTAAAATATTTATAGGTTTGTAACTTTAAAATTTTACATCAATTAATTGTTCATATATTTTTGAGCAAGTACATAAATTTTCAAAGCCAAATGATTTATTCAAGGCCTCCAAACAATTTTAGAAACTTGTATGCATATTAAATTTTATGAGATTCATAAAATTATTTGAAATATTTTATAAGTCTATAATTTAAAAAATTTACATATTTGAATCCTTTACATTGTTATGAGCACACACATAATTTTTCATAGTCAAATGAATTTTTAAATGTAGCTAAACAATTTAAAAACTAAATTATATTTAATCTGAAATTTCTGAAATGGAGGTGTCCATTATTTTTTTCGAAATGGAGGTAAACAAAATGTTGATGTCATGATGACTTCATCCAAAGTTACTGTAGAAAATATATCCAACATTGGAGTATTGTTTGATTCTCTATTCACTTTTCTATACTCTTTTCCCCGAAATAAAAGAAAAGTTCCATTTTGAAAAAACCATTGGTGTCACCGATTGAATTTCTATGATACGTCGCAGTTTGTTGTGCTATCATTTTGATTATCGCTCATCAGGTAACCAGACTTCTCTATAATCTAATTTCATTTTGATTAAATCATTTATCGTTTGTTTAATTTGTTGGATTTATGAATTGGAATTATGACTGATATATTTCATTGGATAACGGGTCTTGATTTTGGAACTGAAAATTTGATACTGGAATCGCCTTTATAGGGATTTTCAGCAATGGTAGCGGAATCGCTCGGCGTGGGATTCCGAGGAATTTTAATGGACCGGACTTGTATTTTGAAAAATCTAAACCCAATTATCTTTATGAAATATATAAATCGTTCATTTGGTGTTGTTATCCGAATTAATCTATTTATTTGAACTTTGATTATATAAATTAGTTATAGAGAAACTGCGTCGTAACTGACATCTATTTTGTTCATTTTCTGCATGCGACATAGGTTGACGGTCCATGGAAGGATGCAGAAGATACCTCATGCCCCGTGCCTCGGTGCGGGGTGTGACAATAATAACTCGAGGGAAATCTACATCCACAAGTCAAATTCTCTACGACAATGATAAATTCCAGGAATAGAAATACCAGGTCTTAGTAGTTAGTACAAAGCGTGCTCGTAATTTCCGAGAAATCCATAAGAAAGATGCAATTGTCTAAATTAGAATTCCCACCACGCAAAAGGAAACATCTTCATCTCGTCCTTTATTTTGTTTGCATTTTTCATATATATTTGCTACTTACATCACATAAATATCTTTTAATAAATTTATCCCAATCCTCGGGTTCAAATAAAAAAATGTATAATTGCACATTCATCTTTGCAAGCTACTTTATTTGCACAGCCGAGCAAAGAAAACTCTATAACAGGTCAACAAAAGACCCTCATTCATACCTATCCGGCACACAAATCAAAGAATACTAGACTCAATGAGCTATTTATTCAAGAATTATGAATCTTAAAGTCCTGGAATTGATTCGAGATTATAAGTGGCTGATGCATTTTGCTCACTCTCCTCTCTTTGCTGAGAGTCGGAACGGAAAGGATCAGAATTGGAAGTAGGGCTTTCCAGTCCAACTGAATTCAAGTAAGTATACGAGTTGTTCCTGCTGAGGGGTGGGTCTGGATTGCTTATTCTACTAGCCAGAAACCGGCGAATAAGGCCTCTGAGAAATGGAGCCATGGTGTCAGGCTCGTGTTCCAAGTAGTACATTATACCTCCCATGCATGCACAGAACAGAACCACCTGTCACAGTTTATACATTATTCAAATAATTTGATGACTAATAAAAGCATTTTATGGGGATCACTAGTGTGCATGTCTTTAATGTGGGTAATTAGTTATGCTATGTATTAGGGATCTAATCTGTGTACAGGAACACAGAAACACAAAGGGAAAAAAAAAACATGCAGAGGTAGAGAGAGAGACACCTCAGTATTTTTTAAGTTAGGTATGAGGTGGCGCTTGTTTAAAATGTACCAAAGAGAATCGCCAGCACGGGGCAGTACATAAAGTGCCAACTCAGCTCTACGTGCTTTCTTTTCTAGAAGTACGGAGAGGGCTGCGATGCCACCTGAAAACCAATATACCAACTTGTGGTCTTTTGTCGCCACTTTTCTATGCAAACATATCACACCCTAAGTAAGGAAAAATTAAATAACATAAGCGACAGATATGGAAATAACTTGGTAGTATGGTGCATAAAATAAGTAAGAAAAAAACAATTTATTATTTTATTACCTGGAATATGGAAACAAATGCAGATAAAAAGGCAGTTGAGCGGACCGCACCAATCAGCGCACGCCAGCATGTCTTTGCAGGTGATTCCAAGAACTACATTTTGTTTCACAAATGTACAAAAAATTATCACATAAATAAAATAAAAGGGATAAATAATCACTTCTCAAGACTAATATTAAAGAGAAGAACATGCAGATGCATGAGAAGAATACCTTGTTAAGCCGCAAGACCACAAAAGGCACAAAAGTCAGAGAAAAATAGAGTGGAAATGTCTTCCTAAATGTTGAACAACCAGCAGAAAAGTTTTTGGCAACACAAGATGATGTTTCTGGATGGATCACAGAGCATGGAATAATAGGTGGGTACTTAGTTAGCTTTATGGGCCCATTAACCCGTTTCTGCGAAGACAGAAAGGCAGAGAGGGAGGATATATCAACTGGACCTCCTCGGCAACACTCCCGCACAACCCTGTATACTGGTTCTGCAACAGGACCAGTTTTCTGAATAAAGTCTTGGTACGACTTGGGGAGGCTCTCTGGCCGCATGACAAATGCATACATCACCTGATAAATGGAAATGGCGTGCTTATGTATAGCAAATATAAGACACAGTAGCTGGGTTGCCACGACATGATTCTATTCTTTCTGTGTGTTATTAAGTGTAAAATTTTGATACCTGGGCACAAGCGAGAGAGAAGAGCAAAGCATCACCATGACTCCAATGGCTACCCCATAAATGAAACTTATTCTTTGACTTTGCTGAGTTATATGTACACTGCAACAATACAGAGAAACCAAAATTTTATAGAGAATTCCAATTGTAAGTAATTCAATCAACAAATTATCCAATTCGTGCAAAATCCTCAAAAAAACATAATCAAGTCTCAAACTAACATTGGGTAACTCAGCCTCCAGTTTCCAAATTTAGGACAGCTAAATAACAAATAAATAAGTAAATAAACTAAGACCAGGTAACTCAGCCTCCAGTTCCTATACTACAATGGCTGTGGATTCTTGCAGGGTGTATGTTAATAAGCTGTTTGGGCAGACTTGGATTGAGTCAGAATAGTTGGTTTCTGTGTTTGTGTATTTGGTTGATTTGTTAATTTTTTGTATTCAATAAGCCAGTATGGCTAGTCTTTTAGATAATGCATCACTGGTACCTACAGATAAGGGGTATCAGTATGCCAGCTTGGACTATATTATTTAGAGGGTTTAGGATCTTGTAATAACTGGGACTTTTTGTTTTAATAAAATGAAAAGGGGTGGGGTTAACCCTACTGATTTCAAAAAATAAAAAAGCCATGCTCCATTTTCCAAAAAGCAGCAATAACTCTGACCTGACCAAGTCTGACAAGAAGGTATAAAGCAAGGGTGCGCCTACGGCTCGAATCATCCAAAGCCAGTACCGATAGACCCGCAATTGACCCCGCAATAAATCTGCTCCATCAGCCCCTTCAATTAATTCCATCAATTTCATTGAGGCAAAATGAACATAACTATTCCCTCATTCGACCACATATTTTATACCAAATCAAACATACTGTTCCTGTACTAGCTAACTTTAAACAATATTTAGTTTTTTGTTCAAAAACAAGGGTATTATAACAACCATGGGCCAGGCAAAACAAGTATTACACCAGTAAGCTACTAAATCCTTAAAAACAAGGGTATTATAAGGAACTCACAGACTTACGCATTCATTGGTGTTTGCTCCTTTCTTATTCGCCTCAGAAGGCATCTAAGTGCATGGTATGATCCAGTAAACCCTCCAAAAAGCAATCCAATCCGACAAGCCTCTTCCCTTACTATCAGATCTTGCTCAGACACAAGTTGCTATCCACGACAAGTAAAAAAAAAAAAAAAAAAAAAAAAATACAGTTAGCCAAGTACATAGTACATTTCATTTCACAAAATAACAAAATTCTGATTATATCACACAATCTACCTTAAGATCCAAAAGAGACGAATACGACTGTCCTCTAGCAAGCTTGAAAGCTCTCAACAAAATCCCAATTCCAACCCTAACACCATAGCTCAACAGAAAGCTCTGGCACAGATTCCCCACGGCATGCGCGATGCACGACTCGTCAGGTCCATGATAATCGCACACTACAGCTCCGGCGTCGGCCCCGCCAGGGAGGCGATGGTGGCGGCGCTGGAGCTCCTCCATTGCCACTCGCAACCGCTCCTCCGCCTCCCTCAGACGGCGCTCCACCGCGTCGTCGCCCGGCGAGGGATCGCCTGAGGCTGACGTGGCCAAGGAAGGGAGGTCGAAGGAGGAAGGGGTGGAGAGGAACGGCATGGTGATGGTGGTAGATACCTACTACTGGAGATCTCCAATTCGGTATCCTGTAGTTACATGCAGTTGGGTCGTTTGTTTGATTGTACGCAAGTCTCTCTTTCTTTCTCCCTCGAATCGATATAAGATCAATCTGTTTGATGTCAATTGCGCCTCCAAATAATTTGACCTTCGTTACGTATTAGCGAAACAGTTGAAAGAGCTTGTCAAACATTTTTGAACAGTAATTTTTGTTTTAATTTAATTAAGAGATATAAAATATTATATATAGATTAGTTATAATGCAACCACGCGTAGTTTAGAATTTTTTTTTTTTATGCCATTGACGTGATACGTTCGACCGTCCAAGCCGATCAACGTGATATAAACGTTATATTTTTAAGAAAAATAAGTTTGTTATATTATTGTTAGTTTGTCTTGATAAATTATATTATAAATAAATAATATAGTCAGATTTGTGAGCTCATCAGCCGCGCACACTGTTAAAAAAAAATGAAATAATAAATTAGAGGAATCAAATTTCTATAGAAAAAGTGTCAAAATTATTTGTGACGCATTTTTTTACTTTAGTTGATCTAATATTTTTCTATATTTATCTCAGTTTTAATGTATTTATACTTATTGATTAAGCAAATTTCTTAGTTGTAGTCTGTTCATAGAATAGGTGAAGGTTGCCTTCAATAATCTCCATACGATATTACTATTTCGATCAAAATTTCACCAAACAACATTGACAGATTACTATCTGTTCTATATTTGGATGCGTGAATACAGTACTACACTAAGTAATAGTAATGCTATTTTCATCTAAACTAACTCGAAACACGTTTGTTTCTTTATCCAAAAAAGAGTTGTGTTAGCATTTTTTAGCTAACTCAACAAGTTGAAATACAGAACTAGTACTTTGCCTACATTATTTGAAATATCATTCTTTTGACACTACTTATCAAATACCAAACCAGATAGCACAACTTTCGTATACTAACCAAATAGCACCATTTTTGTAAGATTCCTTGAGTAGGTTCCGGTAACAAATGCCACAAGTTTTCTATTTCATGAATAATTTTAAAATACAAAAAAAATCATACTTCAAATCTAAACCGTTCATCTTGTTCGATTTAATGCGTGATATATTTTCATGTATTTTTGTAAAATTTAATTTTCATTTTGACACTTGATCAAAAGACAAAAATATGAATGTATTAGAATTAATCTGCTATAGTTTATAAGATTCGTTCATTTTGAGTCTCTTGATCTAGTATCAAATTAATACCAAAATAATTAAAAAATTATATGAAAACGCATCGCGTGTTAAATTGAGAGAGATCAACGGTTTGGATTATAATTTTGAATTTTTTATTCTTAAAAGTACTCATGAAATACAAAAATTTGGCATTTGTGGCATCGGAACCGAGTAAGATTCTTTGTCTATCCATCATAAACAGCACCGTATCATTATTTATGCTAATTGAATAATTCAAATAACATTATATTAACACTATTACTTAATTTACCAATCATACTTCTTTTTTCCAAAAATATTCCAAGAAAGACTATTGGAGAATCTATAAATGACGTTTTCTATATTATGATTTGTACACAGTTTGTAGCTTAGCTCCAGGTAGCTGGGGGATAATTTTTTTAATAATACTACAAAAATCTTATCACCTATCGAGTGGGATGGTTAGGTAAGTGACACCTCCAAAGCATTGAATCGTTATTATACCATTTGATCTGAACCGTAAGGTCAAATTCATAAGCTACACAATTGTTTCCATTCAGAAAGGAGAATCCTAAATCCGAATTATTCCTGTTAATACTACGTAGATAAATTTGCTCTTCTAAAGTTCAAAACGGTGTGATTAACAAAACAATTATATACTAGCACCTCAAGTCTGTGCTTTCAATACCATACCAGTTACCAGAAAATTCCAGTAATATCGGATACCGGAACAGTGACCGAAACAGAGGTATCCTATATTGAGGGAGGAAATACCTGAAAATTTCGGGAAATTATCTATTTCGGCCATTAGCCGGTATGGGTCCCGGTAGGGTATTGAAAACACTTTCAAGTTGAGTATGTTTGAGTTGTTTACATTTGTTAACTCTTGTCGCATTTCCTTTCTTTTTTTTTTTTTTTTATTTTTAAGGAGGTTTGCTGACTCAATAAAGGTTGCGGGACCCACCAGAGGATCAGTGTCCGCATGCCCGAGTGCTGCTAGGAGGATCTAAACTTGTCCCCTTAGCGTTCCAGTTGTTGAATTGGGACGCATAAAAGACGTGATGGATTAAAGAACTTGAAAGGTTCTTTTTTTTTTTTCCTCATAGCAAAGTCTTTGATTAGTTAAATTAATTAGTTCGAATCTCAATAATTTGAATGGAAAAACAAGAATATTACAGACCACAAAAAGCGTTACATATTTTTATTAGAAAATTTTCACTCTGAAACAACTAGCCAGTTATTAACAATTTGATATTGATGAATGATATCTATGGTCGCATGCAATTACAATAATAAATCAACTATGGAAAACTACATAGCACACTAAATAATAAGAATATGTAAGCCGAATAGTCAAATGATAGTCATATTGGTTTTAAGAATAGAAAAACAATTCAAAATTTGTATTTTTTTTGCAAAAATATGTTATATAATAAATTTAATCATTGATGTATTTATTCATGGATTGATTCGGTAATAAATATATAGGAGGTGCTTCCTATCAACAAAGGAAGACATCAACGACAAGAAAAATCATGATAACCAAAGACTGTTTTGTTCTTTGAATTATGAAATAATCTAATTTTTTTCTTGAATTTCACATTTTTTTGTTTCTAATTATTATTTTGGAATCAAGCTAAATTCAAATTTAACACAACTTGATGTATTATACAATCTCAATAGTGTAGCCACTTTTTTAATTTATGACTCACAAGGGTGCATTACATAATCAAATTATAGAAAAATGTGTCTATGTATTGGATCATAAGAGCATTATATTCTAACAAATTTGTGCAGTCTCGTCTTAAATTTTTCATTAGTATGACTATTATTGTAATTAGCTTAACCTCCAATTAAATCAATATTAAACTACAACATCTCAGAAAAGAGATTCCCAATGTTCTTAACAATTTTATTTTTACAAATATTATCATAAGAACTAATGATATAAAGGAATAGATATAATCTTTAACTTACATTCCAGTCATTAAATGGTAAATATTTTTACAGATTTACACAGCTAACGGCCCAAGGGTCCAAGGCTATGACAGTGTCTCTTTAGGTGTACGCCAAGCATTGCTGCATTCCTATCCAAATACAGACACAGTCATCTCTCACTAAAAAAGAACTAATATAAAAAATGTTAGATTCCCTCCAGTCAAAAACAAAACGGGAGGGGATATACTATTCAAAATTTGTCGATGGTTTAACAAGAACAATTGGCTCCGATTGGTAGTAAGATAGGAAATAAGAGCTAGACAAACTCGCTTGTACAAAGTCGAGCGGGTCGACCTCTTGAAGCTCTTGGCAATAGTACTACTCTCACCACTGAAACACAAGATGCAACTTCGCTCGCTTCTTCTCCCTCTCCTTCTCTTCCTCTTTGGTCAGTATTCCTCTGATTTGTACTAGTATATTTTATCTATAAGCTTGGAATTGATCGCATTTACTTATGGATCATCTTTGAAAGGTTGACATTAACTGCTTTGTTGACATTTGGTGTATAATAGCTGTTAATAGTAATTGAAATTAAGAATAAAGGTGGATTAATTGCTCCTTTTCTTAATTTTAGTTTCCAAATGAATGATGCAATGACTGATTTTGGTAAAGTATCTCATGTCTGGTACCGGTAACTGCCCTTTGGTACGAATCAGAGCTTAGTGCTACTTGCATTTAAAATTTCGCATTATTAATTTGGTTTCTATTGTTGTGTCAGTTTGTCTATTTAGAAAACTGAGAAATATATGCATAAAGTTATTGTCTTGTAATTGAGCAAAAGGGTAGTGATTTTGTAGAAACACTCTTGTAAAACTTGAGTTGTTTCAATTATTCAATTTCCGTCAAAATTCTTTACCATAAGCGAAACATAATTTACAACTATCTCAGCTTTTCATAATGATAATTGAAATGGAGATTAACAAGACTCTAGATCTTTTTGGGGAGGTATTGTACTGGGGTACATTTGCAAACACAACATCTTACTGGTTCTTTACTTTTATCTTTTCTTTTCCTTTTTAATTTTGAATATAGATTGGATTGCAAACATAGAAAAGTTTTGTGACAATTGCAAGAACGGAACACCTGTTAGTACTTAACCCTAGACTGCTCTTTCAATAAAAAAATTAACTCCTGGTACTAATACATGACCTAATCATTATGTCCCACTAATGCTGCAGATTTATGCTGATAATTTGTTTACAGCTGTTCTAGTTGTTCGCCTTCTTTTTCTTAATTTTGATACATATTTTTGGGCCAGTATCAATGTGATCTCATACCAGTTACTTCATTAACTGATCAAATGCAATAGTCAAATTCTGATTTTAGACCTTTCATATTTGTAATGATTCATTAGTTATAAAAGGGAAGATGGCTGAACAAGGAATGTGCTCAGTATTTGCACCAAGCTGTGAAGCTAACTCTGAAACTCTTTATTCCAAAGTTACAAATCCAACTCTCAATCCTTCTTGCCTCCAAGGTATTATTAGATTCTTATTTGCAAACCACGTTGGAGTAAAAAAAAAAAATGAGGAAGGATGCAAGAGCATCCATCTCAGTTTGATATTATAGGATAAAAATTAAATTTAGCTGTCCAATAATTACAACTTTGTTGTTTTTTGGATAAATTGTGCAGATTTACCAGGTTTTACTCGTAGTGTTTTTGAGCGGGATCATGCTCTAGTTACACCTGAAAGCCAAGTATTCAGTCCCCTTCCTGATTGGTAATCCTCTCTCTCTCTCTCTGTCCACCCCTCCCCCTTTTTTTCTACTTAAATACGTCCTCATTTCAGCAGTATTTTGTGGTGCTGGCACAAAAAAAATTTGTTCTTCTTTTAGGATCAACACATCAGGAGCATATCTCATCACACCAGCCATAGGGGCACACTTTGTCATGTACTTAGCAAAGATGCAAGGTATTTTTTGCAATACCTTATTATTAATCCATGTGCTATCTTATAAGCCAGATGAGCCTAATTGACTCTCATTTGTATAGTCCACCACTCTATCAAACCCTAATTGTGGTTCTGGTTCGATTTATCCTCAATATACAACTTGGTTTTTGCTTGAGCCTCATTATATTCAAAGGAGTTCATATAATTCATTTACTCTAATATTGGTATTAGCAACTCCAACAAAGAAAAACAAAACCATGTTCAAATTTCTGCGGTTATATCAGCACCTGTAACTAAACTGATAAAAAACGATACAAAATATAAGACTGTAACATTTTAGTATGTAATTAATCTTCTGTTTTGAGCATCACTTGCTGAGTTGCACTAATCTTATACTTTTTATGCGTGCTTTAATCAGCGGGCTCAAAATCTGCTGTCCCTCTTAAAGATGTTGAAAGGTGCACCCTTTTTTGAAGTTTGTATCAACATGTTAGAAGTTTTTTAACAAAAAAAAACAGCAAGATAGAATTATAAATAATATAGATTTAAATTGAACAAGAAAGTTCAAACCCCAACTTCTGATGTTTAGAGAACTGTTAAATTTGTGCCTGCTTAAACTTAGCACTGTATCTAGTATAGTCTGGCTAAACACAGACACAATTGTAAAGACAAAAAAAGTATGGAACCCACAAAAAGAAAATGGGTTTCACACTACTTAGCAATATATGTTAATGCTTTGGATATTGTGTGTCTTACTAATTTCCTAGTTGATACTTTTACAAATTTAATTAAGTTTTGCAGTTTGATATACTAACATTTGTCGGAAAAATTTTCAGGTTTGTTTTTGTTGTTCAGGGCAGTGTTGCATTGGAAGTTGGGGCCGTTTACAACCTGAATGTAAGAATCATCATATCACTTTTTTTCTATGGAAAAACAAACTTAGTGTTACAAGTATAACGTAACAGAAACTAAACATTTGTACGAAGGTCATTTAGTTTTACTAACGGATAGCGAGTCCAGTACAAAATCTTTGGTTTCAAGGGCCTGGTGATGACCTGTACCATATTTTATTTTCCCCTTCCCAGGTGGATTCATATGCTTATTTGCCACCAAGCATGGAGCATTTAATTAAGTGTGATGAGTCAGCAACTATTGTTCTTTTTGAGCGGAGGTTTGCTTGTTTATTCTATTACTTACTTTCAAGTTTTAACAGGTCATCAACCAAAACTGTGATGCCAATTAACAAAAATTGTGCTTTGAAACAGCAAAAAGGGAAAAAAGACCTCAATTTGGAATAATTGGTTTCTTAGTTGTGTTGAAAGCTTTATTGAAAAGAAAGATTAGCATGTAAGATAAGCAAGGTTTAACTGCAAACTGGAAGAGCTTTTCACATGTAACAATCACAGAGTTCTATTGTGCATATAGGTATGCGCAAATTGGAACAGATGTGCCAGAGCTGAAAATAGGCTCAACTGATGAGCATCCACTTCTAGAAACTCCTGGAGAGGTTGGTACCACAACCTCTTGATTCCCTTTCCTTTAAGAGAAGTTACTTAATTTACATATTATTATGGTTTTTCAATTTGAGTTGAATATATATGTTGTTTTTTCACTGGAGAGAGAGTAGGGGAGAGTGAAAGATCAAGTTGATTCATAATGGTCAAAAGCTCAGTAGTTCTATGCTTTTGCCTAATATACTGGAGAACTTTTGTGAAGTACTTAATGTAAAATTAAGTTTCTTGTATTTTCTCGCTATATTATAGATATTTGAACTGCGCAAGCTGTTACCAACCTCTGGCCCTTACGATTTCAACATTCATGTAAGTGCTTTCACTATCCCAGATTTGATAGTGAATAAACTATAATTATTGATATATCTGGAAGTACCTTTATTTAAAAAGTTGGAAATTATTTATAATGTGATTACCTATATTTCCTTATTTTTGGTATTTTTATTTTTTCAGATTATGGATTTCAAACCTGGAGAATATCTTAATGTAAAGGTTAGTCAAAACTCGTATACCTGTTATTTCACATGCTTTGAAGATATTTATTATCATATAACTTAGCCATTATCTGGTCCCTCGTTATTTTATATATTTTATTATCTTGTTTTATAAAACAGGAGGTGCATTACAATCAGCATGGTTTGCTTCTGCTAGAGGGCCAGGGGATTTACCGGCTGGGTGATAAATGGTATTTTAATATATATATTCCTTATTAAACATTGTATTTTTGTCCTGCAGTACAACTTCAATAAAATATGGTCCTAAAAGTGAATATACGGAGATTGTTAACAAATCTTTTTTGTGCCTTGTTCTATCTTTTAACAGGTACCCTGTACAAGCTGGTGATGTCATTTGGATGGCACCATTTGTTCCTCAATGGTATGAATTGCCATTTCATTTTGGCGTTTTATTTGAGACTAGATATGTTCAGAGGCTTAAAAAGAATGATATCAAAAAAACCAAGCAAGGGAAATAAAATATAAGGAAAAATAATCTATGCATATCAATGTAGGCTTTCGAATACATGGCCAATTAGGCTAACTTTTAGCGTACCCTCTCGTACCGTGCTCTTTAATTTGTGCAAACCGTGGTAAACTGTGTACCTATCTGTGTACTTAAATTTGAATAACTGCACGTGTCATAAATTTGTATATTTTATTGTGTCAGGTATTGTGCTCTGGGGAAAAATAGGACCAGATACTTGCTCTACAAGGATGTAAATCGAAATCCCTTGTAAGTGCTGATTAACGCTTATATTAATTCAACAAAACTTGATAAATTGCTGGCTTCATTATCCTGTAGCTGCAACCTCCAATTTAATAATAATGTCATGTATATTGTAATTCGGATTTTTTTCTAAGATTGTGTTAATATTGTCATGGAGTTTTAGAGATGACCACATTAATTCTTCCTTCTTACTTTTTTGCTTGTTGGATGTAATTAATTGACTACAAATTAGGTTGAGTTAGGTTTACATGAACAAAGGATTTATCTCAACTGGATTTTCAGAAAAGCAACTAAGTATTGTTCTTCCTACTAATAGAAATTCATCGTGATAAAAGATTCTTTAGGCATTCTCTAAAATGATGACAGACAACAAAGCTAACGTAAAAAGTAGATCCTTTTTTGACAGCAGCTGATATCGATCGCCTATATTTGCGAGCAAAACATCCACAAAAATTATTTTATTCGATATTAGTAGCGATAATTGTTCAAAAGGAATAAAAATAACTTAAAAATATTATGGGGCAGCAGATTTGAATATCTTGACGTAAAAAATGAAACTATTAATATGAAAGTTAATAGTAAGAAAGTTCCGCTAAATATTTTTAATGTTGAATTATGTATTTGAAATATACTAATATTTTCTGAAGCACAAAGTATGATTCGAGCTGCATAAAATCCATCGTTTTTCCCCTGAATCCTCCACGCGGCAGAGCAGGACTCAAGCGCAGATAAAAAGGTTGGCTACATTTTTCTGACCCATTTTCTTCAGTGTTTCAATTCGCCACACAAACTGCCAGATCTCAAGTCAATGGAAAATATAGAAAGCAATCAATTCATGAATTGGGTGAGATAGGTTGCAACCGAACAAACTCATCATAGAGTGATTAAATAAATTCACGCTAGAATTATTATTCGTGGACAGAAAATGCAATTGGCTTTTTGACGCTCCCCTACTTCATTTTTATTTTCATCACACTATCCAAACAACATATCATGTCTATTTTCATATCTATTTATAAAATAGTTTTATTCTTCATCAAACTCAGTTCTCAGTGTGTGTTTGGATGATAGAAGAATAAGGAATTTGAATAGGGATGGCTCCAATTCCTTATTCCCTATTCTAATACCATGGTTTTGTATGTATAGGAATAAGGGCCCGAATAAGCCCAAATTCCTTATTCCTATGGTGTTTGGTTTTCACCGGAATAAGAAATAAGGGGCTTATTCCTTATTCCCCCATATCCAAACACACTAACATCTATTCACCAATACAAATGTCATGTGTTACTTTCACGTAATACCGCGTTCTGAACAAATGAATGCATTTAGAGGATTCTACATAAAATTTGAAAATATCTAATGCTAATCATTCTTGAACTATTATTTATAAGTGTATCGGCATCTATTATGTGTGTGAGCCGTTCATTGATGCAGATTGTTAATGTGCTGATAATTAATTTTGTCCATGAACAAGTTATCGGAAGGGAGTACTAGTATAAAAAAAAAGCGTTTAATTCATGATATGTCTAAATTTTTCGTATGTCTTAACAAATGAAATCGAAATTTAATTTGAAATAGTGAAAACATTTATAATTCATATGTTGTACATGCACAAACAATAAAAGTATAAAAAAACACTTCATATCTATAATTTTTAAGAAATATTATCTCACAAAATATTCAATCGTACTTGAATTATAAATATAACGTTAGAAAATATAAATACCACTACTCTTTTCTAAAGAAATATATAAATAATGTATATCAACTAATCTGTGTTGCTTAAGATGCCCTTCTTATCAGCCCTTAATGAATGTCCCAACTCCCAAACACCTCTCTGTAATAGCTATGAGTATTGTGACCGAAAATTCGGACGATCGGGCACTTGGCTTGAGTATTTGCCTCCAACAAGAGTGTCCAACCATTGATTTATGTCATCTATATTTCCTCTCCATGATTTATGTCCTCTATATTTCCTCTGCATGTTCGCAGCATCCATCATGCCAATGCCTGAAATTTACCAGTCGAATTGCGCATGACACCTATTGCGACTTGAGCTAGTACCAAATTCCTCAAATCCTAAGAGATCAAATTAATTATTAATTGTCCTAAGATATGCAAATAATGCCACATTTCAATGAAATCAACAAGTTTCACTCATTGTCTGCTGAACTCTCTCGCCATGCATAGTGAATGTGACAACCACATTCTGTACTGGCCTAAGCCAAATTACTCTCTCACCGTGATCTTTGATCAATTTGGTTTTCTCCCATACCTTATTATGTTTTGAAATTTGAATTTGTAGCAAAACTAGTGAAATAACAAATTTTTTTTCTATGTATTGTTTTTCTATGTTATTATATTTCTTATATAATTCCAATCACATGAATACAATGAGAAAATCATTTATTGCATGATAAATAAGATATGTATGATTTATGTACTTTACAATTGTGCTATAGTAATTATTGTTATTGCCACAATGATAAATGACTAGCTAGTCATAAGATATAATAACAAATCAAAATGTCTTTTCTTATCATAAGTACTCAAATTAGTACATAACTTATAAATATATTGTCTTAATTACAAATTATTGTACTATATATAGTACCTCGAGCTCACATTGCTTTAAAATTTTTAATCTATTGGTCATGTTAAACAAGTGAAGTGAGTTAATTTTCGATGAGATTCTTTGTTCGACATTTCAAAAAAACTTTATTCGAAAAAAAAATCTTAGTAAGTTTTCATGTGTAATTTTATACAACCTCTAAAATATCATGTAAGGAGTGTTCCACTGCCACAAATGCCACCAAATTTGAATCACTTGATGAAAATTGATTGATGGTTCAGATTAATCTAGTATAAGCAATACAAATAATAAATTTTATCTTTGCCAATGCATTAAATGTACTTGTAATAAAAAAAAAACACATATTATAAATGGAAATTTGTCTCCCTCTCACTTTTTTCTGAAGCATTAAATATTCTTGCTCATTTCATTTTGATACATTTCTTCTAATGAACGTTTTTCTGATGCCTTTATGTTATACTCTTTCATTAGCCTAAACTAGCAGAATGCTAAAAAAAATTCAAAGCATTATAGAGAAATGTCATGCATCTCTTATCCTATATATATTTGCTTTTGAGTATCAATTTTATTATTTTCATTTTAATTATTTCACTACATTTGATACATGGAAATATCTACAGCTTTCTTTTTAAAAATACCAAAAATATAATTTTAAAGGACCATGCAAAAACAAGAATTAAATCGTCATGCATGTTTCGAGTTCCTGCCCAAAATTAACATATGCTGTAGTGATTGTTCTTGTCATCTCATACCAATAAATGCACTACATCACAAATATATCTCCACTGACTTCAACAAAAGCAAGGACGAAAGATTGAAGCCTTCACTCTGCCACAGTTCTCTTTCCATCCATTAGACAACTGAAAAAATAATTAATTCTACAAATCACCTTAAAGCTTAGAATTGAGGAGAATTAAATTAGAAATAGATTGAAGATTGATTCTAATAATTTGCTATGTAGCTTGTATGTCCTAAATAACATAATCCCCAGTCTTCAACCTAGAAATAATACTCGCTTATATCTTTATGAGCAAAATATATTATTTTAAGGATGAACTATAAATACAAAACATATGACTTCACCTCCATAAAGTGATCCTCATACTGCCTTCTTGGAAAAAAAAAATAAATAAAGGAAGAGAACAGAGCAAGAGTGGGAGTGAGAGGAGAAATGAGAGCACTAGAGAGGACTTTAATCGTTCTTTTTTTTTTTTTTTATGAAAATCCCCTTGGGCATAGATTAAAAACAAACTAAGGTTTTTTTATACATAAAAGCCAGGGACCACCAGCGACATTAACTAGGCATAACAACTAGGCATAACACGAATCCGAATTCCGTGTAGCGCTACACGGTGTCTAGAACCATCGGAATTATTACAGAAAGTAGAAAAAAAAAGAAAGGAAAAGTAATAGTAGTAGTAAAATGTACGTCTCAGTCGTAAGCTAATCCAAAAACCTACAAACCTATGACATCATTTGTACTCTAGATTCCTATGTCATGGCTTGGACGCATGAATTGCCAACCTCCATGTGTTCCTTTCCGGCGCTAATTCTTTGGAAACATTTCATTCTTTAAAGTCTCTTTTGATAGCTTCCTCCCATGTCGATTTTGGCCTACCTCTGTCCCTTCTTGTATTTTCAAAACGGTTGAGAATTCCACTACGCACTGATGCCTCAGAGGCCTACGTACGTTGAATATGTCCAAACCATCTCAAGCGATGTTGGATCAGATTCTCCTCTATCAATGCAACTCCCACCATATCACGTATGTTATCATTTCTAATCCAGTCCCTTATTGTATGGCTACAAATCCACGCAACATGTGCATATCTGCTACACTCATCTTCTGGACGTGTCGTCTTTTAGTAGCCTAACATTTTGCACCATACAACAAAGTGGTTTTACAATCGAAACAAAGAAGAGTATAGTAGAACAAAATAACTTTGAATTGCTTGCGATTGGTGGAACAAACGAATCATTTCTAGCGATTTGCATGATTTAACGGAATAGTTGAGAGATAAAAGGACTGACATTTTACGAATCATTTCTAGCGATAAATGAGCGATTTGTAGCGTTAATTATTTCTTTTTAGTTGTCTAACGGATGGAATAAAAAGAGGAGAACTGTGGCAGAGCGAAGACTTCAATCTTTTTTCTTTGCTTTAATTAAAGTCAATAGAGATATATTTTTTATGCACGTAGTGCTTTTATTGGTACTAGGGACTAATCGATCGAACTTCGCTCGAAATTTGTCATATTAATATAAATTTAAAATATTATTATTCAATAATGGTTTATTATGAATAGATTGTTATGCTTGCAACAGACGGATGTAGGATAAAACTGAAAATAGAAAGGGGTCACAAAAATCAGAAACAAAACAATGTGTTGCCAAATTATTGTATGTCGGTGAATCGGAACAGTTTTATGAGAAATAATACTCCACACGCAAATTAGAAAAACTGTAATTTTACAATGCTTGAAGTGTCGAACTACATTTAACTAAATGATCCCGACACCCACACATCTTTATTTATAATTTTTATGAGATGATAAGAACATTTACTGTGGACTACAGTTTATTTATGTTAATTTTGGGTTAGAACTGGAAATATGCATGACAATTTAATTCTTGTTTTTGCATGATCCTATAAAGTAATATAATTATATTTTTTGTCTTTTTAAGAAGAAAATTTTAGACACTTCCATGTATCAAATGTAGTGAAATAATTAAAATGAAAATATTAATATTGATACTCAAAAGAAAAAAATATATAGAATAAGAGATGCATAATATTTCTCTATAACGCTTTGAATTTTTTTTTTTACTATTCTGTTAATTTAGGCTGGTGAAAGAGTATAACATAAAGGCATCAGAAAAACGTTCATTAGGAGAAATGAATCAAAATGAAATGAGCAAGAATGTTTAATGCTTCAGAAAAAAACGAGAGGGAGACAATTTCCATCTATAATATGTGTTTTTTATTACAAGTACATTTAATGCATTATAAAAGACAAAAAGTTATTATTTGTATGGCTTTTACTAGATTAATCTAAACCATCAATCAATTTTTATCAATTTGGTGGCATTTGTGACAGCCTAAAAACTGTGACATTGGAACTCTCCTTGCATGATATTTTTGAAATTGTATAAAATTACACATGAAAATTGACTAAGATTTTTTTCTCGAATAAAGAATCCTATCTAAAGTTAACTCACTTCACCTGTTTAACATGACCAATAGATTTAAAGCAATGTGAGTTCGAGGTACTATTTTTAGTACATTAATTTGTAATTAAGACAATAGATTTATTAAGTTATGTACTATTTTGAGTACTGATGATAACAAAAGACATTTTGATTTGTTATGAATTATCTTATGACTACCTAGTCATTTATCATTGTGACAATAACAATAATTACTATAGCACAATTGTAAAGTACATAAATCATACATATCTCATTTATCATGCAATAAATGATTTTCTCATTGTATTCATGTGATTGGAATTACATAAGATACATAGTAACATAGAAAAGCAATTTGTTATTTCATCGGTTTTGCTACAAATTCAAATTTCAAAACGTAATAAGATATGGGAGAAAAACAAATTGAAAGATCGGCCCCTTAATTTCAAAAAGGATAATTTTGCTTAGGCAAGATGTCATTCACTAATTATTCTACAATTTTTAATTTCCAAATTATTTCCAAGAAAATCTAGTGTACTCGCTAGCACAAATTTGAAGAAATTTGCTAAAAAGTGTAAATAGCTTTATCTCAAGTTTACTTTCATCAAAATTTAAAATCATTTCTTATTAGGAGTTGAAATAGTCACTATATTATATTCATCAAAAAAATCGATCCATAACAAGTCTACTCGAGGAAATAAAATAGAGAACTAAATTTGTACATATTTCAAGAATTGTCTATACTTTTTCAAGAAAATCAATTGTCTATATGCATGTTAAAACCAAATCGAGTTTATAACTAGCAAAATTTTCAACAAACTTGCTAAATAGTTTCATTCGCTTAAGAATCTATGCTCGAAATATTTACTTGCTAAAGGTTACAAAAATCAACCAAAACAGTCGAAATGCATAACCACATAACTATTCGAGTTTCGATTGTTGTAAGTAGAGTTACGCACTTTTCTGTAACTATGCAACTCTAGCGAGAAAGAATTTCGAAAAGGTAGTGCGGAATTGCATCTCAATGCAGATATACGAAAATGCACACCACTTTTCTGAATTTTTGAACTTCACGTTTGATCATATCTAAGATTTTAAGTTCTGGAACCATATCACAAAACATTTTGAATTTTAAACATAAATGTAAGAAATAATAATACACGAATAAGAAAGGCTGTATTTTCAACAAGGTCGTTGCTTGGTCAAACGAAAACTGGATTGGATAGTTTACAAAAGTGTTGATAGGGGTGTCAATTTCGTGCCGTTTCGGACATTTTCGTTCCGTTCCGTCTGAAACGGAACGAAAACGGAGTGATTTTCTGTTACGTTTCACTCAGCAAAACCGAAACGGAAACGAAATCAGTTTCGTTGGTAAGAACGAAACGTAAACGAAAAGGGCCCATTTCGTTCCGTTTTTCAACATTATTCTGTATGCCATATTGAATTTTTGCATCGTTGTAGAATGTTGAGTGTTGTAGAGGCTTCATGGGATCTAAAAAGCATGGTCAAATGTCCAAAACACTCCCTTATGGAGCCCACTGTCTTATAGTTCCAAGAGGCTACCTGGGATCTAAGAGGTGTTGAAGGTGAAAATTTGGCGATAATTGAAGAGCACAATAAAAATATAAATGATGGTGAATAAAGTTAAGGAGATGGGAGTAACCAGGGTTGACAAAAATTTCTCTAAGCATGTCTAATTGGCCGCTAAAATGAATTGAACATTGAGTCTCATGGAAAGGCAAATGAAAAAAAACGAGATATGTGTAAACATCAAAATATACACTCCAACTATACCCTCCAGTGCTTTCTGAAATGGAGAAGAGTTCTCCCTGCAATTTCAATTTCCCTCCGTACACAAATGAAATGGGATGCACCCATTCCCGTTCTTTCCACGTATGACAGCCAACAAGCTTCCTCTGGCTCACGAAAGACCAAGTGTACACAAAATGAAAGAGGGAACATGTCGCTGAAGATGTATTCTTTGTCACAGAACTTACCCCTTCGCGAAGGAAGAGATGGTGCACGCGGAGTCTATGAACCAAAGGGAGCGAAAGTTGCGGGACCTACAGAAAGAAAACGCGGTGTGTCGTGCGCTTGGACTAACCAAAATCAGAAAAGAAGAGGGGAGGGCTCTCCAACAGAAATCTGTTGGAGTGAGGTGGTTACGACGAACTGTCGGGCTCCAGACGAGATTCGTCGCACCTGGACGGAAATGAGACCGGGAATTGGTCTATACATATAGCATCTAAGGGAGAGAGAAGGGGCGCTTCCTCCAGAAAAAAAATTGGTGCAAAAGAGAAAGAGTATTAGGCTAGATAGAGAGAGACAGTGAGGAAGCATTTCGACAAACAGTCGAAGTGCAATCCGAGAGGAGAGAAATTGAGCGGGTTTTAAAATTGTTTCTCTGGTTGTAATCAAAGAAGAAAGTGAGAAGAAAGGTAAGCGTCGGGTTTGTAAGTTAAATTTGAAGTTTAGTAAATGAAATTGCGATTTTTGAGCATTGAAATTGAGTTTCCCGTCAGTAATTGCTTCGATCTGATGGTTTTGGTCCTTAATTTTGCTTTGCATTGACTAATCCGACTTTAATTTCCATTCAATTGCACTTCTTGAACTGAATCACATCTTATTTTCTCCCTTTCTCTCCAATTGTTACTTGTTAGAGTTCTGATCGAACAATCTCGGGTCTTTAGCTTTAGTTCTACTTGATCTCGACTGGAGTCTCTCCAGGTCCTGATCTTTAACTTCGCCTCGACTGGGTTTTACTCAGATCCTGGCTTCAAAACGCTTCGACTGGGTTTTACTCAGATCCTAGCTTCCTTTACCTCGACTGGAGTTTCTCCAGCTCCGGGTAGCTCTTCTCTGACTGGCCTCGGCCATGGTTAGAGAAGAATTGAGAAACAAATTCAAGGGGAGGTGTTGCCAAAATTTGGTTAGAATATAATATTAGATGTAATCATATGCAAATCTGATCTTAGCACATAACTGTAATGATTATAATAACTGTCATGTGAAACTTTCTACAATTGAATTAGATATAGGCCGTATAATAGATCTTAATGATTGAATAATTCATGATTTATTGCACTTTAGTAGAATTGCCTTCTTAGATCCGAATTTTGCTTTTATTCAAAGTTGCACTTAATTGCTACACCTCTTTGTAATCCAGTAAAGTATGTATAGTTTGGTAGCTTTAATCAAGTTTTGATCTGTTCTGAGCAATAAATCACCTAAAAGTTTGGTTCGTAAGGAATCAAGTGTTATGCTCACTGCCTTGTGCATATTTAGTAATAATTATAAAGCAAGGGACCAATCTATAAACTTTCAAGGAAAATTGTTAAATGATTAGACTTCTGGAATCATAACTTTGTATCCAGAGCTTATGTGTACAGTGCACATTTGTTACTTTACTAAACTTTATTTGCTGCTACCTTTTAAATACGAGTACAGGTTTGTATAAGAAGATGATTGAATCCTTGAACGTTTGTGTTGAGAGAGCACATCAAACAATGTTTCTTCATTCTAAATATATTATTAATAGTCAATTATTGCATAAGTAAGAGGTAGAAGCTAGCAGTACAAAGCAACTGAGGTGATTTCACTTGTTAAGATTTGTACCAGTTACAAACCGTGGGAATTTCCTTGTACCTGGCCACACATGATATGCAAATACTTGGGTAGTAATATGTTAAACAAAAATGTATCAATTGGTGAGTCTTGATAGTAATTAATGTAGACGCATAAACATTAAGGTAAGGTAGGTTAAATTAGATCTTCCTTATCCAAGCTAAACTAAACTAAATCTCAATATTTCTCTCGGTACCTCCTTCATACCACAATGTACCAACCTTTGACCCAGCGATCAAAATGAGCAAATGGAAACTAAATCAAATGTGAAAGCCTCGTTTCTTCACTGTCGTGGGGCCAAAGCTTTTATTTCTGGTACAATTCCACTTCTCCGAGTACCTTCTGTGCCAACTCATCCCCAAGCCGTGTACCATCTTGGCTCTCCCGCCACTAGAGATTTACGCAACAAAAATCAAGCCCACCACCACATTCCTGACTCTCTCATGATGCCGTAGAGTCTGCTCCGAGAGCTCGCGGTGGCCGGAATCAATAACGGAGCTAAACCCATTACCTTACGAGCCCGTTAAGGAAAAGAATGAAACCCGTCTCCTTCTTCAGACTTCAGCGCTTAAGACTCCTCGTTTTTCTGTGGCAAATAGGCCGTGTGGCTCGATAATCACCCGCTATACGAAGACTACCTGATGGAATTATAAGAGAAATAATGAAATGAAAAACATTGACCTACAATAATTAAGGCCCAATGACCATAACGGGCTCAATTCAAAGTTCCCATGAAATAAATCCTGCTGGCCCCATCAACGATGACTCAAGCTATGTGTTGTTGCCACATCACCTTACACTGCCACGTGGCCCAATCAGATAAATCGAAATCAATTTAAACTTAGAACATTCATTAAAAATAGTAGGAAGTTCAGGAAAATTCAAATAAAATATCCATAAAATTCTAAAAATCTGTACAAACCAAATTTACTGATACTTTGATACTAAAATCTTTCAAACTATTAGCCTTTTATATTTTTAAAGTACTTTCGTTATAAAATAAAATTTCATAAAAATAATAAACACAAATAAATCTTAGTTAAATTTTCTACATAATTTAGAAACAAAATTTAAAAATAATTTTAATATTAAAATAATCTTCAAGGGACTATTTTGAAATAAGTATTTTCAAAAATGTAAAATGAATTCTAAGCCTTTAGATTTCTAAAACCAAAATAAAGGAAAAGTAATAAAATTACTAAAGCCCAAAGAGAAACATTAGAGAATTAAAAGTCCAAACACGGTACCCAAAATCAAAATCGAAACTTCGTTAGTTGAGGAAAAGTCACTCCCTGAAATCAAGATCAACGCCAATGCAAGGTCAAATCGTCTTTCAAGAAACTAATTCCTATAGCGACTCACACAGTCCCAAGAATTAAGTCCAAAAATCTTAGAAGTCACCAAATGACCAAGACCAAGTTCTTACAAGCCACCAAATGGCCAAGAACTATCAAATCAAGCTCTCCTAGTCTTACAAGTCATCAAATGACCAAGACCCAGTTCTTCCAAGCCGCTAAATGTCCAAGAACCATCAAATCAAGCTCTTCCAGTCTTACAAGTCACCAAATGACCAAGACCTAGTTCTTACAAGCCGCCAAATGGCCAAGAACCATCAAATCAAGCATTTCTAGTCTTACAAGTCATCAAATGACCAAGATCCAGTTCTTCCAAGCCGCCAAATGGCCAAGAACCATCAAATCAAACTCTCCAAGTCTTACAAGTCACTAAATGACCAAGACCCGGTTCTTTCAAGCTACTAAATAGCCAAGAATCACCAAATCAAACTCTCCAAGTCTTACAAGTCAATAAATGACCAAGACCCGGTTCTTTCAAGCTATTAAATAGCCAAGAATCACCAAATCAAACTCTCCAAGTCTTACAAGTCACTAAATGACCAAGACCCGGTTCTTTCAAGTTACTAAATAGTCAAGAATCACTAAATCAAACTCTCCAAGTCTTACAAGTCACTAAATGACCAAGACCCGGTTCTTTCAAGCTACCAAATAGCCAAGAATCACCAAATCAAACTTCTAAAGTCTTACAAGTCACCAAATGACCAAGACCCAGTTCTTCCAAGCCGTCAAATGGCCAAGAATAACCAAATCAAACTCCTCAAGTCTTAAGTCACCAAATGACCAAGATCCAGTTCTTCCAAGCCGTTAAATGGCCAAGAATAACCAAACCAAACTCCTAAAGTCTTACAAGTCACCAAATGACCAAGACCCAGTTCTTCCAAGCCGTCAAATGGCCAAGAACAACCAAATCAAACTCCTAAAGTCTTACAAGTCACCAAATGACCAAGACCCAGTTCTTCCAAGCCGTCAAATGGCCAAGAGCAACCAAATCAAACTCCTAAAGTCTTACAAGTCACCAGATGACCAAGACCTAGTTCTTCCATGCCGCCAAATGGCCAAGAACCATCAAATCAAGCCTTTCTAGCCTTATGAGTCACCAAATGACTAAGACCTAGTTCTTCCAAGCCGCCAAATGGCCAAGAACCATCAAATCAAGCTCTTTTAGTCTAATAAGTCGCCAAATGACCAAGACTTAATTCTCACAAGCCACCGAAACCAAATTATTATCCAAAACTCGTCCAATAGAATAAATTCAGTAAAAGTTGTGGATAAGGTGTTTAGATGTCGTCAATTAGATCCCGTTAATTATGTTTGGTATCGTTAATTGAGTCTGACTTAGGCCCAAAGAAATAAATCATTTTATTCTCAATTGTGCCCCGTCAACTAAATTTGGTAACATCAATTGAGTTTAGTTTAAGTCGAAAATAAATTGAGATAACAACTTTTCTAGCCTACGACATATAATTCTTCGAATCCCTTAATCAGAGGTTCTCGTGATTCGTCATGGGATAATTAACAATAGGGGCTTGCGCCTATTGGAAGGAAAGGATCCACAAAATTAATAAACCCTCGTGAAATAGATTCTCGTTAATGTTTTCTTGTTGACAAGATGCATTTTAAACTTGAATTTAAGCTCGTGAGGGGTGAATCTAAGGCTTATTCCATTTCTGGAGGAAACCCGATCATTCTTCGAGAAATGACGAAAAAGTCCACACAAGAGGCTACATGGGCGGACCGAAATCCTCTGCAGCAGTGCTGCTGGCAGCGATTTTGTCTGAGCCGTTCGATCTCATCTGAACGGTTAATTTTTTTCGGGCCTATCGATCTGGTATTTTTCACGGGGCACCCATCATCCATCGGACGGTTGTGATAAAACTGCAGCTACTGCATCGCTGCCGAGGATGTGAATTCCTTTGTAGACTGGGTGCTATATAGACTAGACCATTGATATTCTCTTCTCATGGGGCCCACTGTCCTATAGTTTCAAGAGAAAAGGTTTTGCGTCGAGTCGGATTCAATCATCTTTCTCTTTTCTTTTCCTTTCATCCTCCCCGGCCTGAGACCACGAGTACCGCCATGGCTGCTTGATTAGACGTTTAGAACGGCGACGAGTCTCTACCACATTTCTAACGTTTGTTCCGTTTAAATCTGACGGAACGAAAACGGTAAAAATTTTAATTATGTGCTAATTAGCAGAACGAAAATGTAAATTAATCTTGTTACGTGCTAATTAGCGGAACGAAAACGTAAGAGGCTGCTTCCGTATTTATTTTGCATGTTTGACAGCCCTAAGTGTTGACCTCATATTTTCAATTCAGTTCGGATCAGTTGGGAGTAGGGGTGAGCAAAAAACTCGTAACTCGTGAGTTACTCGAACTCGACTCGAAAAAAACTCGAGTCAGCAGAACTCGACTTTCTAGCAACTCGAGTTATGCCAACTCGTTAATTTCACGAGCCGAGTTCGAGTTGGGCCCAACTCGACTCGGCCCAACTCGAGTCAGCAAACATAGCCGCACAAAACGATTTGTTTTCATATTTACATAATACAGCCCAACATTTTTATTCATCTACGGCCTATAATTTTCTTTACTAACCTAGTCCCCAAAGTCCAAGAACTTTTACCCTGTAATCCCATTATTTCCACGTGACTGTACCCCTTCCCCTTCTTCACAAACAGCCAATCCCTATTTCCCACTCTACTGATATATCACCTCTTCTTTCTCCCACTTTCATCCCACGGAAGATATGCCATTAGAGCATCTCTTTCTACTCCAACGACAAATACAACCTATCATTCTTCTCTCCTCGGCATAAGAATATTCGACTCCGACGAACCTCACTCTCTTTTCACGAGTTTCATACCGAGTTTACGAGTTGGCTCGAGTAAAATCCAGACGAGTTTGAGTTAGCTTGAAAAGCTCGGAACTGCCTTGCTGCCGAGTCACGAGCCAACTCGAGTTGTAGCGAGTTCGAGTTCGAGTTGAGGCCAACTCGCTCGAACTCGGCTCGTATACAGCCCTAGTTGGGAGTAGGTCCAGTCTGGTCCATTTTTAAAGTTCAGAATCACAAGCATTTTCGGTCCAGAACAGGACATGGGTTTTCAATTAGACATTAACCTTAGTCAGGCGGCCCAGGCCATTTCAATTCGTTGATTGCTATAATCTAGATTTAAACTCTTTATAAAATCTAGATTATGTATCTAATCTTACTTTTTATAAATGATTGGATTATTACATATTAATTACGCATTAAATGTGCAAACAATGCAAATTTGTTGTATCATTTGATCATTTCAAGAGATTTTGCTTAAATTCTAAGTCATTTGATCATAATAATCCATATTTAAGTTCTTTATACAGTCTAAAATATAATTCTAATCTTACATATTCCAAGTGGTGCATTATATATTTAAAATACGTATATAAATTTCAAATAAAGCTTATTCTGTGTATCATTTGGGAATTTAATGTGATTCTGAATTTGTTTAAAGTTATTTGATCACAACAATCCATAAATATTATCTCTTTATAGTGTCTAAAATTTGTTTCTAATCCTACTTATTCAAAATAAATGGATTATACAAAATAGTTAAGGATATAATTGGCAAATAATCAATATTATAAGCATCATTTGAGAATTTTAAGCGATTTTGCATTCGTTTGAAGTCATTTGATAACAATAATCTATATTTAAGATTTTTATATAGTCTAGAATATGTTTCTGATCTTATTTAGTCAAAATGATTGCATAATACATAGTAGTTACGCATATAATGTGCTAATAGTGAATATTCCAAACATCATTTCATCAATTCAAGCGATTTTGCATTTATTTTAAGTCATTTGATCACAATAATCAAGGTTTAAGCTCTTTATATAGTATATAATATCTTTCTGAACTTACTTAATTAAAATAATTAGATTATACATAATAATTATGCATACAACGAGCAAATAATGCAAATCCTGAGTATCATTGGAACATTTCAAACGATTTTTCATTCATTTTAATTTATTTGGTCACTATAATATGGATTTAAGCTCTTTATAAAGTCTAGAATAAGTTTCTAATCTTACTTTTTATAAATGATTAAATTATGCATAGTAATTAGGCGTTTAATGTGCAACAATGCAAATTCTGAGTATCATCTGATCATTTCAAGGGATTTTGCTTACATTCTAAGTCATTTGATCATAGTGATCGATATTTAAGTTCTTTATATGATCTAGAATGTAATTATGACCTTACATATTTAAAGTGGTGCATTATATATTGAAAATACATATAGAAATTTCAAATAAATCTTATTTTGTGTATCATTTGAGAATTTACTGTGATTCTTAATTGGTTTAAAGTCATTTGATTACAATAATCCATAAATTTAGACTCTTTATACTGTCTAAAATTTGTTTCTAATCTTTACTTATTCAAAATAATTTGATTATACATAGTAATTAAAGATATAATTTTTAAATAATCAATATTATGAGAATCATTTGAGCATTTTAAGTGATTTTTCATTCATTTTAAGTTATTTGATGAAAATAATCCATTATTAGCTTTTCATATAGTCTAGAATTCGTTTCTAATTTTACTTATTAAAAAGTGATTGGATTATACATAGTAATTACATATATAATGTGCAAATAATTAATATTATGAGCATCATTTGAGCTTTTTAGACGATTTTGCATTCATTTTAAGTTATTTGATCAACAATCTTTATTTAACCTCTTTTTATAGTCTAGAATATATTTCTGACATTTCTTATTCAAAATGTTTGGATTATATATTGTAATTACGCATATAATTTGTAAATAATGAATATTATAAGCATCATTTGAGAAGTTCAAGTGATTTTTCACTAATTTTAAGTCATTTGATCACAATATTCTATATTTTAACTCTTTATATAGTCTAAACTTTGTTTTTCATCTTAGTTATTCCAAATGATTGGATGAACATAGTATTTACGCTTATAATGTACAAATGACGATTATTTTGAGAATCATTTGAGCATTTCAAGCAATTTTTACATTCATTTTTAGTCATTTTATCACAATAATATGGATTTAAGCTTTTTACATAGTCTGAAATACATTTCTGATCTTACTTATTCAGAATGATTAGATTATACATAATAATTACGCACATAATGTGCAAATAATGAATATTTTGAGCATCATTTGAGAATTTAAAGTATTTTTTCATTAATTTTAAGTCATTTGATCACAATAATCTATGTTTAAGCTCTTTATATAGTCTAGAATATGCTTCTGACATTGTTTATTCAAAATGATTGTTTATTCATTGTAATTACGCATGTAATGTGTAAATAATGAATATTATAAGCATCATTTGAGAATTTCAAGCGATTTTGCATCCGTTTGAAGTCATTTGATCACAATAATCTTTATTTAAGTTCTTTATATAGTTCGGAATTTGTTTTTTTATCTTACTTATTCAAAACAATTGGATTGTAAATAGTAATTACGCATATAATGTGTATGAAATGAATATTCGGAGCATTCTTTAAGAATTTCAAATGTTTTTGCATTCATTTTAAGACGTGGAACAAAATAATCTATATTAAAGCTTTTTATATAGTCTAAAATATGTTTTTGACATTTGCTTATTCAAAATGATTGGATTATACATTTTAATTACGCATGTAATTTGCAAATAATGAATATTATAAGCATCATTTGTAAATTTCAAGCGATTTTGAATTCGTTTGAAGTCATTTGATTACAATAATCTATATTTAAGCTCTTTATATAGTCTAGAATATGTTTCTGATCTTATTTATTCAAAATGATTGCATAATACATAGTAATTACGCATATAATATGAAAATAGTGAATATTCTAAGCATCATTTCATCAATTCAAGCGATTTTGCATTTCTTTTAAGTCATTTGATCATTATAATCAAGATTTATGCTCTTTATATAGTTTAGAATATCTTTCTGACCTTACTTAATTAAAATTATTAGATTATACATAGTAATTATGCATATAATGTGTAAAAAATATAAATTCTGAAAATCATTTGAACATTGCAAGCGATTTTGCATACATTTTGAGTTACTTGATCTCTATAATCTAGATTTAAACTCGTTATAAAGTCTAGAATTTGTTTCTAATCTTACTTTTTATAAATGATTGGATTATGCATATTAATTACGCATATAATGTGCATAAAATGCAAGTTCTGTGTTACATTTGATCATTTCAAGGAATTTTGCTTACATTCTAAGTCATTTGATCATAATAATCCATATTTAAGTTTTTTATATGGTCTAGAATATAATTCTGATCTTACATATTCCAAGTGGTTCATTATATATTTAAAATACGTATAGAAATTTCAAATAAAGCTTATTTTGTGTATCATTTGGGAATTTAATGTGATTCTGAATTTGTTTAAAGTTACTTGATCACAATAATCCATAAATTTAATCTCTTTACACTGTCTAAATTTGGTTTCTAATCGTACTTATTCAAAATAAATCGATTATGAAAGTAATTAAAGATACAATTTGCAAATAATCAATATTACGAGCATCATTTGAGCATTTCAAGCGAATTTGCATTCATTTTAAGTTATTTGCTGAAAATAATTTATTTTATAGCTTTTCATATAGTCTAGAATTTATTTTCTAATCTTACTTATTAAAAATGATTGGATTATAATTATATAGATATAATGTGCAAATAATGATATTCTGAGTATCATTTCAGCATTTCAAGAGATTTTGCATTCATTTTAAGTCATTTGATAACAATAATCTATATGTAAGCTTCTTTATATTTCCTAGATTATACATAATAATTACGCATATAATGTGCAAATAATGAATATTATGAGCACCATTTGAGAATTTAATGCTATTTTTCGTTAGTTTTAAGTCATTTGATCACAATAATCTATATTTAAGCTCTTTATATAGTCTAGAATATGTTTCTGACATTGTTTATTCAAAATGATTAGATTATACATTGTTATTACGCATGTAATTTGCAAATAATGAATATTATACGCATCATTTGAGTATTTCAAGTGATTTTTCACTAATTTTAAGTCATTTTGACCATCATAATAATCTATATTTAAGCTCTTTATATAGTCTAATTTTTTTTTCTATTCTTACTTAATCAAAATGATTGGATTATAAATACTAATTACACATATAATGTGAAAATAATTAATATTCTTGGCATCGTTTGAGCATTTCTAGCGATTTTGCATACATTTTAAGTTAATATATATTTAAGTTCTTTATATAGTCTAGAATATGTTTCTGATCTTACTTATTCAAAATGATTGGATGATACATAGTAATTACGTTTATAATGTGTAAATAATGAATATTCTGAGCATATTGTCAGCATTTCAAGCGTTTTTGCATTCATTTTAAGTCATTTGATCACAATAATCTATATGTTAGCTCTTTATATAGTTTAGAATGTGTGTCTGATCTTACTTTTTCAAAATGATTGGAATATACATAGTCATTATGCATATAATGTCCAAATAATGAATATTCTGAGCATCATTCCCGCATTTCAAGCGATTTTGCAGTCATTTTAAGTAGTTTGATCAGAATAATCTACATTCAAGTTCTTTATATAGTCAAGAATAGGTTTCTAACCTTACTTATTAAAAAAAAAATTGGATCATAATTACGTATATAATGTCCAAATAATGAATATTCTGAGCACCATTTGAGCATTTCGAGCGATTTTGCATTAAGTTAAAGTAATTTGATCATAATAATCTATATTTATGCTTTTTATATAGTCTAGAGTATACTTTTGATCTTACTTATTTATAATGATTGGATTATACATGCTAATTACGGATATAATGTGCAATTAATGAGTATTTTGAGAATCATTTGAGCATTTCAAGTAATTTCACATTCATTTTAATTAATTTGATCATAATAATATAGATTTAAGCTCCTTCCATAGTCTAGAATATGTTTCTGATCTTACTTATTCAAAATGATTGGATTATACAAAGTAATTACGCATATAATTTGCAAATAATGCAAATTCTGAGTTTCATTTGAACATTTCAAGCTATTTTGTATTCATTTTAAGTTATTTGATCACAATAATCTATATTTAAGCTCGTTATATAGAGTAGAATATATTTTTTATCTTACTTATTCAAAATTATTGGATTATACATAGTAATTGCGCATATATTATGCAAATAATGAATTTTTTAGAATCATTTGAGCATTTGAAGTGATTTTGTATTCATTTTAAGTCACTAGCAAATACGCCCACCCAATGTGTGGGAAAACTTTTGAAATTTGGTATTGCTTGATTTTATTTTGCATATGTTAAAGAAAAACGGCAATTTTATATGTTAGATATCTAGCTTTGCTTGTTTCCTGGCTACCGAGATTTGATACTATTAATTATCAGTTTTACACATTTGTTTCACATTGAAACGCACAAACATATAAAAAGTATAAAAAACGACTAAAAATAAATCTACTATATGAAATTGTAAAAGCTAAACTCCATTATGATAAAATTGAAAATTTACAATTTGTATTTATCCCAAGAAAAGCCGTGACATCATCTTCTATAGAACTATAGAACTATCTATGATTCATTCAAGTTTTTTTTATCCTTGGTAGGACAGAACTAAAATTAGTCAGAAACCGCTCCCAATATACTGAAAGACCTACAAGCCTAGATAACTTCCAATTTGCAAGCCTCTATAATACCTAATGATAATTGTAATTTAAGAATTTAGCTCAGTGAATCAAAATTATATGTTGGAAGTATATTTATGAAATACAGCCTAATATCCTTCTTTACACAACTTCTTAAACAGCAAACTCTCGAGGCATGTACATGATGCAGCCCCACCCGCTCCCATACCTGGCTCATACCTGCTCTTCTTTCTTTTCCCCAAATTGCCTGTGAAATTAATATGTTTTTCCCATGTCAGAATGGTACAGTTTCAGATCCTTATCCTCAAGTGTGCTCTCCTCTTCTTTTTTAGATTAACAATGATCCTTTGAAAAAGTTCACATTACAAATACAGCTAGATATTATAGGTGCTCTCCTCTTCTTACAAATGCAGCTAAATATCTAATAAGTATCAATATAACAAATTCCGTGTTCAACAACCTTAAGAGACAAGTTCTACAACCTTTTACAGTTTGGTCCGTTCAAACAGTAAGAAAACAATTAATTTTGTACATAACAAAAAACCTAATTAAAAAGTCCTAAATAAGTGTATGTAATCTTCATTGAAATCAAACACATATTGCGACAGACAGACCCTTTCAATAGCAAGCTCCAGCAGTTCACCAACAAGCTTCTGGTCTAGCACTGGTTTCTATATTCATTAGATGTTTAATTTTACGACATTGTACAAAATAGCATACAAGGTCAAAACACGTTGATCAGAGAAATGAATGTATCTGACCACTGCATTGGTTTTGACCTATAGCTAAAAGATAAAATATTTTTATTGCCAGTGAGAGTGAATACTTTGACCAAACAAGAGAATAGAAAATAAGATAACCACCCTACTCGTCACTTGTCCTCCCACCTTAACTTCGCTTCTGTCACATTCTCAGAGCCAAAAACGATGTGTATAGCTAAAAGGGATTATAAACTTCAGAACACAGGAACATCATTGCTTTCACCTTTTTAGCCATTGAAACATGGTCCAGCGGAGAATAGCCTCCATTCATTGGAATTGAGTGAAAATTCAATGGAGAGGCCGCCAATCTGACCTCGCACAGCCTCTGCATCCTTCAACAAGGGAAAGAAGGTTGGAGTCTTGGAGATCCATTCAAGACTGAAAAATTAATGAATCAAATAACTAAAACAGAACCCAAATTGTGATGATTTTGTCTATTACCTGATTAATTTTTAGCATAACCAACAATGACATAGACTAAATTCTTAAAAAAAATTTAAATTTAGGTCTTATTTGTTAGAAATCTGAAATTGCAAAAATGGACATCTTCAGTTAGGTGGTATCCATGTTCACTATGTCTATGAGGATCCTCATGGAATAAAGATAGAAATGAGCTAACATTTCAGCAAAACCTTAGTGTTTCTTAGGGGCAAATTTTTTTTTAAAAATAAGACAATTAGGTTCAGTTGATATCCAGCCTGATAATGATATAATACCAACCAGTATCAGCCTGATAGGCGCACAGCATGAAAATTGGCATAGAAAAAGTCATATTATACCTCAATAAGATTAGTGCCGACACCAATTACAACAGCACCTCTCTTTAACCAGCTTCCTCTGACAAGATTGGCCACACTGGCTGTTGAAATTACGATATCAGCCTCTCGAGTTATTTCTTCTGGCCTGTGACTGTATGCATGAACTATGCTCACTGTTGCATGGTGTCTCTGAAAATGTTTAAAGAATAGAGACTGCATTAAACAAATTTAATATAATTACAAGCAACAGATGCAAATATGTAGAAAATTACTTTTAAGTGAATCGAAGAATGTGTTGGACTTTATTTACCAATAGCAAGCACCAAACACTTCTTACATTTTTCCCTGACCTCAAATTCTGAGAATGTAAGAAGTGTTGGTAAATAAGTGGTTAGAAAGCACCTCACTAATAGATTAAGTGTTTGGTGCTTGTTTATCAGGGGAAAAATAAGAACAAGTGGTTAACTACAATTCAATTAAGCATCAACTACTACTTTTACTCTACATTTATTAAATTGCAGAACATCAATGAGATAGAAAATTCATGCAACATAAATATCATGAATTTGCCCCCATCTATAATAAGTTCATTTCAATCTCAAGGAATTTAATAATTTTGCATTTGACTATACCACATTACCACCCACCATAAGGATCAATATTGCAAAAGTGTTACTTGAGTTTTTCAAAAAAGGGAAAAAAATGGACCAATATATAGATACATGTAGAAAGAAGTGGGAAGGCCAACAACCTTCTTCAACAGCGTATTTCCCATGAGGTTGATCTGGTGTTGTAGTAACAATTGAAGACATGCCTTAGCAGCACATGGTATGAAAAGGGGCTACCAGCCCCGCAATGCAAGGTTGCCCACATTTAATAGGTAGAAGCCATCCACATCCTTCTATAGGCTAATCGCATCTAGGATCCTTTTTTCATCCATATGCTACATTCATCAAGAGATATCACTTAATTTTGTTTGTTTCTTTTTAATGAAATTTAAAAAAAAAACAAAGATAGGGAGAGAGGAAATTTTCACAAATAAGTGTCCCTCTGTATACACCAAAAAATTACAAAAAAACCAGCACACCTTGTCCAAAAGAAAGGGTACCTGAGGTAAAGGAAGTAGAACAAGGATGCCATGAACAGAGGGGTCTTCATTAAACCTTGTAACGGAGTCCACGACCTCATCCTATGAGAATTAATCAGGTCAGATTGAAGTACTAATAATGTGATGCATTCTATTACTCGGTTCTACCAAATTCCATTTAAACATAAATTCAGAAAAGCTAAGGCTGAAATTACCACACAATTGCCACCAAATCTGACACCAAACAACTAATCTGAGAGAGAGCGACATAGTGAAGAATGTGATTTGACAGAGATTTTGATCCAGGCAAGTTAATAATCCCTGAAATATCCTTAATGGGCTGAACTTCTGAAGCACAATCTCTGGTACTATCGAGTGTTTCACTTTTGTACTTGCGACAGAGCGACGACGATTAGCAATTAGGATTTAGTTGAGCTAGAGAACGCAAAGGGGTCCAGTGATAAACGACTGCTGAGCGGTCGTTTCCTTTTTTTTTTTGTTTTTTTATTTTAAAATTTAAATGGAGAATCCAAACCGTTCATGTTAAATTTTACCGGCGATGCGTTTTCATATAAGTTTTATAAAATTTGAAGTTGATTTGATACTAGATTAAGCGGTCAACAAATGAACGTATTACAATTAATCTAACCAGGTCCGTTAATTTGTTGACCGTTTAATCTAGTATCAAATCAACTTCAAATTTTATGAAACTTATATGAAAACGCATCGCCGGTAAAATTTAACAAGTTGAACGATTTGGATTCTCCATTTAAATTTTAAAATAAAAAAAAAAGAAACGACCGCTCAGCAGGCGTTTTAAACGACTGCTGAGGATCCGGTTCCGTCCAGTGAGAGGGTGGAGAAAATTGAAGGAAAGCTTAAATTGAACGTAAAGGGGTCCAGAAATCGGCCGCCTCCGAACGCTCTTCGTCGGATGCTGCCACCAGAGCCGCACAAAATTAAATGGATCAGATATCAGGAGGCGAAAGGGATCAGATATGGAGCTGCTTTCCTTGTTTGTTTTTAGGGGAGCGCTTAAAATAATGAAATGTCAAAAAAAAAAAAAAAAACACGGAGGCAGGAATCTAACCGCTGAAGCGCAGCGTAGCATTTCGCTTTAAAAGCATTTTTAGCAACTTTAGCGTTTTTTTTAATAGTTACATCTGGACCAAAGGACACCTCACATTGACAAAATGAATGACCCGTATTTAATTTTAAGAAAAATCACCCATATATCCCTCTAATCTTCTTCAATCAGCCAAATATCATTCTCTTTTTAATTATTAGCCATATATCTCCAAATCATCTTTATTGTTGCTATTTACACTTTTTAGTGATTTTAATTATATATTAATTCTGAAAATTCGGCTTTTAAAATTTAAGACCATAATATTCCTTGCTTTTTTTTTTTTTCTCTGGATTTGATCTATTTCAGAATCATTAGAAAGATTCGTTTGATCATGAATAATCAACGATGGGAAGTAGTCATCATTTGGTGCTTTTATTTCCATGAGCCTAGCTACAAGTAGTGGCACAAATTTAACTTCTTACAAATGAGCATACAAATAAATTTTGCTTCTAGAAATTGAATAGTTTGTTTGGCCTTATTGTTTCAATACTTGCAATTCAAGAAAAAAAAAACCATTGATTTATAAAGATAGAAACTCGGTAAGTCAAAATACATTAACAACCCCTTCAAGTTTAATTCCCAGTGAAAACTCGATTGGGTAAAAAAATAATGAATTTTTTGTTTGAAACTAAAAATTGCATTAACAATGAGTCAATGACAAAAAGAATTGCTTACGTGTTGAATCAAAGGTCGGATATTGGAACCTTTAGTCCATTTTTCTTTAATTGAAGACCATATATATATTTATGTAACTTAATTAAATATAAGGATTATGTACTTATACAAGTATCAAAACTATATAAATAACCTTTGTCGCTTGACTTTTTGAAATCTTATTACAACCAATCAATGTGACAGTAATAAATTTGCAAACGTAAATAAATTGAAATTTTACTAACAGAGGTGATAAGTAGGGAATGCTTATGGTTCTTGCACTTCTGAGAAAGAACGCTCCTTCTTTTGTTTGGTTGCCGTTCAACTTTATTTGCAAAAGAGCTATTATAGTTTTGATGATGCCATTATAAAAAAGAAATAGATCGAGCGTTTCTAACTATTAATTTCTTTCTATATTATATTTGTATCTTTCCATATCGAATAGATTCTAGGTTTAGGCATGGTGAAACAGACCGAATCCAGAGGAAAAGGCAGGGGTATTATGGTCTTAAAATTAAAAAACTAAATTTTCAGAATTAATATATAATTAAAATTACTAAAAAGGGTAAATAGCAACAATAAGGATGATTGGAGGGATATATGGCTAATATTTAAAAAGAGAAGGATATATGGCTGATTGAAGAAAATTAGAGGGGTATATGGCTGATTTTTCCTTAATTTTACGATTGGATACAACTTTTTATCTAGTTTGTATTACTAGATTTGTTAGGTGTTTTTATTTAATGTTAGGATTGGATACAACTTTATCTACTTTGTATAGTTTGTATTACAAGATTTGTTAGGTGCTTTTTTTTATAAGTAGTAGAGATTAATTGAAACATTGATTGGGTAGTTTTTGTTTAAGGTAGAATGGACAGCGGCTGTCAAATAAAATATTGATTGGATGGTTAGGTTAATTAGCTCATCCTTGAATTTCCATGTTGAAAGATCAACTTACATAGTGTTCGAAAGCAATGTCTCTATCCAAAAAAAAAAAAAAAAAGAAAAAGACACAATATCAATATTTTGAAAGAAAATTTAAAAACTTCGTTTCTTTAGTAAATTTAAATTCAAGGACAGAAGTGGAAATGCTATTTTTTGGACCAAATTTTCCTCAAAATCCTTCATTAATCATTCTCCCATCGAAATTTCATCAATCCAGGTTACATACCATACATTAGTTAGAAAACTAAACTATTCACAATATTGCTCACGAAACAGCCCAACAATTTTTAAGATCGCTGGGTGGCACATCAGTAACTTCCGAAAATGGAGAATTAGCGGCGGTCGTCTCTTTGTGACCACGTAATCTCCAGCATCAATCAGGTCCAGCCATGGCGTCAGAATCGAATTCCCGTCCCGACAATGGGGAGGCTGATTGCAAACTATCAGCAACGTCGGTTGTTTCCAGCCCTCCAAGCTTGGGCAGAAGAATCCAAGACGACTACGCTATGCCTCTGGCCGAGATTTTCGAGGTGCGTATGCTTGGGATATGCAGCAAGCCGTTTCTCCATCCACAGCAAATTGGTCATCGAATGTGGCGGCACGCCTGTCCGCATTTTTGATCGGCCTGACAAGACGTGTGCTCATAGGATAAAATCTAAGGTCAGCTGCCCCCTTTATTAATATTAATAATAAATAATTATAATATTATCACTGATTTCAGTGGTTTTATGTTCTATTTGTTACTCAATCAATCAACCTGTGCAAATAAGGTGCATATATGTTTCAGACTTCTAGTCCAGAGGTAGCAATCAATCCCCAACCAACAGGATTTGCTGTTCTGTACCTGTTCTAATCAACTTTTAATTTGCAGAAGCCTATACCTATACAAGGCCCCTGGAGGGCAATCTCAGGACTCTCTGATGTTGTGTTGAGAATTAAATTGAAGGAAGGCAAAAAGGAATTTATCAACGACATTGTATATTTTGACCCATCTCGCGACAAATATAACAGGGTACTAAGTAAAAGATCAGTTGGAATTGGTGGTTCACTGGCAATGAAATTAGCCGTGTATGACAGTGCTGTGGTGGCAACGGTCGAGATCAAACTCATCAGTGGTAAGAGTGGTAAAGAGAAATCGGGATTATATGGGAGGATTGCTGCCTTCAACTCATTTCTACCTGGAAGGGAGACACTTCTATTCAACAAGAAGCGCAGGGATCATATCGAATTTGCAGTAGGTGACAGCATCCCTCTGTGCAGGTCTGTAAAACCTGTACCTGATGATGAGAGCCTTACAATTCTAGTTTGTCTCTTTGATGTCTCTGGCGACTACTTCCTCATGGGGAAAGTGTCTTTTACTTCACCCAAGTACGCATGCGACGTTGTTCAGTACATCGATGACATACATGATCAGAGGATAGAAGTCAAGGTTACTTGGGATGACTATACTTCTCACGTCGTAAGTAAGGGCCCTTGTTCCTTGCAGTATATTAAACGTTGAAGTACAGTCGAGAAAGAGCTGTCTTGATTAATGCTACAAAATATCCATGGCATGACATGTCTTGTCGGATGAGATCTCATTTAGAATATTTTAGTTTGACCAAAGTGGTTAAATTTTTAGGTGAACGAAATTCTGTCTTTTAACGCATGGTTTGTGACTATATTAAAAATGTGACAATATGATATTTTGATTGTGGATATTAAATGTTACAATAAATATGAGAGGCGTTCTGTTATTGGCTTTGAAATATGAATTGATCTTCTTGCAAGGAGTTCTGTTTTAATAAAAAAAAAAAAGAGAATTATTGTGATTGTGGGTTGAAAATAAGAATGATTTTAATATGTTCAAAATTTGTTTTGGACTAGATTAAACTACATTTGTTGGAATATGATATCATGAAAAAAATGACCTGATTAAACTGTATTTTAATTATCATTCGAGTACTATGAAATATGGTCCTTGCCTTCTGTGATTCAAAATTTCGAATGATTGCTATGTGAAATATGATGTGAAATATTTCAATTTTAAAATTTCATGCTTAAGTTATGATGTGAGATATTACAATGAGATGTGAATGATTAACATTGATACGTGATTGAAATGAGAGAACTTTTTGTTTGTAATATGTCACTCCGCTTCTGTAACTTCTGAAACAATTTATTTAATTATATTATGAGAAATGCTAATGTCCTATATATTGGATGGATTTGTCTGTCCAATATGATCGTTCACACATTTCAAATTTCAAACGATCAATCCAAATCGTTCAATATATTCTCTATATTGAAAACTTATAAGAAACTAACTTTTATATTTAAAAAAAAAATTAACCATTTTTTGATATTTTAAAAAATTCATTATATGAAAACTATGGATCGTCGAATAACAACAATTTTCTAAAATATTAAGAGAAATAAAAAAATTTTGAAAAAATTACAAAAATTAATTTCTTATAAGTTTTCAATATGGAGAACATTTAGAGTCATTCCAATTTGTGGTTTGAAATTTAAAACTTGAGAACAATCATATTAGACTGACCACATCCGTTTAATATATTATACTCTAGCATTTCTCTTTTATTATTTCGAAAGAATATAAAACCTTCGTCCTGTCTTAATGTCTTTATGTTTTCCCTGAATTTCAAGGAGATAAGTAAATGCAAATTTATATGTAACCCATGCTAATATTTTCACATCAGTAATAATTTGGAAAATAGCGAATGGGTGCCAGAACAGAATATGGCTTTGGGGGTGTGACTTGTGAGATACGAATAAAAATATACATACTATATATGCTACTGGTGTTTTCGGCCTTTTTTAGTAAATAAAATAAAACCCATAATAAAAAAGTAACCTTTGCAATCGCGTAATCTCCAGCGCCAGGCATGGCGTTGGAATTGAATCCTGGAGATGGGAGGGCCGATAACGATCCATCAATGATGATTGTTTCCATCCCTCCAAGTTTGTGGGAACCAGTCAGATTTAGCTGGAGTATTTGCTGAGATTTTCGAGGTGCGCCTGCTTGAGATTAGGGGGAAGTCGTGCGGCTCCATCCATGGCAAATTGGCCATTGTTAGTGGTGGCGGGGTTTTCCGTATTTTTGATCGGCCCAATGTGAATTGTGCACCCAAGATAAGCTCTAAGGTTAGGTTCCCCTTTTATTAATATTTTTTTAGAAAAGACTAGATAGCGGCTATCTAGTAATCCTTTTTATTAATATTATCACTATTATTATTTTTTTTCCTTTTATTTACTGAGTTCTAGTGGTTGTATGTTGGAAATTATTGTTACTGAGCCTAAGTACCTAACCTTGCCTGGTTTGCTTCATAAGGTGGAAAGCGTTTCTTTTCCATTTTGTATAATCAGCTTTTTAAGTTTTAACCAAGAGGTTTTTGCTGTTCAGTACCTATTGTAATCATTTTTTTGTCGGCAGGAGCTTATACCGATAGAAGGTCCCTTTAGGGCCATCTCCGGATTAGGAGATGTTGGTTTGAGAATTAGATTGAAGGAAGGCGAAAAGGAAATTATCCGTGATATTATATTTTTCGACCAATTGCGTGACAAGAAGAATGCGGTAGTAACAAAAAGATCTCTGGGGTCGGGTGCCTCCCTGGAGATGAAATTGGCGGTGTACCAAAGGGCTCTGGTGGCAAAAGTCGAGATCAGACTCGTCAGTGGTAAGAATGGTAAAGGGCATTCGGGATTGTATGGAAAAATTACCGCCTCCAACTCCTTGCTACCTCGCATGGAGACTCTTCTATTCTGCAAGAAGCGTGAGGATCATGTCGATCGAGCCGGCTGTGACCTCATCCCCTTGTGTAGGTCTATAACAGCCGTCCCGGCTAAAGAGCGCCTTAAAATTCATGCTCATCTCTATGATGTCTCCGGGGGCTACTTGGTCATAGGGGACGTGATTTATGTTATACCTGAATACTTGTGCGATGATATTAAGTACATCAATGGCAAACATGGTCAGAGAATAGAAGTGAAGGTTACCTGGGAGGAATTTTGGCCTCATGTCAGAAGAAAGGGCGCTTATTCCTCGCTTAATGGTAAATCTCAACAGTCAGCAGGGACCGAGCTCAATTAATGCCCTGATTTCCACATCGCCACATCGGATATCGTATTCATCAATATTCTCAGATGACTTTCTTTTTGTTAGACTTTTCTCATTTGCCAAAATGTATAACTGTTTAGGTAAACATGAAGGTAAGTCTTTCTTTTAACTGTTGCATGCTTAAACTTCAAATTAGGTACGATATGATTGTAGATATCAACTTGTGACAATAAAATGTGAGAGGCATTCTGTTATTGGCTTTGAAAAATAAATTTAAGACCGAATTGATCTTGTTACAAATGAGTAAACTGGTAAAATTTTGTTTTGGACTAGAGTAAACTTCTTTGTTGACAGTGGGTTGAAAATAGGAATGATTTTAAACTGGTAAAATTTTGTTTTGGACTAGAGTAAACTACTTTGCTGAATTATTATTCGAGTAATATCAAATTGGATTGTAATTATTATTTGAGTAATATGAAATTGGCCCATCTCACCTGGGATAGAAATGATTCGTATGTGTGTACGACACCTGAGGTATGGAATGACATTTGATTAGATACCAAATTTGGAAAAACAAACAAATTTGTCCTTGAGTCTGTATTAGATACCAAAAAAGCAATGACATTTGATTACTACAATCTGTGCGTCATTTGATCAAACTCGACTAGTCATATCACATTTTGACCATTAATGAGAGGTTAGTTATTTATAAAATGTAACGTGTTTTGGTTTTAATAATTGAGCTTTGCAGTTAAGAATGATCAAAATTAATGTTAGTGTACAATTGCCAAATCAAAACTCTTTGGTTATTTATGTACTGAAGCGAATGCAATATGACTTTGCCTATTGGTCTCATCTGTATTGTACATACAATAACTTGTGTGGTTGTTTGAATTTCAGTCCTTTTTTTTTTTCTTATTTTTCAATTCATAAGAATTTGCACACCTGTATGCAAGTTTGTTGTAAATTTCACACCTTAAGAAGTACATGTCAAATATGAATTAGAAGCTGGATTTGTTCAGAAATTAAGATGAAAAACATAGAGCGGCGAAGCCGCTGTGCCCCTCAAGTACCAAATAAAGACGTGTATAAAAACCCTACGGGGTGTTTACAAGTTTCGAAAAAAAAAAAAGACGTGTATAAAAAAATTTTCAATTTCTTATAAGTATACAAAAATAATAAAATTTGTTCAAACTTCACGTTCATAATGAATACCCCCCCTCCCCTCTTAATGTACAATGAAAAAAAATATGTATCTTTACATTTAGAATCTTTAAGAATACTAATATTATATAATTCTCGTAGAAAATATATTTGAGGTTGTATAAAACTACTCACTAGAATTGACTACGATTTTTTTTTCAAATAAAGAATTCTATCTAAAAATAACTCAATTCAATTGTTTAACATAACCAATAGAGTCGAGCTCGAGGCATTATGTCTAGGTCAGTAATTTGTAACTATGCTAATAAATTTAAAAGTTATAAGTTATGTATTGCTGTTTTGAATACTGATGATGTTATAAAGTTGGATAATAATTTGCAAATTAGACCTTACTAGTTACAAAAGAAATTGTTGTTAATTATCTTATGGCTAACTAGTCCTTTATACTATGTTATCAGCAATAAATATTTTATTGATCATATAAGAAACTATAGAATATTTGTAAAATACATAAATCATACATTATCATGCGATAACTGTTTCCTTCATTGCATTTGTATGATTGAAATTTTATAAGAATCTGAATAACATAAAAAATCATGCAATGAATGATTGAAATTTTATAAGAAACAGAATAACATAAAAAATCTATTTTTTATTTCAATAGTTTTGTTATGAATTCAAATTTCAAAGTATAATAAGATATGGGAGAAAACCAAACCGATAACTCGGCCCCTTAATCCTCAATAGGATAGTTCGGCTTAGATCTTCGAATTAATTTAGTGACCACACCTACATTTGCGAAGAGCGGCGATGGGAGGAAGAGAAGAGCGAGAAAGAAAGAAATTAGGGATTTGGAGTTTGGAGAACTTTGGGAGAAATAGAAATTTTGGTTGGGTTGGGTTTGGGTTTAGGAGTATCTTTCCATTTATTTCTTCTTAAAACCAAATTTTGGTTGGGTTGGGAAAGTGGAAAGATTGAGTCTCCGATCTCCACCTCTCCAAAAGGCAGTAATCAAGTGAAGATCAACACGCATATGTCCGAGCTGAGCCAGATGATGCAAGCGAAATTTCCTTAAAATTGGCCTGATCCGTTCATTGATTGTGAAGGTCATCCTTCGGGCTTTCGAATTCAAAAAAAATGTAGCCTGCATTCAAATTAATTGTGCTACAATTAATCAACTAATAATGATTCATTAATTGAGGCTAAGTATAGAAATGGAGCTATTTCAGGTTTTTCATATTTTCAGATACATATTAAGGAAGTTTCCAGCTAAGTCAGATTAAAGACTACCAAAGTTGTGGTTAATGGGGCCCACGCCAAGTTCTTGTTCGGAAAAATGGTCTGGCAGTTAAGGTTAACTCGACAGTTCCCTACTTTATTTTCTAAATGCAAGAAGCCTAAGGCCACAGTTGGCAACATTGTAACAATGGAAATGTTGAGTTTTTTTCTAGGCAGAGGAGCATCCAACAGGCTTGCTAATACCAATTTCTCTTTGGACCAATAAGACCTTTTGGCACTGGGATACAAGTATACAACTCATAGATAAAAAATAAAATCCATATACCATTATTTTCTTTCAATTTGGCCTAAAATAAATTATTTGTTTGGTTAACTCTGTATAACAAAATTTTAACTAAAGATAATTTACTTCAAAGAGGATGGCAGGGTTCCCCTCATTGCCCTTTTTGTCAAGATTTAGATACTAATGAGCATTTATTTCAACATTGTCCTTATCTCAAACCATTTTGGGAAACTTTCAATCTGGTTGATTGACATAACCTTAGATTACCACTAGAGTCTCTACAGCAAATTAAGGATTATAGTACTCAGTGGCGAAGCTAAAAATTTATATCAGCTGGGTCCACAAAATTTTTTCTTGTTGATTATATATGTATGACATAATAACGTGCAATATAGACATAGTATAATAATAATTTTCAAACAAACCATTTTAAAACAATATAACATGAAAAAATTAAATATATCTATAATACCAACAAAAAAATACCAATATCCAAAATAATAATTCAAGACAATAAAAAAATAGAATGATTTCTTATGAATTTTTAGTTTCTAACAATTTTCCATAATAGATTCATACAAGAATCTCCCATTATGTTATAAGTTTTATCTTAATTAGTTTTATTACGGAGGAAGAGATCAAACTATTCACCTGGGTCTCTATATAATTTTTCAGGAGTCGTTATGTAATTCAAAGCAAACGCAATTTGTTCATCTGGATCCTTCAATATTTTGAAATGGGTCCATACATCATTGTGCATTTTTTTATTTACAAATTATTATTATATCATATAATTTTTTTTTTTGAGGTGGGTCCATGGACCCATCAAAATGTACATGGCTTCGCCCCTGATAGTACTACACTTCAGAAAAGTAAGAGGAACTATGTCAGATGGGTTTTATCTTCTTTCGTTTGGGTGGTGTGGAAAGAAAGAAACAATACGATTTTTAATAATAATACAGGCCTGACTGCAACCTCTGCTTTTTCTTTGTCAGTGTTATTTTCTTGAACTGGACTGGTGTTGCTAGTGATATTGAGACAAGCAGTTCCCATACCCAAACTGAGGAAGAGACATAAGCTATGGGAGATGATGAGGATCTGTAAGGATCTGACTACCAAAGTTGTGGGTAATGGGGCCAACACCAAGTTCCGGTTGGATAAGTGGTCTGGACTCTGGATAGATAAGCTTAGCTCGGCAATTGCCTGCTTTATTTTCTAAATGCAAGAAGCCTAAGGCTACAAATAAGAAATTTCGGAACAACCGAAATGTTAAGCTTTTTCTAGAAAGGGGGCATCTAACAGGCTTACCGTGGAAAAGAGAGAAGTCCTTGAAACATGTGCTAATACAAATTTCTCATTAGATCATGAATGATATGGCCTTTTGGAATTGGGATACAACTCATACAAACACAGTAAAATCCATGTACCATTTCTTAACTGGGGGTGGACTATTTCAACTAAAGAATCAAATTACCTCATCATAAGCACAATTAGATGCATGACTGGAATTCAATGACAACAAAGTTCCTTCGGAAGCATGCTCAACATATTGTCTGGTAGCAACAACATGACTGCGACCTCGACCGCGACCTCGACCTCGACCTCGTCCTAGTGAGCCACCTGGTTGACGTGCCATATTTTTTCTACAAAACTGAAAATTTCATATATGAGTTGCACAATTCATATAATCAAAAAGGGATGTGACCATATAATACATACCAGTATCATTTGCAAGCTTAGAGTAAACCTACATGCATGTATGTTCTGAAAGTGCTATCATTGGGTTTTACAATAATGGAATACTGAAATTGCATACCTGAATTTAAAAAGGAAACAAGAAAATTACAATTTTTAACTACCACCAACAGTACGTCTCTCACACGAATTAGGGAACAAAGAGATTGTTGCATAGATAACAGAATCAGTGAAATGAACATGGACAAACAGAGATTAAGTAGTTCATCCACTAGTTCTGTTACTTATCCTCTATTTGCTTCAATCTCGCTAGTTAATCCACTTGGAAAAAACTAAAAAGCATGTGAGAAAGAGAGAGAGAAACTGACAATACAGAGAGGAGGCGGACTAGCAGGACCAGCAGTGGAGATGGACTAGCAGCATCGGAGAAGAAGAGCGGGAGAGGCGGAGCAAACGACGATGGGAGGGAGAGAAGAGCGGAGCAAACAGCGGAGCAGGTATGTAAGATCGACGGAGGAGGTGGTGAGTGGCGGTTGGTGCCTTGGTGCAGAGCGGTGGTGGTGCTGGAGCAGAAGAGAGGCGACAGGAGCGGTGTTGCGGTGAGTGGCGGTGACGAGCGACGATGCCACGATGGGTGGTGAGAAAAAAATTAGGTCTGGAGAACTTTGGGAGAATCGAATTTGAAAGTTTGGAATGCGGAGAAACTAATTTGTTGAGGGGAGAGAAGTGTTAGCGGGAGAAGCACAGAGAGAAGAGAGATGTCCGATCGGATCTGACAAGGTGGGCCCACTTATTTGTTTATGTGTTTGAATCAAAGCTTATTTAACTAGCACATAACATTGTAACTTGTAAGGTTAAATCCCACGTTGGAAGAACGCATTCTCAAAGTGGATCAGATGCGCCAGAGCTGGTTACGAGCCTTCTCTCGATTCCCTTTCCTTAATAAATTAAAAGTACTTAAATACATCATTACAGTTTCCATTATGGTCCAAAGCTTAGTAGATTTATGTTTTTGCTTAATTAATGCAAAATAAAGTTTTTCTTATATTTTTTTTACTACTTTTTAAATATCAGAACTGCGTAAGCTGTGTTACCAATCTCTGGCCCTTATGATTTCAACAGTCGTTGCTCTCGTTATCCCACATGCGTGAAGTGTATGAACTATGAACTATTGACACATCAACATGCATCCTTTTTAATGAGTTCCGAATTTCCGATAATGTGATTACGTAATATATTCCCTTATTTTGGCATAATTTATGTCCAGAATTTTTTATTTCAGACCAGGAGAATATCTGAATATAAATGCGCGTTAGTCAAACTCACATGTCCATTAATTTACGTGTTTTAAATATAAATAATATAGTATATGTTATTCACTATCGGGTACCACCTCATTTGTTTATTTTTATAATATATGTTGTTTTCTTTCAAACAGGAGTTACATTACAATTAGCATGGTTTATTTCTGCTAGAGAGCCAAGGGATTTACCTGCTGGGTGACAAGTGGTTCTTTAATATATATATATCTTTCTCTATTAAAACATTGTAATTTTGTGCTGCACTACATCTACTCTAATTTTGTTACTCGATGGTATTGATTGTCATTTATGTTGGTACTCGAATTTTAAGTGAGACTACTCATTTCAAAGGCTTAATGGTTAAAAGAACGACCTCGAGAAAAGCAAATAAGGAAAAGAAATAAGAAGAAAAGAATACTCTTTGCATATCAAAATTTGCTTTCCAATACATGGGCTCTCTATTTTGTGAAAACCTCGGCACTTTTTCTGTAATTTAGTTTCCGAAGTAATCATGAATTAAAATAGGTTACTAAATTTATATTTATATTTGTTTCTTCTTATTGAATCGACGATGATGGTTTCTTTTTCATCTCACAGAAACCCCAAGCGGGGGTGCCTAGATTTATTAAGAAACAAAGTCTTACCATAGTAGCTACAGCTGTGCAGAAAAAGTAAGGCTCACAAGTTTCTAAATTGAAAACAAACGATCATACAGCCCACAGAACAGTTCATAGCTAAAAGGAGAAACCAATCCAAAAAATAAGAAAACCCCAGATAGCCTGGAAATGCCACAGAAGAGGTGATTCAATCAACAAGGTCAGTCCTCATTGTCCTGGTACGACTGGCATGCCTTCCTGAACCCGAGCTGGTGTGCGATGCACCAAAAGTCTGATCACCATATGTCTGATCGGCAAAATTAAACGACAGCGTAGCTTCTCTGAACTGTTGTGCAAATAGAGCTGCTTCACTAGTACAAAATAAATAATTAATTAGAGCTAATAAGTAAATGGCAAAGTTAAATTTACCAATAACCCACTGAAAAATAAGCTTATTACGCTCTAAAGAAATCTCAGCCAAGATGGTGAAGGTAGTACAGTCCATCTATTTTACTTAAGATTGGTAGCTGCACCCCAAAATGCACTCAAGCTATGTATACACTGGTATCTGTTTATCAAGAGACCTAACAAACATTAAAAACATTCCAAAAATGCACCAGAGTTGTAGAATTTACATACCACAGTAATATGAACCAGTGCCAGCCTGACCAAACATCGGCTGGGATATGGGTAACAGCTGCCAGCAGCATAACAGAAGAGTACATACTGCCAAATTGTAAACAGAAAAAAAAAAAAAAAAAAAGCTAACCATGAGAACCCCAAGACAGGTATTCACCAGCTAAGCCTTAAGGCTGTGCTAACATGTATAAAGGAATGGAAAGTTAAGGAATGACAAGGGATAGAGAGGGAGATAGGGAAAGACAAAATTAATTTACATTTACACGCTCCAGGCCCGTAATAAAGGAGAGGAAGGAAACATGAGATAAGTAGTTACTTTGACTGTTATACCCTTCTGGCAGTCTCAAAATTTTTCAGCGCTTACTTTGTTTAGGGGTATTTACGTAAATTAACCGGTCTTACTCCTTGTACACTCCAATTTGGAGGGTAACAAAAGGTGTGGCTATAATGGAAGTTTGTTACTTTATCTAACCTTCCTCTCTTATTTCCTTTCGCCCTGGAGCGAGTAAATGGTGGATCTTCACCTAACTCCCTTTCCTTTCCCCACAAAATGCTTTCCTGGAGCACACAGCCTAAGAGTGCATAACACCAAAATCACTGCCATGAGCTGACCCTACATCAACATCAGTACAAGCCTGAATTTATTAGAAAGTCTACATCAAGAAGCAGCAAGTTGTACTGGAACAACATCGGTGCAATGCAGTCCATGTTAAAGCAGGAATAGAGAAGGCAAGATGAAGAAGTGTACCACCGGGATAACTCAAGCCTTGACTTTGGCCAATACACCACCAGACATAGAAATGCAATTACTGCCTGCACGGCTACACAAGTCCCATGTGGATCCCCTTCCAAGCCTGAACATTCAAAACAACTTATAAACCTAAAGCAAAAGAAAAAAAGGTAATTAGATTAGAAGTCCATTTTGTTTCAGAAAAATATACCTATCACTGTAAATTGGATAGTAATTATTATTTGAGTATATCAAAATTGGCCCTTGCCATACAAATGATTGATATGTGTATATCATACATGAGTTATGTAATGAGATGATACTTCACATGAGTTATTATTAGATTTTTCCGATTTATAAATATGAAGGCAACCATTATTTTCAATTATTTTATTATATTTTACAATAAAAATAGTACCAAAAATTTCTTCAACTATATAACAAAAATTTGAATTTTTAATACAAAATTTTCATTTAATCCAGTTCGATAAATATTTGTGATATTTTGTAATCTCTTTCCAACAAAATTATGAAATAAATACTAACACAAGTTAGCATGGGATACGTAACACGCTATGTATGGCTGGCATCACTGTAGTGGCTGCTGAAGACTTTAGCAAACTAGTTTTGTCTGCTGAGACGAGACCACCGGTACGTCCACCGCAGTTGCAGAACGCATATATTCCTTTATATTTTAATATCTAAAATATATCCGTATTCGTATCCGTATTCCGTAATATCCTATTCGTATTCGTATCCGCTTAACATCTGATCTGTATCCGTATCCGAACATATCCGTATCCGTATTCGTATCCAAAAAAAAAAAAAAAAAAAGATGCGGATATGATTTGACCACTATCCAATCCGTATTCGGTCCGTTTTCCCCTAGCACAACGCAGAAATTTCGCTGTGGGAAATTTGAAATATGAAGAGCACTACAAGGATGATAGCAATGCATAAGAATCCATCGCTTTTACATGTACACTTGCAAAATTGCACTCATACATGGACAAATAAAAGAAATAAAATAATATTATATAATAAAGATATGTTACTCAATTTATTTTTTTTATGTGATGAAAAATCAAAACATGTTGTTGCTTCCTCTAACGATTGAATATCAACCACAAATCAAATAGATCGAACGACACAAACAAATAGATACACTAGATCTAACACGTAATCCCTCTTGAATCCATGCGTTTATAAAATTTATTATTATTATTATTTATAGGGAGCACAGATGGAGATGTTCCATGCGGCAGAGCAACTCAGGCGCATGATAAATAGGCTGGAAGCATTTATTTCTGATCTCTTTTTCTTAATATTTCATTCGCTACACAATAGTGAACACTGAACAGCCGATTATTCAAGCAATGAAAAAAAAATAGAAGATATTTAGTAAATGTGTTTTTTAATTTATGACGTTAAAAAAAATTGAAATTCTAATAGCCATTATCTTACAAATATCTGATAAAAATTACAAAGATAACTTTGAATACTACATGCATGCCAAATAAGGAGACGTATAAAAGTAATATTTCAGAGAAGGATTAATTGACGCATAGGTAATGTTTGTCAATTCACAGAATTAAGTATATTATTATTATTATCGTCAATATATAAAGATTGCACATATTGAATCCGAACCAAACCAGAGTTTTATAATGTGATAAACATCCCTTCATTTCTTTTCTTCCCGCTGAGTAAAAGATTTCAATTCAGAGAACTATATTAATAATTATTATCATTATCATCAAATATGATGATAGCACATATTGGAACCCGAACCAAACCAGAGTTTTATAATGTGATAAACATCCCTTAATGGATAAGCATCCTTTCATTTCTTTTTCTTCCCGCTGAGTAAAGAACTTTTGTGCCTCACTGCGATTGGAACCCCATGTCTACTACTAAGAATCGAATGACATCTACTGCTGGGGCAGGACTTGTTTTTGCATAAGAATGCGATTATTAATGCTATTTTAAATATTATCAAGTGTTGGCTATTCTACATTGAAACGTAGGAACAAAATTTACAAGTCAGTCGAGAATGCTTAAATGAATAGATTAATTTAACCACTACAATGAATTTTATTAATTTTCGAAATTATATCAAATTTTTATGACTAATATACTAATTCTATATGTACTATATTGCATATTAGCAATATTCTGTTTGCTTTTTGAAGAATATATAATAGTATTACAAAAATGTATTATTTCTGTTATGTATGTACTATATATCATCAACAGCAGTCTTGGTCAATTATCTTTAATTTAAATTTACTGTTGAGGAACGCTAAGGTGCGTTAATTTGGTTTGGGTGTGAACAGCTTATTCGCGAATAGGCCGTGAATAAAAATCAAACATCCTACGAATTGTGTGAATAGCTTATTTCGGTTGCGAATTCTTATTCGAAGAATTTCGGTCTCGTGTCGAAAGAAAGGCCTTTGTTTTTTTCTGAATGACGAAGGCTCTTGGGCTGCAAAGGAGGAACCGCATTCTCTACCCATCTCTTTAAGATGGGTAGAGTGCCCATCTCATCACGACAGCTGTCTGATTTAATCTCAACGGCTAAAGGAATCCCGTGCATTCCACCACTCCCGAAAAAAATTATTGGCCCGAAAAAAATGAACCATCCAAATTAGATCGGACGGTCGTGATGAGATGGGCACTCTACCCATCTCTATTGAGATGGGTAGAGGATGCTGGTCCTGCAAAGGATGCTTATCCATCCCTTTTATGGCAAAGATCGACAATCAGCAAGAAACCCTGAAATCTCGACATATTTGTGTTCAGTAATTATCTTCATATTGTACACTTTCTTAAGATAAAAATTAAATTATATTATGACATTAAACTTTGAATATATATATAAAGATCTTAGATGCTTAAGAACTCACATTTTCTACTTCGCCAGAATGTATATGATTCCTTGTTATAATGTTCTAAATAGCATATTTTAGTGCTTAATCGAAAATTGTATAATTAACAGTCCCATAAGGTTAAATATGAGCAGCTTTTGTGTGACGGGTTTGTAACGACTTGATTATAGGTCAAATATGTCCCCCTACCCCCTTGGTGAAATTTGCACAAACTAAATACAGAACCGAACTATATAAAATCTTTTTACAATAATTTTAATATTTTATACTTATATTTATAAATTGTATACAAAATGATCGTCAATATTTAGGTTCATTTATATTGCTATAGCCGCGATGGCAGACAAATTATGACACATGATTTCAACTGTTTGATTTGAGATTATTAAACACGCATGATACGATGTGAATTTTAAAGAAGGCTTTTAATCCGTATGAAACTCAAAACAATTGAAATATCGGTTATGTATTCCTCATAATGTCTCCTGTGGAGAGCCAGAGAATTTCGATATGAGGTTCAAAATTAATATTAAAAATTTAAATCAACTTAATAATCATGTTTAACGTCAAACTATAGGGTTCATAAATAGAGTAATTCTTATATATTTATGGGGTTTAAAAATGAATGATTTTTAAATAATTTACTAAAATAGCATACAATTTTATATATTTAAATGTGTAATTCGCACCCTATTTGTCTCACTTGCCTTGGCCTCTAGTCCCTGTTTCAAAATAAATAGTATTCCTATTTGACATAAATTCATCCAGTCAAAACCCGTTATCGTTGTGATAATTTTGGTTGAGTGAAATCGTTGACAGAATAATTGTTTTCTTGCTTGGTTCATAAGTAGAGTCAAAACTATACTGTGAGTCTGTGACCGTCTTGTGGTCCCTACCTTCAATTTAATTTACCAGGTGTATTCTAGACAAAGTATGTGTACGGGAAAATGAAAAAGACAACGCGACGAAGATTTTGGACTTTTTTTTTCCATAGGAGCCTAAATTTACATTAAAATTTTCGCTAGGGCTGAACTCCTAATATTATCCAAAAGAGTCTAAACCGAATATTATATATTTAATACTGTACTTAATATTGAATTGTTACCGACTAATAATATTGAGCTTAATCCAAACAAGCACCCAAAAGTCACCATCACAGCCAAAAATAGTAAAAACTCCTCTTTATTGATTCAAACAGTGAATTAAAAAAAGGGCATTTTGATTTATGCCACTGCAAAATTTTAAATTCATAATATTTCATCACTATATGACTAATTATTTTTATGTCATTACAAAACAAATAAAATTAGTTATATGCCATTAACTTGTTAAAATGACCATCTCGCCCTTTTGAATATGCCATTCCAAAAACATTAAAATTTATAATTTGCCATCTCAACTAAAGAAATCAAATATATGCCGCTACAAAATAATAAAATTGATTTTATACAACTACGAAATAGTAAATATCAGTTTTATGCCATTTTGTGCTTAAAATAATTCATTATACCACTAAAAAACAATTTTGGTTTCTCGTCTCACTAACAAAATTAAACTTTTAATAACGATTTCTCATTTGTAGTAAAACTAAAAAGTTGAATTTTAATGCTTCATATTTTTACGAAAAAAATCAATCCCCACATTTCTGCTCCTGCCAAGTACAGTAAAGAATAATTAAAAGCAGAAAAAAAAATATTGCTGCCACATTTGTGCTCCTCCAGGGAAGAAGTCCCTTCATGACTCATTTATTCTAAAACTGATTGATTTTGCAAAGAATTGTGCTACTGTTTCAGCTTATTGATTCTCGTGAAGAAACCATTCCAATTTCAATTTGGCTTTTTGATTTATTGTAAATAACCTTTGTGCATGTTTAGACGAAATAAAAACTCTTACTCAAACAGTAAAATAACATATAAAAATTATGGTGAACCTCTATGAGGAATTCAAAAATTTAAGTAGATTTTAATAAAAATTACAATTCACCATGCCGCCGTGGAGAGGAGATAGACATGGAGATTAAGGGGAGACGGACCTTCTTTTTCCTTTTCCATAGGATTTTCTAACCTAATTAACATGCCTAATTAGCTATGTTGCTTGGGTGCGGGTGCGGGTGTCGCGTCGGATTCGTTGCGGGTGCGGGGATACGGCATTTTTCAAAAAACTCGGATACGGCTGTATATATAAAATAATTAAAATAATATTTATATATTATGTAATTTAAAAAAAATTATATATTTTGTAATTTGGTGTATATAAAATTTTTTTGATAGATTAAACTATATGACTAATTTTGCAATAGCTGAAAATTAAGCAAATAACTCGTCCAATAATTTTTTTTAATTTATAATGCTTTAACTAATATCCAAATTAAAAACAAATTAAACAAATTCATTGTATTATAACGCTTTAATTAATTCTAATGAAATTCGTTGTATTAGTTCAAAAAATGCACAAATTAAGGACTATAACATAAATTGTGTATTTGAGAAATGACGCAGACCATGAACTAATTCATCAGCTTATACTAAAGTATATTTTCATTATTTTATTACAAAATTTACTTTGGAAAATGGTGTCTAAAAGCATAACGGTCAAAAGACAAAAGGGCACTGTTATTAGAAGACAAAAAGAGTGGGATTGTGGGACCCGTGAATTAATTTAGCCGAAACTTTTCGGACAAAGACTTTGCCTTTCTCTTCCCTTCCAAACCCATCGCTTTTAAAGGAAACTCGTACTGTGCATATCCATGAAAGTATCTACAAACGTATCTCAACGTATTTCAAGCGTATCCAAGCGAATTTTGACCGAATCCAGCAGTCAAACTCATTAAAATAATTGGACACGCCACGTGGAGAGTCGGGTGCGTATCGCACGCGAATCGCACACGAATCCGCGTCGGATACGCGTCAGATACGGGATACGGGTGTATTTTGGAGTATCCATGTAACATAGTGATGTGAAATCAGTGCTAATAAATTTATACCCAATTCTACTCAATATCGGTTGCAAGCGTACAACCTATGTTAAGTATAGTCGGGGTCGAACCCACAGGGACGGTGTTACAACTATTAGTATTATTTAGTTCAATTGATTGGACACGAGGGATACAAATTGTTTTTGGGATTTTTGGTTTAAGGAATACAAAATCAAATTAATTTAAAGAAACAAACTAAACTACAAGTTCAACTATAAGTTAAGAGGTTTTAGGATCTTGATTGTATTTCAACACAACTTAGTCTCCCTCGTTCGTTTCTTGCGAGATCTCTCTCTACAATCAACTCTCGAGTTCGATTGAACTTTATCTAATTCGGTTTGTCATTTAATTCTATGTGAATTCTTTAATCTTTCCTAAGTACCTAAACTTCACCTCTCGGTCCTTGATTTAAGTGCTCAAGTCAAATATAAATCATTCCTAAACAACCCTAAGTCTTCTCTCTCGGTACTAACTAAGGACGGTTCAGTTCTACTTGTGATTCCTAGGGTATTTACCAACTCCTTTCGGTCCATAGGTAAAAGAGGAAACTTCTCTTTCGAGACTAACCTACAACCCTACTTGTTTGCAATAACCGATATCAATTAATTCAAGCATGACCCAAACTAGATTAGGCCTTTATCTAATCAGGTACTTAAAGTAATCAAGCAATTAAGGCAACCAATTAGAAATAAGCACAGCACAAGTAGAAAGCATAGAAGTCAATAATAAACCTAAACTACATAAAAGTATTCATCTAAGCCATGAATCCATACAACCAAAGCCCTAAAGTATCTAATGAAGGATTAAATCAAGCATTATAATCGTATCAAATAATAAACAAGCCATAAAGAATGATACAACCAAAGAAAACTCGAATCTGGCTTGAGAATTATTGTCGAAATCCCTTCTGTCGTGGTCCACAGAAGTCTCTGCGGACCCCGGCTGCGGCCCTGTCCTCGCCTTCGCCTCCAAACTTAAGAGAACTTGTGTCTAATCTGGTTCCCCCTCTCTTCTCTTAAGTTTCAGGGGTTTAAATAGACAACCCTTGGTGGTTTCTTTCAGTTTTGGTCGTCCAAAAGATGGGAAATAAAGTTCCAAAACCGTCCTCCAAAAATAACTGCTGAAAAACTGCATTCCAGAATTATCTCTGCGGTCCACAGAGACAGCTCTGTGGTCCGCAACGCTTCAGAGGTGATTTGTCCGTGGCTCTTCTCTGTGGTCCCAAGAGATGACTCTGTGGTCCACAACGCTTCAGAGGTGATTTGTCCGTGGCTCTTCTCTGTGGTCCCAAGAGATGACTCTGTGGTCCCCAGAAATGATGCTGAAAGTTGTATGAATTTCTCCTCTTGACAAATTTCACCGTTGTCGTAAAGGGATCAATGCTTAACCCGAAATAATAGCCTAGGACTTCAGTAGTATCTTATCCTAAGAAAACACTAGAAAATTAATAACAAAATAGAAATTTAAAGTATAAAACCGGACCGATTTGGTACAATTACCAAGGTACGAAATCGTGTCATCAAATCCCCCCAAACTTGAACATTGCTTGTCCTCAAGCAAAGCTCTTGTCTAAGAGTTCAATCGGGCTTAGAAATACACCTTAAATTTCTATTTTGTTCAGATCAAGAGAATTAATTTCACATGTTCAAACATTAAGGTACAAACCGTCAAGTCAAAAATCAAGGTTTCAAAAACATAAACCAAGTGTCTCCAATCATTTATCTTTTCAATCAACTAGTTCCCTAAGTTATTCGCAGTTACCATGCATGACATATATCTTTTCAATCCTTAAATTCATCAATTTGAAATAGATTTAATCATTTTGAGTTTGAAAGTTCGGGATACTCACCCTACCAACGCAAACAGAACCTATTGTGCCTTATTGTGCAATGGCATGCCTAGACCTACAATTAAATCTTGCCTTTGAGAACTAAACCGCTTAAAAAAATTTTGAAAATGCATTGAAGAGCGACTAAAGTGGGGCGGAAAAAAGGGTACAACTCCCCACCCATCGTCTCCAAAGTTTTTGGGTTGGATACTTAATTAATTTTCCCGGGGCAGGGAGGTTTCTCGCGGCGGAGAGGTCGGCCAGAAAAGTGTGGGTTAGACTTGAGGTTTTCCTCGTCTTTTTGAATGATGGAACTTTTTTCTCCAAACTATCCTATAGCCTTCCGCAATGTCCATTTCAGAGCACCGCTTTTTAGTTCCCCTTTTTATGATTTTTTTTTTTGTTTTTTATTTTTTTTATTTTTTTTTATTTTTTCGACGTTTAATAAACTTGAAAACAGCGATTTAATTACTCTAGACATGACTAATTTTTAGGTCTAAACACTCTTTTGGGTCGGTAGAGTCGATCTTCAACAATTTTGGAATTTGATGTTGGGGTGGTGTTGCTTTTAACCGAAAGTTCAAATCAAAACAATTATGCTCTTATCAAATTTTCAAATTTAACTCAAGACAGATATTTCATGCATGACACTTACGCCTAACCTAAAGAATTTCCTCGAAATCAAGACAATTTGCTTGTTTACCCATGGTTTATTTTTCAAAATTTACGTTAAAATTCATTTTCAAGACTTTTCAATTCATACCTTAAAGCCAAATAGTTCAATTAATCCCCTAAACCTTCCTAAATGCAAGTCCTAACATGATTAATTAACTATGCAAGTCCTAAATGCATATATACATTAATTCAGTTTTCAGACATTTTTTCTGCGGTCCACAGAGCTCTTCTCTGGGGTCCACGACAGAACATAAGGTTTTCACCTCTGAGTCGATTTGGTCCCCAGGTCTCCCTCTTTGGTCCACGACAGAACTGGAATTTTTTCAATATTTGGCTTGCGGTCCACAGAGTGGATCTCTGCGGTCCACAACAGAGCTCTGTAATTCTTACTCTGAGTGGTTGTGGCCCGCAGAGATGGCTCTGTGGTCCACGACAGAGCTCTGTAATTTTTTCCCTGAGTGGTTGTGGCCCGCAGAGATAGTTCTGTGGTCCACAGAAAAAGTTCTGAAATTTGAAAAGTTATCCCTAAATGCATGATGCATCCTAGATACAAGGTCCTATCCTCCCCCCAAGCTTAAAACTTTGCATTGTCCTCAATGCAAGGAAAACAAAACTTAAAAGAGAGAAAGGAAAAGAGAAACTCATCAAATAAATGTAGTGATTGTGTAGATCGCGTAGGGGTTGGTGCGACTAGCAAAGACGACTTGTATGCTCCTTCATGGTGTATCCCCCAAACTTGACCTCTTGCATACAATTCGTGGTGGTGGTTGATGCTTCCAAAAGCTGATTTTTCATTCTTTCTTCAAACCTGAACCAACTACAAAGATTGATAAGTTTTACCAAACTAAACTTAACTTAAACTAAATGAAAGAAACTGAAAATTTTTTTTTTTTTAGCCTTGGGTTGCCTCCCAAGAAGCGCTTGTTTTAGGTCATTAGCTTGACCACCTTGTATTTGCTCATCTTATCTTCACTTTTCTCCCTCTCAATGCATCATAGTTCTCCCAAAAATACTTTAACGGGTCCCTTGGAACATGCTTGGAGTCATCTTCTTTGGATGTCATCTTCCTTGGCTCGATTTTGATGTGATTCTTGATTTGTGGTTTATCGTTGTCCATCACATCTAGCTTCTCCAAACATCTTCTAAGTGTGCTCAAGTCGATTTGGTTGAACTCTTCGTTCTTCATGTCGGATGCATCGACCTTGAGATTTGCATCACCATCTTTCTTCTCTTCAAGTTCATCATTCATGTATTTAATTGGAGGATGCTTCAATTCCAACTCATTAGATTTGAAAAATTCATTCTTAATCAATCTTTGTGGAAATGGAATTGGAGGGATATAGGGAGGAGGTGGTGTGTACATTGGTTCATCAAATTCCTCTTGAACCTCCCTATTCTCAACTTGTTTGCTTTCAATTTTGTTGGTCTCTAACCAAATTTCGGTCTTCTTGGAACTAGAACTTTCAAATTCACAATCACTACGCAATATCAATTTGTTGTTTGGTTCATCATTTCGCCTAAATGAGAAATTTTTAGTTTCTAACATCTTTTGATGATGTGTGATGAGAGAAATGATACAAGATGATAGAGACTTTATTTCTTTTAAAAATTCCTCATTTAACTTGATTTGATTTCTTTTAAACTCTTCAAACCTTAAATCAACACTTGACATTTGCGTAAATGATTGGAAACTATCAAAACTAGGAAAAAAAGTAGACCTATGGTATGGTTGAAACTCTAAACCATGATTATTTAAAGCAAAAGAAGAGTAATTAGTCAAACCATAATTGTACATCTCCCTATTGTTATCCAAATGGTTCGTTTGAAATCCAATGGGGTTGCTGAAATTCTGGTTGTTTGTTCTAATTTCTCCACATGCAGCGTTTATCGTGTTTTGAACGATGTTGAGTTGATATTCCATTGGACTCATGTTCGAATTGAGACCAAGTCGTCTCTTCATGTGGTTGATCATCTCATCCAGCCAATCATCCTCCTTCTCTCGCTTGAATTCCTGAAAAGTACGAAACATGGTGATTGAAATATTTTTGGATTTTTTATGATAAGATAAAATAAACAAAGATACAAGGATACAAATATGCCTAATCAAAATTACTAAAGCAATACCAATATTTGTTACCGTCCCCGGCAACGGCGCCAAAAAGCTTGATGTGAAATCAGTGCTAATAAATTTATACCCAATTCTACTCAATATCGGTTGCAAGCGTACAACCTATGTTAAGTATAGTCGGGGTCGAACCCACAGGGACGGTGTTACAACTATTAGTATTATTTAGTTCAATTGATTGGACACGAGGGATACAAATTGTTTTTGGGATTTTTGGTTTAAGGAATACAAAATCAAATTAATTTAAAGAAACAAACTAAACTACAAGTTCAACTATAAGTTAAGAGGTTTTAGGATCTTGATTGTATTTCAACACAACTTAGTCTCCCTCGTTCGTTTCTTGCGAGATCTCTCTCTACAATCAACTCTCGAGTTCGATTGAACTTTATCTAATTCGGTTTGTCATTTAATTCTATGTGAATTCTTTAATCTTTCCTAAGTACCTAAACTTCACCTCTCGGTCCTTGATTTAAGTGCTCAAGTCAAATATAAATCATTCCTAAACAACCCTAAGTCTTCTCTCTCGGTACTAACTAAGGACGGTTCAGTTCTACTTGTGATTCCTAGGGTATTTACCAACTCCTTTCGGTCCATAGGTAAAAGAGGAAACTTCTCTTTCGAGACTAACCTACAACCCTACTTGTTTGCAATAACCGATATCAATTAATTCAAGCATGACCCAAACTAGATTAGGCCTTTATCTAATCAGGTACTTAAAGTAATCAAGCAATTAAGGCAACCAATTAGAAATAAGCACAGCACAAGTAGAAAGCATAGAAGTCAATAATAAACCTAAACTACATAAAAGTATTCATCTAAGCCATGAATCCATACAACCAAAGCCCTAAAGTATCTAATGAAGGATTAAATCAAGCATTATAATCGTATCAAATAATAAACAAGCCATAAAGAATGATACAACCAAAGAAAACTCGAATCTGGCTTGAGAATTATTGTCGAAATCCCTTCTGTCGTGGTCCACAGAAGTCTCTGCGGACCCCGGCTGCGGCCCTGTCCTCGCCTTCGCCTCCAAACTTAAGAGAACTTGTGTCTAATCTGGTTCCCCCTCTCTTCTCTTAAGTTTCAGGGGTTTAAATAGACAACCCTTGGTGGTTTCTTTCAGTTTTGGTCGTCCAAAAGATGGGAAATAAAGTTCCAAAACCGTCCTCCAAAAATAACTGCTGAAAAACTGCATTCCAGAATTATCTCTGCGGTCCACAGAGACAGCTCTGTGGTCCGCAACGCTTCAGAGGTGATTTGTCCGTGGCTCTTCTCTGTGGTCCCAAGAGATGACTCTGTGGTCCACAACGCTTCAGAGGTGATTTGTCCGTGGCTCTTCTCTGTGGTCCCAAGAGATGACTCTGTGGTCCCCAGAAATGATGCTGAAAGTTGTATGAATTTCTCCTCTTGACAAATTTCACCGTTGTCGTAAAGGGATCAATGCTTAACCCGAAATAATAGCCTAGGACTTCAGTAGTATCTTATCCTAAGAAAACACTAGAAAATTAATAACAAAATAGAAATTTAAAGTATAAAACCGGACCGATTTGGTACAATTACCAAGGTACGAAATCGTGTCATCACATAGCTAATTAGCTAAAGATTAATCAAGGAATTTTTGAAATTACTGACAGAATAAAAAACAACAAATTTAGAATTTACTAATATTTGGAAAGAATTAGTGGCAAAAAAATAATTTTGATAATTTTCTGGTGGTATATTTTCAACTTGTCGTGTAAGAATGACATATTTAAAATTGACTAAGTTTTATAGTGGCATAAAATAAATTTTCTCATTGAAAAAGCGGTATAAGAAAAAGTCTCTAGCCTAGTCTTGGGCTCTTTGCTAACTATAGCAAAAAGGAAGGAGATGGAAATCCCCTCCCCCCTCTTTGGACAAAGGGTGTGTATTTATTTATATTTTATAGGCCTTAGCTCTCAGGACGTGTGCATGTGTCATCCCTCCGAAGCTTATAAGGATGGATGGATCTGGACTTCGAGCTCGGGGTTAAGCTCGATGCTCGCCCTTGTGCTGGCCTAGAATCCTCGAGCTCAATGATAAAAATACAATCTTCAGGTGTCAGTCCAATTAGGTTTGCTTGATGCCCGTGTCAGTTGGGAACCAATGCAATTTGGTTTCGGTAATTAGTACTCACCATCTTTCTAATTACCATCAAACTATTCAATCATACACATATTTCAAACAGGTCAGATTGGGTCTAATTACTGACCTAGTCTATTTACATCCTCTAAACCTCCTCTTTCACTTCTCCATCAAACCCAAGCCGAATCGCTGTCACTTCGTTCGCATCTCTCTTTCCGTATTCGCATCTCGGCGCCATCTCTGTTGCCTCTCATCGTCGTCGATATGCTCAAGAACCTTATTCTTCGGTGCCGATCTGCGCAAGAACTCTATTCCTCGGTCTCGATATGAGTAGAGGAGAGGGTGGGCGGAGGGGAGGTGGGTGGGAACAAGGCGCTAGCTTGTTTTCCATTTTTGGCAACGCATTTTTTTCTGTTTTTAGATTCTGATTGCCTGATTGTCTTATATGCTGATTGTACTTATCAGCAGCGCTTTAGAAAAAGTTACAAATAACCGCAAATTAATAAGTTAGACTTGCATGTTCCTAAATAAATAAATTTAAATATTTTCATATATACTGAAGGGGCGAAAGTAGAGAGGAGAAAATTTCTGATTCCTCGACTCGATGAATGCTTTGTCAAGACCAAATAAAATCAAAGTCTGAAATCTAATCTAACAATAACAAAATAATTTCAGAGAGGGGATTTGCTGGTGAAAGAATTATCTTGTATTAGAAATAATAAAAAATAATAATTAATGAGACCTCAACATAAATAGCAAATTGCACTGGTGCTTGAAAGGCATATGCGCATTATATTTGTAGAAACAGGGAAGGGAAGACACTGATGCGCATCATATTATGCCTCTTGAAATCAGGGGATTTCCATTTTTTAAGATTATTTGCCTAATTACAATTACAACAATACTTCTTCAAAATAATATCAAATATTGATTGATTTCCAATACACTTCAATTGTCCATTAAAACATTTTACATGCACCATTATTTTGTTGTTTCGTTTAAAAAGAAACATGTTAGATAAAATTTAAGAGGATGACCAGGACAGGAGTCATTAATCACGCCATGATATTTGGCTAAGTACAAGTGAAACGCAAATATATTTTGGTCTTAATTGAAGCCAGGTTTGATGCATGATTATTTATGTGTAATGAGTTTTAATCATTTGTCAATTGACAATTAAACATGTTATTAATTGGCATTTAATTGATTATTTTATTTTGCAATTCGCCTTACACTTTCCTGTTATTAATTAACAGGTATCCCTGTCCAAACTTACGCTCGTATTCTCGTAATAAGAAAGTAATAACTGGCATCATGTCTGGTGCCAGAAATTTCAATAACTGAAATAAAATAAAATAAATATGTGACAGTTGAGAGAAAAAAGATCTTATCTCTTCCTGTATACCAAATAAACAAGTAAAAAAAATAAAAGAAGAGGAGAACAATTTATGTTATAGTAAACATGGTATTTTTCTATGTTATAGTTATATAGTAAGATTTTCTAATTGAGATTTGAAATGATTTATTATGTCAATATTGCAAGACGAAGTTGTTTGAAATTTTGTAACATTGTCTTAAATTAATGTTTACATCATTGAAATGCAATACTAAATGCTTAATTAACGAAATATTTGTTTACTTGATTAGTTAATTTCTATAAAAGATGTATTTGCAACTGGAATGGAACGGATGGGGATACATATTGTTACCAGTATCATTGTTTTGTGTTTGCATTAAAATTTATGCAAGAAACGTTTGGTTGTTTATACTTTAATAGAAAAACATTTTTGCCTTTTGTACAACTGCAAATGTTTATACTTTTAAATTTGATCGCCAAAATGCCAAATGATGTCTTCCGTTACTGCAGACAATTTTTTTTTTTTTTAATATATATCTTAGCTAGTATGATAATTTACTGAATATGAAATTATTGTTACTAAGTTGGCGCAAACTTTTTAGGAAAAAACTAAATTGCTCTCGTTTATTAGTTAGATTAGATAGAAAGATATAGAAAAATAAATTATTCAAATTGCACCCAGCACACGAAACAGCCCAGCATTATATAATATCGCTGAGCGGCATATCGGTAACTTCCGAAAATAGAGAATTTTAAAACAACATTTTTATAACCCTGCCTGCCTATAACACTCGCGGCGGCCGTCTCTTTGCGATCGCGTAGTCCCTAGCATCAGTCAGGTCCAGCCGTGGCGTCGGAATCGAATTCCCGTCCCGACGATGGGGAGGCGGATTGCAAACTATCATCAACGTCGGTTGTTTCCAGCCCTCCAAGCTTGGGCAGAAGAATCCAAGATGACTACGCTATGCCTCTGGCCGAGATTTTCGAGGTGCGCCTGCTTGGGATACTCAGCAAGCCGTCCGTCTCCATCCACGGCAAATTGGTCATCGAATGTGGCGGCACGCCTATCATCATTTTTGATCGGCCTGACGAGAAGTGTGCTCACATGATAAAATCTAAGGTCAGCTGCCCCCTTTATTAATATTAATAATATTATCACTGATTTCAGTGGTTTTATGTTCTATTTGTTACTCAATCAATCAACCTGTGCAAATAAGGTGCATATATGTTTCAGACTTCTAGTACAGAGGTAGCAATATTTTTTCAATCAATCCCCAACCAACAGGGTTTGCTGTTCTGTACCTTTTCTAATCAACTTTTAATTTGCAGAAGCCTATACCTATACAAGGCCCCTGGAGGGCAATCTCAGGACTCTCTGATGTTGTGTTGAGAATTAAATTGAAGGAAGGCAACAAGGAATTTATCAACGACATTGTATATTTTGACCCATCTCGCGACAAATATAACAGGGTACTAATTAAAAGATCAGTTGGAATTGGTGGTTCACTGGCAATGAAATTAGCCGTGTATGACAGTGCTGTGGTGGCAACGGTCGAGATCAAACTCATCAGTGGTAAGAGTGGTAAAGAGAAATCGGGATTATATGGGAGGATTGCTGCCTTCAACTCATTTCTACCTGGAAGGGAGACACTTCTATTCAACAAGAAGCGCAGGGATCATATCGAATTTGCAGTAGGTGACAGCATCCCTCTGTGCAGGTCTGTAAAACCTGTACCTGATGATGAGAGCCTTACAATTCTAGTTTGTCTCTTTGATGTCTCTGGCGGCTACTTCCTCATGGGGAAAGTGTCTTTTACTTCACCCAAGTACGCATGCGACGTTGTTCAGTACATCGATGACATACATGGTCAGAGGATAGAAGTCAAGGTTACTTGGGATGACTATACTTCTCACGTCGTAAGTAAGGGCGCTTGTTCCTTGCAGTATATTAAACGTTGAAGTACAGTCAAGAAAGAGCTGTCTTGATTAATGCTACAAAATATCCATGACATGACATGTCTTGTCGGATGAGATCTCATTTAGAATATTTTAGTTTGACCAAAGTGGTTAAATTTTTAGGTGAACGAAATTCTGTCTTTTAACGCATGGTTTAAACATCAAGTTTGTGACTATATTAAAAATGTGACAATATGATATTTTGATTGTGGATATTAAATGTTACAATAAATATGAGAGGCGTTCTGTTATTGGCTTTGAAATATGAATTGATCTTCTTGCAATGAGTTCTGTTTTAATTTAAAAAAAAAAGAGAATTATTGTGATTGTGGGTTGAAAATAAGAATGATTTTAATATGTTCAAAATTTGTTTTGGACTAGATTAAACTACATTTGTTGGAATATGATATCATGAAAAAAATGACCTGATTAAACTGTATTTTAATTATCATTCGAGTACTATGAAATATGGTCCTTGCCTTCTGTGATTCAAAATTTCGAATGATTGCTATGTGAAATATGATGTGAAATATTTCAATTTTAAAATTTCATGCTTAAGTTATGATGTGAGATATTACAATGAGATGTGAATGATTAACGTTGATACGTGATTGAAATGAGAGAACTTTTTGTTTGTAATATGTCACTCCGCTTCTGTAACTTCTGAAACAATTTATTTAATTATATTATGAGAAATGCTAATGTCCTATATATTGGATGGATTTATCCGTCCAATATGATCGTTCACACATTTCAAATTTCAAACGATCAATTCAAATCGTTCAATATATTCTCTATATTGAAAACTTATAAGAAACTAACTTTTATATTTTTTAAAAAAAAAATTAACCATTTTTTTATATTTTAAAAAATTCATTATATGAAAACTATGGATCGTCGAATGACAACAATTTTCTAAAATATTAAGAGAAATAAAAAATTTTTGAAAAAATTACAAAAATTAATTTCTTATAAGTTTTCAATATGGAGAACATTTAGAGTCATTCCAATTTGTGGTTTGAAATTTAAAACTTGAGAACAATCATATTAGACTGACCACATCCGTTTAATATATTATACACTAGCATTTCTCTTTTATTATTTCGAAAGAATATAAAACCTTCGTCCTGTCTTAATGTCTTTATGTTTTCCCTGAATTTCAAGGAGATAAGTAAATGCAAATTTATATGTAACCCATGCTAATATTTTCACATCAGTAATAATTTGGAAAATAGCGAATGGGTGCCAGAACAGAATATGGCTTTGGGGGTGTGACTTGTGAGATACGAATAAAAATATACATACTATATATGCTACTGGTGTTTTCGGCCTTTTTTAGTAAATAAAATAAAACCCATAATAAAAAAGTAACCTTTGCAATCGCGTAATCTCCAGCGCCAGGCATGGCGTTGGAATTGAATCCTGGAGATGGGAGGGCCGATAACGATCCATCAATGATGATTGTTTCCATCCCTCCAAGTTTGTGGGAACCAGTCAGATTTAGCTGGAGTATTGCTGAGATTTTCGAGGTGCGCCTGCTTGAGATTAGGGGGAAGTCGTGCGGCTCCATCCATGGCAAATTGGCCATTGTTAGTGGTGGCGGGGTTGTCCGTATTTTTGATCGGCCCAATGTGAATTGTGCACCCAAGATAAGCTCTAAGGTTAGGTTCCCCTTTTATTAATATTTTTTTAGAAAAGACTAGATAGCGGCTATCTAGTAACCCTTTTTATTAATATTATCACTATTATTATTTTTTTTCCTTTTATTTACTGAGTTCTAGTGGTTGTATGTTGGAAATTATTGTTACTGAGCCTAAGTACCTAACCTTGCCTGGTTTGCTTCATAAGGTGGAAAGCGTTTCTTTTCCATTTTGTATAATCAGCTTTTTAAGTTTTAACCAAGAGGTTTTTGCTGTTCAGTACCTATTGTAATCATTTTTTTGTCGGCAGGAGCTTATACCGATAGAAGGTCCCTTTAGGGCCATCTCCGGATTAGGAGATGTTGGTTTGAGAATTAGATTGAAGGAAGGCGAAAAGGAAATTATCCGTGATATTATATTTTTCGACCAATTGCGTGACAAGAAGAATGCGGTAGTAACAAAAAGATCTCTGGGGTCGGGTGCCTCCCTGGAGATGAAATTGGCGGTGTACCAAAGGGCTGTGGTGGCAAACGTCGAGATCAGACTCGTCAGTAGTAAGAATGGTAAAGGGCATTCGGGATTGTATGGAAAAATTACCACCTCCAACTCCTTGCTACCTCGCATGGAGACTCTTCTATTCTGCAAGAAGCGTGAGGATCATGTCAATCTAGCCGGCTGTGACCTCATCCCCTTGTGTAGGTCTATAACAGCCGTCCCGGCTAAAAAGCGCCTTAAAATTCATGCTCATCTCTATGATGTCTCCGGGGGCTACTTGGTCATAGGGGACGTGATTTATGTTATACCTGAATACTTGTGCGATGATATTAAGTACATCAATGGCAAACATGGTCAGAGAATAGAAGTGAAGGTTACCTGGGAGGAATTTTGGCCTCATGTCAGAAGAAAGGGGGCTTATTCCTCGCTTAATGGTAAATCTCGATAGTAAGCAAGGATTGAGCTCAATTAATGCCCTGATTTCTACATCGCCACATCGGATATCCTGTTCATCAATATTCTCAAATGACTTCTTTTATTAGACTTCTCTCATTTACCAAAATGTATTACTGTTTAGGTATAAAGATGAAGTCAAGTCGTTTTTTTAACTGTTGCATGCTTAAACTACAAATTAGGTTCGTAGGTAGATATCAACTTATGACAATAAAATTGAGAGGCAATTTGTTGATGGCTTTGAAAAAGAAATTTAAGGCCGAATTGATCTCTTTTTTTTTTCCGAGATATCGACAGGTGTCGAATGTTACAAATGAGTTATGTTTTAATAAATATAATATAAGAATTAAGAAAGTATTTTGACTGGGTTGAAAATAGGAACGATTATAAACTGGTAAAATTTTGTTTTGGACTAAGAGTAAACTGCTTTGTTGAATTATTATTTGAGTAATATGAAATTGGCCCTTCTCATCTGGGATACAAATGATTCGTCCGTGTGTATGACACATGAGGTATGGAATGAGATGTTACTTCAGATGAGATGTGACTGCTTAATATTGATACGTCATTGGAAAATTGGGGATTTAAAATTTAAAAAAAGCATACGATTGCGTAAGAAATTTTTTTTTTTTGGAAATGTTTTTTTTTTTTAATTCAAAGAAGCAAACATGATATTCGTTATGTTTTAGTAACATTTTCTAATTAGATTTGAAATGACTAACAAAAGATGCCCTCAGTACGTGGGCAAATAAGAAAATAAAATATTGATATTATTTTTGTTTCATATAGAATGACATGTTAGGCAATAAAGATATGGTAAAATCAATTATTTAGTCTTTCCTTTTAAATAAATAGCTAATTTGATATTAATTTTATTTTTTCTAATAACAATTCTGACCTTGATCTAGACCACTGATTTGATCAACTTACACAAATCAATGGTCCATAATTGATATAAGAATTGTTTACAATCTTTTATATGACATGTTTACTCCTTTTATATGAATGTTTAAGTAGTAAGGATAAGGATAAGGATTTTTTATGTCAATGAAAGGCGAACTTATTTGGAATTTTGTAAATTTGCCTTATATTAATATGTACCGCATTGAAAATCAATATCAATGCTTAATGCGTGATTAACGACATGTTTGTTTACTTGATTTCTATATAAAAAGATGAATTTGCAACTGGTATTGAACGGATGGGGATACATGCCATTAATATTATTAGTAGTTTGTATATGCATTAAAATTTTTGGAATCACTTTTTGGTTTATACTTTTAAATTTGTTATAGACAAAAAATATATCCCCTGCTGTACAACTGGCAAATGTTTGTACTTTTAAATATTTGACCACCCAAGTATTTGATCTCCCTTACCGCAGGCAAATTTGTTTCTATTACTTAATAAGATAATGAACATAATATAAAAATCAATATTATCCTCAAGTTTAAAAAAAAAAGTAAGTTGGTGCAAACTTTTTAAAGGGGAAAAAGCTAATTAAATTGTTTTTATTTAGAATTTTGAAATACAAACAAATTTCCCTTACCGACCAAGTAAAAAGTAACATCTGATTACTACAATCTGTGCGTCATTTGATCAAAATCGACGAGTCATATACTCATATCACATTTTGACCATTAATTAGAGGTTGGTATTTTGTAATATGTGATCACTCCCGTTACTTTTCATGCAACAGCTCTGATTAATTAGAGATTCTTCAAAGAACTAATTTTATTATTTAAAAAAGTTCTGGATCACGGTTAGGTCAACTTGCAAAAATAAGAAATTAGACGACGATAAAATCATTTTCATAATATCACTTCTTACAATGTCCGAGTCCTGTATACCAGGTACCGCACAAAGTAGGTAAACAAAACACATTGAAGGCACACGTTATGCCAACAATTGGAAATTTATACAATTAGTTGAGATTAATTAAGAATCTCTGAATCACTACAAACACGTTATATGCAAATTATCTGTTAATTTCTACTCCAACAAAATAAAAACAAAGAGACACGAAAAAAGAGCTAATCCCAGGTTTAACAAGAAAACAAGGAGTGTATTCTCCCCCTCTATATTAGTCTTATTAACCAGAACCTTTTTCATAAACTAAAGACTACTGAGAATGCAGTACCAACAGGTTGGACATGCTGTTAAGCATACTTCACCTAGAAGACCCCAAATAAACACAAACCAAAACAAACAAAAGATGACAAATGAGAAGTTTCAAGCATGCAAACAGAAGTAAAGGTATCACTGTGTCAGCCCGTAGTTCCTATTACATGGAATGTCACTGCACAGAGATTCTAAGGCAAAATTTTAAGTAGAACATGTGAGTAAATTGAAGAAACAGATTTCTATTAGTCAGAACTCGTAGACTTGTCAAATCCAGATTAAAACTGACAGTAGTGACCATGCTGCGCACTATTAACCATGAAATTATGCACAAGAAGTACAACTCAAGACCCTCTTTCCCCTATTAGTACTTGGTTCCAGGTTAAATCTGATAATCCAGCCTGAGTACCATTTAGCCACCATGAACACCACACTCAGACTTTGAAGACATTCATTCATAAACAATGATTTAAAGAAGACAGAACATATATATATTCAGGAGTGTTGCTGTAATAGATGCTGCTCCATTCACTGACATTCTTTTCCAACTCCCTCAGTTTAAATCAAAATATAACAACATATATAAACACATTTGAACTGTGTGGTTATAGGCTGCTCAAGTAGATTACATAGGCTGCATGACAGAGAGGCCGAAAGGGAGGGGGCGGCGGGGAGGAGTTTGGCTATTTATGGTGAGCAACTATGGTAGGGTACAAAAGGAAAGGTAACCCTAGGAATTTATCAGTTTTGCAGACGGTGGTTTTGCAATGCTATCAGAAAGTTTTAGATGGGGATGAATACAAAAATCATGATTATAATAACTACATCCACATGATTAAAAGCTCTTAGAACTGAGAAAAAAGTAATGCAACCCCAATTTACTGCACAAGTATATGCAACTGTCTTAAATTAGAAAAAGGTAACCCTAGGAATTTATCTACTCCACAAACCAGGGTTTTGCAATGCTGCCAGAAGGTTTTTGGTGGGGGTGAATACACCAATAATGATTATAAAAACTATATCTACATGTATTTAAAAGCTCTCAGATTTTAACCAGACAAGTATATGCAAGTAGTCTTAAACTAGAGAGTTAATTATATGCATCAGGAATAATCAAGTCAAAAGGGTCTATTATATCTAGCAAAACAAAGGCCGGACAGAAATAAACAAGCACATGCATCTAGCTGTTAGACCCATAATACTACAATGGTGATATAAGAGAAAACAAAGTAATGCGATTGTATGCCTATAACCTTTTCATACACCATAACATCCAATTTATAACCTTTTATGAGTGTGTCTGTGTGTTTGGTAGTGCAGGGTGAGTCATGTGCATGGATGTATCTTCTAAATACGATACATACCCCTTGATTCATTGACAGCCCAACAATTTACAACCTCATGGTTTCCCAGTAAAAAGCCACCACCATCTGTTATCTCTTTTCAATATCCTTCCATTTAATGGGCTAAGAACAGCTGATTTAATTATGAGTTAGAGAAAATTAGTAAATTACTAGTGAAGCCATGTAGAATTTCCTTGTAGAATACATTCTGTACAAACTCCTTACTGTGTTTCATGTTACCATGATCTTAAAACCAGCCAAGCTACTGAAAGCACCAACATAAATTTATTTGAACTAAACATTGTTTAAAACCATCCGATAAACCCTGAACCATGGGTATCTAATAAAACAACTTATCTAAATAAGCTTCCACTACATTGGCACACCATAAATGAAAAGACCCCTGCGGCTTCATTATCCAATAATACAAATTGTATTTAGAACTGAGCAATGAGAAGTCAACTCTCCAACAATAACTTCTTTTTGGTTGTGGGCATTGATAACCATGCAGTAGCTTCTCACCGTCTATATCAGCCTCCTTTTATCTGTGTAACAGAAGGTAGATCCCTTATGGTCATGAAGGGGCAACGTTGCAGAAACCATGAATGACTGCTTGAATCCCCAGATGGAGATTTCAAATGTTCCAATAACCAAAAGTAATTGAAACACTGATAATATACCAAAACCTGGCTAATGAGGCACTAGCTTTACTCTGAATCTTATATTTCAACAACATTACAAAGACACCAAGAGTGGTAGAATTTATTATGCAAGGATTGCAGTACAGTGAATGGTCAGAGATTGTTATACAAATTGAAAAACCTTGAGTTGCAATTTATTTCAAAGCTGGATGGATTTTGGTCAGAAATTAACCGCAAAAATGCAGCCAAGGAAACCTAATCCCACATGTCATGGTTGAAACTGCACAAATGACCATGTATTATTCCTCATCTCTATTAGAAGCCTTTCTTCTCCATCAGAAACTCTTCTAATCACCAGTAGATCAGTAATTCCCTTTCTCATCACTGACTATTCATTTGCCTCAGAATTTTGGATAACTCTATATTTTAGATAACTGGGCTTGCTTTCAGATTGCTTGACTGGTTTGTCGCCAAAGCATTTTAGAAAATGAATTTCCACTTTCCAAAGTTGAAAAGAAGGTAAGAACCATGTTCGTACAGCAATCCTTGCTTAGGAGGTCTAGTTTATCAAAATGCAGTAAAATGGAATTTACCGCAAGTAAAATGTATGGTGCTTCATAATATCAGGAAATACCAGGTTTTGAAGATAATGTACCTTACATAGAGATGTCTAATTACATACCTCAGTAATATGAACCTGAGCCAGCACCACCTAAACCTCGGCTAGGATAAAATGATGGGTAAGAGCTTCCAGCAGCCTACCAGACAGAGGAGTTAAGGATAAATGAAGAAAAAACAATTATATAAGATGTTCCATCTCTAATAGGAAAAGAAATTTTAAACATAAAAGGCTTACATCAGAAGCCCGAGACATGTATTCACCAGCTAAGCCTGAAGAATACATACCACCAAAATCACTTCCACGAGCTGACCCTACATCAAGATCAGTGCAGATCTGAATTTATTAGAGAGTCTAAAGCAAGAAACAGAATTGGTGCAATGCAGTCCATGTTAAAACTGGAACAGAAAAAGGCAAGATATAAGAAGTGTACCGCCAGGATAGCTCAAGCCTTGACTTCTGCCATATACACCACCAGACATAGATGTGCGGCTACTACCTGCACCAGTCCCATATCCTGTGGGTCCCCTTCCAAGCCTAAACAACCAAAAATACTTAGAAAACTAAAGCAGAAGAAAAGGTTAAAATAGAAAAGCCCATTTGTTACAGAAAATATACCTATCATTGTAAGAGTCCCCATAATGATTCCCGGTAGAACCTGGTCCATAGTCCAAGCGAGATCTCGTATTACGTCCGACTTCTGAATTGCGTGGTGCATCATCCTTCATAGAAAAATCTAGTTAATAACTAAATGTATAAATCCAACAATATAGTGCCAGGGTCATTGTTCTGGTAGTCAACATTTTAATTTAAGGGTTAAGTAATGCATAATTGTAATTACCCTAAGTTTAGATGATTTTCACATGAAAGAATAACTTACAATGTCGGAATAAGAACGTTTGTTCCCATAAACAGAATCATAATCTCTGCCGCCTCGTGCAGGTGGGCCTCGCTCGACAGGCCTTTCTTCATGCTTCCTATAATCATCGACCAAATAAGGTCTCCTATCAGAACCACCACGGGAAGAGCCCCGAGGTGCAACATCTGAATAAGAACTGGGAGGCGGTGCACGGTAGTCATCCTCGTACGAAGGACGCCTGGAAGGCGGGGCCCTCGAGTTTGGGTATTCTGGAGCTCTTTCCCTTCTGGGAGGCGGCGGAGGTGGAGGAGGTAACTCATGCCTTGAGTAGTCCCTTTCTCGATCTCTATCCCTCTCCCTCTTTAATGAGCTCTTAGGATACGCTGGTGCTGTAAGAAATAAATATTTAACTGATCAATAAATCAAATAATGGTCAATGAAATAACTTTAGTTAGTATTTTACAAAGTAGATTTATGAAGTACCAGATACAAACATAATAATAATGTCATTAGGGATAATTGAGGTTCCATTGGGTGATGAACTTCAAAGTTCTGCTAGCACTTTCATATTTTACCAGCACAAGTAGATCAAAATTGAGATTCTTAGCTCGTTGACATATTTCCAACCAAAATAGATAAATAATATTTTTGACCAAAAAAAAAAATGAATAATAAAGGTAGCATACCTGGTCTCCTAACTGGAGGGAGAGGCGGAGGTGGGGGTAACCGCTCAGGCCTTGCTCTGGGTGGAGGTGGTGGTGGGAGAGGCCTTGCTCTAGGTCTCTCTGATACAGTCACCATAGGACGTCTGTCCCGGCCACTACTCACGACTCTTCTAATTACTCTTGAAGAGCTACCACTTGGCAGTGGGACAGCACGCAAAGGTGCACGGACACTCATGGGCCTTGTCGGACGCAAGGGAAGCCTGCGTGGAAGGGGAGGCAGTGCACGTGGCAATGCTGGTCGCATACGAGACATCATAGGACGGACCCTGGGGCTGATCTGCAACATAGAACTGCCACTTCGTCTTGGTCTGGATTCTTTCTTAGTTGGCCTTGACAGTCTTGCCCTCAACCTCACCTGGTATATTGAAATATTTTAATTAATAATATAGCATTTGAATACAGATAGTAAACCATACATGCAAATTATACCAAGAATGGACAAAATTACCTTTTTGTCGCCATCAGTAAGCTCAACATCATTAATGCCCTCAACACAAGTTATAGCATTATCATGTGTATCAAATGTCACAAAACCAAAGTCCCTTCTCTTAGCACCTGGCATGTTGCGTGCAAGTTCAATTTTTTCAATGGAACCGTACTGTTTTAGGTATTTGCGGATCTTGTCCTCATCCCATGCAGGGGGCAGATGATCAATAAAAAGGGTTGTCACCTGACATTGACAAATTTATTTAAATTAAAAAGACAGTACATTAGTGGTACCAAAATGGCAACTATCCAATTTTCTGAGTTCAGGTGGGGAAGGAAACTATTCTTTCATAATAATATCAATCCAATATAAATTTACACATATTTTTCTTTCCATTTTTTTTTTCGAATTTTACACAGAACTGTGACCTAGCCAAACTCACCGAAATCAAAAACTATTTTTTTCCATATGTTACTTATCTATAAGACAGACTGTATATCCAATTTGATGCAATTTGAGAAGCGTTTAGACAATGATCAAGTACCGATAAACTGAGCATTTAACTCTTGAAAGCGCTCAATGGATGATCAATTGGTTTTCATATTGGAGCAAATCTGATACACAGACTAATTAATAAAAGATGACATGTCAACAATTTTGATATTTTCAATCCAATAACAATTAAAAACATAACAACCAAATCTGGTTGGCTGCCAGCTAACTTGTACAGTGTGACAATCAAAAGTAAGATCGAAATTAACCTGAGACATGATCTCTTCATCCAACTCCCTGAAAGAGTCAGAGAAGGCAACTTTAGGGGCACGGTCAGACCCGAGTTTGACATCTCTTTTCTGAAGGCATTTAAGCGCATCCATGGCCTCACTACGAGAGGAAAACTCTAAAAATGCAAATCCTCGGTTCATGCCCTCGTTGTGCGGGTCCTCTACTAGTTTTAGATCTTCAAAATTCTCCACCCCAAATCCTTTCAGGGTTTCCTTCAGCTGCATTACCATAATTGTCTTTTCAAATAAGAACCAACAGTACTCTTAGCTAAATTCAGGAGAAAAATTAAAGTGGAAGAAGAAATATTACATGTTCCTTGGTCCATGTCTTGCAAATGTTACCCACAAAAAGAGTATCATTGTCATGGCTCGGAGCAATACCACATTTTCTACCCCGGATCTATTAATAAGGAAAGAAAATAATGAATAAAGCAGCAGGATTCAAAGATAAAACCCATAGTCTATACAGAGAGAAATGAACATTAAGTGCTCCTGTGTAATTGTTATTATGACTTAGCTTCGTATCAATATTGAAAAATCAGTGCTTATCAATCTTTATTTTTTCTCATGTAGACTCTGATAGAAAATTCCAGTGCTGCCCCATTGTTCTTTTTTAATTCATCATAATATTACAAAATCGCAGTTCTAAAGGTTGCACCTTCTTTAAAATGGAGTTCAAACATCCAATTCAGTTGTCATAACATTTCAAGAAAATAAACAAAATAGTAAGCATACCATCGGGTTCTTGAACTCAGAGACGACCCGTCTCGCCTGCTCCACAGTAGCAAACCTCAGAAATGCAAACCCCTTATTTTTTTTTGTGATAGGGTTAGTCAACAACCTAACCTCCTTTAATTCACCAGCCTCAGCAAATACCTTTCTGATATCGCTCTCGGTTGCATCTTTATCCAAGCCACCTAAAAACACCTCAAACTCCTTCCTCTTCCGGTGCTCCTTCACCACCTCATGATGCTCTTTTTGATCATTCTCTTCTTCATCTTCAGGCCCTGACATATCATCAGGATCTGACATGTTATCTTCATCTAGTTCCTCCTCTCTGACATCATCCTCTGTCAGTTCTTCTTCTAACAACTCTTGCTCTTCCCCTTCTGCATCATCCCCATCTACCTGAGATTTGCAATTTTTTAAATTTTAAAAGGGATTTCAGGCTTAATACAATACCAGTAACTAACAACCAGCTAAATCTGAGATAAAAAATATGTCCGATTTGGGATCAGTAATGGATTGCCCAGTACAGATGTATGTACTAATGTACCTCGATCTCCTCTTCCATGAGAACTTCATGTTCAGGAAGCTCCTCAGGCTCATAATCGACAGCTGTAGAGTCTTCTTCATGTTCATATTCTTCTTCTAAAACATATTGCTCTCCTTCCTGCTCTTCCTCCATTTCAACTTTTTTCTCTTCTTCCTCTGAATTATGAGAAAAATTTAGCAGGATACTTTTCCAAATTAGATAACATCATCAACATCAGAAATTAAGAATTCAACATACATGTTTCTGACAGCTTGGCTCTGCTTTAATTATTGGGAACATTTTCTTATTAAAAAAAGGAAGTCAATGTTTTGTTTATATTATTCTACAATCATGTATCTAACATTATGTATACGTTCATAAAAAAAATGGAGCTTTTAGGAGGAAAAGGATAATACTTCTGTCATCCAAATATCCATTAGCAGTTGGATTGAGTTTGTCAGAGGAGGAACTCTCCTCTTTATTGGTCTCGTTCATTGCCTCCTTCCTTGAACCTGATCTCACCTCAACTATCAAAATAAATTATAATGAATTAATAAATAATCAGAAAAGTACATCAAAAAATCAGCCTAATGTACATTTGACAACTACAATAGCAAATTTACAGATAAAAGCAATCTATGAAAACACAACTACACGAAATCCAACCAATTGGGAACCAACAAAAAGCAAAATTCAAAACTTTGTTTCACCCAAAACAGAAAAACGCAAACAAAACACCCAACCAACCTTAATTTGTACACAACCAACCAAATCAAAACCTTTTACAATAACAATATCACAAATTCAACTACAATTCAAAAGAATCGGAGGTAAGAAACAAAGTTTAAGCAAACCTGGAGCTTTCTCGGGCGTACTAGCGCCAGCATCCATGGACGAGACAGATTTCTCGTCCCTCATCTCCTCCAATTTCGATTTCTCCCCGTTGACCTCTCCAGTTCGCGCCGTTCTTCTCGCGTCCTTTCTCGGAGGCGCCGACGTGGACTTCCTCGCCGATTTCGGTGGCATCGCGACTCGTGTGGAAACCACTTCAATGAGAGAGAAGCGCGAGAGAAGAGAGAAAGCTGCTATGTGGAATTATGAAAATGAAAAACCCCGAAATAGAGAAGGAGACTTGCTATCTAGGGTTTGATTGAGAAGAGAAGAAAACGGGCCCTTTGTTTATTATATATTGGTTTGATATTTGCTATTTTTGTGGGGACACGGAGAGAGAAAAGGACAGGGATGGATGAATATAGCTTGGCTGCTCCTGGAGCACCATATTGACTTGTTGACTTCTGAATTGGATCTTATCCTGTCAAAGTCTATTTATGTTGTTGATAAGTATACTTTTATATCTTATATAAGGATAAATCTGGATGTAAATAAAGTATGGCCGTATATAATATTGATTTTTTTAGAAGTTATCTAACCGTCGGTTCTTTTCTATTAGATTGTGCATATCAAATCTATGAAGTAGTGTTATACTCGAATTTTCTAAATTTATTTGATATACATAAAACAAGCAAGTTATTTTATTTATACGAGTAATAATTATCATAATCTATTTCGAGCTATTTAACTTGTATTGTATTTTGTTGAGGTAATGCAATTTGAATTTTGTGAGACAGTGAATAAATTATTGTGAATTTGTAGGGTGGCTCATCCTTCATTTTGATTCGTATTTCGAGTTAAAACTCTTAAATTTCTCACGCTCCTATTACTTATTCATTTACTAACTACTTGAGCCTCTTCGTTACTTTAAAGATCAGGTTATATATGGTAGCTCACCAAAAAAATGTTAATGTTGGAGAAACTTATAATAATAGATTCATTAAAGAAAAGTTGGGAAAACAAAAAAAAGAAAAACATAACTAGATTTGATCGGCATGGCACTAGGAACTAAATTAATGAAATAAAATTTAAGATAGAAAAATGTCACAGTAGAATTGGTTGAGGTTGAAGTATAGAAAAATTAAATTATATATGTTGTTATTCTTAATAGAAAGTTCTGTCTAAATTGGGTCGATACATAATTACGAATTAGTTTTTGGTTATATTTAGATTATGAGTTAGATTAGTGAAATATTAGTGTGCTAACTAGAATTTTAAGAATACTCGCTGATCTAAAATTTATTGAAAAAACTAAACAACAAAGTGACTGTTTCAAACAATTGCCAACTCATCTAAATACTAAATAATGTTTGAAATAGTCATTAAATTGGATTAGGGCTATTTTTCATTTTCATATCAATCTAAAACTTAGCATTGGCGAACAATGCTCCGGACGCATTCAATTGTCCGTTGTCAATTTTATATTTATATATTCTTTGACCGAAGACCAAATGGACAAAACTATGTTACTAACACTGGAGAAACAAAAGCACATTATTCCATCTCAGAAAAGTAAAATAAGAAACAAAAGCCATGTTGCCTAATTGGTCGGATTCATACCATATATGTGTTGTAAAAAATGTTTCTGAGAATTTGACCGATTATGTTTCGTAAAGTAACCCGTTCGACTAAGAGTCGCAAAAGAGCGCCACATGAGAACTGAAACTATGTTACTGAGACTTGAGGGCATGCTCCGATTCCTGTCAGGTGCTTGTCGAAATGCCCCAATGAAGCTACGCTTAATCTTAGAAGTACTTTCTTAATTGGTTTCTCATATAACTTACTATCTATGATGAGGTCTTCAGTTTGTTTTGGTGAATAGAGGAATCTGAAAATTGCACTTGACCCCACTGAAAGTTGGAAAAACCTAGTATTCCCAAGAGCTTTGACAGCTAATAAAGCTTTTAAAGGATCAAAGAGTCGACACTAAGCTTTTAGAGAAAGGTGCAAACATCAGGAGCTATTGCACTGAGGATACATTACCCTGGACAACAGCAAAGTGCATTCCCTTTTTCATGTGTGCAGGTGCTTGTTGAAATGCTTCAATGCGAAAAAAGCCACACAGAGTTTCTATTCGTATTTTTGGCAGTCATGTAAAATCCAGCCATATCTTTATTATCTTCAGTTGCATAATTAGATTTATCTGTTTTTTCTCAAGTATGTCGCATACAACTTTCTGTTGATTAATAACTTGTGGCTGTAAAAGTAAAAAAATTGAGATGTTAATTTGTTCAAATTTCCTATAACAAGTAGTACTAGTAGTACAATTGCATGCGCTTCTTATTATCCATTTTTTTATAATATGATTTGAGAAGTCCATATTTAAATATTTTAGGAAATTTAAATGCTGATCTCAAAATAAAGGAACATAAAAATTTTGCATGTCAGATTATCAGTTATTAATGAGGTGCCAGAACCAGCATGTCATTGGAAATATTTTTGCATATTACTAGAAGCCCAGCACACAAAAAGAAATTGTGCATTGTAGAAAATTCGCACACAAAAATCTTTTTCATGCTTCCACAATGGTTGTAGGTTCTAGGGTTAAGAGTCTGACTTGTAGGAGTTAGATGATGAGTAGGCCCTTTGCTGCCATGATGTACTACCTGTTTTTACTATTTTGCATTTTTGTACCCTTTGAGAGATAGAGGGGATTTAATTGTTTTCATAACATCGTCCTCTGGTCGTTCCCTTCTAGATACTTGTGTGTCTTGTTCTTGGTACTTTAAGATCGCACTACCCATATATTGTTGTTTTGGACCAGACTTCCTTATATGAGATTATTAATACTAGTGTAGCATTTTCATTATAGCATTCGGTATACACGCGCTTGTCTTTGGTAAGGTAAGACTCATGGGTACACAAATAAATTGTGCATCCACAAAAGGACTTGCCATGTCCTATTGGGTCGAGGTGTTGCATTTGGCCTCCGAAGTAATCTGCATAAATGAATTTATGGTATCCCTCTCCAGTTTATCAGACCCCTCAGTGGCTTAATAAAGCATACGAGACTGTGTTCACAGTTTCTGAGGCAAAGCCGGATCTATTTTCTAACCTAGATTGCCAAAGAAAAGCTAAGAAAAAGTAGTACAGGCATAACATCTACAATTGGATTGAAAATCGCATAAACTTCAGGCAATTTGGCGAAAAAAGAACTACTCGGATAAAGGACAGAATTAAGAAAGATACAGATTAAACTAAAGAAATTAAGCATACAAAGATTTTGTTCTTGTAGATTAGATAATTTTGTGAATTATTTTTTTAAGATAAGGGAAAAATAAGAAAAAACAGATTGCAAAATCCTTCTTTTTCTTCAGGTTTTTCCCAAATAAAAAATCCTTCTCTCCACTCTCATTTGAGAATGAGAATACAAGGATTTCTTCTTTCATACAATATCTTAATTATATTCTATAAAATGATCAATCAAATTTTGGATTCTATCCTATCTTCTCTCCATTATTATCTACATGTGTTAAAATGCTATGTATTTTCATATTATGAGTAGCTGTTGTTTTGAAAAACAAAGCATAAGATTTGAGTTTAGTAGAAAAGGGCCTTCCACGGATCTATTTTCTAACCTAGATCATTAAGCTGTCTCTCACCAATTCTACTAAACTCAAAAACTGACAGAAGCATAAAAGCTGGGCTATTTTTGGATTATTTCTCGTTGAATTTTAGGCTTATTTTGAAGCCTCTTTCAATCAATATTGTTCAAACTTATGTAGCCTTATAATTGAGTATTGTAATAATTGTCTGTGTCTGTGAGGAAAGACTCAGTGAAATGAAAACTGTGATCATTTTGAGGAGTTATTCGCGCACAACAGCTGGGTGGTACCAAAAGGATACCGGGCTTTGGTACCAGTGTTATGTTTTTGCTTTGTTTTCGCAGAAACAATCTGTGGTGTTTGTGTTGGAGCTGATTGGTTTTTTCTGTAATATTGGATTTTGCAAGTATTAAAGTTTGTCGGATGCTCTTCAGAAATAGTGGGAGCTCCCCACTCATTTCCAAAAAAAAAAAAAAAAAAAAAAAACCTGTCTCTCACCTTCTTTCGTTTGGGTAAGTGTACCAGTGCATGTCATCACAGTTTTGTGGATGGTGTTGAAGGCTGATACAGTGCCTTCTGTTAATATATTTAGCACCTTCTTTCCTCACATGGTATGAACTCGATTAGGTCTGCCCTTGGGCCTATTTGTTTGGAGAGATTTATAACATGCATAGGCCATGTTTTCTTAAGAAAGAAATCCAGAAAGATTGATTGAGTAAGCCAAACACAGCCTTGTTGAATCCCATCTTGGATATTTGGATTTACCATGAAGACTAGAGAGATGATAGAATTGATTTTACTGTTTGGTTCTGTGGTAGACTTGAACTAGTGTAATATTATTTTCATGATATTAGGAGAAAATATGCCAGCAGAATGATTTAAAAAGTTCAGAAAAGAAACTCAATTTTGTTTGTCTTATTTTTGGTTGGCTTACAATAGTTCTATGACACTTTGTTAAGCTTCACCCTCGCATTTGATGATCTTGATCCAATCTAAAGCTTTATTCACATTTATAGTTGATTTTTGAGATCAGACGATAGTTTTGTTTTTAATTCCAAAAAATGAGCCTGGTTTAGTTTTATTTGAAAAAGTTCTTCTTTTAACTAGTATGAGAACAATTGCAAAACTTGTACATGGATTTGTTGTAGTGCAAAGGTCAGTAAAATCTCAGACTTTTTTATCAAAATCCAAAAGGATTTCAAGGTGCTGATACGAGCCATGAAATGACCGTTACTCCGTTAGTAGTATTGAAATGGGATGGTTAGATCATGCATATGACATTGTAGACGAGTTGCTATTGGGAAGTTTTCCTTTCAATTGCAACATACAAATCATTGTTGACTGCATACCACGATTAAGATTGTTTGAAATTTGAAATTTTATAAAAAATGTTCATGGCCTTTCATCTTTTGTGAATACAACAAAAGAAATTGAATTTGGTTGAATATTTTACCAAAAAAGTGACTCATAAGAATCCTCTTAGTGTTTGAATTTCATAATTCAATTTCTTTCATATCCTCTGATGCCAAAATGGTGGATGGTGCACTAAGAACCTACAAAATATGTCAGAGAAAAACTTTTCACCCAATGGACAAACATTTTGCCATATTTGACTTATGTGGCTTTTTGTCACTTAAAATGTACCTGAGGTTACTATATTGTGAAGGGAGATATAGAGAAGTGTAGTATATGATTTTGCCAGATTTGAAGAACAGAAAATGGTCTGTTTGATATTTGATTGTGAACCTTCTGGGAGCTGGTATTTTCAGAGGGTCATAGGGTTAAATTGATTTTATGTCGAAGAATGATGCCCATGATAAAGGAAGAACAGAAATTTGATGGAGACGAGAAAAGAAGCTCAAGATCAAGGGGAGAAGTTTGTGTGCTGATGCATTTTTTCCCCCTTTTTGGTGTAATTTCTTTTCATATTGGTTTACTTTGTTTCTCACAACAAGACGAATTGAGCTGTGATATAAATGTTGCATATGGTTTATGAATGTAAATTAAGAGGATGCATAAGTAACTTCAATTGCATAATGTGCCACATAAAAGTAACGCAATTTGATGCATCTAGGCAATCCCTCTTGCAATGTATATAAATCACTACAAAATATAGCATCAGTAAGCTATCAAAATGGAACAAAAAGAAAAGGAAAAATAAATAATCAGCATTAGAACTCCCTCAGAAATTTCATACAAAGAGAAGTTGGTTATATTTCATGCTAAGGAAGCTAGCTAGATTTCAAACCAAGGAAAGTTGTCTAAGGCTTATTTGTCTACCAAGTCAGACAAACAAGGTCAAGGCAAGTGAAAAGAAAAACGAACATAGTGTGCACTAAGTCAGAAGAACAAGGTCAAGGCAGGAAAAGAAAAAACACATAACATTGCTCTTTGTGATGGAACTTTTTTTTCCCTTATTTCCCCTTTGACTCTTATGTGATGTATATATTTTTAGTTTATATTTTTATACACTTCCGTTGCTTTCACACCAGACACCGTCGTCGGTAGTAATATCATTAGTATTAGTTTAAACTAGGGTTGGATGAACCTCTGTTTCATTTTCGTTTTTCTTTTGGATGCAATGTATATTCTATTTGGTAAATTTTTTAGTAATGACAATATAAAAAAAAATAAGATGGCCAAATTGAAAGCATTGTCGGCATGATAACCAAATCTAAAGCATTGTTTGCATGATGTTGCATAACTTATTTATAACTCACAAGTCTTTCTAATAAAAATATAGATGATTAATAAGGGAGCACTTAGACTACAAGGTACCGAGGATACGAAAGATACAGCGAGAAGAATGTTTCTAAATTGGATGAAACTTGGGCTCAAAACAAACAAATTAATAAAAGGTTTTTTTGACCAATTATTGAATAGCACTGAGGCTTATAAAATTGTGTTATAGCCTTACTAACAGAAGAAAAAGCCAAGTAGGCTAGTAGAATATAGTGACATTCATTTATTAATTTGGTCAACTACTGATAGCCAATGAAAATGAGTAAGAATTCAACCAATAAATTTGCTAACAGGTTAGCACATTTCCTTTCATAGATCTGGCCCCGATTATAAATGTCACAGAAAAATTATAGTTGTGTTCCACACAATAGTACGCATATTGTATTGAGTGCCAACTCTAAAGGATGCAATATTAAGGAGCAAGGACAAATACATGCTAAAATACTAATTAGCAGGAAGCTTCCCGTTAACATAAACCTTTCTAAAATATAAGTATTGGAATGAGCCATTCAAGACCATTATGAAAGATCATATTTTTTTTAATATACAAATATAATGGCTAAGAAGGCTTAGTTATGTGTATTTGAAATTGCCTAATGGCATTTCTTCAAAAAAAAAAAATAGTGTATTTGAAACTATAATGGCGACGTTTCATCGGTCCGTCAGTTTGGTTTCTTCACATGAAAAGTTTTGACTGGTGGTTCTTGATACAGGGAATTAATTTTAATATTGGATTAACTAGGACAGTTATATTCATATTGAAAATAAGGAAAACAGTATTGTCGAATCATGATGAGAAGAATCAGTGGGATCTCACTTTCATAATTCTTGCTTTCTTGCAGAAAAACGCCATTGAAGAAGGAAAAAAAAAATGACGTTGACTTCCTCCCTCTCCTCCGCCCCCCTCCCCAACCAAATCCAACCCAAGTATATTTTTGTAGTTGACTTAGCTAGCCTTTGACACTTTTTAGTTGATTTACCTTGTCATGAACTTCTTTTTCTTTAAAAAAGTCATGAGCTGCTTCTCTAACAGTACAATTCTCTTAGTTTTTTTTCCCCAAAAAAGGGCCTGCATTTCTCTCTCTAGCCTCTCTGTCCCTCTCTAGGCTCTACCTTGATCAACAGAAACTTGAGAACATGATTCTGCTTCCTTACTGGCTCTGCATCGTTTGCTTTATTCCTGTTAAATAAATTCCAGCTTTGAGCTCTCTGACTTTCTTTGTTAGTATCTCTATTCTATCCATTTAATTCCCAGCTTTGAGCTCCTTGACCCTCTTGTCCCCTTGTTATAAAACAACCTGTCCCTCTCTATCATTCTCTCTCAAATAACAATTACCTTTCGTCTTTTGGAACCGATAAACTGCATTAAACTGTGCACCATTAAAATGGAGTGCTTCTGCTATTTCAAAGAAAAGTACCGCCAGAAAAGCCAAAGGAAATCAGTCATGTCTACCAATTCCTTTAATTCAAGTTCAACCAATTCATATTCCAACTCTGAAAATTCAAATCACATTACACATACCATGAATTCAACTGGTCCCATTGCTACACCATTAAGGTGTTTATCAGATTTATATGAAGAAAGGGTCCACAATTTCAGAGTATTTGATTACAAGGATTTGAAAGATGCCACAAAGAATTTCAACAGAGCATTGAAGCTTGGAGAAGGAGGATTTGGAATCGTATACAAGGGGATTCTGAAGGATACAGATGGAAATGTTGATGATGACAGTGTGGTTGTTGCTGTCAAGAGGCTTAAACCTAATGCTTTGCAGGTACTTTCTTGAAATTTCTGTTCGCTTTTCTTATTATTGTTCTTGTTTACACTTTAAAGAACACCATGAATAAAGTTGAGTATTTTGATCTAGCCATTCTCATTCAATTAATTTTTTTCCTTCATTTTTTGCAAGGGTATTTTGTTTTATCAATAAGTAAAAATAACAATAACATACCTGTAAATGTACAAAGAACAATAATAGAGCAATTATAATAATAACAACTGAACTTATAAATATTAATTATTATTGCTTTCTTCTTCTTCTTCTTCATCTTCTTCTCTTGAAATGAACATCACATTTCTATATATTAATAGGGGAAGTATTTATTTTGGAGTGTAAGATACAAGATGTATATAAAAATATAAATGCAAGCCAGAGAGGTATTGATTTTTTATATTTATAAAAAGATAAATACAAGTCAGAGAGGTATTGATTTTTGTTAGATTGTTCAGAATAAGTTTCTTGACACTGTCTGAATGATTTTTCTATGACTTTTTCAACATAAAGGGTCACAAGCAATGGTTGATGGAAGTACAATTACTATGCATAGTAAACCATCCGAATCTTGTGAAGTTCATTGGATACTGTGCAGTGGATGCCGAGCGCGGGCCCCAGAGGCTGTTAGTGTATGAATTTATGCCTAACAAAACCCTAGATCACCATTTGTTCAACAGGGACTCTCCTTCTCTCCCATGGGATGTAAGATTAAAAATCGCATTAGGCGCCGCTGAGGGCTTATTATATTTACATGAAGGCTTGGAAATTCCGGTTAGTTCTTTTTCAACTCTATACTGGTGTACCAGACATTTGTTAGTACATCCTTTTCTTTGTTAGCCATTCTATTGAACCTTTGTTGTTCCATTTGTAGGTGATATACCGTGATTTTAAAGCATCAAATGTGTTATTAGATGATGATTACAAGCCAAAGTTGTCAGATTTTGGACTAGCAAGGGAGGGGCCCACATTTGGCAATACTCATGTCTCAACTGCTGTATGTCTATTTACAGTCTCATCTTTTTTCTTCAGTTCTCATTTTGTTAGCTTGTGGCTTTTCATTCTTCTGTTGCTCAAGCTATGTATAGAGTTCCAATTGATTAGTTAAGATAGATACCTATACTAACCAGTCAATTCTTATGTACCAAGCAAGTGCAATAGCAGTCTTGAACAAAACCATCGATGACTTTTTCAATGTGATAGAGCTCCATTCATAATACATAGTCAATTGTCTCTTGACCCTGTATTTATATTTAGTATACGGGTATTAATCCATACTGTAAGATGCACCCCTGCTCGTCCAGCAGTGATTTCTTCTAGACAGTCCTCACATGATCTTGTATAATCAAGGCTAATGCATTCTTCCATTTATAACTTCTTAATTTTATGTCACTCTCTCTTTTTTCTGTAGATCTTGGGTACAAATGGCTATGCGGCCCCAGACTACATAGAAACCGGACACCTAACCACAAAAAGTGATGTGTTTAGTTTTGGTGTGGTGTTGTATGAGATACTCACTGGGAGGCGATCCTTGGATCGAAATCGCCCCAAAAATGAACAAAAGCTCCTGGAATGGGTCAAACAATACCCGGTCAAAACAAAGCAATTCAAAATAATAATAGACCCACGACTGCAAGGTCGGTGTCAGTTGCAAGCGGCACGAAAAATTGCCAAGCTGGCGGACAGCTGTCTGGCCAAGCAGGCACGGGACCGCCCAACTATGGGTGAAGTTGTGAAGGCATTGAAAAAAGTTTTTCAACAGGACTTGCAACAGCAGGTTGAACTGAGTGGAGAGCAAAAGAGTGGTACACTGCAAGAGGAGTTGATGGAAAGTAATAAACAAAAAATTGCTGAGTTAACTGTGTCAGAGTCAACAAAGCGGCGCATGATGCATCTGACAAAAATGACAGAAAATGCTGGAGGTGTACTCAGACGACGACGGCTTTTGCAAATGAAAGTTGGTACATCACCATCCCATGAAGAACGTATATAGTCTCTTTTTTTTTTTTCCTTTTTTTTCGTTTTGTATGTTTCATATTCTTTTGTTTTTTTGTGAAATCTAGGAGTTTTAGTGAGATATACATGCATATATGTTCTGTAACTCTATAAAATATAATAAAGGTAAGCCATATGGCCAAGTTCCTCTCTTCCCGTTTTTCACTTCATTAGGTAGGGATAGGATCGGTGATTAGTCGACACAGTGCTTCTATTTGACATGTAGAATGCCGCATCTTTATTTTTCCTAGTTATCATTTTGCAAGGTGCATATGTATAAGATAGCAAGTCCTCAAAGAGGAGTTTCACATGGAGTTAACTTTTCCAAATTTTTCTGTGTCAGTTCTGTTTTTGTGACTGAATTTCAAAGATATATATAAAAAGACATAAATCTCGTAAGTACTTTAAAGCATGAATCATTATTTAAACGAGTTTAGCTGCAGCATTGCAAAACAATAGTTCAGCTGTTCTCTTATTATCAAGTACCTTATTCCAACTTCTTGTTTGCAAATTGGATCTGTAGCAACTCATGAGGATTTTCAGCAACATCAATCACCAAGTTCAAAAACTCGATATTGGTTTGTCAATGTTAATAGTTTTTTCCTATGTAATACCCTTGTTGAAATAGAGTTGGTAGCTTCGTCTTTGGAGATTTAGTAGCGAGAAAATATGGATCCAAAGGAGAATTGACATAAGAAGTGGGATATTAATTAATGGGTAATTCTATGGTGGACTGAAATTTTAAACCGGGCTTAAATTTGGATCGTTCATCTAAAATTATGAAGGAATTTGGTTGATCATGATTCAAGCCCGGTTTGAAATTTCAGTCCACCATAGAATCACCCTTAATTAATTCTCAAAACATCTTATCATCTGCAGTGTGTAATGAGATAATAGTTACTAAACAATTGAGAAATAAGTTGTCGCCTTACACTTGCCTTTCTTTCTTGCTGAGGTCCCCAATCGGTCATTGTTATAGTTAGCTTATAACAGAAACATGTAATATATTTACGCAGTAACTTAATATGTCGGTCCAATTATAGATATGTGTACGTTTGTATGCTCGGTCACAGCTCACTTGCTCGGCAGATATATCGTCAACTAAGAACTTGATAGATGATAAAAAGGGAGAAAATCACTAATGGCTTCTTTTTTTTTATTAGAAATACCACTAATGACTTCTTATTCAAATATGTTCCAGATCCTTTCTATACGAAATGGCCACCGAGCAATTAGAGATTAAATATAATTCAGCACATCCCTTATTACCCAAACAAAATCGATTTTACAGCTACTGATGGGCATTAGTATTCCCTTTTCACATCGTCAGTAGACCCTTTCTCCATTTATAGTTTGGCTATATGCAGAGGCCTAGTCGAACTGTCGGAGTAAAGTGGAGCTTTCCAGAACAATTGTATTTGTATTTACATCTGCCGGAGTTAGTTAATGCACATGAGATCTCCAAATACCTTTGAAACTTCTATCGACTTGTACACAAGAAACACTAACATATTCAATACCTTGAGTCCAAATGTTATTGCCAAAAGGAACTATAATCCAAATGCACCTAGTAAATTGAAATTTTAGTAATAAAACAAGTAAAATATAGAGCCAAACTAAGATACCAAGCTCAAAGTGTCAACGGCACCTGATTATCTTTATCTACCCCCACCAAAATCATTCAACAAACAAAAAATGTAAAAGAAAAATAGGATGTCTAGGCATTTAGCAAGAAGGCCTCACAAATTTATTTGAAATTCGCTCATCCCACGAGTTTAGAAAGGCAAAAGAAACAAAGCAAGAGACAGAAAAACCTAACCCTAACCCTAGCCGGTTAAGGCGGCATTAAGTGCGCTGTGTACATCAACTCCAATTTGGGCCTCAGCCTTTTCTAGGTCAGTGGAGGCACTGTTGAGCTTCTGAGTGAAGTCAGCTAAACCCTTTTGAACCAGACTCGGGTCAATGTTGTCAAGTGGAACCGCCTCGACAGCCACTATGTCAGCTACTGAGTTGGCATGAATAAATGCAAAACCACTGCTAACAAAGTATTTGGTAACATCAGTTCCTTCATGGACAGAGAGAAGGCCCGGTTTCAACTCAGCTATGGTCGCCACGTGGCCAGGTAACACACCCATCTGGCCTGTTGTTGCTGGTACAATCACCATATCGACCTGAAAAAAAAAAAAAGCATTAATATTGATAGTATTGTGGTTAATTGTTAGGCTATTTCTAATTTCACATTTCCTTAACAAATGGTGACTACAATTACAGCAGCTCAGCATATACACAGTAACCACCAGCTATAATGACATATGTACCAACCAAATTGTATCACTTGTATGCAAACCATCCAACATAGCACAATGTGTACACATGAAATAAAAAGAAACTGTGCCACAGAAGGCTATCCTGGATACATATAAGCAGAGTAACATATTGATTAACGGGCTTATCAACCTTGAAGATATAAATTCCCCAAAGGAAAACAGATACATACTGATTTGGTCTTACAGATTAATCAATTAATTGAATAAATAACACTACGAAAATACCAAACCGAAGTTTAAATCATCTGATCATATCCAAAACAAACAAATTTAACAACCAGCTCAATCCGTAAAGAAAACCCTAAAAATGTATATCTTCACATCCCTCTCAGCTAAACCTTTTCTCAGATCCCTCCCCACTAACACCAAACCCTAGCTACGATCCATGAAGCCGATTCACATAAATCAACAATATAAACAGTGGGGGAAAAAAAACAGAAATAACAGCAAGAAGAAAAGGGTGGGGATCGAAAAACCTCTTTGTTGGAGATCTCAGATTTGTACGGGAGCACAAAATTGACAGTGAGCTTGGTGGGGATGGAGCTGGGGGTGGGAGGCCGAGGCTTCATGAAGGAAAGAGGCGTCTTGGGAGGATCAATCTGAGGGGCGACCTTTTGCCACGCCTGCACGAAGGTCGCGTCCTCGGTCGCCACGGCGGGAGCGTCGGTTGAGAAGGCTACGGAGCATCGTCGGAGTCTGCCTCCTGCCGAGGCGGCGCGGCTCAGGATGCGTTGCATTTTGAGAGGTTAGAGAGATGATTAGAGAGATGAGATGGGATTTGGGGCGGCGAGAGAGAGAGAGAGAGAGAGGAGAGACCGAGGGGAGTGGAGAGAGCGATTTGGTATTCCCAAATATTTGCAATTTTTTCTGTTGGTTTTTTTGGAATGGACCCGGAATTTTACTATATTTGCAGTTCAACGGTAATTGTTGCAATACGTTATAAATTTGGGGATCTGTGCAAAACGTACGAACTAGATTACTAGATGTTGGATTCATCATTAGTTAAAACTCCGACTTGATCTTTCAACTTTTGATTAGTGAAAAGAAAGATTTTTTCTGGAGTTCTTCGGAAATTTTACTTCTAATTTTTTTGTTTAGACCGGGACTAAATTTAGATGACAATATAAAAATTAAAATTTTAATTATAAAAGACTATTTTTTTAAAAAAATAGAATTTTTTGAAGTTTGAATTTCACCAAAAAGAAAAAAAAATCAATCTGATTTAATTCTCAAAATATTATCTTTAGCCAACAAATCAATTACTGAAAGCAACGAACTCGCCGTCCCTTTAAAGATACATCAAATGGTGAGAACTAATCTTTAGACTAATAGCAAAAGCCAACAGGCAACAGCCCTATGCACCTTGAAAGAAAATCACATATTTGAAACTTGATTGAAAGTTTCTTATTAATTTCTTTATAAAAGAGTTGAGACTTCACATTTATAAAAACATGAAAGCAAAGAAAAAGATGCACCAAATTGAAGTTGATTCACATTTGATAGATCTATCTTCAAATCGGATGTCACAAAACTGATGATAATTCAAAGAACTTTTTTTTTTGAATTTGACCATCCAATAAATAAGTAAACGAACCCATCGAGGGACCAATCTCCGATGCAGTACAACGCATTAAATATATGAAACCTCTGAAATTTGGAGTTTTGAAATTTCATGCCAACCAGAACCAAATATATCGAAAATTTTCAGTTTAGCTCGGTTCCTTTAATCCTTTTGCTCCTTCAGTCCTTGTACAATTGTGCATTTTGTGCATCCATCAAGGGCTCAAACACAGACAGTTTCTATTAAGCATAGGAACAATATAAACGCAGTTCAAAAGTTACAAAACCCCAACAAATATCACTTTCCATCACTACGACACTTTAAAACTCAAATCCTTTATTTAGCCTGCTTTCGTAGAAAAAAGCAGCCATAATCTTTTCGATTTGTCTGGGCATACGGAGATATTGTAAGGAACTACAGTATAATCTTACCCTTTCCAAGAGACTAGAGTTGACAATTTTAGCGCTCAAGTTGAATATATTACTACGTTCCAAAATTAGGCATTCTAATCATTCATCCATAAAATTGCTACTTAGTTAATTCTTTTATTATCGTACATTCAATAATGTTATTGATAGGCTTTCGTCACGCAGGTGCGTATATTTTGTCAATTTTCAGAATCCTCTGGGTGAACATCTCTCATTTCGATCTATTAAAGATATGGTTTTGGAGGTTTTCATGGTTCCTTGTGTGCATGATACATTTTTAGTTTTTTACTATAATATCGTAATTGAGTTTTGCGGAAGTCATTTGCAAGCAGTAGAAAATCCATACGTCCGACAATTTTCTGACTTCTATATGTCAAATTTCCTAAAATAATGCCTCGGGTGTTCTTTTTTTTTTTTTTTTTTTTTTCCATTTGCAAGCAGTTGTTAATGCACCAAAACTAAAAACGTTGCCCAACTCCCCCACAAAACAATACAAATGGTTCAACTTGTAAAGGAGACTAAAGGAAAACATTACTAGAACATAATAGCAGCATTAAATCAGCTTTGATATATGCATACAACACCGAGAAGTCATAATTATATATAAAAGATAAAATGTTCTTTCAACATAAACAAGTCAATCGGGGCATTAGCAAGGGATCAGAAACCACCTCCCAAACATATTAATTTCTATACAGCACCATCTTAAAATTCTATTTTAAATTCTGTACCACCTTACAAAACAGAAAACAAAGAAATCAACACCGAAACCAATTATATTAACCTTACCATTTGGTGGGTACTCCCATGACCCTTCAAAATTGGGCAGTGCTATTAACAACGTAGATTTCACTATTTACAGGTTATCCAAACTTCATAACTATGCATCTCATTTTACCCTTTTCACTTAAATGTCTCCTCTCCTTCGTAAAATGGCTCACAAATCATAAAAATTTGAACCCTGCCCTGTGAACAGCAAAACCTAACATGAATGCAGCACCACCCAATCTTATTCTTTCCTTTCCAACAACACACCATGCTCTCTCCCCTCTTGACATACCACAAATTTGATGGGATAAATTGGGCTTATACCCCTTACACCTCACAGCCTTTGGTTGTGAAAACTCCTTTTCTTTCTATATCATAACCGCTCATTCACTTCCAAGATTTGGATATCAAACAAATCCAATTGGTTATTGGAATCACCTTCAAGGCACAACCAAATGAGCATAGAGGATCAAGGGCATAACCCCTTTTACTGCAAGTAAACGTATTGCAGCTGAAACCATTTTAGGGATAAAAGAGTGAGCCCAAATCTCACTGGGGCGGGGGTTGGTGAGATGGAGGCTGAGTATTATACTGTGGATATGGTTGTGAATACAAAGGACTCATCAATCCCTGCAAACGATGACAAAAAAAAATTTACATAAATAGCATTTAAAATAAAGTTCTCTGGGATGAATGTAAACAGAAACCAGCCCTTATACCTGAGACTGTAGAGGAGGGAAATGGAGTTGAGAGGAATCATCCTGTGATGGGTCATTGTAACCAGCTTGGGTAAACAGTCCATGCGACCCAGGTCCCATGTGCTCCTACATAAATAAATGTTATAGTTACAGCTACATACATTTACACCCCATATAAAAGGTAAAATATCTAAGCAGTTGGTATCTCGGAAATTTAATTCCATACCTGGGAAGAGATATCATTACTGGGGCCCATATGAGGGTAACTAGGGTGCGAATTTTGGTTCATGTAATTGCCAGGGAATCCAGGCTGAGCTGCTTGTGTGGCATATTCCATGCCATAGCCACCTTGTGATTGCTATTGTTTCAAACAAACAAAAAATAATATTATTAAGAAAAAAAATTAATGCAGAATTTGAGGTTTGACCAAGAAGAAATTTAAAAAATTTAAACCTGCGTAGAAAAATCAGCCATATTATATGGAACATGAGATCCTTGGCTCTTGAAATCTTCTCCAAAGAAATCCTGGTCCAAAACACAAGCATTCCTTTCAATTTGAGTTACAAGATCAAATGAGTACAAAAAAAATTTTGTGCCAATATCAGATAAGTAAAATACCTGAGACATGCCACCCATAGAAAAACCTTCACGGAATGTCTGGCTTAGACCTTGCATTGGTGCCTATGAACAAATAACAGACTCTCATTTTATTGGATATTCTCCAAATTTATCTAACAAAATAGTTCATCACATGAACTACCCAAGCTAGTGATAACCTATATCTCATATTTACATACCTGAGTCATCATTCCAGTTTGGGACAGAGGAGCCCCAGATGGTTGACTATTTTGATCACCAAATCCGAAGGGAGAGCCTAAACCAGCTAAGCCACCCTGCTGTGAGTTCTGCTGATGTGGTGGCAAGTGGCCTCCAATCGTACCACCATTGCTGGCAGCACCACGACCAGCCCCACTGAAACCTCTGTTGCCATGATGCGGTACCTGAGGGACACCAATTGGTCCAGGCCCAGTGCCACGTGTGGGAATAGCATAAGGTTGAGAGTGAGGCCCACTAGCAAAAGCAGGAAATGGGACACGAGCTGGAGGTGGGGGAGCCATAGGATACCCTCCTGTATATGCTTTCCCATTTGGTGCTCCAAATGGCGGCCCAAAAGATTGGCCTAGATTTTGAAAAATAGATAAATAAGCTCATAGTAATATCATTGAAAAATAATGACAATACAAGAAATCTGATTTAAAAAAAAAAAAGAAATTCTGGGAAAAGAAAACCCAGGAGCTGTAGTATTACTATAGTAAGGATAACATAAAACCATTAAAAAAAATATACCTTTTCCACGCCCGCCTCTTCTATCAGGAGTAGGGTTGGCAGAGCCAATAGGACCGTAGTTAGCTGCTGGCATAACACCAGGCCCACCTCCAATGTAAAGTCTACGCTCATTGTACATCTAATACCAAGAAACACATGGTTCATGTGTTATAGCTAGTAGTTACCATACTGATTAAACTGCATTTAAAGCTATGTAAAAGCAAGTAAATGAGTACCTTTTTGGGCTTTTGAAATTGCACCATACTCTGTTTTAAATTGTTCAGAGGTCCTTCAACCAAGCATTCGTGTTCCTATATTAGCAATTTTATGACAATTCAAAGTTCAGCTATTATGGACACAACATATTAGTATTACATAATGATATATTCAGAGGCCAATAGGGCTAAAAAGATAGGTCACCTTGTAATGGGTCAACAAGTTATTCCAGAGAGGCTGTTTGCTGAGCACCTTAGGGTTTCCAAGAATGACAATACCATACCGTGCACGTGTTAATGCCACATTTAACCTCCGGGGATCATTAAGAAACCCAATGCCCTGAAAAATAAGGAGTTCAATAAATACCTGCCTGGATAACAGAAATGGAGTATCTGAATAAAAGATCAAAATAGGAATCCTCATTTCCCCTAAAACAAGGTAGTTCAAGTAGATATATCCAGGTTGATAAAATTGGAAAAGTTCTTCAAATAATAAAGAGCAAAGGATAAATACCTGGTGCTCATTACTACGGACACAAGACAAAATAATATAATCTTTTTCCCTTCCCTGAAAGGAGTCGACACTAGCGACCTACAAAAAGAAATAATTTATTACCTATTTAGACTAGTCTTGCTAGAAAAAGTACTTCAAAATAAACTTACACAAAGGCTAACAAACCTCAATTTCCTTATAAAGCTGTTGCCGGAGAGCACCATTCCTTGACATGTAGTTTGTAATATATGCCCTCTGCCCTTCATATGGTGTTATTACTCCGATCTTCATGATTTGCACAAAACAACAATTCATTAGTATCATTCTTTTGGAATGAACATGACCAATAGAAGGATACATCAATTACTGAAATATATAACATGCCTGACTTGGCACAACACCACATCTTAAGTATGTCGTCACAATTTTCTCAACATTTGAAGCCTCAGTTCTATTCAGATATGATGTACCACTGGCACTTATCTCCTCTTGTCCCATCTATACATATGAAAAAAAACAATAAACAAAGTCAAACCAGAACCATCAAACATATATTATAAGAGAGAAAGAAAGAAAGAAAGAAAGAAAGAAAGAAAGAAAGAGAGAGACCTGAACATAAAAGAACATAGGGTGATTAGGCACAGGCCAAGGGAAATCAATGCCAGTCAACTGCCTCTCATTGATGGTCACTCCATTTTGCAAGGTACCTTCATAGAAACAATTTGAGGGGAACTCTGACAGCGATGGGTGCATCCTGTATTGTACCTGACCATTCAAAATTAATGTTAAAAACCAACAGATTGTACAGACCATTATTTTTTTTTTTTTTTTTTTATTTTTTGCAATAGATTATCTTAACAAGTACCTGCAGCCTAAATGGTTTGACACCAAGGAGCACAAGCCGCTCAAAGAGTGACTGAGCCAGACCTGCCCGAGCTGCCTTTTTACACATTATCACTGGGCCCAGCTGACAGTGATCCCCAACAAGTACAACCTAAGCAAAGAGGGGGAAAAAAAAGGAAAAGTGAGAAAAATAATACTTATCATGATAAAATCTAATTAGTCAGTTTCTTTCTTTATAAAGAAATTATTTCATTGCACCTACAGTTTGTATACACCACTTAAATTACCTGCTTGACACCAAGAACCAGGGGAATGAGGCACTCTGGCTCTGTTGATTGTGTAGACTCGTCAATAAGAACCTAAAACATAAACAAGGTAAATATAAAATATCAGAATGAGTTTTGCTATACTAAAAGAGTCCAAAACAAGTGAAGAACAAAGAGTTACTTGGCGAAAACGGAAGTTAGAAAGACGAGGATCTCCTGCTCCAACACAAGTGCAACAGATGACATCAGCACTTTGTAAGATCTCTCTTTCTGTAGCCCGTTTTAAGGCTTTGTACTTTTTCTCATCACTGCTCGACAATTCACCTGTATAAAAAAAATTATGACAGAGTTTTTATCAGTCATGGAGAGTGATAAAACAAAAAAAATAGCAACACTAACAAAATATTAGATAAGAGAGGGGAAAAACCTTGCTCATCCTTGAGTAGCTGTAGTTTATGCAATTCGCTCTTATCTGATGTGTCAAGATGACGCACCTAGAATTTTGCCAAATATTAGGCCAAGTACAAAACAGAAAAAAAGTTTTGCTAAAAAAAATTAAATATTTAACTTTTAAAGCAACAAACGCTTGCTGAAGGTGATACCTGATAATGAAGTGTAAGATGTTCAACTGGGGAGGAGATGGCCTCTCTCGATTTTGCACATAGCCTGACAACCTTTTTTTAAAATGAAAACCAAAAGTTAAAGCTGCAAAATTATACACAATGAAATTTGGGTGTTACTACAGACAAATTCCAATGTTCTACCTTCAAACCAGTAGCACTGATCTTCTCAGCCAATTGGTCAACAGCCACATTACTTGGAGCACACACCAAAACCTAAATATTCACCAAATATACCTTTCAAATTAAAAAAAAAAAGTGGGGACAAAGATGATGAATAATCCAGTCAACTTTAAAATATCTAATTTGTCTAGTACCTGGCCCTGTCCTTGTTTAGCCATGTGATATACAAGTGCAGCTGATGTAACAGTTTTACCCGTACCAGGTGGCCCCTGTATCAGGCTCACTGGCTTCTGAAGCACGCTCTTTACTGCCAATACCTATAACAGAAATATATGGTATATTACTTTAGATAAAAAGAACATATATTAAGGAAGGTATGTTTTGGTTACAGTACTAGTACTTACCTGAGAAGCATTTAATTCAGGAAGACCAGGAGCACCAAATCGGCGAGGGAGAGTGTTACGCACAATTTGATGCTCTACTTCATGCCCCAATAGGTGATGGTAAATGTACCTAGATAATCAACAGTTTCATAAATTGAAGTACTAAATGGGCATGTATACAAAAGGTTAAATTTGCATTTGTCCAATACTCACCCACTAACACTAGTTTCATCAACAGCAAAAGTTTTCATGGCACTTTGCATACGATCAAAGCTAGTACTCTTCCATACAAAATCCACACTAAAACCATGGCTCAAATCAACTGGAACTCCCTGTTATTTATTAATAAGATGGGTATAAAAAAAAAAAGAACAGCACGTCAAGAATGAAGTAAACAAACCAATTGTAACGTTATTTTACCTGGCTAGCACGTAGTTCAAGGGCAACCTCCTCCTGAGCAGTAAGCTTAATCTGAATAGAGACAACAACATTATTTACTATTGAGTAGAAACAACAATAGCATACAACATTATCAACTATTTCTATCTCACAAAAAGTCTATAATATGATGCAAAAGAAAGTACAGATCACAAATTTACCACGTGGCCCACAGATTGCCAAGCAGGATGAGTACTATCCCCAGGATATCTGAGCCTCAGCTCATCACCTGCCACAAGTCTCAATTCATTGTCCTCCTACAATGATAACAACATTTTATAATAATTATGCATCACTGTTATATCCATTGAACTTGAATTAAACTTATATTGAGACTCGACATGGAAATACCTTGGGAAAGACAAAGTATGCAATGCGCTTTTTGTTGAGACCAACATCCCATCTAACTGTTAAGTTGTCCTTGCTTTGTGACTCTTTCATCATCTGTAATTTTATCATTTTGTTATAAAAAAAAATAAAGAAAGAAATACACAGCTAAATGTGAGAGGAAATTTATAATAATCAAGAAAAGATAATTAATGAACCTTGTCATAGTCAGCTTCAAGCTTTATTAGTGGTGCAAACACATTTTGATACTGCAAGAAGGTAAATCACAATAAGACGCAAAGTTACACATTTTTGTGCAAAATTCTAACAAAAAATAAGTTCAAAATTTGACGAAATAAGAGGAACCTGATATGCATCTTCATATTTAATAACGACAGGCATAGGTTCATCATCTACACCCGGTTTCTCTAAATCCTCAAGAGATGCATCGGGATTAATTTTCCAGAGCTCTTCTAATTTGTTGATCTGTTGTGCACTTATCTGTCGTGCTCTCAACTGTTCTTGCTCTGATGGCACCTGATTAACCATAAACCCACTCACAGTATCAATAAAATGTAAGATCTATTATACCTTAAAATACCCAATCGTGCTGACTCTCCTGTTTACAACCATGTCTTACTTAATTTTTAGGATTTAGGATTAGAAAAAAGGCCTCCCTAATAGCGGGTGAGAAAGAAAAATCAAGATGATTTCTCACTGAATCAAACTCCCAACATTGTACTCTCTAACTATTATTCTTTGTCTTATTTCTCCAAAAAAAAGCATCACCGCCTAATGTTTGTTGCCAGAAAAGAATACAAAACAACACTGTTGCACCAAAAGGAGGAAAAAATAAAAAAGATTGCCGGAATTCCAAAGACCTTTCTAGATGGAAAAATCAACTCCAGCTCCAGATAGGTAATTTTCCAAATACCCAATTGCCAGAACTCATTGGCATCATAAGCAACAATAAAGTATGCTTTTCACAAAATTGTTCACTATGCTTTTAATTTAATATTGAGTACAAGTGTCAAAGAGACGGAAAATAACCTTGACAAGCCAGGGGAGAAAGCATCGGTCGTCTATAAGAGGGCACCACTGGCTGAGGTCCCAATTCATGTCCTTCAATGCATTCACACTCAGGCATGGCTCTCTACACAGTAACACCACCACATTGTCGGTTTTAGCCGAAATAAATCCGAGCAGAAACACATTTCTGCACCCACAATTGTAGCACTCTAGAATTGTTTCCCCCAATGGACTGTCCTTGTGGAGGCACACTTCCTTGTGCTTTGCTCGTACCTATGCATTTCAGGTGTAGATGGATACAGAGCCAGTTAACAGTTGTAGTTGGGGGTGAGGTGGACTCTGTTAGATTTTTACACTCGGACACACCAGTAGTGAACCAATTTAGTCGAGTGCTAAACTAATTCAATAATTTATTAAATTTGCAATGCTATTGGTCCAAAATGGGAAATAAACAGAGCACTGTGCTGGAAATAGAGTTGGTTTCATTGCCTACGCACTCGTGTTTGATTTTCACTACCCCAACTTTTTTGGGATAAAAGGGTTAGTTGTTGTTCTTGTATTGGTCCAAAAGGGTACACAAAAGAACACTGAATCAATAGTTAGTGCGGTAACCATAGTGAACTCGAGTAATAAAACAAATTTGCAGAAGATTTGAACTAAGAATTCTTATAGAAAGTGTGTGAAATACGTACCAGGTGACTGACTATATGAGAACCAGATGTGTTGCCGCGGGAGTTGCAAAACCACTTACGACAACTAGGGATATTGCAGCGCACCACACAAGCCGGATTGTGGATTCCACAATACCTACATGCATGCTCTACAAAACCACCTTTTTCATACTCATATCTGTCAGAACAAAATCACAAAAATAAGCTATGTTATTCTTTAGAATCATTACTGCTCTTGAACTCTTGTTGACAGCCCAGCATTATCTTCTCAATAAACAAAGAATTCAAAGGGCCCATCTGAAGTACTAGATTGATCTCAATTAAATTATATAAATTTGGACACCTGAATCTTATCAAACATGACTAACTTAAGAGGCCAAAGCTTATTTTAAATTAATTCCAACAACAAATAAAGGACAAATCTAGGAAGTGTTCCAATCACAGGGAGCAGATTTGCAAATTTCCCAACTACATTCTAAACCCATACAAATAACAGTTGTTGTAACTTCAAGAAATTTAACCCTTCAGAACACTGCATTGTAAGTATCAGTTGTAAATTATTATTTCAAAACCATGTCCACTAGTTTCCCTCTTTTGTTGTATCATAAACTAGTAAGCCTAAAGAAAATTAATTAATAGCCTAAACACAAATACCGCCCAAAACCCACCTTAAAACCACTCAAAACAACAAGAGACCTAATCAACAACATGCTCCTAGAGTCCACCAAATGGCAAACATTCAATATTATTATTCAGTTCCTTCCTAATAATTAGCAGTGTAATTATTCCAATAGACATAGAAATGTGTCTTTTCTGTAGGGAATTCTACCTGTCGTCTAAATTGGCAAATTCAACAAATCAAGTCAAAATAAGGAAATCAAAACATTACCCATCTTCAGTTTCTTCAAAATTTAGGCCCCCGATTCCAGCCGCGAGTGAATCCACTTGACTAGAAACAGCTGCCCCACCGTTCCCGTTCCGCACCTTGGATGATGACGTGGCGGGTGGAGACACAGCCGTTTCAACAGGCTCAGGGTCCGGTTCGGGCTCAGGCGGAGAAGGTGGAGGCGGCCACGCGGCTCCACGGGAGTAGCTAAACGGGTCGTAAGCCGATTCGGACTCCGATTCGTTCTGTGTATTGAACTCCAAGAACGTATACGCCGAGTGGGACCCGCCTGCGGCGTTTGTATCGGGTTGAGATGCCGTGTCATATAAGTCGGCAGTTTGTGAATCCGACATGGTGGTGGTGCTTTTGTGATGTTAGGGTTTGGGTAGAGAAGAGAGAAGAGGAAGAGGTTAGGGTTTTGTTAGAGAGGAAGAGAGAGAGACGGAGATGCGAAGGAATAAGGGATCGCGAATGAAAGAGCGAGTTTCGGATGGACCGGGTTTTTGGGAGTTTAGTTCGTTTGAGAAACGTAGACGACTTTAGTTGATGGTTCATGAGACCGGATCTATTTACAATGCCGGTATCTGAAGTCTCGCTGAACTGTGGGTCCATCTGACTAAAAAAGGATTTTTACTATTAATATTTATTTAGTATTGGAACTTTTCCATCTCTAGAGGACGAAATTTTTTTCATCTTTCATTTTGATTAAGCAAAATTGCTACTGGTTTGCTTTTTAAGTTGGTTATAATTCGAGTCAGACTCACAATCGACGTGGCAAAACTGAAATAAAAGTATGTCTACAGTTGAAAACATGAGCAAAGTTGGTAATCAAAATTGAACCAATACAGCCTAAAAAATATAGTACGGATGTTACTTGACAGCTGCTGTCAAGCTTTCGGGAAAAAAAAAACATAGTAGGGAAGAACTTATCATGATTTTCATTGTAACATATTTCTAAATGCCTTTCAATAATATATATGATTATCCAGATCGAGTTTACGTATCCTTATGAATTTAAACAATCAATTTATTGTTCTCATTACTTATACTATTGGATTGTTTTGTGAGCTTCCCTCTAGGAAAAGTAAATGCATTTTTTGAATAAGGTTTTATTTTTACAAAAAAAAAATAATTGTACATTTAACATATGCGTCTTGCGTTCAAATAATAATTATAATTACTAAAAGAAAATTGTGTAACCTCTAGCAGCTATGCTTGCACTTTTTTGTGGTGTTTTTTAAAGGGATGAATAGGGGAAGGGAGCAAGTATATATAGAAGAGAGGGAGGTGAAACTTTACATCCTAAGAAAATTACACCATGCATTATCTATTGACGTGGTAACACGGTAGGTTTTGAAATTTTAAACGTCAAGTTAGATGCAATTTGAATAAAATCTAACTAATAAAATGAACCGATGAACTAACTCAGGCGTGTATCACACGACATCATAGGTTTGTTATAGGAACGAGCTTAAACCCCAGGAGATATTTTAGAAACAAAATCTGATGTTTCAGACACAAACTTATAAAAAATTACACAAAAGAAAAAAAAAATCTAACGACAAAATAATTCGCCTAAAACATAACCATCGTCTCACTTTTGTGTGAGACTTGTTATTATTGTTATTTTTTTAGTTTAAAGTGTGAAACAACCAGTGGAAGGAGACTTCTATTGTACATGTTTGGTTTTAACATTTATCTATCTACTCGTCAAGAAAGCTGACATGTATCTATTCAAACAAACATGACTGCTCTAAGTTTCGACCAGCGACTTGTCATATGGTCCCAAATTTGAGACCAGGTCAAGCCGTGTGTCGTTGTCAGAGTCCAATTCAGTCAACTTCTAAAATCTCATGCGTTCCATTTGGACTAGAATTTATCCTTGTATTCAGACTATGGATGATAATAAGACGTCTATAATTGATTTGAAAATTAATTTTGTGTTAATTTGCATTGTTAGGAAAAATAATTTTATATTGTAGCTTATACATAGTTTTTCATTTTAAAATAAGCCCATCTAGTCAACAATCAGGTAGCGCATATCATTTTCTGATTCAACTGAATAGTTCGTCTCGTACGAACAAAACTATTGCGATAAAGACATGGATGGTTGACTCTTCCAATAAATAATAATTATTATTGTTAAAATTATGTTTAAAAAAGGAAAAAAAAATCTAACACAATAGGTCTTAGAACGTCCCAAATGTTACGCACATTAAATAGAGTCGGCAACTTGTGTGTAAACTGAACCAAAAATTGATTCTTATGATATTTTTACCTGTAAAACAATAATAACACTATTAAGTACGCGTAAAGAGGAAATTCTACAAGAGAGAAAAATGCTTCCTCTTTTATAGAAAAGCAAATTGAGATGCCTACCATAACAGTATCAGAACGCAAATTTACAGAAACACACTCGATAATTTAGAAAACCCCGATTTGTGTTTTTTAACCAATTATTGTTTGAGGCTGTTGGTTCAAGAGGCGTCCTGTCTGTCAATATCAGATTAATTACTACATTATTAACATTATTAATGATGACGCCAACAACTTAATAACTGCATTTGAACTAGCGATATTTTATTATGATTTTATGTAAGCATCACCTTTTACATAAATATCACTCAATTAGTTTAAACTTGTTATTTAAATTCAAATAGATATACTTTGTTTTTTTAGAATTTGATTTTACTTTGATATGATTCATGGATTTGAAAAATTAACGTCCAAAAATTGTTTGCCTCAGTGTATGTTTTTTACAAACTTTTGATGCCAATTAAATAAAGTCGAAAAATCATTAATTTTGTACGTGTATGGAGAGAAAACTGTATAGATTATATCTAATGGTTTAATTTTGATATTTAAGTTTTACATTTATGGTTATTAAAGTTTTGAAATGAAGATAATAAATATATGAAAATAAGACATTTGAAATTTTGCTCAATTTTTAATACGATTAAGATTTCAACACAACACATTGAATTTTTTTTTTTTTTACGCTAGTGACAAAGAAAAAATTGTACTTCGATAATTAATGGTTAGGTATCCAATACAAGCTTAGTTTGACCTCTTCTGAAAATCTGACTCGTTGTAATAGCATTTTCCGAGGTTTTGAGGGGGTATATGCAAAAAGCACCTGTTGAATAGTTGCCTTTTTCGTTCTGTCCCCCACTGAGAAAGGAATTTATTCATTTTCACTTGCAATCTCTGTCTGCAACAATGGCTATCTTCCTCAACTCTCTCAGGCGATCTTCGCCATCCGCCGCTGTCCGGCGGCTTCTCCTCCGCCCGTACAATGGAGAAGAAGTTACTCAGGCGAGAGAGTTCACCACTTGCGAGGGATCTCGTCCATCCCTTATACACAAACGCAGCTTGGATATACTCCACGATCCATGGTTCAACAAGGTCTCTTTTACTCTCTATGACTCTATCTAGCTAACTAAAAAACTTGACCAATTTGTTAAGGTTATGAGTACTTATTTTAGTTATTGAAGTAAGTCAAGTAACCAAGGATGTGAATTAACTTTGAAGAAGATTATTCTTCTGGGTGTTCCTACTTCCTTAATGCCATCTTTAGTGCTCTTTGTGGAAACTAAGAAAGAAGCAAGGGCCGGTAACGAATGTACTAGAAACTTTCCAACTACACCAGAAGAAGCTGGTATGGTACCAATCTGGTACATTAATTGACAGATTGGCCCCTATCTCTTGTCATATGAGACCTTGGTTATCCCCCTCCCAAAAATTTAGATAACAGAAATTTTATGCAAACTGAGATAATTGGCAGCAGCTGCACACATTGTTGTTTGAATTGGCAATGTCTATACTCTATACCAAGAACAATATGTCGAGGTTTTGTGACTTACGACTCCAATAAACTCAAGCAGAAACCAAAAAGTATAGAAAAATTTGTTGGAATTTCAGCAAATAACTTAGCTTGCTTTGAAATTTTTTTTTTTTTTTTTGAGAAAAGGGGACAGCTTTTTCTATGACGGAGCGGGACCGGTTGGACCTAAGGGGCCTTTTACCTCCTAATGTTGTATCTCCCCAGCAACAAATCGATCGCTTTAGTGAGTTCCTTTTTACTCATTAAATATGAAATTTCATCAATTGTAAATGGACTTGTTTTAACACTGTTAAATAGTGGGGAAGCTGAATGAAGGCCTCCTTTTTTTTTTTAACAAGGTTCTACTTTCGGATCATACAAAGAAATTATATTTTCTGGGAAAATATAATTTTCTTTAGTATTCACTTATAGCTAAAAGCTCTCATTTCGTAAGAAAAAGTGTTTTCTTTGTTACAGTGGTTGATTTGAAAAGATTTGAGGTAAATGCAAGAGATGGGATGTCAGATACAATTGCACTTGCTAAGTGGCGTGTTCTCAACAGATTACATGACAGAAATGAGGTCATGTATTATAAGGTGTTCCTTTCTTACTTGTATGTTTTTTTTTTTTTTTTTTTCTTTTTTTTTTGTGAACAACCGAATGAAAGTATATGCTAGTTTAGTGGGAATTTAATTATCTACAGTTTTTATTTGGATATTGTCATAAAAAATTGTACTGCTAGTCTGCTTTGGGTGTGCTTTTTTCTCATTAAGCAAGACATATTTTTGAACAACTAATTGTACTTTTTGCAAACTGCTTTTTATTGAAATGTGAGGAATAAAGTTTGTTCCACCCTTATTCTTACAAAAGGATGTGGACTAAGCTGGCTTTTCTTTCCTCTGAGATTTTAGAGAATCTAATTTTGCTGGGCTACATTTACTGTCCACTATTTAAAATTATTTCCCTAATTGTTTCATTCTTATAATATTTTTTATTGATATCTAAATTTCAAACACCAGATATTGATTGATAACATCGAGGAGTATGCACCTATAGTATATACACCAACAGTGGGGCTCGTCTGTCAGAAGTACAGTGGCTTGTTCAGAAGGCCACGTGGCATGTACTTCAGTGCAGCTGATCGGGGTGAGATGATGTCTATGGTTTACAACTGGCCTGCTGACCAGGTACTTTGCCAATTTTTGCTATTCTAGCATCTAACTGACTTTCTTCCTGCTTTATGATATTCGGAAAACAAGAATGATTATCGTCCCATTAAACTAGAAATTTGATTGAGATTATTATAAGTGAAAAAAAACAATTTGAAGGGTTTAAGGGAAGAACTCTCTTTTTGCTTTATATTGTGCTGCAAAAAGAAATTGTTTGTTCTATTCATCAATTGCCATCCCATTAAACTAGCTAATGCTGGTTGAGAATTTTATATGAGGCAAGCCAAAAAAAAAAGAGACAAAGAGAGAGGGGATGAAGGATTTGGAAGTACAAAACTTCAATTTAGAGGAGGCAATTAATTTTTATTAACTACTTTTTGTGAATATGACTAAAAACTGAAAAGTATCTTCGAAATATTAAACAAAGAGCAAATTGGTTATTTAATTCTTTACTAGCATCCATTTAGCGCTCTTATTTTTAATGCATGCTTTTGGCAACAGCTGTTATCATGTCTCATTTTGCAAATACTGATAATTTGTGTGTGATTTTTGTTTGTCTTCTTCTTTTTTTTCTTAAAAGAATTATAATGCATCACTCTCTTTATATATGTATTTTTTATTTCAGGTAGATATGATAGTGGTGACGGATGGAAGCAGGATTTTAGGTCTCGGTGATCTTGGTGTACAGGGTATTGGAATCGCAATTGGGAAACTTGACTTGTATGTCTCGGCTGCAGGAATAAATCCACAGAGGGTATCTTTATGTGTATCATGCATTACTTCTTTCACCGATCTTTCTTTGAGATTGAAATTGAACCCACTACTAAATTTAAGTTAAATGTTTATTCTTGTTGCTAGGTGCTTCCAGTCATGATAGATGTGGGAACAAACAATGAGAATCTCCTGAAGGATCCTTTATGTAAGTGTTGTGGAAAAAAATCAGCTTTGTCTTTTCTTGTGAATATTTGCTTATGATATTGTTCAACATTTTTAATTTGGATAAATCAATTGAAGAATATCTATAAAGAAAAGAAAAGGAAAAGTAAATCATGACTGCCACTGGGTAATAAGCCTGTTTGGTCTGGTACTTGACATTTTCCCTTATTGTCTTGGTCATTGCAACTAACTGTCTTGAAACTTCCTTCATTTTTTGGTGAACATTTTCTCTTATTGTCTTGGTCATTGCAACTGGACTCTGTCATGAAACTTCCTTTATTTTTTGGTGAATAGATCTAGGGCTAGATCAGCACAGACTCGAAGGGGAAGAATACTTGTCAGTAATTGACGAATTTATGGAGGCTGTTTTTACTCGCTGGCCGAATGTCATTGTGCAGGTACTCCCAAATATTTACATCAATCTTCTACTTAAATCCCTTAGGGCAAGAGCTATTTGCAATCCCTACAATAATTGTTGCACTTACACTTTGAAAGGTTTAGCAATGCAAAAGTTACACTATGATGTTTTACTGGTGTGGTTTGTAGCAATAAATGATACATTCTTATTTTTTTGAAATTTGGACTTAGTTTGAAGATTTCCAAAGCAAGTGGGCCTTCCCTTTGTTGCAACGATACAGAAATACTTATCGCATGTTCAATGATGATGTTCAGGTGAAATATTAATTTGTTCATGTTCCTTTTCATCTTTAGTCGTGTCAAAAATCAATATTTCCTGAGATTTTATGTGTGTATATTTGCATCTTTGATTTTTTTTTTTTTTTTTTTTTTTTTTTTTTTTTTTTTTTTTGGTAAAAAGGGTACAGCTGGAGTTGCAATAGCTGGTCTTTTGGGGGCAGTCCGGGCACAAGGCCAACCTATGCTTGATTTTCCTAAACAAAAGATCGTTGTAGCTGGTGCCGGAAGGTATGCAAAGTTTCTATTTTCTTCACCTAACTGGAAATTATTGTTATGTAATAAGTACTCTCTTTGCCTGTTCTCTTACTCTGATCGTGGCATTATTGTACTGAGTGATGTGTATTGGATATCTTTCTGATACTGAGTTTTGAGTTTTGGTTTGTTCTAAGAGTTAGTCATTTTTTTCATAACTATCAATAGTTATTGTATTTTGGTAGTGCTGGAATAGGAGTAGTGGATGCAGCAAGCAAAACCATGGCAAGGATGCTTGGTAACACTGAATCTGCTTTTCAAAGTGCCAGAAGCCAATTCTGGATTGTTGATGCCTCGGTATTTTCATTTCTAATTCAGTCTAAATGTATTACTCAAGAGTTCTTCTTCATTTTGAAGGCCAAGCTGGCGAAGAAAAAGTACATGAGTAGGAAAAAATAATTCTGAATTCTCGTACGTGTTGCGTCTACTAGAGAAACCCTGAAAAGAAAAAAAGAAGTTAATAAAACATGGAAGAAAGGAGTAACCTCTGTGTTCTCTGTTCTTCGTTTCAAAATATTCTCAACAGGTTCATATTATTAACAATGTTTGTGTTTTATGACGGTGTACTTGAAAATGTTCATGGTTTTATATGGAAATCAAAAGAATGTTTCCCCAATTCTTCCATCATTTGGTTGGGAAATGTTAAGTCTATTTTAAAATTTTTGATTTTATATATATTTTGGTGAATTTTTTGTAGGGTTTAATAACTGAAAGCCGAGCAAACATAGATCCAGCTGTGGTTCCATTTTCTAGGAAGCAAAAAGATGTGGGGCACCTCGGTCTAAGTGAGGGTTCTAGCTTGGTTGAAGTGGTATGTTTGGTTATACCATTTCTTCTTTAGCAACCTATTGTTTCTTACCTATTAATGCATACTAAATACTATCAAACACCCTATTACGGAACCAACACGTCTTACATATATGTGAAGTCCCTTTTCTTAATAAACATCAAAATAGGCAAATTTAAAAAATTTAAACATGGGTATTGCTGTGTGCATCATCATTGCCAATGCAGCTGCCACCGTCATTTAGTAATGCTGATAATGCTAGTGATTGTGAAAGTCGATGTGTTAATTATGATAATAGCAACGGTAAGTTGCTAAATAGTGGTGCCGAAAGAGGTGCCAATGATGGATCCAATTTATTCTGAATTAGGTGAAAAAGGTGAAACCTGATGTGCTACTTGGACTATCTGCAGTTGGTGGCTTATTCTCCAAGGAGGTAATCTCTTAATCCTTGGCATATTCTTAATTATCCAAACATTTTTTTTGAAGCGTTTCTTATTGCCTTTTTGTATGAGAAAACATTTTTTTTTTCTTTCTTTTCCTTCTTGTTTTTGGTGTTGGGTTGGAGAGGACGTTATTGGGTTGGTTGTGATTCTTTTTATAAAGGAGCAGGGCTTAAATATTGAAGTAAATTTAATGCAGCATAGTTTCTGAAAATTTTGGAAATCTGCATATTCAGAAGCCAGGCATTGGTGTTGTTGCCTGCTAGTATAGATTCCATAGTTATTTTAAAAATTCAAATGATCGCAATTATATGTTTCATCTCAGGTGTTAGAAGCCCTAAGAGACTCAACCACTTGCTCTAGACCAGCGATTTTTGCTATGTCTAACCCTACAAAGAATGGTCTGTAGGTGTTATTATCTCTCTTTATTTTTTTTTTCCTGTAAATGGAAGTCAATGAGTGAAATCCTAATTGATTTGCTTAATATGTTGTTGATAATTTAGCTGAGTGCACACCTGAAGAGGCCTTCTCTATAGTTGGTGAAAATGTTATATTTGCTAGTGGAAGCCCGTTTCATGATGTTAATCTAGGTACTCTTTCTCTCAATTACACTAGTTATAGCAATGAGCTGTGGAAATTTTTCTGTTTATGTTTGTCATCTGCAAAACTTAGTATACCATTACTGGGAGATACCAATTTCTATGTCTGTTTTTATCATAGTTACAATATTTCCTTTTTCAGGTGATGGCAAGATTGGACACTCTAATCAAGGAAATAATATGTATCTCTTTCCTGGGTATGTTTATGTTCTTAATCATTCTCTTTAATTATTTTTCTAAATCAAATTGAAAATTTCTGGTTTTTGCTACAAAACAAAAACATCTTTCACTATCATTACTCATGTTGCCATATTTATTGCTTAAAATGGAAATTTCAGTATTGGACTTGGGACCCTTTTGTCAGGGGCACGTGTTATTTCAGATGGTATGCTACAGGCAGCAGCTGAATGGTATGATTTCAAGTTTAAATTCTCCCTTTTTGAACTGTGTATTTGTTTTTTTCTTTTCTGAGAGAGTGGCCTTTTTTGTTTTTTGATCCCTAATTTGTTTCTTTTCCTTTGTAATAGCCTGGCAGCTTATATGAAAGATGAGGAGGTTCATGAAGGCGTCATATATCCACCTATCTCTAGGTAACCATACTTGCTCTGTCAAGTCCTTCCGTATAATTTGGTTAGCCAACTTTTTGAACTAAATTTTAACTTGGCGTATGTGTCTAACATTTTGTATGTTTAGAATAAGAGATATAACAAAGGAGGTAGCAGCGGCTGTTGTAAGAGAGGCTGTGAAAGAAGATCTGGCCGAAGGGTATCGTGACATGGATCCCCGTGAGCTTCAAAGACTAAATGAGGTAAAGAAACATTTTTGGTTATTCATTGCGCACCAATCTTCCCTTGGACATTATTCAAACTACCTCTACTTGAGTTCAATTTATGCGAAACCCTGTTTAGCAAAGGAAATGCCTATAACTGATATTTTCTATAAGAGAGTACCATTATGACATACAAGGGACACCACTGCTTTCTTTGAAATTTTACAGAATTACACATCCTGTCCCACTGTATATCCTTTTCACTTAGAGCAATTTGGCTGAAAATTATTTTTAAATAGTTTTTAGTTATACTCCTTGTTTGCTTTTTTAAAGAGTAGAAGTCATTTTTTATATCATGTAAACATGCAAAGAAAATTTGCTCTATACTTATTTTCCAGACATTTTGTTTCTAATTTTTATTATTTTGTCAGGAGGAAATCATAGAGTATGTGCAAAACAACATGTGGAGTCCAGTATATCCAACCTTGGTGTACAAACAAGATTGAATTGTGTCCATTTTGCTTGAATTGTATTTTTATTCCTCCAGAGATGTAATACAATCTAACAGTGATACATTATTACATATTGTAATTATTATTTTTTTGAACATTGGAAGCCGAAATAATAGTAACTTATTAATTTGTTTGTGATTTTACTTACTTTTGAGTAGGAACTTTTCATTTCCGATGCTGTAATATTTAAGTGTACTTTGATGAAAAAAAGATTAAATTGAAGTATACAATCTTCTACTGATTCATCCTTCACTTCCCAAAAAAATAAATAAAATAAATGTACTCAGGCAGATAGTTTTTGTCAAACCATCAAAACTAAATGTAGTTGCTCCGACTCCGTTCTTGCCTGCTTTATGTTTTGGACGCTGTATACATTCTTGTCGTGATGTGATATAAGAATCGAACAACCCAATATCTTGTCTACATGTGGGAATACACTCGAGTTGTTATCAGTTCTAAAGTTGTATGTGAAAGCTGTGTATTTTTACTGTGCATCACTAATAATTGTACTGTTGATGCATAAGAATTGCGTATTGCATTACAGCTATTTAACGAAAGAGACGGGGGTACATTGATCCAGTCTATTGGAAAAGTGCATTTACTAGTGGAGGTAACTTGAGTAGGGTGAACTCTTTGTTAGAAATATAGTTTGGAAAACTCAAAATTCATTAAATCATATTCGTAAAAATTCCTTTGATGAAATTCATTTGTCATTTGTCGGTTTCTATAAAATCCATTTAATCTAAGAAGTTACTCTTTTTCCCGTTATACCATTCAATTGGCTAATACAAATGTTAATTAATTTTATTGTTCCGTTGGATTTGGCTCATACTATTCTTTAATATTGTTTTAACTAATATTTCCGTTGGAGACCATTCCTATACCCAATAAATCATTTTACCGTTGAAGTAATATATAGTACATAAATGCCTATATTTGCCATTTATTTCTTAACGTTGTCTTGACATTAATTTGGATATTGATTCAGGCTAGTTAATTAAACCACTATATAAGAGTCCATTTCGTTGATAATTGAGATATAAAAAAAAAACAGATATGCAGCTTGTCCAATTATATATATTCTCTTGATAATATTTGATATTTCCATTCTTGAGTCTGTTTGATTTCTGCTGGATATTTTTGGAGGCTTTCCTCAGTCACCTTCATGGTCGTGCCCTAAAAGGTGACAAACCCGTCTTATCTTGGTTGCGGTTCATGTCGCACGTTGAGATGGAATACGCTTAAGGACAGCGCCTAGCGCGATTCGGGTAACTTTGTTCCTTTTGTTCCTTTTATTCGTTTTCATATTATCCGATTATCCATTTTATTTGAAATTGCACCAACAATCTTACTCCCTCAATATTTTAAAGGCCACTCAAGGTGCCAATACTTGTCGTATTGCTCTATGCTAAAACAAACGAATAATGATTTATAACTTGTAATTAACAATTACGTTCTAATCATAGGTTACTTTTCTGGCTGGTCTGGTGGCGAAGCTAGGATTTCATGTCAGCAGGGTCCGTAAAATTTTTTTTTTTTTGAAAATATATGTCTGATGTAACGTCTAATATAAACATAGTATAATAATAATTTTTAAATAAGTAACTCTAAAGTAATGTAACATAAAAAATTCATGAGAAATCAAATATATATTATAATAACAACATAAAATCTAAACTAATATATCCAATATACAAAATAATAATTCAAAAGTCAAGAAAAAAATACAACAATTTGCTATGAATTTTTATTTTCTCATAATTTTGCATAAGAGGTTCATTAGAAATCTTATTGAACACATCTTTGTTCTTTATTATAAACTAGAGGGGCTAATCGAGCTTCGCTCGATATTTGAATTACAAATAAATATAAAATATGTTATAAAAAAAATTTCATATTTCTGATGGGAATAATTATATGCATTGTTTTCGTTATTACAGTATGTTGACTTTGTAATAGATTAAATTTGATAGAATACATAAAAAAAAAACTATTAATTTTGTTGGACTGAAGAGTCGGAATTGAAGGATCATAAATACTGCTTTGAATTGTGTATGGAATATCAAGGAAATAAATATATAAAATAAAACATTAATGATGGATTAAGATAAATTAGACTTTTATAAATTGAGTGATTTATACAGCAGGTAATTATAAAAATCTTCTACCTCCTACCTTCTTTATGAAAATTGATTAACATTATTTTTATAACTCAGTATCTATGATCAAGGGCGTTGTTACCTCTACTGTATCGCCTTCCTCCTATATCTATGGTAGAAATTTATATTGTGATCCCACATCTTTCCTCGTATGGTAGAGAAGTTAAAACTATAGCGATCCCACTTCTTTCCTCTGATTTTTTCCCTCATCTATGACTGATTGGATCCGCGCATAAACTCCTTACTTCTTACATCGGGTTAGGGCACAATCGAAGAAGTGACTGATGAGAGCCTCCACAATATCCACCAAAATTAATCAAAAAGTATTTCAAAACATATTGGAGTATTGCTATGAGGAATATCAAAACAAATGGAGCATTGGTATTGGGATATTAAGATCTAAGTCTAATCTCTACTAATTGTATATTTTATTTCGGGTTAATCCCTCTGGAAAAATGAAACACACATATATATATAGCCTCTAAAACCAAACGGCTAACACTAATCAGAATTATTAATCCATTAATTGAGGAAATAATGGGCAAGAAATCACGTTTGGCCCATATAAATGAAGATTTAATAGGCATGAGAATTAATCGCTATTTTTTATTGATCAACCGTAAAAAGGAACCAAAGCGTTAATGAATTTTCGAGATATCATAAGCCAACGGTAAAATGAATTTAATTGATATATACAATTAATTATAAATGAAACGGTAAGATAGTAGTGGGAATAATGGATTTAATTGAACAATTTCATTTTCAAACGGAAAGTTAATTCAATTGGGCAACACGTTTATTTTCTAGAACAAATTCTCAATTAGTAATTTAACGTGAAAATATAAAATAAAACATGTGTTCTAACACATTATAATACATGTGTTCTTGTGAAGTTCATTGGACATATTAAATTAATTGTTAGAATGAAGATTATCACTATATACCTAAATAAAAATTTATCTGCTCAGCTATAAATCATGAGAAATATTAAAGTTCCATAACATAATGGGAAAAAGAAAGAATTTACAATCAACGGACCTTTTCCAGGCCAAGATAATTACAGATATCCAATATTTATTGTACAAAACGACATTAGATACTACCAAAAAACACCAACAAAGAGAAAAATCAAAAGTTAAAACTATTTTTTTAGTAACCGCATATAAACTTAGGGATTTAATATAAATTAAATAAATTATTATTTAATATATTCATAACCAATCGAGCTCCGCTTGAAATTTGACATATTAATATAAATTAAAATGTTATTATTTAATAATGGCTGATTATGAATAGATTGTTATGCTTGCAACACAAAAGAAAGACGCGGGATGAAAATGAAAATAGAAAGAGATTACAAAAATGAGAAACAAAACAGTGCGTTACCAAATTATTGAAAGACGGTGAAGCGAGTCAGTTTTATGAGCAATAATACCCTACATACAAATCATTACAAAATATCACGTTACAGAAGTTGGAAAAATTGTAATTTCACAATACTTGAAGTGTCGAACCACATTTAACTAAAATGATCCCGACACCCACACATCTTTATTTATATTTTTGATATATAAAGATGGGATGCGTACAGAGGAGTTCCGCCACTATTCAAACCATAGTATTTCAAATTTTTTGTGCCGCTCGGAATTTTTTTGACAGGTGTTTAGAATTTTAATCTTCTGTGATAAATTTTGTTTATTATGTCCTAAAATTTACAAAACATTAAAGAGACGAATCACGTAGTGCGCGAGATAAGTGCTAGTATATATATATGCTATAAATAATCATTCATCCAAACATATTTCATTTATTCTAAGTTTCATCTTAATAAGATTCATTGCGAAAGAAGAAAGAAGGCGATTGATCATAAACAAATGCTACATGGGTCCTATATGGTTTTTTTAGGAGTCGTTATGCAATTCAAATCAAACACGACATGTTCACCTGGGTCCTTCAAATTTTTTAGATGGGTCCCCTACTTCTTGTATATATATATTTTTTTTACAAACAAGTGTAATGTATAAATAATTTTTTTTTTGTTGAGTTGGGTCCATGGACCCACCAATATTCACATAGCTTCGCCAATCATTGCGTTAATAGTTCGGTTTAGTCGGGTTTATCACTCAGGCTTAAATTATTAACTGCCAGCCTAAATGCTAGTATTTTTAGCATGCCTAGTTGTAACAGATCTCATTAGACTACATCAAAGCTATCTCATTTTTGGCACACGAAAACTGAGAAAGGAAGATGCATGGTCTATGATGATCAGACTTCAACAGTTTTACTCGACTAAAAGAAAGAATTACCACTGTTTGCTACCTGTAACTGTCTGTCCAAAAGGTTGGATACTTTGTTTTGGTATTGAATAGGTGCAACCGTGCAAGTGGAGCAGCATGTTGTGCCATGATCACATCCAACCCGATAATGATAGCCACAGTTGCATCTGCACAACAAGTGTTCATGCAAAGAATATTTTTGAATTTTGGAAAAGTACAATCAGCATCGGCATAACTTCTTGACTTTTTTTTTGGTACTAAAGCACTTGCACTTTCAAGAACAATCTTCCTTTCTCTTCTGTTCTCCTGGATTTTCCATGCTATCTCTGTACAATGCTCAGTGTACTGGCTGAGTTACAGAATAAAAAATGACCAACTGCACAGATGACACCATCGAGTGAGAAATTCATAGAACTTCATTATGAAGTCGATAAGACGATACCTCGCCAAGATTACAATTGAAGCATACAACCTGAACCGTGTCTAATATTCTTCCAAGTTCTGTAAAGTTCATTACAGTGACAAATGCCATAATTAAACCTTATAGATATATAACTTAAAAATAGAAAATTCGTATTTTATTTGAAAATATTCGACTTTGAAAAGTACATGCACAATTGAAAAAGCTTCATCTAGGCCACTGTTATAGTTTACGTCCTTTATAAATAGTAGGCTACAGCTAGCCTCTCTTATATAATTACTACAATACACATCCATTCTTTCATTTGAACCAGCAAGTGAACCATTTACTATTTTCTTATCTAATGGCGTTCTTATCTATAATTCTAAATTTGTCAGTGATCGTTATGGTGGGGTTCATTTATTTTGCGAGAGGAGAAGGAAGTGCTGGTTTCACCCAATCAAAGGCTGCTTATTACCCTAACTCCTTCCAACAAGGCAACCAATGTATGTCAACTCAAGCAACATGTAGCTAAATCACAGTTTATTAAGGAAATTAATTATCAGTGGTGTTGATGTAATTGTTAAAAATCTCAACAAGTAAGAAAAAGGGGTAGAGACGTAGAGTCCTTCACACACTTTTAGATGCACTAATTTTTAATACATGTATTGTGCAACTAGATATGTACTTTAATTAGGTTGGAGACTTTTGGTGAGCCCCCTCCCCCAAAAAATAGTACTAATTACTAAAGTCTGTCCAAAATAAATAAATAAGATAGCTATACATAACATACATGCAAGGACACTGTTTTGATATATTCTTTAAAAGATTGATATTTTTAATTTTTTCCATTTTATCTTTATATGTCTTATATTGTTTAACAAATGAGTTAAATAGATGGTGCATGCGAGTATGGTGCATTTGGTGCAACGTTGAATGGCGGAGATGTCTCAGCTGCATCCTATCTTTACAGAAATGGCGTCGGTTGCGGTGCATGCTATCAAGTTTGTTACATTAATTTTATCAATTATCTAATTATAAGCAATATTACTAACAGTACAATCATTGGTTACCACCATAACTAAAAGCCGAGTCGTTATCTCAATCCAAATTTTTTGTTTTCTTTTTATCAGGTGCGGTGTACCAATATCAAATACTGCTCGAAAAATGGCGTCACGATAGTTATAACTGATTCTGGGGCAAGTGACGGCACTGACTTCATCCTTAGCCAGCATGCCTTCGCCGGAATGGGACAGACACCTGATGCTGGTTATGCCCTCTTGGCTCTGGGATATGTTGGTATCCAATATCGAAGGTCGATATCATTCTCACAATTAAAAAAAAAAAAGAGTTCCATTTTAATTATTGCTTATAAAACACACATCTTTTTCTTTGGGTTCTTTTGCTAGGATTCCATGCAACCATCCAAACAAGAACATGACTTTCTATATCGATAAGAGTAGCAACTTCCCCTATTATTTTGCTTTCCAAATTTGGTATCAAGATGGAGACAAGGACATCACTGCAATTCAATTATGTGAGGTTGAATTCCCTCCGTCTTCTCAATTCAATTAGGCAACGCAAAAGAAAACTAATTGGATGTTATATATTAGAATTAATCCTTGAAAAATCTATGCATATGCAGACTATAAACTTGACATGCAAGCTGCTGGAACGAAGCCACGGTGCCACATGGGCAGTAGGTTTTCCTCCAAGTGGGGCCCTCTCAATCAGAATGTTATTCAGCAGTGATAATGATGATACTGATGACAAGTGGCTTGTATCAGCCAATACAATTCCGCAGAATTGGACAGCTGGTGCAATCTATGATTCTGGAGTGCAAATCCCAATATAGATCACAAAGTTTTGGTCATATGGCATGTACTGATTTCTTGACACAAGCTTTGATATAATGGAATTTTTAATGCGAGCTTTACATTCAAATTTCTCGTCCCAAGGTTTGGATGTAACCTTATGTATGAATAAATGCTAGAGACTTTAATTTGAAGTCAATCATCTCAGTCTAAATAGGGGCAGTGCATAAATTTTGTCCTAGCATCATTATAATTTTACATAGAGCCATGCTAATTATCCTCTACAAATGTTGTTTGATGCTTCGTTACATAAATCCACTTCTTCTTATACAAACAATCTAGGAAGAGAACTGTTTAGTTTCATTCCATTGGGCTTAGAGAAATATGAGTGGAACAAACTCTAGAGTGGGGCTTGATCCAACAAATTTCTAAAATATGGGTTTCAGATTTAGTCAACCCTCGTCTGTAACGTATATGTTTACCTTAAGGTGAGTGTTTGGAAGATGAAAATAGATATGATCTTTCAAAGTTGATTGTAAATCAAAGTTAATAATAATGTGATTCAACATTTTGGAAATATTTTTTGGTAAAATGCTAACTGCTGCATAGTTTCAAGGTTAATTCCTTGTTCCCTGTTCATATCTGTTCCCACCAACGGCCCAACACACATGAACAAGGTGGATTTAACTTTGACCAAACCATGCATATTCCTTTTTTATCTATGAAACTATGCAGCAGTTAGAATTTTACCAAAAAATATTTCCAAAATGTTGAATCACATTATTATTAACTTTGATTTACAATCAACTTTGAAAGATCATTTCTATTTTCATCTTCCAAACACTGACCTTAACATTTACAATGAACTCTGTTGTTCTCATCCATTTTTCGAACTAAAAAATTTAGGTGGTTATTCTGCAAGGCCTTATCATAAAATCTTCATAATTTATCTGTCATTCCAGGAATTATATTGTTTACATACCTCATGAAGTGAAGTGATAATCTACTCGTTTTGAATTACTCGATTACAACTACGAATAAATCTGAAAAAAATTATATAAATGATCTTTATACATGTGAATTACAATAGCATATGTACTAAGTCGTCAGACAGAGTAGCGGATCGAGAAACCTAATATTTTGTAGGCTGTACACTCTTGGAGAAATCATACTTAGATGCTAATTCTTCTGTACAGGGCTCTTTAGCTTTTTGTTTTTTATTATCTTTTTCCTTTCTTTTTTCCTTTTTTCGTATGTAATTATTTTTCCTTCTTTTGTAAATTTTTCTTTTATTAATAAAATTGATGGTCGGTGCTTTGCCATCCGTCCCTCAAAAAAAAATATTTTGTAGGCGCGTTTTTTTTAATTAAATGTTTAAACTTAAACAAATATAATATTATATTGTGTTTAATCTAACTAATTAAAAATACAAAAGTTTAAAATCAAGAGTAATCTGCTCTAATAGAGATCAGCTGCCACGTGCCAACAAAATTATTTATGAGCAGACAGATGCTCATATTTTCTTATTTTCTTATCATTGTTTTTGACAATTGAGATGCTATTTGGGTTTTGGAAGTATTTTGGCATACTCCGGAACTGGAGATCTCCATTGTCCAAAAGACCTGAGGGAACCACACTTCACAAAAGGCTACCAAGTACCAATCTCGTCGCCTAAAAGCTAAAACCCTTGAACCCTTCTCAATAGTCCGCACTGGATACACTCGTGTGTTAGTCGTTAGAGAGGAAACACTAGACAGAGAACATATCTTTTAACGACCACCCAACACTAAACAGAGAAAACACCACTAAACAGATCTTTTAACGACTGCCCAACACAAAAGAGTCTTAAAAAGAGAGGTTAAAGATAGAATCAACAGAGAACTATGGCGCTTCAGTGCCCAAAATTCCCTCTGTTGCCTCCTAAAACCTCCCTCTTTCCTCACCTCTCTTCCGAATCTGCCATTCATTCCTCGCTTTCATCTACATCGCGCTCTATTTCTCTCTCTAGAACCTCTTCTTCTATCACCTCCTCTACCCCAGACCCAACATCCCACCTCACTCCAAAGCAACAAACCATAATCTTAACTAGTTTATCCGACTGGAGAGAATCCTTGCGGACCTTGTACGAATTCAAATCCCGGCCCGATTACCAGCCGAACCCAGTTCACTACAATATTGTGCTTCGCACACTTGGACTTGCCAGAAAGTGGGACCAGCTGCGGCTTCTGTGGATTGACATGGCCAAAGAAGGCGTCTTTCCAACAAACACCACTTATGCAACCTTGATTGATGTCTTCTCCAAGGCTGGTATGGTGAGAGAGGCTTTGCTTTGGCTCAAGCACATGAAATCGAGAGGAATTGTGCCTGATGAAGTTACAATGAGTACTGTTCTTTGTGCATTGAAGAATTTGGGGGAATTCGATTTGGCGGTGAAATATTTCAATAATTGGTGCCAGGGAAGACATGGAGAATTGGACTTTCTTGAGTTGGATTACGGTTCGGTGGATGTGGTAAACCCGACAAGCTTTTTATTGTCTGAATTATTCAAGTCGGGTTCCCGTGCCCCCGTTTCTGCTAATGATAAAAAGCAAGGCGACTTGCCAAGAAAGCTACAGTTAGTTTCTACATATAACACTTTAATTGATTTATTTGGAAAAGCGGGTAGGTTAAAGGAAGCTTCGGATACATTCAAGGCAATGTTGGATGCAGGGGTTAAGCCAGATTCATTTACATTTAATACAATGATTAATATATGTGCCTCAAATAGGAATTTAGATGAGGCAGAACAACTGTTTGATAAAATGGCTGAGAGAGGGGTTACACCCGATGTAATAACATTCAATGTGTTAATGACCATGCATGGATCTATGGGTGATATCAAGGCAGTTTTGAGTACTTATGAGAGAATTAGGTTGTCGGGTTTAGAACCAGATACTGTTAGTCATAGGATTGCCTTAAGATTGCTTTGTGAGAAACAAATGGTTAGGCAAGTAGAGAAAGTGATTAATGGTATCTTGGATTCTGGTTCTTTTGTGGATGAGGAATCAATACCAATTATAACAAAGATGTACATTGATTTGGGATTAATTCACAGGGCCAATAAGTTTTTGAAAAAGCATTGTTCAGGAGAGAGAAAGATCTCATCGAGAAACTATGCTGCTATTATAGATACATATGGAGAGAAAGGCCTATGGAAAGAAGCTGAGGCTGTGTTCTATGGAGAGAGAGAAATTGGTTATAGAAGGGATATAGTGGAATATAATATCATGATAAAGGCTTATGGTTTGGGAAAGCAGTGTGAGAAGGCTTTCTCTCTCTATGAAACTATGAAAAGATGTGGTGTGTGGCCTGATGAATGCACGTTTAATACCCTTATCCACATGTTTTCTGTTTGTGGTTTGCCTGGGAATGCACGCTATTTATTGGATCGGATGAGGAATAATGGTTTCAAACCAGGTTGGCAGATCTATTCGGTTCTTATGGAAGGTTATTCTAAAAAGGGTGCATTTTTAGAGGCAGTTGAGGTACTGGATGAGATGAATAACTTTGGTGTTAGAGCTAATGAAATTGTTTATGGGTTGTTAATAGATATGTTTGCAGAGCTGGGCAAGGTTGATGAATCTCTTTTTTATTTGAACCTGATGCAGGAAAATGGTCTGGAACCCAACAAGGTTGTGCTAACCTCTTTGATAAAGGGTTATGCAAAGTCTAACTTATTGAAAGAAGCACAAGAGGTATACTTGCAAATTGAGAGAATTGGAAGTGAAGATGGCGGACCTGATACAATCGCGTCCAACTGCATGCTAAATTTATATGCAAATCTCGGCATGATAACGGAGGCGACTCACATATTTGATGAACTGAGGAGAAAGTGTAAAGCTAATAGGTCGTCATATACGATTATGATTAATCTCTACGAAACTCTGAATATGCTTGATAAGGCAACTAAGATTTTTGAGGAATTTTGCAAACTGGGTTTGGAACCAGATGTGACTTTGGTAAACGAAATCATGGTTTGTTATGTGGCTAAGGGTGACATAAGAGGGTTTGTGGATTCACTAAAATATATGTTGGACAATAAAGTATTTCCTGATGACATGACATACTGTCATGTGTTCAAGGCCTTAAAGAAAGCAGGTTTATCTAATGAAATGGTGTTGCAGTTGGAGAGATCATTCAGAGCTAGGAACCAATATGTGCAAAATGCAATTCTAGCTTCAGCGTTTTCCCTTTACGGAATGCATAAATTGGCCTTGGATTTGTGCAAATCATATTTGATTTCAGATTCGAAACATGATTTGGTTCTGTACAATGTAGCAATTAGGGTATTTGGGTCAGCAGGTCATGTTTCCAAAGCAATGAACTTGTTTACGAAAATGAGCGACGAGGGGATTGAACCTGACGCGGTCACATATGAAAATTTATTATTTTGTTATGGGAAGGCTGGTATGGCTGCTGGAGTGAGAAGGATTCATGGTCTGGTGAACGAGGGAGATATAGGGGCAAATGAGTCACTGTACAAGGCATTGATAGATGCCTACAGAGATTTGGGTAGAACAGATCTTGCTGAGTCAGTAGAGAGAGAAATGAGATTTGTGCTGTTCAGCGATGATGACAGCGACTTTGGAGCAACAGAAATTGAAGATTCATAATAGATGTATAAAGGGTACTAAATGTGTGTAATTTAGTGTCTATATGTTAAGAATATTGTTTGAATTTACTCCCAGAAAGGCAATCCCTGGAGAAGATTTTTACGATGCAGATAGAGTTTGTTCTTTTCTTCGTTCGACATTATACTAACAATTTTGGTAAGTTAGGTCCGTTGAAGTTTAGTGAACAATATATAGAAATAGCTAGATAGATGATATGATACTGATGCTTATTGTTGGGCATATAAGGCGATAAATAGCTGTTAGCAGTGGTAAAGTGTAAGTGTGTAACTGTAACCTTTGTTTCACCAATGAACTTGTTTATTTTTTTTTTTAAAAAAAAAGAAAGAAAGAAAGAAGAAACATTATATCAACATTTCTAGTTCAGGCCGTTCAAAGTATTTCCACATAGAGCGTGCCTGAGCTAAGATTTTGAATTTTGTTGTCTTGGGGTACAATATGCAATATATACCAGTCTACTTAATTGATCAGCTGATGGTTTTTATAGCTGACAAAATGATAATTGCTGTGATTAGCGTTCTTCAGTGTCAAATACTGAAATACCTTTCGTCTGCTTGTAGTTCTCAATGCGAAGAAAGAAAAATTTCACGAAAGATAATCATACAAAGAAAACCAGATCACCTATTTTTATTTGACAGGCTGAAACTCTTATTGTAGTTCTGAAACACGCTGTTCTCTGGTCTCTAACTTAAAACCAATTTAACAAATAAGAAATAGGAGAGTACGGCAGAATTAAACGTAGTAATAAAAAATTTTTAAAAAATCAGTTAATATTAATGGAAGATATAGCAGATGAGACATCTCTAGCCCTTGGATCCCCATTTTCTAAACAAACACCATGCGGGTTTTCTCCAACCAACAAAGGAAGGACACCACGTGCGCTCCAAGTACTGATAATCGGATTGTGATGTGCATCTCCCAAAATAACTGCAAAAACTGCATCAAATCCTCCTGCACCAGGAACACCAGCAAATAATACACCTTCTGTCTCCATGGTGAGGTCTAAAATCTCTGTTTGCAATTCAGGTTCAATCTGTACAGATATGAAAAAAGAGCACCAGTTAGAGAGTGGCGGCTGCACAAAAACAGAAAGCATCTCTGAATTTCTACTGCTACCAAAATCCAGTGCTTCCTGGCATGCAAATGGTCCCCTTGGCACACTAGAGGATCATTTTTCTGGAATCACTTAAAAAGAGTGCTTGCAACTCTGATGTTTTGGAAGATTTGTTGACTATAGGCTGTTCAGAGAGTGATAGAATCGTGTTCGTACAGTTGCTCCTGTTGCTGCCAACTGCCAACTGCTGGTTGTTTGATAATTGTTGGTGCCTTGGTGGTACGATTTATATTTTATATTCATAGTGTGTTTTGTGTGATATGTTGAGTAGTATATGGGATGACTTCTTTCTGTGTTTGGTGCAATTGTTTGTTTAATTGCAATGCAAATATCGGCAGCCTGTTCGAATAATTTAGAGAGAGAGAGAGAGAGAGAGAGACTTACAGGGACACCAGCTGCTTTCCCCATTTCACGCAAAAAATGACGTATTTGTAGGAAAACCTCTCTTGTGTCTAAAAGTGATTTAACAATTAAACATCCAATTTGGTCAGTAACCATCTCAATCCACTGCATGAAAAAACTAACACTAATTAGATTCACAGCACCTGAATCAACCTGTTACCAGTACCCAGCAGTATAATTAACTAAATTACCTTGTTGTGGGGTAGGCGGCTACACACAGTAATGACATGTTTATATGAGTCATAGTGGTCCTGTGAATATTTGTTTAAGTTTTTGAGTTGCAATTCTAGCAGTGAGTTTGCATCTGCCAATTTTTGCCAAATTTCTTGAGAATTAGTAGGGTCTGCGTTTTGCCACATCTTCACTGCCCCCACCATTGATGGAGTAGATGAACCCCCAGTACCAGGTTCACCTAGCAACTGCCATAAATATATAAATAAATAAAAAAGTACGGTACAATAAAGAATTTTATGCAATTAGCACAAAATATCCAGCAATATTAGCAGTTTCGCCTATATTTCTCATATATGCAACTAATACCACTTTTGAAGATCACTTGTATTTATGGTTCAAATTTCAAAACATTTGTCCATCACATGTTCATTCCTAAATCTAACAAACCATTGTTTTCCCCAAACCTTAATAAAATAAGTCAATTGTCTTTTAATAAGGAAGGTAATCCCATTTGGTCCTGAGTTTGTCTGGATTACTAGAGAAGTAGCTTTTCTCTGTATCTGTTACACACTAGAGAAAGAAGTAGATGATAAGCTAGAGCAGATAACTGAACAAATAATTCCTTTTTCACAGGGGGAAAATGTTGCAGCTGTTAAAAATACTAGCCCCCTTTGAAAACTAGTGAATGTTAAATGTGCAACAAATACTCACAGAAACTCAAATCATCTTACCTTAACCACCATATGGAAAAAGAAATAGAAACCTTAAAGAAATTAAATGAGATTGAAAAAAATTGACAAGTTTCAGAAACTTACAAGGGTTAGAAAGGGAGGAAGAGAAAAGGGTTTGTTTTCATGGTCCCATTTTTGTGCAAGGATATCTGATACTATTTCTGGCAACCTCCTCCAGCTTGAGTCCTATAGAATGCAAATTTAAATATATTTGCTAGCTTCTATCACATTCATCTTCTAGGCATGCATGTGTTGTACAAAGCTAATAGATGCACTGACTGTCTGACCAACTAAATTTAGGCTGAAACATTACGTTCATTTAGGTCATCCCATGTTAAAGCACCTTCTGGCTTTGTTGGGTCTGACTGGACTCCTTTGGTTTTTTTAAACACCTGCTGGCTTTGTCGCCTTGTCTGGTCTGACTGGACTCCTTTAATTAAAAAATTGTTTTAGAAAGGAGTCTATAAACTCCCTATAAACCCAGAACTTTACATGAAGATTCAAACATAAGAAGTTTTTCTAATTCTCATCATATTCACCTGAAACTAACAATATTGAACAGATTAATTACACCATCATAGTATACCAACCTATCTAATTCAACCCAACTTGACAGGTTAACTAGTAGGACAGGGTCATTACTTCTTTTAACACTGATAAGGTCGCTGCAGTCATAAACACTGCAAACCCCACCATTCGGTTGATTTAACAATTGCCAACCTGTTATGTGGCTGTGTGTTCATGAGAGAGGGAGCAAGGGAGGGAGGAAGGGGGGAGAGAGAGAGAACCTGAGTAGATGATAGCACTTGAGGGGAAAACCTAAAATACTTCTGACTCCCATAAACAGCTGAACTGACATCGAAACCACTTCCAATTTTGCCTTGTGCAATACAATGTGCACTTTGTGCAATAGAATGCACTAAAGCAAGGCCACTGTTTATTCCATTTCCATTTTCAGAGTATTGTTTTCCTGGAAATGGTATGGAGACAGCACCAAGGTAGTGAAGAAGAGATGCTACCACAGATGTGGTCATGGCAGCTGATGAACCGAGACCTGTTTTGGCCACCTCAGGTTTAGTTCCGGACTGTATGCCACCAGTATTGAATGTGATTGAAGAAAATGGAGGGAGGGAAGCGAGTGCTTCTGGTGTCAGAGGTAAACCACGTTGCTCAATCTTGAAAAAAATTAACAAGAACATTTTTAATTTAACTATTTTATTTACTAGAAAAATGTGCTAGGAATTCAATACTAGATACTGGAATGAAATGCCATGCACATACGATTGGTACAGGACCAGAAGATCAGCCTATGGTGCATAAACCAGGACTCCAATCTTCGATTAGATTATATATGTTGGTCCAGAAATAAAATAAAATAATATGAAATGAAATATAAGTACCTGACTTCTGTATGAGTAGAAATCATTGGATCCTAAAATAGTAATGTCCAGTCCTGCATGTTGGGGATTTAATTAAGACACCCCATTTCAATCTCCAGATATATCTCCAAAAGGATATTGGCATATTGCTGTTAGAAAATTAGAACAAAAGTTGTTTACCTTGCAAGAGTAGTTTATCAAATGCATCTTTCTTTTCTTTTTCAGTAATTACTACTTTACATGCTGCAACACAGTATTGTATTGCTTGTTCCACAAATGGATTTGTCGATTCCCTGTAACATAATAAGCAAAACAGAATAAGAGTTATTCTCTTAAGTAAAAATAGCAAATGCTATTGGTAGAAATAAATCTAAACTACCTCGAAGAGGTGCATTGAAGAGTACAATTTTTTAGGGACAACTTATAAGTAGCTTCCCTTGACAGCTGAGGTGATGTCACTTTCACATCCGCCCATGCCTAATATAAAAATATTACAAAATTGAAATTATTCCATCGGAAATCAAAATTAACAACCAAACCCAGTTTCTACTATGCCAGAAATGAATTTGCATTTTCTGGTATTGATCTTAAAGTTGAAAACATTTCTGGTGAATTTTAAATATAACAGTAAAATATATAAATATGAACATCCAAATTTGCAAGGGACATTATTAAGGTGGTAAAAATTCCCAAATTGAATTAAAAAAAGATAATTGAAAAATGAGAATAACAGATACCCAGGCCCAGCTCTCAGGTTTGATCTCATCATAGATTGGTCTAACAATGGCATAGAAGCGAGCAGTGGTGCTGAGAACGATCCCGGCGTTGGGTCTCTCCAGTACCAGATACCCTCCAGTTATCAGCACCTTCCCTGGCGCAGAAACAACCCTGCTTCACACAATTGGGAGGAGTTACATCAGATCGAACTGAGATTGAGAGTGAGCGAGAAATGGAGAGAGATTGGTAGAAGAGAGGAAGAGAGAGAGCGCTTACACTTCCATTGCTGACGCACGCTTTGATGCAAAATTCTGACACAGTCACAGCTCACAGGGAACCAGCGAAACGCATCCGGATCCTCGGCAGTCCTTTAAAAAGACTGCTCGGAGCTGTCGTTTGATGCGTATCGTCGGATCGCGATCGAACGGTCTATATCCTACGAAGGAAAAGCAAAGTAAAATAAGAGCTGCCCAAGACTTTTTCCAATTACCCGCAAAAAGAAAATAAAAGTTGGCTGCCTCGTCTCCTTCGTCGGACCTCCTACGACGATTCACTCGAACTCTCCTCCGCCTGATGAGAAGTGAGAGAGAAAATCCTAGATCGAGAGATAGACGAGAAGCGAGAGAGAAAACCCTAGATCGAGTCGAGCCTATCTCCGTTCTCAATCTCCGTGCAAGGATTTTTCTTTCCTCGACATACTTTTTTCAATGAATGAATGTTGTATGGTTATAATTACTCTTGAGAAAGGTAATTTTGTGCAAATTCGGTTTCTGCGTTGTCAGATTTTGACGAAATTTTAGATTTGTACAATATTTCAATTTTTGGGGTTCCAATTAAAAAAGTATATAAGTGGCGTACCCAATTCCTCTTCCTCTTCCCTACCAAATTCACTAAAATGTCATTTCTGAATTTGAGCTTTAAATTTCTTTTATAAAGAGTTTGAGCTGTGTACAGAACCCAATTTACTAAAATTTGATTCGTGTTACTATAAGGCATTAGTTCATTTGCGTCGAACCCCCCCCCCCCCCCCCCCCCCTAATACTGTCACTTATACACGGAAATTTATCTATCAAGGTAATGTTTTATGTGTAGTATTCTGTCCAATACGTCGTCTAGCGGGTCGCTACCGTTGGGACATTGAATCTGGACAGAACAGTCTGATCATCGCACCCTTTGTTCAGATCCACTGTATGCGCCCTCTGAGTGTTTAGAACCCCTATATAAGCCTCTGTTATGATGGAGTACAGTAAGGCTTTGGCATTCTTTCAGTTCCTCTATTGATTAGAGAGCAAGAGAAAGAGAATATAAGGAGAGAGAGGGAAACAAGTCAGGACCGTCATTCCCCGAGTACACCATCGAGTCACGGGAAGTCTGAACGGTTCTGTAGTGCCTTCTCGCTAAGGAGTCTTTGCAGATTGCAGGAGACAAGAAGGAGACACGCATGGCTTGCTGATTTCAAGTTCATCAACTCAACGCTCGATTCGATCAGCGATGGCTAGAGGTAATCTAAGATTCTAGTTATTTCCGCATTCTAGAATCATTAAAGCACTTACAGTTGGTATCAGAGCCTGCTACGCCTCTGCTTGCCTTGATTGAAGTCGAATTTTGTATAAAAATTCGAGATGTAAGTGTTGAGTGGATTGAGTTTGTCTGGCAGAATTGATAGTCTGATTTTGTGGAGCGATATCTCAAGATCCGCTTATCCGATTTGCGTGAGGTTTTCGGAGATGGAAAGGTCTCTGAGTCTACTTTCCAACGAGACCAACATCTTGAAAATCCAGTGGGTATACAGTGAGATAATCAAGTCGCAACCAGCAGTGGTCAGACAGTCGGGGTTCTGAATTTTCTGACCTTTCAGTATTACGGGCCAGATTTCTCTCAATTGGCAATTCGGTTTTGCATGAAATTTTACTGAGATGTAGATATTTCAGATATCTTTCCATAGAGTATAAATTTGCAAAATTCCGATAACGTATGAGAGAGATATGTTGTCTACAAAATAGGTCAGACTGACAGTTTGTCGGATTTCGTCTGGGATAGTCTGTCTTTCGAGGGCTATATCTTTTGATCTGTAAATTTGTTTTTGATGAAACTTGTGTCATTTGAAAGATCTTTGAATCTAGTTTCTATAATGACCAAGAACACAGAAAACAAATAAGTATAGAGAAAATTATTGTCAGTTTACCAGAAAGTGTTCAGGCTGTCAGAAAGTTTCTGGATGAACTTTGGACGCACCCTTTCGTGTGGGGCGACCCATTTAGAGTTGGAACGACCCGTTCCAACAGAGTTTGGTCCAGAAATGAATTTTAAGATGAAAATTAAGGTATAATCAGACATATTATGGTTCTCTATTATTAGTTAGGCGTTGTAGATTACTTAATTATTATGGAAATCTATAGGATAGTCACAATTTGTCAAAATACTGAATTTGTATAAAGATGGTTGGCATTTTTTGTTGGAGATTGGTTAGTCAATATTGATATGCTTGAATATACTATAGTAGTAAAGTTTGATGCAGTCCACAGACCATCATACTATCGGGTACTCTATTAGTATTAGCACTACAAGTATTGTATTGATTAAACAAACTTGAATAACAATAGATGTGGTATACTAATACGCAAATTGTATTTGTAAAAGATACGACAAGTAATTATGCATATGGTAATTATTCAAATATAGATAATTATAATAAGATAATCTATATTCTGGTTAAGTCTTTGAATGCAGACATTTTAAACGGACCGCTTGAGTCTTTAACGGGCCGCTAAGTAATATGTTTGCATTAAGATTTGTTTCGTTTAGATCATTCGGTTAGTGTTTAAACGTATCTGTCGGTAACAGTGAAGGAAATAGACAATTATCTATTGAAATGAATGGTTACATATGGATTCATTTGTTGAAACCCATAGTATGTTCATGATGGATTGTTGTGTGTCTAGGCGAACCGCTTAAAGGTTTAATGGGCCGCTGAAGTATCAAGCGAACCACTTGTGGTTTTAGCGGACCTCTACAACTGGTGATAGATAACAAAGTTATATGTCTTGTGATTAATATATGATAATTGATTGAAGTGTAGCCACAGCAGCTTCAATTATATTAAGGTATATATATTATATAGTGTATCTATAAATCACATTAGGAAGAAATGACATAGCTTGTGTCTAGTGATGAATATATATATTAATATATTAAGGAGTAGCCACAGCATCCTTAGTTGGATTAAAGTTATGTATATATAAAGTTTATAAAATCACATTTGGATTAAACAAACACAAAATTGTGATAGATTAAGTTGACGAAGTTAGTATCGTCCCACAGGACTATTGACTTAGTTAACTTAATATATTAGGATATAATGGTTAATTATGAATACTTAATTTGCCCACAGGGATTAATGATAGGAATATAATTAACTAGTTATATCATATGGAGAATCAAAACATAGTATTTAGTCCATAGGAAATACTGTGTAGGAAATTGATTCATAAAGTTGTAATGTTTAATTACATAAAGAGTTATAGCATGATATTTAGCCCACAGGTAGTATTATGTAGGAATTAACTCATAAGGATACATCACTTAGTTTACATTGGTAAATTAAGTATAAAGTTAAATCTCAATATAAAGTATAAGCACGTATCAGTTTTACTTTCATAAGGATAGCGGATTCCCCATTAGAAATGATAAGTATTAGTGTTTCTGAGTTAAGGATAATAGTTATAAGTTCTAGAAGTATATTGTTCCTACATTAAAGTTGTAAGAATATTAAATTTATCAACCAGTAGGATCCACTTTTGAGGTTGAACTTATGAACATAAGTTATAATGAACAGTGGGAGCAGTTTAACTGCTTATGTTTCATGTTTATAAAGAATAAGTTCTTTCAATGTATAGTGATTTGGTTGATATGCATATATTAATGTAAAGTTCTTACATAAGACATTAGATGAGTAGTTGGCCTCTTAGGTTAAGGCAAATGTTATAATACTCATCATAAAGTTTATTTTTTAGGCTTATTACCATTATAGGTGTGTGAGAGCATATAATGAAAATGAGAAATATAGTTGTTCAACTAAAGGGTCTATATAGTATTTCTAAGTCATTAATTACTTGTATATTTCATTTTTGAACACTTGTCCAGATTAATATGGTCTTGATAAGATTTCCTATAAGGTTGTAACACATATAGGGATAAATGATCAATCAGGTGTTTTGATCATGTGTGTTAAAAGGAGAATAGGCATATTATGGATAAAGTTCATAGTGTTCATATGGTTGAGATATGATTAACAAGTATGAAAAATGACTAGCATGCATCAAGCGCAAAGCATGCATTTATCTCTAACTGATGATTACTCACAATATATATGTATCTCTACATACCTTTTAAGGTTTTCAAGGTGGAAATATATAAACAATGCGGTAAGCAAATAAAGATTGTGAAGTAAGATAAAGGTAAAGAGATTAGAAATATTACTAGGATATGAATCTAGAAATATTAAATTCTAGAGAATGTTCATATTAGTGGGAGTTGTCACTTCAAGATCATACGGTAATTCCCTCTAATATATAATTGGATGTTATTCATAAGGATCGCTGAATATTGATAATTCAATTATTGACATTCATTAACCGGCATATAGAATAAGAATAGATCAAGTTGAACTTTATAATTCAACATTAAGGCGATCTAATAAAGGATAAAGTCGGTTATTTCTAGTAGTAATATGTAGTTTGTCTACGAGACTATTATAAAGACATTAGCGTTGAACATTATCCTGTTACATTTTCAAGATAATAAATTGCAGTGAGTCCATATTATGGTATAATGCCAAGTAAGATCAGTTAGAATCAATGGTGTGTAATGAAGTCTGGAATGTGATCAAGTCACTTATGGTTTAAACCTATTGGTTGTAAAGAATTTGTTAAAACCAAAGGGATTCATAAGTTGACATAAAGTAATACAAATTAGACTTGTCACCAAAAGATTCATTTAAGAGAAGTAGTGAATCACATGAAAGTTTTCTCTCATGTATTAAAGAAATATTCACTCTGTGTGGTTATGGCATTAGTAACTCATTCTGTTTTCGAGTTACATCAGATGGATATAAAATGTTGCAATTCTTAATGGTAATCTAAATAAGGAGGTTATTTAAATAACCATCAAGTTTATTCTTTGGATGTAATAAGTATTTAGTTAACAAGTTAAAGTGTTCTATGTGACTAAAACAAGTATTTCACTAATGATATTAATAGTTTCATTTATTTTTTCATACGTTTTGAAGAAATATAAGATGAACTATTGCATATATCAGGAGATTAGTGGGAGTTAATTTTGTTTACTTGTTTTATATATAGATAATGTTCTACTTGTGACTAATGATAAAAGATAGTCATATGAAGTGAATAATTTCTTTCTAAAATATTGATATGAAGGATTTGGGGTGAAGTCTTGTTTATGACAGGCATAAAGGCCCATGTAGATAGGAATCAAGATATTCTTGATCTATCTTAACAAGCATATATCAATAAGATATTAGAAAGATTCTGGAAGGAATGATATTCACCACGTTCAGTACCTATTAATATAGGTGATAGATTCAGTTTGAATCAATATCCTCAGTATAACTCAGAAAAGGAACAAAAAGTAAATACTTTTGAGTATTTAGGAAATTTGAAAGCATAAAGTATGATCAGGTTTGTGCACAAGAACTGACATAGCTTTTGCCATTTGAATATTTGGACTGATATCATAATAATTAGGGAATAGACCACAGTTAAATTGCTAACAAAGTAATGATATATCTTAAGGTACTTAAGATAGTGTGCTTATGTCTCAACAGACAGATAAGTTAAAAGTTATTTTGGTACACAAACTGGTTGTGTCGATTCTAGTAAATCGAATTAAGGATACATGTTAACTAGTGGAATTGTGTTATAAAGAAATGTCTAACTGACATTATTCTTTAGTTCAACATAAAGTATAGTTTGTTGTGTGTTTTGAGATTACCCTCGATGGTGTTTGAAGAGTTTTATTGTGAGACTTAGAGTCATTGGTTTTATATCTAAGTCATTAAGGATTCTGTATGATAATTCTGTCGCAGTCTTTCTAGTCAAGAATAATAAAGGTAAAGGTCGAGGTATCGACATTAAGTATTTGACTTTGAAAGAGTGCAATAAGAAGAATTAAGTGGTTATTAAAGGTTTTCATACAGAATAGAAGCTGACCGATTCTTTGAATAAATACTGCAGCTAAAGGAATTCAAAGATCACGTAGCGGGGGCATATATAGGAATTGATCCTATGGTTAAAATTAATCGTACGATTGTGTATAAACTCTTCATAAAAGTATAGATGTTTTTTCTCGGTTGATTGCGCGCATATATGGAATATATATTTGATCATAAAGTTGAGAATTACATCATAAAGACTGACTTGGAATAAACGTCGGGTTCATTCATAAAGGTTGTATTCTAATCACATAAAGGGCTGAATTGATAGTTATATAGTACATTGTAATTATGGAAAGTAATATTCGCATTTATTAGTTGCTTTTAGCACTAATAACGATAATGATGACTTACTGCCTTAGTTCATGTATTATGTCTCGATCATTTGGCATAAGGAAAACAGAGGGGATTGTGCATACAAAGGATGCAAGCTCAAGTGGGAGAATGTAGTATTCTGTCCAATACGTCGTCTAGCGGGTCGCTACCGTTGGGACATTGAATCTGGACAGAACAGTCTGATCATCGCACCCTTTGTTCAGATCCACTGTATGCGCCCTCTGAGTGTTTAGAACCCCTATATAAGCCTCTGTTATGATGGAGTACAGTAAGGCTTTGGCATTCTTTCAGTTCCTCTATTGATTAGAGAGCAAGAGAAAGAGAATATAAGGAGAGAGAGGGAAACAAGTCAGGACCGTCATTCCCCGAGTACACCATCGAGTCACGGGAAGTCTGAACGGTTCTGTAGTGCCTTCTCGCTAAGGAGTCTTTGCAGATTGCAGGAGACAAGAAGGAGACACGCATGGCTTGCTGATTTCAAGTTCATCAACTCAACGCTCGATTCGATCAGCGATGGCTAGAGGTAATCTAAGATTCTGGTTATTTCCGCATTCTAGAATCATTAAAGCACTTACATTATGAAGCATAACATCTATGCTGTCCAATTTTATTGAGTTTGTTGGACCATGCTGGTCATGAGCCAATAACAACATGTGCCAGTTAGAATTTAGAATATATTTTTAATGTTAAATTTATGATAAATTATGCGCATTGTAAGTTTATTATTTTTTTTTTTGTAACATTTTCAGTTTTTCCTGTTAATTGTTTTTTAAAATCTTTTAGATTCCTGAATTCGATTTTTTTTTTAACCTTGGTAATTGCTCTCACTCTAAACTAGTTTCTTCTGTCAGTTATTACGGTAGTATTTGTTTTAAGAAAATTCATATGTTACTTTTCTACTTCTCACATTTTTCATGTCTTAATTATTAAATAGGTTGAATACCAATACTAGCCTTGCCATGGTGGTTTGTTGTGGTGAAAGAAGTGCCACTGCAATTGGAGGGGGATCAACTAGCTACTGGATTTGGAGCTAGTAATACAGGGATTGTGGTGTTACTTAAATGATTAGATGCCTTAGTGTAATGGGTTATTGGTTATATTGTATTCATGGCTTACTAAGAATTAATCTTTTCCTTTTTATTTTTTTTTAAATGTCGCACAAAGAAGACAGTATGCTAGTTACATTGACTGTTATATTATGCTGGTACAAATCATTGTTACATTGTTTGAATCTAAATGTGCTTCTCCCAATGAAGTTCAGTATGCTTCCTGAAACGTTAGAGAAGTAGAAATAACAGTGCAGTACTGGCAGGTACATAAAGCCCAACAGAATCAATAGGTATCATTCACCAAAGCTAGCTTCTTGAAACAGAAGTCGGTATCATTGACCTTGCTCTATTTCGTTTAAACAGAACCAATATGTATCATTCGGATCTTTGTCAGACCTAATATGGACAAACAACTACTTCATTAATAATAATTTAAACAATAGGTATGATTTATAATAGTTATCAACTTTGTACCTGTATCCAACCATTGCCTTTTTGACTGGTACCATAAGTTTATAAAGCAAGTATAGTTATCAACTTTGTACCTGTATCCAACCAGATGCTAAAGGAAGTTCATATTTTGAAGCAAGTATAGTAAGCATAAACCTAAATGAAACAACATTTGAAACAACAATTGAAACAGCACACGAGATAAAATTCACTAAATTAAATAACATATTCATCATTACATATGCACTATCCACTTTACAAAATGAGTTGACTAAATTAAGACCAAATTCACATCATTCCCTTTACAAAATGAGCAAACTATCAATAAGTCTATAAAAATGAACTAATTAAACAAATTCCGAAGTCATTATCCTGAAGATGCTTACAACTGTTAACTAAATTAAGACCAAGTTCTTGTCCATGGTTGGTCTTATCAATAATTATTGAAGATGCTCCTCCGTTTTAGTAAATTAAGACCAAATTCTTGTCCATGCACTATCCAGTTGTCAGGATAGAGCTCGCTACAGTTACTGTTGTGTAATTTGGGAGGGTTGATGATTGTGCATCTTCATTATTCTCGTCTATTATTCTTAATCTGCAACATAAATGACTAATTGGTAAACATCATAAAATTACGTCAAATTTCACTTGCATACTTCTATCAATTCATTTATTACAAGGATACTGAATAAATAAATCCCACTTCCGGCTCCTAAGGAAATTACATCAAATCTGCTCGGTGGGTTGTCAGAGCAAATATCAATTAAACATAAAAAGAAAAACAATAAAACAAAAAACTATAAATCATTCATTTAGCCTAAATTTTCATTTGAGTCAAGGCAGGTTTGAGCACAAACACATCTACTTATGTAACAGACACATGTATTGGGACTGAAATAATTAATTTCCCCCTAAATCAGGCATCGCTACAGGAAAAAAATGCCTTGTAATTTCTGAAAAAAAAAATTGCAATGGATCACGAAGCAGAATAAAGAATAGAATGGTGCGAATATACAAGAAGAAATGCATGTAGAGTTTAAGAGTCTGATTTTGTACCGGTAAAAGCTGGAACCTCTTGAAAGAGGGAAAGAGGATTTCCTATTGAAGAAGGACAGGTCACAGCAATGGATCGACAGGGGGTTTCGGTGCGGGTCACAGGTGGCAGGTGGCAGGCGGAGATTTCGGATTTTCCAGGCAGATCACAAGTTGCAGCTCTCAGCTTTGGAAAAGCTCACCTGGAGAGAGGAGGCGAAGGGCTAGTGAGAAGAAGAGAAAAAGAAGGCGGAGACTAGGTTTTTTTTTTTTTTTTCCCAAGGAGAGATCGGAGGCGAGAGGGAAGAGGAGTCAGAGAAGGAGAGAGAGAAGAGAAGAGGAGGCAGAGATCTGAGAGAAAATGTTATGGGCAGCAGCGGGCAGTTCGCTTTTCTCCTTGGTATTGTTTAGACCGTTCGATCGCGATCTCACGGACAACGTTAAACGACTGCTCCGAGCAGTCCTTTTAACGCTTTGCTCCACAAGAAGTAAACGGAGGGGAATGAAGGGGAAGGGGAACTGCCCAACACCTGCCCAGTTGTTATCCCTTGCTCCAGACTCAAAAATAATTGGAGGAGAATGGAGGAGAATGGAGGAAAATTGAGGAAACTCTTCTATAGATACTTGTTTAAATTCTTACCCCTCAAATTTGGATGGAAAAACATTTCTCTCCCATCCCCTTCCATTCCTTACCTTTCCATTCCGCTGGTTTTTCTGGAGCAAGGCCTAAAGGACTGCCGAGGATTCGGATGCCCAGGGAAATGCGACCAGGATCCTTGAGAGCAGTGATTTAGTTTTTTTCATAATATTTAATAATTTTAAAATTTAATTGTCCAATCCAAACCGTTGATTTTGTTCAATTTTACGGGCGATGCATTTTCATATAAGTTTTATAAAATTTTGAGTTGATTTGATACTCGATTAAGTGCTCAACAAATGAACGAACCTGGTTTGATTAATTCTAATACGTTCATTTGTTGAGCACTTAATCGAGTATCAAATCAACTCAAAATTTTATAAAACTTATATAAAAATGCATCGCCCGTAAAATTGAACAAAATCAACGGTTTGGATTGGACAATTAAATTTTAAAATTGTAAAATATTATGAAAAAACACTTAGGACTGCTCTCGGCAGTCATTTTTTTTGACTGCCGAGGATCCTGGTCGCAGGGAAACGGGGAGAGAGGGACTCGCAAATTATACAAACATAAAATTACATGGGCTCCACATGTCGGTGAAACTTTGTAATCTAGTGTCTCTCTGGTTCCTATTTCCATATATATATGGCAGGCTTAAAGCATATTTGTAGGCCTTTCTCCGAACAAAAAAGCCCATGGGCCATGTCAGTCCTCTTTTTGCATATCTTATTATTATCTTAGATGCAAGTTTTCAAGAGAGTAATAAGTTATAATTTTGTATTTTTAAAAACAAGTTACTTTTTTTTTTATATTTGGTTATCAAAGGCCCGTAGGCCCGTAAACAAGTTACTTTTGACTAGATCTAACAATTGACAGATCAGATTCGGGTTGAATTGTTTCAGGGATCTAAAATGAGAGGAAGCGTCCAATTCAGAGTTTAAGACTCAGACATAAATAAGGAATACGAAAGTTCATAAATAGACGTACGATCAGAAATATATATCCAAATCCGAAAAATAGCAAAGTGAATGCAAAAGTGTAGATTTCTTATTCCCCAAGAAAAGCTGGCCTAATCGTCAAACATAATGCCAGCCGTTTTAAGCAGCCTGGACTCTAACAGGAAAGTTTGTTTCAGATTTAAAAAAGGAAAACGATCAAAGAAGCTTAAATATCAATGCTGCATTTTTCATGTTGCTATCAGTGTAGCACTTGATGTACTAATAATCTTGCGCTTGAATACGTCATGCCGCACAATTGTTCATTAAGTTTCAACTATAGCAGATCTTTGATTCCAAGGACCATGGTGTTGAATTTTCTTCCTTATCTATAGCTGTGAATAACCGACTTAAAGAAATGCGGAATGCGTGTTGGCGGCTTGGCGCCCATTGGATCCAATGCTTAGATTCCTGCCACGTGTCGCCAACAGTTCCCATCGAACAAACCTGTATTCCAACTCCTCTACACCCGGTGTCTTTCGAAATGTTACGTTTCCAACTAAAAGTGGGACCTACTTAGTCACGGAGTTTCTGTACGGATGAAAACCTGGTGCATGGAAGAAGTCTTTAGCTTGATCAAGTCTCCGCCCCTCGTTCCCAAACGAAGAAGAATCGAACACCCCAAAATATCCCAGCAAAATTTATTACCAAACGGACGGTTAGAAATCGCGCAAAATTGTGCCGTATTGTCCGTGCCGATATCTCTGACCTTTCGATGAGTCAAGTCGGCGTCGGATTTATTTTGCCTTTTGACACACGAAAAGAGAGAGAAAGAGGCGGTATGGTAGATTCGCTATTAGACCTGGTTTTGTTTTTATTACTTAAGACCACTGACCACATGATATCTTATTTGCATTAATGGTGGATTTATAATATCAGTGGTATATGTTAAGATCATAAAAGTTGTTTGATTTGCTAAAGTTATAATATATTTACTACAATTGTTAGTATTTTAAATATGAACAGAGTAATAATAATGTGAATTTAAAATTAAAACTATTACTTTTTATTAGAAATCTATACATGTACTTATATCATTTTTTGATTACTCAACTATCTATGAATGTTTATTTTCTCTAATATATTTTTGCAGTTAATATTTTAATAATTTATAATTAAAATTTAAATCTATATTAATAATTATAAATATACCTGTAAAATAGTTCGTTATAAAAAATTGAAATCAACTAAATAACTAAAAATTTAATTAAACCAAAACAGTATATACTAGTCAAATACACATACTCCTCACGTGGCAAGCATTTAATGATAGACCCGGTCTAAGAAATAACCAAAAAACGGAGTAAAGAATCGCCGACTGGAAGCTGCTATATGTACCCATGGTTTTCTCCGCCGCCATGCTCCCCGCTCTGAATCTAAAAAATCACACCAGGAGAGAGAGCCAGGCCCCGACTTTGAGAGATGAACTATAATCCCATCCCAGTTTCGAGGTAATTTTTTATTTTTTTTAATTATTTATCTACTCCTCGGGTTTTGTTGCCATGTTACTTCTTGCCTGAGTTTAAGATCCAACCCAGATCCATGCTTTCATGTCTAATTCTTCCAATTTGCAACGAAAAATTGTGGGTGGTTAATGTTAGTTTTGAGGAATCAGTGGAGCTCATAGTTAGATGGTAATTATACCGAGTTTTTACTGTTGTGCAACATGGAATTTTATTGTAGATAGATAGTATCTGAACCTTCTGTTGTTTGGTTTACCATGATCTGAATTAGGTGAAATTTTGTATGTTTAGGGTAATTTTTTATTTTTGTGAACAGATGATTGGTTATATTATACCTTTGACTATGCATCAGGTTGCAGTTTAAGCTTGAATTTCTTAGTTGTGTGTTAGTTGCACATTTTGTTGGCTATTGTAAGCATATAGTGTATCATTTTTTTCTAAAGTAAGGGATCTGGCCTGTTTAAGTGGACAACTGAAATTAGGGTTGTTAATGGTTAAAGATAATCGACTTAGGAGATTTATGATTCTGTCAGTTAGGATTAGGGTTTGCAATGACTTAATTGCACCAGCAAGTTATCTTTTTGGAGTTCCATGACAAAAGTTTCACTGCAATTATTTAAGTCCTTTTCATAAATTTAACTTGTTAATTTTTATTTCCCATGCTTGAAACTTATTTGTGTTGTTAGACGTGGTTAATATCTATGTAAGTGTTAATCTACAAGATTTGAGCACCTCCCTTTTCTCTTCCCTGCCTAAAGCAGATGCACATATGCATTCATTATAGGTGCATGGCTAGAGTTGCTAATCAAATTAAAAACATGTGCAAATATTTTTAACTATGGAGTAATTGAAATTTATGTTTCAACTAATAATGTAGTTTTTACTTTATTCTTTTCAGGGTTATTTTTGAGAGCATCTTTGATCACAGAAATCTGTACTGGCTAGAACCGATGATGATAGACTTACCTAGCCTGACCCATTAGTTTCTCTCTAACCTAAACACTGTAAAGTAACAAAAGTTAGCAAGGAATCTTACTTAGAATTAACTTTCTTGTACAAAATGAATAGTAGTCCCCCTAGAAACAGTTCCAGCTTTAAAAGGAAACGAGAATGCTTAGCTAGCAATAACTGTCAACTTCTGAAGAGCTATCAAAACTTTCTTTCAAGTGGGTCCCCCAAAAGAGTGCTTTTCTATGAGAACAAAAAATGGATTGATTTTCCTTTTCAAACAGTCATTCTGGTTAGTGGTGATTTCAAGAACAAGAAATCAATTACGGAAACATTTTTTAGAGGCCAGAAACTATTGTTGGACTTTGTGCACACTGTCTGTGTAGATCAGGGCACAGGTTTTAAGAAACCAATTGCTTGGATAGATGAAAATGAGAAACACTACTTTCCTGAAATTACTTCTGATATCTGTGATGATATTGTTGGGGCTGATTATGACTGCAAAGTGCAGCCAGAGAATGATAGCGAGTCGTCGGCTGAGAGCTCCAATTCTGATCCCGGATGCAGAAATAATGAAGAGGTAGTCTCCAGTGGGAAGAAGATAAAATTTGCACCTTTCCCAGCCAATCAATCTGACACATCTGACATATGCGTTGATTCGGGTGTCCTTAAGAGCATTTTACTTCGTGGTTTGGGCCCACTCTTCAACGACAGGGATATAATAGAAATTTCGAAGTTGCCTGTTTCGAACAAGTCGGGTCATCTTCGGGCTGAGGTTTTTGAACAAGAAGTGGAGAAGGTCAAAACTTTGCGTGGTAATGCGAATGTGCGGTATGCGTGGCTTGCTTCTACAAAGGATGCTGTATTAGAGATATTCTCAGGTGGTCCTTTACAAATTGTCGAATCTGAGAAATGCCCCAGTTATGGAATAGGGGCCCACCTTGTTCCAGCAAGTAGTTCCTACACATGGTAAATTTCCATTTTATCCATTACAATTATTATGTTCTTTGATACTGTTGATTTTTTTTTTTTTTAATTAATATCCAGAAATGCTATTTCTGCAATTAGAGGTCAGCATTTTCAGTACTAAAAAGGAGTGTGCGCATATTAAAATCCTCATAATCGGTTTCATGTATTTAAAAGGAATAATTAGATATTCAAGCTGTGTGGTCATTATTACATGGTTATGAAAAAAGGAATAACTTCTGAAAGTGTCTAGCTCTTATTAAGCTTTTGATGCACTGGCTGATGATGTACATACTACAGTTAGCAACAAATGTTAGAAGGGCGGGCATTCAAGGGTCCATGCAAAAGTGATACTGGTTGGTATCCTAGTGTTACAAAACCATGATTGCCTTGTAAATGGCCTATTTTGCATATGCAACATATTGGAAATTTGCATATGAAAGCTTAAGAGATTATATGTATTGCTTCCTTAAAATAATGAAATTACTTGTCTCATTGAATGCCTGGTTGCAGTGCTAGCTACACTGACATGGAAGAAGGTGGTTTAATACGTATGATACTTTGCCGGGTCATAATGGGGAATGTTGAGCCTCTTGTCCTGAATTCCAAGCAATTCCAGCCTACTAATGATACTTTTGATGGAGGTGTGGATAATCTCGAATCCCCGAAGTACTATGTCATTTGGGGGAATGATTTGGAGAAACGCATTCTTCCCGAGTATGTTGTGACTATTAAAGTTCCTGAAAAAGCTAAAGGTATGATGTTTCGTTCCTTGTATTTTCGCCCCTTAATTTAGCCAGGTTGCAATGGCACTACTTGTTCTATTGTTTGCTGATATGGGCATGTGCCAGCTTATTTTGGTCTTGATCAGCAATACATATGCCTATAACTAATCTATCACAAATAAATGCTTTCTTCATGTATTGTGATGTTATTGTTTGATAAAAAGGAAAATTTGAAATTAAGTGCCAAAATTTCTTGTATTATATTTGATGAAATTGATGCAAGTGCAGAATGGATGGGTGTCAAAGAAGATACATTGTATGATTCTGGCATCACCAATTCTGGATCTCCTCGCAGTGTCTTGAAGGTCCCTCCCTCCCTCCTCTCTCTCTCTCTTTCTTCCTCCCTCCGTCCCTCCCTCCCTGATTGCATAAACTCTATTGAGCTGTTACTTTCTTGAAGCATGGCCTATTTGCACTCCCTCCTTGATTGCACAGTCTATTTGCCCTATTTAGTAGAAAATTACTTAGGATTTACAGAAAAGTTGCTTATGATGATTGATCAACACAGATAATATGGTTCCTAGGATAGAATTTTTAATAAGATGTATCTCTAAATTGACTGGGCATGTTCTTTATTTTCCCCTTAAAAATTTATTGCTCCATTAATATGTTCTGTATTTCTGCAATTCTTTTGTTGTCTTGTGCCTCAGGGGCTTAAATTTTCACTCTTGATGAAGCAAAGGCTTCAATGTCTGAAACTTTAAGCTGCACTGTAGAAGGCAGTTCTGTTTGAATGCATTGTCCGGTATCATAAGTGCAGTAATAAATTCCTGCTTACCATGTTTTTTTTTTCCTTTTATTTTTTTGGTAAAAACAGGATAGAAATTTTCATCCTGGGATGGGATTTAATGTGGGAGTTGCTAATAGAAAAACAAATGGATGTAACAAAAGGGGTAGTTCACCATCTTCACCATGGATGCCTTTTTCAATGCTTTTTGCATCTATCTCTACTAAGGTGTCCCCTCAGGCCATGGACTGCATCAATGCTCACTATGAAGACTTCAAGGTTATTTTTTTTTTCTTTTTCTTTTTTTTTTTCATATTTTCTCGTATAATTTAATTTCTATATCTGTGCACATGCATGGAAGATGGCACCACATTGGAGCTTTCCATGGCACAATACTTGCCAATTAATAAAGCAAATTTGGATCGAGAACTATATTGACAAGGAAGAAAACTAAGGGCTACTAGAAGAGTTTCAAAAGATCACAAAATTCATCTTAAAATGGAAAGATTTGTATTGACCAGGACATAACTTGCCATATGACTAGCAGAAACAGATGACAAACATCGATAAAAGATTTATAGAGTTTGAAAACAGATGGACAAATATTCACGAACATGCGACCAGAAAAAGTCATACCAGAAGGAACAAAATATAAACAACTCATCAAGTTTGAGCTATTACAATTTGAAAAGAACATTCTCAGATGGGAAGTGCTTTCTATTGATTGAGGGTGTCTGCACGAAAGTTTTCTGTTTTGATGTCACTTGATGATGCAGTTAAATCTGTCCTTGACTATATTAGTGTCTCCTACAATTTCTGTGGTTTTATGGAGCTGGATCACTGCTGTTTCTGCTTTTTTCACTCCTGTTCGTTGATCCTTCTTGTATCAGCTATTGAGTTTGCAGCAAGCAAATATGGTTAGCCCTAGAGGCTTCGATCTTTATCCATTGATCAGCTTTTCTGTCCTATACTATGCTTTCATTGTGTTGAAGGAGCTATGTAGGATAGCAGTTCCAAGTTTTTTCAAAAGACTTCATTTTAGAGTTCTGTGCCTAATATTCTTAGGGTTTTTGTAGTTCATGGCCTTATTTATGAAGATTTGAGAGAGATACAATTGATAGACACTTCTATGGGTACAATATACTGTGCCCAATAACTGCAGTATTGAATCTGATACTGGTTTTTAACTGCTTGATTGGTTTGCTCATTTGTATCCTCTTTTTGCTTCATATTTATTTTTGTTAAAATATAATATATTTATTATTATATTTATGTTTATGTATAAATAAAAACAGAGAAAGAAGATAAGCCGCGAAGAGCTGGTCAGGTGGCTCAGGCATATTGTTGGAGACAAGCTGCTTGTTTCCACTATCATGCGACTCCAGCAAAAGGTTTATTCTTTCTTTTTTTATTATTTTTTTATTTTTTTATTACTTGATTATATTGTTTTTTGTTTATTTTTACCTTGGCTATTAGAGATGATGGTTGGTTTGGGTTTTTCATTTGTTGTGCTATGATCAGCAAATCTTGACCCTCACAGACTTGCTAAGTTTGACCTGATGGGTTATTGGGTCAGCTTAAGGCCTTGATTTGTAGCATTTCTTAAACCACAGCATATTGGGTCAGATACAGTTTGGTGAGTCGTGAGTGAACCCCAAAAATTCTGGTGTTCTTTTTTATTATTATTATTATTATGCGGTTCAGTTCACGGTAACAAGCCAGTGGGTATGCATCTATGGTCTTATCAGAGAGAATTAAATTTAGCCTCTTAAACTGGAAACAAGTTGATTTAAGGTGCGATAGTCTTGAATCCGTTGGCATGTGATATGTTGGGACAACACATGAAATGATAACGGTGATATAATGTCGAGCCTACTCAGAACAACCCAACTTGACCTGTTGTAACCTTAATTAGTGCTTTTGACTATTAAGATTCTCAATGTGCAAAAATATCACTATAGGCTGCTTGTTGGCCATTGTGTCTAACAATGTTTAAATAGATGCTAGCAGTTTTCTCTAGTATTCATCTAATGTATTATTTCAATTTTTAAGATTCCACCAATGGCAAGCAACGGGGCACATGATAATCAGGAGGATGGTTCTGTCATCACGCGAACTGTGGATGTGGCACTTTGAAGTACTTGTCAATTTGTTTATGTCATATATCATGTCTTGTAATAAAGTACTTTTGGGGCCAAATTACGTTTGTTTGAAATGCTTTTGAGGATGACGATGTATTGCTTCTTTCAGCTTTAGTTGTGGTGATTTTAGCTATGAAATTTGTAGTTTTGTCCAAGGGAATATTACTGATAGAGTTTAATTTTCCTCCACGTGATATCTTTTGATGTTGTGATTTGCTATTTGATCTGTTATTGTATTATGTTTGAGTTCTTGTTCTTTGTCACCAGAAACTTTGAAGAGTTGCATTTGAAAGGATGCTGCCTTCTGTTTTCATCTTCGTTCTATGACAAACTGGTATGTGTCAAAAAAAAAAGAAGGGGGGGTGTCTGTCATCGTGGTCACAGTGATACATTCTAATTTGCCTACGGGGCTTTTACTGACAAAAGAGAAAACAAAAAATACATTCCAAATGCCACTGAGAGTTTTCAGAACGGTCTGCATTTCAGAGTTGCATTTGCCTACGCCCAATTGGTCGACTGGGTCGGTATCATTGGAGCACATTGTCAGGAAAATATTATATCTCCATAGTTTCTGTTTTAATATTAAACTTCTTTGGTAAAAAATAAAAAAGGTAAAACAATAATAATTCTGTGATGGTTTTAATTGAAACATGATGGATTGATGAGCGCGAGTATTTTCGGCTTAGAAAGGTAGGGATATGATATCTATAATTTTTGTATAGAAAGATAGCGGTATGATATTTGTAATTTTTTAATAAAGCAAATTTCGATGTGTTTTAGAATAATATACAAAAATCTTTTTTCTGGGCGCATCGTGGTACTGGTATGCTAATGTTCCGTCTCTTATGCTGTTGGAACAACAACACAAGAATGACTAGTAATCGAGCTGTATTAACGTTGAAAAATGAACTAGGGGTTATAAAAATTATACATATATTATTTTTCATATGTAGGGTTATGTTGCATTCGAATGTAGAATCAACACACGCAACCCTATCCAAATTTCAATTGCTACATTATCTGGAGTCAAATTGAGAACAGGAGACAGATGACCCAAACTTAATCATATCATGACAGAGAAGCCCTACCTACCTATCAAGCTAAAAATCCACAAGGGGGCATGGAGGTCCCATTACACCAACCCAGTCGACCAATTGGGCGTTTGAGTGTGGTCCTAGGCGTCAAGGCTTTTCCACTCTCAGAAAAATAAAAGAGTTTTGTGCCTAGGAAATGGACCCAGCCTGATCCTTATCATTTCCAATGTCAGATTTTATGTTGCATTGATCCAATGCAATGATTAGGGCAGTTGCTGAGTCAATTACGTAGTTCTTAAGCACATCTGAAGTGTTGAACTTATTAATTTTATAATAGTGGTTGGGCTGATTTTGACACAAGTATATCATATTTATAACTCGAGAGATGTTTGCTACGTGGAAATATACTTTACATTAAAGAAACCAAGATTACCAATAAGTGGTAACTACTTCAAAAAAAAAAAAAAAAAAGGGTGTGTCTATGCAGATATCAGACTATCAGAGTAACACATTTGGTGCTTAAGACATGCTCTGGAAAATGATGAAAGTGGTCAATGTACTATTGCATGCATCATATATATTTTCCTTTTGATATGTTAAATAGTTCTATACGTGAAATAAAGTTACATTTTCACAAGAATTAGAAGTTGCTTGGTTATAAATGTTAATTTTTTACTGAATCCAATCCGATTTATATAAGATAATTAATTCCTGGATAAATGAATTGGATATAGATTAAATTTTCGTACTTTTTTATGCAGCAGGTGATGTATTAGAAATTAAAGAACTACATTAAAAAATTAACTCGAACAATTTATCACAAAACTAACATACATATTATTTAACTTTATTTCTTTATCTTAATATTTTATACAACAACCTTTTATTAATTTGTATTTAACCAGGTCAGATCGGTTGCTCCTTTAGTTGCCTAGTGTAGTATGGACTTGTGACGAATCGTACGGAGCATGATACATTTACAAAACAATATAAATAAATTTACCCAACCATACCCATCCTACTCGACCCATTGAATCTTCTCGTTAGACAGCTCAATCATCACATAAGCCAGAATGCATTTGAAATTGTTGCTTACAAGGATAAGCCTTACCCTTTTGATGCCAAAGCGGATACCTCATTAAAAATACATACAAGACAGTCTGTCTGGCTATTCTAATATTTAATTTGTCCTGAATTGCATGTGAACAGCAGTGCATCCAGATAATAAATTACTAGTCACATTTTTTATATGGATGGTCTCCTATCTGAGTGATAATGCCTCAGAATAAAATTATTTTCTGACATTCTCTCGCAGAGCCGCCTATCACAGGCCACTACTCCAAAACCCTGTGCATAATTTATGAACCGAATGATTGCTATTTATCTGAGTTTTGCCATTATTCTTCAATCTCTTATTATCACGAGATGCAAGTACGCAACTAACGATAGCCATGAATAGACTAGAAAGAGGACCTCCTAAATTGCTGATGTAACATGAGATACAACTAAAGAAATTTACGAATTGAAGATAAGGTTGGAGTACAAAAATATAAACAAAAATTAATAATTTCATTTCATTTCTTCTCTTTTTTTTTTTTAATTTTTTTTCCCATGACAGTGATTTAAATGTCTGGTGACATGGGGCATTGCGGCTATCATTAGTGTTAGTTAGAAGTTGGACTTTCTTAATCACACTTGATATTATTATTTTTAAGTGTTTTAATTATGGGTTCGTTGTTTCGAATCTTAGAACAAAGTTTAAGAGGCTCACCATCTGGGTCTTCTGTGGCAAACTAAGTAATAATCCATGTTGTGAATCACAATATTCTGTTCATATACTATATAGTAAATAATATTACTGGAGGCGTATCGTGGCTTGAATCTTTTATACGAGACAGACAATTGTGCCATTGAATAGTTGGTATCTTCTACTAAATATATGTATTGTTGGTAGTTTCCTCGAGTGGGTTGAAGTTAGGATAAGTTTTCACATGGACATACAGGAGCTGTGTAGTTTTCGGTTGAGACATGACTTTTAAAATTAATAAGGTTGAACTTCGTTAATTATAATAAATTGTCTTTTATTATTTTGACAATCAACAAAATTAACGTTTAAATTTGGAGTCTAGCAATTGAAATATGATCTATATTATATATTGTGTACACGTATAAAACGATACATGTTACATTTACCATACTATTTAAACACTATAACAATCCATAATATTTTAAAATTATAAGATTAACAGCATGTCTGCATTGTTTATTTAGAACTAAAGATTTTATTTCAACAGAGTTTTTCAAAATTTTGATGAATTTTGACCATCTTTTCACAAAAGCGAACAATAAATAAAATGTTGTCTTTCTAATTTCTAGCTGCCTCCTGGGACGAAATTGAATATAAATTTATAGTCAAACTTGCAACTCGAACTTGCTCAATTGACCTTCGAGGTCAAATTTTGTTCTACCCCTCTTTCACTTTTGCAATTATTTGCATGTCTACCCCTCAACATCAGTTTATCTAACAAGATTTGGAGTGCCTATATAATTGTTATCTTTTTTTTTTTTTTTGTTATGGCGCGATGTGTCCATATTCGGTCAGAATATTTATTAGACCTGATTTCATTTGTAATATACAAGTTTAATGGGAATAAAAAGAAAAATGTGTAACATCACCATATGCCACCAGATTCCAATTGTATCATTGCTAGCACTATTTTTACTTTTACTCAGGTGTAAGTAGAATGAATTTTGAATAGTAAGTAAATATTTTAAGCAAACATATTAGTATATTACACAAACACAACTCAAGCTAAACACAGATTATTTTCACTTCCACCTTAATTTTGATTCAATTATTAAAGACACGAGATACCAAACTTGCCTCTAGAGGGTTTTAGAACAGAGATGATAAATTTAGCAATTTACATAAAATGTGTTTTTTAGGGATGCAGCTGCAAATCAGCAAATAAGTTGACAAGGACATGTAAGCACAAAATTGTTAATTGCCAGATAAGCCTTTATCGCGTCCTGTTCTCTCTCTACATAATTGACATGTCACTACCACTCTCTATATCCGTGCAGCCACTCCTTTATAACATATGGTGCAGAATTAAGAGAAGACATAAGCATCCAACTCATGAACTCTCCTTGATCACTTCTTTACAAGAAAGAGAAATTTTTGTCACTACAGAAAGCAGAAATAGATAGAAAGAGACTGCAACCAAAGCAAATTTTGCAAGTGTGAACTAAAGAGAGCTTAGAATACACCCATGGTAATGGGCACTTCCATGTTCTTCCGGAGAGTATTCATTGCTACAACATTTTTCTTTGCCTCCATATTTGCATTTGATGTTCCTATAATAGCTTTTGAGGATGGATTCTCAAAGCTCTTTGGCGATGACAATCTTGTCATTTCACCCGACAGCAAAAGTGTCAGCCTCACTCTAAACCGCTATACCGGTAATTCTTCTTCCGCACTATGTTTGGTCATAATGTCATCAATTTGCTATCTCTCTAGATTCTTCCTTGTCAATTAGATATTATAGACATGCTTTCTTATTCTAAATGCTCATTTATTTTGTAAAACTATGAATAGGGTCAGGCTTCATTTCTTCTGAAGCATACCACAATGGATTCTTCAGTGCCTCAATAAAGCTACCAAAAGGACACTCTGCTGGTGTTGTCGTTGCATTTTATGTGAGTTTTATTGACATATATTCTTTAACGTTTGATTCTTCATCACTCAAATTGCTTACATTGATCTTTTGTAAGTCCTGGATAAGATGACCATTTATCATGCATACGAGTTGAAATGTTGTCCACCCTCTGCTTTTCTCTCTATGGACTGCACATGTATAAGCAAAAGCTAGCCAAAATTAAAACATAATTGGTTGGCAACATGGTTGTTGGAATGTTTGTTCTTAATCTTTAAATAATTCAAGATTCTTTATTAGTTTATTCATAATGCAAGTATGCAACCAAGAGCTACAAGGGTACGTTATAAACTACTACTGTTACAATAAATTATAAAGCAAATATGCAAACTAAACTTGCATTCTCATATTAAACTATTAACCATATCGAGACAAAATAACCTGTACGTACTGTTATTTTATTTTTTATTGTTTTTAACTATAGTCCAAACGGGAACTATTATAATTCACGAACAGATAGGAAACTTGTATTATTATATTATTTTTACTTTTTCTAAGTAGATTCAACCCTAGAATATATGTGTAATAGATTATTTTCCCATACATATAATTGCTTATGATTGTGTATTAAATCATATGAACATTCAAATTAGTGACTGATTTTGGATCATGCAGCTTTCAAATGGAGATGTTTACGAGAAAACCCACGATGAGTTGGATTTTGAGTTTTTGGGAAACAAAAGAGGCAGAGAATGGAGGATTCAGACAAATGTATATGGCAATGGCAGCACTGATCACGGTCGTGAGGAGAGATATCTTTTACCTTTCGATCCTTCCGAGGCATTTCATCAATACTCCATACTATGGACTGCAAATCATATCATGTAAGTATCTTTTCCTAGACCCATAATAAAAATAAACATTTGCAAGTGCCATCTTTTTCCATTCAAAGTGCCATCTGATTCCTGGCATCATAGCATGGCTATTGGTACTATCCGAAACAGAATAAACTTACAGGATTAAAAGTTACACCTTTCCGTTTATGTCATCCTTTGCTAAGATGCATAAACATAAAAAATAACTTTAAAAACTATTTTTCTAACTCTGTCCATGCACTCACTTACATTCCATTCTATTCTTTTTCTTAGATTTTATATCGACAATGTCCCGATACGAGAAGTAATCCGAGCAGAAGGGATGGGCCTGGACTACCCATCCAAGCCCATGTACCTCTATGCAACTATCTGGGACGGCTCAGCGTGGGCTACAGAAAATGGCAAGTACAAAGTCAGTTACAAATACTCTCCCTTCATCGCAGAATTTACCGACTTAGTACTAGTCGGCTGTCAGGCCAGTTCCAATGATTGCACTGGCCCAGACTTTGAGCTTGCAACCGCAGATTACAACATCATGACACTGCCGAAACGATCAGCCATGAGGCGGTACAGAGAGCGTTACATGACGTACACGGTTTGCTACGACATTATTAGATACCCAACAACATTTCCAGAGTGCGAGCATGATTCGGCTGAGCGGCAAACATTCTGGGACTGGGGTGAGTCCAAGATCGTCATGCCGCCCAAACCCCGGTCCCGGTCTAAGCGTCGGGTACGGCCTGCGAGTAATGTCAATGTCGGTCAAAGGGTATTTTAACGACATTTACAATTGGCAATTGATGATTTGATCCGCACCTGTTTCTAATTATTGGGTTAGTTATGTATGTCGTATCAAACCAAATGCATGTGAGTAGAGGAATATAGGTTGGTGGTATTTTATTTTCCTTTTTTATTCCTTTTTGGGTTTAGTTTCGAGGCTTAGGTTTTTAGTTGGGTGGTCAATTATTGTTTGAATCTATTTTTTTTGGGTTGGTGATGAGAAGAAAGACAGGTATGATGGACAGGGTTCGGTAGGTTAGCAATCTATTCATTTCTGTATTTAATTATATTGAAAATAACTTTGTTATATAAATAAGATATAATTATTTTTTTAATTTATCAGTGCCTGGGAAAATACTGAGCAATATAACACACTCTCTCTCTCTGTCTCTCTCTCCCCCGGTACAGTTAAACTAAGTTGGTAAAAGCATATCTATTGTTAACAACATGTATTCAACATGTATGCTTGACTAGTTGTAGTCTTGTGGATAGGGGTGAAAACGGTGACCGTTTCGACCGTTTTTTCGTTTCGTTTCGTCCGAAACGGAACGAAACGGTTAAGGTTTTCAGTTTCGTTTTAAAAACGAAACGGTTAACGCAAATGGAAAACCAGTTTCGTCTCAAAACGAAACGGTTAACGAAACAGGTCTGTTTCGTTATCGTTTATTTCGTTTATTTCGTCTGAAATTCTACCCTGCTACTATTATTTGATTGCAGAGATCATCTCAGCGGAGAAAACGAGAGATAGACGCGTAAAATTAGGGATTCAGCGCCGCTCCATCCATTCTCCGCCGAACAGTGTCACCTCAACCCTCTTTATCTCTCTCCAGTCCAAATCCCTCATCTCTCTCGCCTCTGTTCTCTCTTCTCTAACCCTAGCGATCTCACCTCTCCTCTCTCATTGAATTAACCCTAGTGAGCTCGATCGGTCTCCCTGGATTCTGGTCTCTCTAATCGGGGCTCTCCCTTTATTCTGATGCTTCCTCAAATGAAGAACTAAGGGAAGGGCATGAAGCTACCCGGCATTTGATTGCTGGTTTCTTCAATCGCTGGAAGGGCAGGAAGCTTTACCATGGATTCTGGTATCTCCAATCGCTGAATTTCCCATCTTCAAGTCAAAAAAAAAAAAAAAAACTCAGGGTGCTAATGTGAATGCAAGGAGGCACAACAGTGGGGCCTATGAGGTCTTGTCGGCGTCATCTGCTGCCGTGGATGACTTGGAGCACCATGTACCAATGAAGGCTATGCCGAAAACAACTGCACAAGAGTGGATGTTTGACTTGGTGATTAATCTTCTTTGCATTGGTTGTTTTACTTTGGGTTATGTTTTTATCTGGGCGCTTTTTTTTTTCTGGGCGCATACCAGTATACCACTGGT